>CM028380.1:137378407-137430776 GCA_013146195.2 Codonopsis lanceolata | reverse complement strand
TTTTTCTCTTTCTTTATGAACCACTTCTTCTCTATTCTTGGATGATTTGGATCATATTTATATGAACCTGAGTACCGGACTATTGGAGATGTCATAAGCTTTCAATTGAATCTTTAGGTGGTGTTATTGGCATTGGGATGAGAAATTTGTTTTTTTTAAGTATGTTCCCATTACAACGGAGGATCAAAGGGTGAATCAAATCAAATTTTAGCTTACAATAGAGTATCTAAATAAAATTTAATCTAATTTTTATTTGATTTGATTTGGATCAATATAGACTACAAATCAAAATCAAATAAAAAAAATCAAACCAATTAACTGAAGCATTAAACTACGACGCTTTGAGCAAAAATGGTATGAAACTATATCGTTTCAAACCGAAAAATTCAAAAAAAAAAATTGGTTGGTGGTCGATAAAAGCTGCAGCTCGCCTACCCTCCCTTTCCACTCCCCCTTTACACATGGCAGCTCCTTAATGGCATCAATTTCTTTTCCACCTCGTTTTTCTTAACCAATTATCACCAAAAAAATATTTTTTCCCTAAATTAAAGCACATTTTTACCTATAAATAGTGACTTGGTTTGTTTCATTTTGGATATCAGATATATTTTCTATTATTTTTTTTCAAGTTTTTAGCCATTTTTTGAATTTTTTTTTTAAATTAATGGAGATAAAGATAGTGAGGTATGAAAAAAATATTGGATTCTGTGCCACTGCTGTATGATTTGGTTTTGAATCAAACTTGTATCAAATAGATTATTTTATTAGTTTTTAATTAGGTTGTGATTGATTTGATATTTGATTTGGGTTGTATGAGTTAATTGTTGTCCATGCTCTTATTGTGTAGGAAATTTGAATCGTTTAGCTTTTTATTTCATACTCCCTCCGTCCCTAAATAATCAGTCTTGACCCGACGACGCTTAAGAAAAGTAATTGACGATTATTTATATTGGTTTAATGTGTAGTTTCCATTAATGTCCGGTATATATGGCTCATAATTAAAGTAGAGTGAAAAAAGTAAGTAAAGTGGAAAAGTGATGTTCAAGGTAAGTTTCAAAGTGACAATTATTTTATTGACTAAAAAAGTGAAATGGGACGATAATTTGTGATCTTAGGAGTAATAGTTATTTTGCCTTCGCATTTAAAGCATAATGTGATATATATATATATATATATATATATATATATATATATATATATATATATATATATATAATAATAATAATAATATAACTTTTGAATATTATAATTAGATTATCAATCTCTTTCATGATTATAACAAATTTTTTTCTATTGTTACTAATATTAAACGATTTTTTTTACCTAAATACTTTTAAAATTAACATAAGCTTCTAACTAACGTGAGATACATATTTTGTATTAGTAATAATAGTAAAAAATCTTTAATCTAAATACTTTTAAAAGTAATATCTAACTTGATAATAATATCAGAAGTCTTTTTGTTAAAAACTTTTAAAATCATAATTCATTTTTAAACAATGTGAGATATTTATTTTCTATTTTTATTGGTAATGAAAGTTTTAATCTTTTATATAAATACTTTTAAAACCAACATCACATTCTAACTATGCGGTATACATATTTTTTATTAATAATAATAGTAGTAGATAAAATATTTTTTAGCTAACATTCATTTCTAAACAATGCGAGATACATATTTTCCATAGGTAATAATATAAAAATGTCTTTATCTAATGACTTTTATAAAAAAATACTCATTTCCAAATAATATGAGATACATTTCTTTGTAACCATTGTGAGATCCATCATTCTATTGCTAATAATGGTAAACTTTGAAAATTAACATCACTCTTAAACCAATGTGGGATACATATCCTCATTTGGTAATAATAATAGAAATCTTTTATCTTAAAAAATTATAACCAACATCTATTTCTAAATAATGTGGGATATATCTCTTCTATTATATTGATGATAAAACTAAAAATCTTTTATTTAATCAGCATCATTTTTTAACCAATGTATGATATCTTTTCTATTAGTAATAATAGTAAAAATCTTTTATCTGAAATTAAAATCAACATAACTTTTTAACAAATGTGAGATATACATCTACATAACTTTTTAACTTTTTAATACTAAAAATCTTTTATCTTCTATTGTTACCAAATAATGGTAGAAGTCTTATATTAAATATGGTAGAAGACTATTAATCTCTTCTATTAAATATATGATACATCTATTCTATTGGTAATAATAATATTTTTAAAACCAACATTAATTTCTAACCAATGTGAGATTCATCTCTTCTATTTATAATAATAATAGAATACTTTGTAACCAATGTGACATATATGCATCTATTATATATGTAAAAAAAATCTTTAATCTAAAGACTTTTTAAACAAACATTTATTTTTAAACAATATGAGATACATATCTTTTATCTTTTATTGGTAATAAGAATAGAAGTTTTTAATATAAGACTTTTAAAACTAACATATTTTTCTAAACAATGTAAGATACACATATTCTATTGTAAGATACATATTTTTTTATTGGTAATAGAGATGCATTTCATATTGGTTATAAATTGATTTTAGTTTTAAAAGTCATTAGAGTAAAAATATAACATTTTATTACTAATAGAAAAGTTGTATCTTATATTGATTTGAAAATAATGTTTATTGTAAATTTTTATATATATAAGACTTGTACTATTAACAATAGAAGAAATTAATAGTCGAGATTAATATATCTCATTATTATATTAATTATTAATACATATTATTAATAGGTAATGATTGAGAAACATTGAGTCACACATGAATGCTTGACAATATTAATAATATTATTGTTATAATAATAATAATAATAGCAATAGTAATAGTAATAATAAAAATAATATTATACAATTTTTTATCATCATTGACATAAATGAAAAGAAAAATAAATTTTCGTCCAAATGAAAGCTTTTAACATATCTGCATTAGTAGACACTTTAAATTTTGGACTTTATGGTATTAAAATATTTATTTTGAAACTTTTAAAATCATTATTCATATTTTAACAATGTGAGATATTTTTTTTCTATGTTTATTGGTAATAAAAGTTTAAAAATTTTATCTAAAGACTTTTAAAACAAATATCCCTTTCTGACCATGTGGTATACATCTTTTCTATTGGTAATAATATTATTTTTAAAACCAACACTAATTTCTAACAAATATGAGATACATTATTCGATAGTAATAAAAATAGTCTTTTATATAAAAACTTTTGAAATCAACATCTCTTTTTAAAAAAATGTGAGATATATCTCTTCTATTGGTTATAACATAATAATAATAATAATAATAATAATAATAATAATAATAATAATAATAATAATAATAATAATAATAATAATAATAATAATAATAATAATAATAATAATAATAATAATAATAATAATAATAATAATAATAATAATAATAATAATAATAATAATAATAATAATAATTTAATATTTTAATTAAAGAGTTTTGAAACCAACATCTCTTTCTAAATAATATGTGATACATCTCTTGTATTGATAATAAAATAAAAATTCTTTTATCTAAAGATTTTTATAACCAATATCTGTTTGTAAATAATGTGGATATCTTTGTAACCAATGTAAGATATGTAATATGTTATCTAAAAATATTTTAAACAAATATCACTTTCCTAACCAGTGTGAAATACATATTTTTTCTATTAGCATTACGTCTTTTTATAAAAAGACTTTTAATATATACATCACTCTCTAACCAATGTGGAATACATCTCATCATTTTGTAATAGTAGTAAATGTTTTTTATCTAAAAAAATCTTAAACCAACATCTTTTTCTATGCAATGAGATACATCTCTTCTATTCTCTTTTATTGATAATAAAAGTAGAAGTCTTTTTATTTAAAGACTTTTAAAATAAACATAACTTTTTAACCAATGTAAGATTTATCATTTTTATTGATAATAATAGTAATTTAAACCCATCATCAATTTATAGCAAATGTGTGATATATGTATTCTATTGCTAATAATAGTAAAAATCTTTTATATAATCAAAAATCAATATCATTTTTTAACCAATGTAAGATATACATCTTCTATTGGTAATAATGATAGAAATCTTTTATCAAAAAACTTTGAAAACCAACATCACTTTTTAACCAATACATGATACATCTCTTCTATTGGTAATTAATAATAGTATTTATAAAACAACATCAATTTCTAACCAATGTGAGATACATCTCTTCTATTGGTAATAATAGTATACTATTTTGTAATCAATGTGAGATACATCTCTTGTAAAAGTGAAAATTTTTAGTATAAAAACTTTAAAATCTAACATTTTCTTTTTAAACAATGTACTATACATCTCTTTTATTGGTAATAATATAAAATAATTTAAAATCAACATCATTTTCTAACCAATGTGAGATATACATCTTCTATTGGTAATAATGGTTTAAGTCTTTTATCAAAATGACTTTGAAAATCAACATTATTTTCCAACCAATGTATAATACATATCTTCTATTGGTACTTAATAATATTATTTTAAAACCAACATGAATTTATAACCAATGTGAGATACATCTTTTCTATTGTTGAAAAATTAGTGTTTTAAGTGAAATAAATTGTGCAACTTGAGGCACGAATTTCTTTATGTGTCATTTGTTTATTGACGAAGGTAATTGTGTAAATGTGTTCTACTCGGTGAGAGTATTGAAATTATGTATTTATTTGTCAAAATCAAGTTTTGAATGAATAAGATATTAAGACTTAAAATATAATATTTGTTAAAAAATTAGTGTTTTTAGTAAAAGAAATTGTGCAACTTGAGGTACGAATTTCTTTCCGTGTTATTTGTTTGTTGGCAAAAGTAATTGTGCAAATGTGCTCTACTCGACAATAACATCGAAATGATATATTTAATTGTTCAAATCAAGTTTTGGATGAATAAAATGTAAATGCTTAAAGTATGGTGTTAGAAGTAAGTCATCGATCGAAAGTAATGTCCTACCTTGAAGGGTTTTATCTTACATTGGTTAGACGTAATATTAGTTTTAATTTTTTTAAAGTATAAGTCTTCTACTAATGATAATAGAATAATATTAATACCCCTTATCATATTGATTATTAATATGTATTATTATTAGTTAATGACTAGAACACCAAGAGTTTTTAAAGCCTCCACATGTATGCTTTACAATGAAGATTTATCAAAAGGTGGTGACCGGTGATGTGCCACAACCTTAGTGCTCCTCCCCAATATATATATATATGCAAAAACTTGTTTAAGACGGTCTTACAGATATTTTTTGTAAGACGGATTTTATTTACCCGATCCATCGTGTATTAATGGGTTGAAATGTGAAAGAAAGAAAATGGGGCTCCATCTTACGAATTAAGATCCGTAAAACCGTCTTACTAGAGACTTACTCACACACACACATATATATAATATATATATATATATATATATATATATATATATATATATATATATATATATATATATATATATATATATATATATATATATATATTTGGGCAGGGTAGGCTTTACAAATTTACGAAAAGGCATTCTCATCACCTAATAATTAACATTTGTTGCAAATAAAATATTAATAGTATAGTTTATTAAGCTTATTTTTGATGCGTAAAAGATGTTTTTTACACAAGCACAAAAAAATATCAATTTTGAATGAGTATGTATCAAATACCCTATGTTTTAATTTTTGATTTGATGTTAAAAATACCCTATTTTTTAATTTTTGATTTGATGTTAATTAGAAATGAAACATCTCATTTGCCTAAAATTTAAGGTTATTTTAACTTTTAAGAGGTATTCCCACCACTCCGGATAAATGTTCCTACTTTTTATTTTGAGATGTTCGAACTAATGTTTCGAAGGACATTTACTGTATAAATATTCTATCATTTTTCCTAATATATTCCTTCATTTAATATTATTATTATTGTATATCCTAGAGAGAGAGAGAGAGAAAGTGAATGTAATTGGTACATAATTAATGAGAGAATTTGTGATGAGTATTATTATCACGACCTATTTTACAACCCATCATTAAAAAACATTTCTTAATCCTTATGTTTTTTTTTTCAGTAGGAATATTTATCCAGGACGAAGGGAGTATGATATTACGAGTTTGGTTCGACTGGGTTCGATTTAGAATAAAATACGTTCTAAACCACGGTGTCATTGGTTTGCAAAAAATCAAACCAAGTTGAACCGTTTAAAGTCATGAGTCGAACCAAACCATGATGATTTGGCTTGGTTTAGATGTTCGGTTTCATGGTTCGTCTTGCTTTTTAAAAAAATTTGGGACTTCAACATTTAAGTAAACCAAAAGAATAAAAAAAATATTAAAGAAAATACCAAAAAATTAAATATATTCCGAATACATAATATTTAGTGTTTTCATACAATCTCCTGAATTTAAAGATATCAAGCAGAACAATTTTTAAGTTTTGAGCCGAAGCGAACCAAATCATATTTAGATTCCCTTCAACTCCCAGGAAAAAAAAAAAAGAATACTTGATATAAATGTACTTATTGCCTAAAAAATAGTCAGTAATTGTGGGAGTAACCATAATTTTTTAATTGCATAATAAATATGATATTTGAACTCCAAAACTAAACCCAACCAACTAGTTTGATTTTGAGCTTCATGTGGTTCGGTTTGATTTTTAAAAAAAATGGAATCAATGAGAGACGGTTTAGTTTGCGATTTTAGCTTAACATGAATCAAACCGAGCCATTTTACACCCCTAAATTGCCAAGTGTGAGTATAACTATTTTGTAGTTAACATTTAATTTAAGTGCCACACGTGACTGTGAATGATGACTCGCGTTAATATAATGAATTTTACATGTTATGATCGATGAGTGAAATAATCACTCACTAATGCGTAATTGCGTATGTTCATCGTGCTATATATATATATATATATATATATATATATATATATATATATATATATATATATATATAGTATAATTCTTTTTATAAGAATGATAAAGTAGATATATATAGTACTACTCTTTCATTACTAATAAATTAATAATCATTTTTTTGGACATAATTACCCTTCACATACTTGCCATTTGAACTGGAATACATGTTTTATTTCCAAATTACTTTTAAATTCTCAACAAACAATCTAATTATACTTTTTCTAAAATATTTTTTTAATTCTCAACAAACCAGATATTTTTTTAAATGTAATAAATATGTTTAAATCAGCTTCATTTATGTCACGTGGCTCATATTCCATTATCATAAAATTAATATAATTAAGGCATTTGTCTTACGAGAATTTTAGAAATTGTTGGATTTTTTATTATCACAATAAAATAATTTAATTTTAGTCAGATAGTATTATTTTTAAAAATCAATTCAATAATAGCAATATGTTAAGTGATATATTAAATATTGGTTTCAATCAATTCAATAATTAAAATGTTAAGGTAGACAAAAAGGTTTTAAAATTTTACAATACTATTTCACACAATCCTTTTACTATTAATTTTTTTCCAACAATTATATTATGTAAATATTAATTTTAATTATTTATTTCAATAATCAAAGACCACATTTTCTCAGAGTTTGGTAACAAAAATTGTCCTTAGGATATTAATTTTTTAATTATGCAAGATAACTTCAGTCATAAACTAAATTGATGAAGTATTAAAAAAAGTGAAAATAAAAATAGAATATTATGTTGTTTATCTATGTTTTGAACTAAAAATGCTAGAAGGTAATTATAAAAGTAACTTATTTAGTTAATTTAATATGAACAAGTAATTAAAGGATAAATTTGTCCAAGTATGTATTTATTTAATGCAATAACTAATAATGTAATGAATAATCAAAATATGTAGTGGAAACAGCCTCTCCATATTTATTTTTATTAACGTTTACTAATTTTAACTATAACTGTTATAACCTACGATGTTTTAGTGTGGATTTGAGATGTTATATTTAGGTCTCGTTTGGTGCAGCGTTTTTAAACGCAACATTTTCAAAACGCAGTTTTATTTTTGTAAACACGTTTGAAAAACTATTTTAAAACACTACTTTTCATAAACAGAGTAGTTGTAAACGCAACATATTTTTAAAACGTTACAAATTGGAGCGTTTTAAAACGCTCCACATTTTTAAAATGCTGCGCTTTAAAACGTTGTATTGAAACATTTTTAACGAAAAAAGGTTATGTTTTTTACCCGCGTTTTAACAAAAACGCTCCAACAAACAAGCACTTAGACAATAAGAGCATTAATGTATATTGTGTTATTAAAATCACCCAATTTTTTTCTTTCAATTTTACTAAAAAAACAAAAAATAGAATCTCCTTTAAAAAAAAGGGAGTATAATATTTTTTTCTTATTAGTTTGAAAAATAATACTCCTTCCGGTCATCGTTTCCTTTTTTGGATGAGTCAAGAACGATAAAAGACAAATGATACATAAGCCTGAAACTAAGCGTCGAGTAATGAGAGGTCCGGTCAGCGTCACAATATGTTGAAAGACGTGGACTAGTTAATGTTCAGAAGAATAAACCATGACCAATATCTTGCTTGATAAGTGTGACAAACGTCAAAGCTAGCCAGCTAGGGTTGACGATTTGGTGGATTGAGACGAAATGTATAACGGGTTGAAACGGGTCGTGACTCGTTATAACCCAAAATAAAACGAATCGAAACAGATTGGGTCAAAGTGTGTAATTGGTCATAACGGATCGACTCGTTTCAACTCACGTTTTTCATAAAAAAAAACTACATTTATATAACAAAAAAAATAACATGTCGAAATGGGTAGCGGGTTTGACCTACTTTAATCAGACCAAAACCGACCTGTTATTTTTTTGGATCGAAATAGATAACCCGCTTCGGCCAAAAGAAATTAACTGATCGGATTGGGTATGATAATTTTCAAATCAAATTGAATGGCTTAACATGTTTTTGATTGTAATTGTCGGGCTGGTCATAGCTACATTAAGATGAGATTGACAAGGATGATGTAAGGGTAAAATATGTATGACCTATTTTATTTTTGTTTCACCTTTCTTGGTCATAAAGTTTTGGTTGATATTTGGAAACAAAATCTTTAGAGGCTATTTTGGAAACAAAATTTTCCTAAAGATTTTTTGGTTTCTTGGTCCTAATGTTTAGGAGTCATTTTTGGAAACAAAATATTCCTAAAGATTTTTTGAGTTTCTTGGACATAAATCTTAGGAATTGTTTTTGGAAACTAAATCTAGTCAACGATCCTTTGTCAACCGTGTTTCTAGATTCCATATTTATATGGTAATAAAATCTAGAAATAAGGTAAGTAGATTTTATTCCTTTCTACTAATCCTTGTCCTTGTTGGAGATGGATTCCTTTTTTGTGTAGGTTTCCTCAAGCATTATAAATAGAAGACAAAGGGAACGGCTGTGGTGTACAGACATAGAGAGTGAAGAGAGCTGATTCAGTGCAGAAAATTCAGATTCAGAACCTGATTTCAGTTTTAGCCGTGCTGCAGAATTTGAATGTGCTTCCGGATGTTGTAACATTGGAAGCAACATTGGGCGTTTATGTTGTTTTGACTTCCTAGGTGATTTTAGGAAGCTATTTGTTTCTTCCCACGTTTTCTATACCTGTTTTTATGTGGGTGTTTTACTCTCCAAGACTTGTTGTCTTGTGAGAGTGTTTTGTGTGGTGATTTCACATAGTTTTTTGTAAAACAATTCATTCTTTTTAGTGAAATCTTTTTGGCCATGAGGCTAGATCTACAAGTATAAGTTTGTAGATTGTTTGGTAAATTTTTGTGATTAATTTCGTGCTTTATTATTAAATCTTCCGTTGTTTTGTTATTTTTCTGTCTATTGTGACTTCCATTGTAGCTTTTTCACAAGCTACATTGGAAACTCATTAGGCAGTTTGGAGAATCCTAGCTACTTCTTTCAATTGCTATTTTTCAACTCATGGTGACATCGAGCCTCTCTTGACATCACTAGCTAGTTGAATTGGTATCGAACATCATTTTAACTAGATTCAAATTATTCTATTTGGAAAGTCTGCGTGGATTTCAATATTGATGAAGAGCTCGTCCTCCTAAATGGTTGGACAAATTATTCTCCCAAAACTATCGATGATGATGGTGATGTAAAAATCACCAAAGAAGGTGATTGGTCTAATAATGATAGAAACATTGCCTCTTTTAATTCTAAAGCTTGTCTATATACAGATGATGATGGTGATGTAAAAATCTAACACCTTTAGATTATGAGTAACACCTTTAGATTATGAGTCTGCTAAAGATGTATGGGAGACCCTTCAAACCTTGTGTGAAGGACCTTCCAGTGTTCGTGCTTCTAAATTAAGATTGCTTACCACTCAATTTGAAAACACAAGGATGAATGAAGATGAAGATATTATGTCTTACTATGCTAGATTACTTGATATATCTAATTCTCGCTTTGCTTTGGGTGATCCTATCACCAATGATCGCCTTGTTAGCAAGATGATGCGAACTTTGCCCGAAAGGTTTAATGTGAAAATTTGTGCTATTGAGGAAGCTCATGACATTGACAAAATTGGTTTTGAAAGACTAGCTGGTATTCTTCAAAATTTTGAGTTAAACCTCAATGAGCAAATTAAGAACAAAGGCAAAGGTGCATCATCTTCTACTCCTTCTGATGATAGTATTGCTTTTCCTTCTGTTGTTGATATCTCTTCTGAATTTCTTGAATTGCATAAGGAGATTGAGGAATCTGATTTTGGTGAAGAGTCAATGGATTTTTTAACAACAAAGTTTAAAAATATTTTGAAAGCAAAGGGCAAAACAAATCTCCATCTTCTATCACCAAAACAAGCAAAAACCGAGCATAGCAAATTTCCTCCCAAAGAAAGTTCTTTTCAAAACCCCGAAAATCTTTTACCAATCCTTTTGCTAAGCGTCCTACATCTAGAAGTAAAAATATTGATTCTATTCAATGTAGGGCTTGTCAAGGGTTTGGGCATTATGCTAATCAATGTGCTAATACTTTGAGAAAGAAGGGTTTGAATTTTTCTGCGACTTTGAGTGATAGTGATGATGAAGATCCAGGTGATCTCATCACTCTCACTGCTGTACACAACTCTCCATCTGATTTTGCAGGATTTTCGGCCAATGTGACTCCCAATGTTGCTACATCGGAAGTCACATCAGAAGAAGCAATGGACAGAAACAGTGATGATCTTTGTTGTTTTAACTCCTCTGTCACAGAAGACGATGGAGAACCTGAATCGACTGCTAGAAGGTTACAAAGAGCTGTACAAAGATTGGGAAAAGAGAGCTCATCAAGTTATAGTGCTTGGAAAGGCAAACGAATTGCTGAAAAAGGCTAATGAAGAACAAAAGGAGTGTCTTACAAGGTCGAGAGTCTGTTGAGTAAGAAAGATGTGGAGATTGAAGATCTGAAAGAAAAGCTCATCCTAGCCAATGAAACCATGGCTAAATGGAACTCAAGCCAACAAAAAATGGATGAGATGTTGAATTATGATAATTCTGGTAAGTCTAGTATTGGATTCAGGCCCAAGATGTTTGTGAAAGAAGGTGAAGGTATGTCTACTGAACCAAAACATCCCACACACAATTTTCAAGAAACTGCCTTCTTTGAAAAACCGAGAATAAGAAAGAAAAATTTTGTTTGTCACTTCTGCCATAAGTCTGGTCACATACAACCCTTTTGTTTTCGAAAAAGGCTATGTATGAGGATGAAATAAGACATGCCTTCTTGGGAAAATCTCGATGATCAGATGAAGTGCATCGCGACGCCCAATGCAAAGAACATTGGCAAATCACATTGAAGTCTCATCAGAAATTTTTTTCTCAAAACCACCAACCCAAAATTTTTAAACAAATGTGGGTTCCTAAGGGTAGTAATGACAAAGGCAAGTCCAAATACTGTGAACCCTTTGATATATGTCCTGGTGCTAAGCGGTTCTATGAAACCATTGATGAATACCATGATGAATCTCCTCCAAAATCTTCGTAACCAAAGATTCGAAACCAAGAAATCTGCACATGATCGATTTAACCTGCATATTCGAAAGTTCAGCCAATGTGATTCACAATGTGTCACCCATGTGTCACCCAATGTTACTGCATCTGCACACATTGATAGAAACTTGGCGATTCGTAAACAAGTCCCGAACATTCGAAATTCACAATTTGAATGATTGCAGCCATGACATTCCTAGCCGCATACAGAAAAACCATCCAATCTCTCAAGTGATAGGTAATATTCATGATGACATATATACAAGGAGAAGAAGTAAGGTTGATTCTCACAAATTAGTATGCTTATCAAAATATTTTTGTGAAAAGCCTTAAAACTTTTGTGGATGCTCCAAATGATCAAAGGCTATGGACTACACATTGATGTGTTAACCTTGTATGTTGATAATACCTATGCATTTTGCTTAGCTCAAAAATCCAGTTCATCATTCTCGTACAAAACACATTGATATAAGACCCCACTTTTTTAGAGACTTGGTTAAATATGGAAATTGTTTGCATTGTACATGTAGGGATTGAAAATCATCTTGCTGATATTTTTGTCAAGTGTCTTGTTTTTTGAGAGATTTTTCAATCTTTGTAAATCTCTTGTGTTTTTGTGTGCCATATGATTTTACACTTAGTTAATTATAAAAAAAAGAAAACAAAAAAATAAAATTTAGGCATACTTGCATTTTGTCTTTAGAGGACACTCTAGATCAATTGACTCACATGTATGTGTCTCTTGTGGTTACTTGTGAATTTCATTCAAAATCAGTTGTGATTTTTTGTTATGATTCTCTCTCTCTCTCTCAGTTCTTGAGTATGTTTGTAGTCCACAAAGGAAAGAGCTACCTTTTGAAATTTTTGGGATGCTGCAATTTATCAAAGTACTATGGAACTTAGGTTCTCATGGGTTGATCTTGAGAAAATTGACTCCCTTGAATTGAAAAAATGTGAAAGCTACCTAACGGAAAAGAGCTACCTATGAACAAGGTTGTGGCACCTTTCTTTTGGGACTATGAATCCTCGGATTTCATGGGTTGATCAAAAAGTTAAGTGGTTTCCCTTGGTAAATAGTGTGAAAGGTTCCTAGTGGCACATGTTTTTATAGCTTGAAATAAAGTAGAGCTATATTCCTAGGGAAATAAAGTACCTATGGATTTTTGTTGTGAAAAATTTACGATCTTGGGAGAGAAATCTGGTTGAGAAATTAAAAAAAAAAGCAAAATTGAAAATAAAATCACAATTTTGGCGAATGTATCTCCCAATGCAGCTACATTAGGAACTACATCCTTTGATCTGGTCTTTATCACTTGTGTGTGATTGCATATTTTTTAATTCTTTTGCCTAGCTTTTAGTTATCATGTTTTTAGGCATAAAATTTTAGGACATGCATTGTTGGCAATGATATTAGCTTGGTGAAATTTTGTCCTAATATAAACTGTGCAAATCAATTTCCAAAAATCTCCATGTTGAAAAATATGTAGTGGTTGTCTAATTTTTGTGTGGAACTAAGAGGTTTTAAATATGGATATGATGTGCTCAGTTATTGCTAATGGTGTGATCAAGTCTTGGTGAACACTTCATTGTGTTTTTCAAAATCTTGGATTTTTGAGAGTTCCAAAAAGATTGTTTATCCCTCTTCATTTTCCGGTCAAATAAGGGGAGAGACATCAAGTGTTTCTTGTGATGGTGATGATTTCTGATTTGTGCTCCTTGCACAAATTCAGGGGGAGATGAGATTTTCTAATCAATGCAGGTTAGATGATTTGATTGGTGTTGAATAAACACTTGTCTTTTGATTTGACCAGAAAGACTCAACAAAGGGGGAGATTGTAAGGGTAAAATAGGCATGACCTATTTTATTTTTGTTTCACCTTTCTTGGTCATAAAGTTTTGGTTGATATTTGGAAACAAAATCTTTAGAGGCTATTTTGGAAACAAAATTTTCCTAAAGATTTTTTGGTTTCTTGGTCCTAAAGTTTAGGAGTCATTTTTGGAAACAAAATATTCCTAAAGATTTTTTGAGTTTCTTGGACCTAAATCTTAGGAATTGTTTTTGGAAACTAAATCTCGTCAACAATCCTTTGTCAACCGTGTTTCTAGACTCCTTATTTATATGGTAATAAAATCTAGAAATAAGGTAAGTAGTTTTTATTCATTTCTACTAATCCTTGTCCTTGTTGGAGATGGATTCCTTCTTTGTGTAGGTTTCCTCAAGCATTATAAATAGAAGACAAAGGAACAGCGTGGTGTAGACATAGAGAGTGAAGAGAGCTGATTCAGAGAGAGCGATTCGAAAATTTCGCTTTTAGCCGTCTTTGCGAATTTGAATGTGCTTCCGGATGTTGTAACATTGGAAGCAACATTGGGCGTTTATGATATTTTGACTTCCTAGGTGATTTTAGGAAGCTATTTGTTTCTTCCCACGTTTTCTATACCTGTTTTTATGTGGGTGTTTTACTCTCCAAGACTTGTTGTCTTGTGAGAGTGTTTTGTTTGGTGATTTCACATAGTTTTTTGTAAAACAATTCATTCTTTTTAGTAAAATCTTTTTGGCCATGAGGCTAGATCTACAAGTATAAGCTTGTAGATTGTTTGGTAAATTTTTGTGATTAATTTCGTGCTTTAGTATTAAGTCTTCCGCTGTTTTGTTATTTTTTTTGTCTATTGTGACTTCCATTGTAGCTTTTTCACAAGCTACATTGGAAACTCATTAGGCAGTTTGGAGAATCCTAGCTACTTGCGTTCTTTCAGATGAGCTAAGAAATTGGGCCAGGACAAGCACAACAAAAGCAATCTTTGGTCGAGTAATAGTGAGATAATTAAATCGACCTACAAGACGTTCAATTCTATCTAGATTGGGCAAAAAATCTCCATGCTCAGTAGAAGACCATGATTCAGAGAGATTGGTAATTTGGACACCTTGACATTCACTTTCTTTAATGATATCCTTTGATGAAGAATGAAGATACTGTTATATTTATGTCTCAAATCATTTTGGGGTTTTAATTAAAAAATTATTAAAGGATTAGGAGCATGTTAATTTTAATTAGTAAAAGATAATGTTTGTAAATAAGGTTTATATAAAGACATGTATATGCCGCATACATAGCATGCCAAAGACGAGTTTATGATACAAAGTGAAGACGGACGACAACGATACAACACATGGTCGAGGGTCTCGAGGTTTTGGCGGTGTTAGACAAAATAATGCGTGTCTATTTTGGGTTGTGAGAGGTGTGGTATTCTGTGGGATCGTGTCAATTCTTGTAACCCTTTGCCTAAATAAGATGAGTATATTGAAAACTCTTTATTGTAATTCCTCATTGTTTATAGTGAAGTTGTTGCTTGCTTTGGAGTGGATTAAACTACATAAAATCCTTTGTTTCCTTTCGCTTCATCTTGTTCTATTTTCTATTATCTTGTCATTATTTGTCCAAATACCTAGTGCTATTATTTTCGACAAACTCGCTTCCTCATTGAAGATAAAAACTTAAAATTCTTAATTTAAGAATTTTCCATTTTTATAATAGATATAAACCAATAGAGTTCCTAGTAATTTCCAGATCCAAAATACTCCTATATTTCAAGATTCCAAGATCTTTGATGAAAAGGTGGAATGCAACTGAGTCTTAAGATTAGCAATGACAATATGACAAGAGTCTTTAATGACTATATCATCGATTCAAAACATTTATCCCACTATCTATTATATTTCCTATTTTATTGAATCTCAACTCTAGCCTACAGGTCTTTGTAAAAACAAGATTGACTAATATAATAAGGAAGGTGTACGATTGCGATTCAAATGATGATTTGGAGCTCTAAATCATCGGCATATAACACTAGTGCTGTAAAAGGTAAAAATTGTATGATGAGTACACAGAGTGTGATCATTCATAGATTTGACACATCCAAAGGATTTTAGAAAAGTAGACAATTTTTGAAACCATTGCTAGGAGTCTGTTTCAATCAATAAAAGGGACATGTTAAGTTTGCAAACTAAATTAGAGTCAGGAGTCGGATTGATATCACGTAGCACGAATATCAATCACTGGTTCACACTGCAAATCCAAGCCTCTCGATAGTTAGGCTAGAGGAAGTATTTGGTGAGATATAATATAGGGGAGAGAGAGAGGAGGGCGGCTACTTGAAGACGTGTTCTTCAATTGTTAGGGTTTTATCCCTTTAGTTGCCCTATTTATATTATTGTACAAGAAATCATATTTCTTGTAGGTTAAGTTAGGTCAATCCCAAATCCCTTCGGATTAGGAAACTAATGAACCTTTAATAATATAAATATGTTCCATGCGGGCGGAAGTAAATAATTGTGCCACAAGCCCAATTACTAACATCTCCCACTCACACACATTGACTCACTTCTCTAACCACATTGTATCATCAAAACCCGTTAAACACTGTCTCTTCATACTGGAAGTAAAGCGTGCGACATGACGAGAAAGATAAAGGGTGGAGCGCTATACCAAATCACCATCTGATCAGCATAGAATGTTCTTGTTAGAAAACAAAACTCGTCTATACCCCAGACCGTATATACACATCAATTTAAGCATCCTCAATCCCTCAAGAGCGGTGCTTAAACCTCAATATGTTTGTGTATCAAGATCAATCTCTTGAACCGTACGTTCAATATGATCGCCATGGCATTGAAACACAAAAATTAGAGATGCATATCATACTATCTTCCTTAGACACTCATATCAATCACTCTTGATTAACTGCTTTCCTAGCAATGCTCCGTAGGGCTGTATGTTCATAGCCCGTTGGTCTGCATGCCAAAGTAGCATCATCAACGTCCAAGTTCATGATATAGTTCTAAGTCACATAGGGTATAATCGTGACATGGATTTGATCACTAGAACTCACACAGTAATGAAGCAGGGATCATTCAATCACTTTCTTAAGTCGCATTATAGTCACATACAGTATGATGTATATGCTATGGCGGAACTCCCACATAAAGTAGACATGTCATGCTCAAACGTCATACGAACCTTAGTCTAGCCGCCCTTTTGGCGTCTAACCTGAGTACTTAAAAGTAGTCACCCTTTTAGTGTCTCCCTTTAAGATCTCACATTCGGACTTTTCCTTGGGATATAAAGTCGACCTTTATAAAAGGTCTCATCTTGGTCGTATGCCAAGGCGATAAATGTAATGTCATTTGCGTACCCCCCTTCGTAGGTGCCAAAGACTTTTACTATCTCAACTTGCTCGCCCACCTAGTGATAAGGTGAATTACCCGTGTGAGAGGGCCAATTCAATATCCACGACATCTTTTTAATCAAAAAATATATATGCTACACAATTTCATATTAAAATATCAAATTAACATATAAAATGAATAAAATGAAATTGCAATTTATTTAAATGATAATGAAAAATAATAATCAAATGTCAACAAAAGTGTTCTCAGAATAAATGTCAAATCCTACGAAGCCCTAGACCCAACATATGATCCTGAACGATCTATCTAGCTAGAGGCTTAGTCATAGGGTCAGCCAACATGCTTCTAGTAGGAATATATTCTTGAACAATTTTCTTTTCTGCAAACATGTCTATAGTGAAATGATACTTGATATTAATGTGTTTCATCTTCCCATGATACTTGTGATCTTTAGTGTAACCTAAAACAACCATGCTATCACAAGCAATGACCACAGAACGATCCACATGCGTCGTAACATCAAGATATTGAAGAAAACTCCTCAACCACACAGCTTTTTGAACCGCAACTGAACAAGCCATGTACTATGACTCCATCATGGATAAGGCGGTGCTAGTCTGTCGCTTGCTACTCCAAGAGATAGCTCCACCACTAAGGAGGAAAGCGTAGCCCGGAATAGATTTATAACCATCTACATCTCCAGCCCAATCCGCGTCAGTGAAACCTTTCAAGCTTAAATCCCCACCTTGGTAACATAGGGTTAAATTTATGGTTCCCACCAAGTAACGCAGAACCCTCTTCACTGCTGATCGATGTATTTTATACGTCGATTTTATATACTTCTATGACTTAAATTATGCTATTTCACGAGGCTTTTGGTTACTAATATATGTTTTCGGCGAGTTTTGTAAGTTTCAGGTTAATTGTGAAAATACACGAAACTCCAGGGTTTTAAGTGCAAATTTCAAGAAGGGCCAAAAAGGAAAATAATAAAGAAACAATGAAGATTGTCAATCTGGACACCTTGCGGACGCAAGGTGCCTCAGACCTTGCGACCGCAAGGTAGGCAGTACGGGTAGAAAAGGCTCAAGTCAAGATTTCCAAGGCCAGACACACTGGAGACCTTGCGGACGCAAGGTATCCAGCACCTTGCGACCGCAAGGTGGGCAGAATGCTTGATTTTCGGATTTTCACACAGTCATTCAATCCAATCACAACTCCCGAGTATATATAGAAGCCAGATGCCGAGCCAAAGCATAAGGAGGACGGCTGGAAGCTCTCTTTTCATAGATTTTAGGTAGTTTTATATTGTATAACATAGTTAGATTCTGTAATTTCAAGTATTGAAGATCAAATCATGCATCCAATCATCTCCATGTGCTGTTCATTGTCTATGATGAACTAAATCATCCATAATCTAGGAGGTGGGAGGTAACTTGTATCGAATTTATGTTTTGATTCTTATATATATGTCTATTCAATGCTTGTTGATTGTGTTGTTTATCAACCCCTCTATTATTTTGCTTTGAACAAATGAATGTAATCGCAAATAATAAAGGCTTAGAGGTGCGGATAACTGCATGACCGAGTGCATATGTCGTACACTGGCTCACCAACACAATAAATTGGACCTATCGATGCACAAGAGTGATAAGTTAGGACCAGGTTCTTACATGATCTAGGTGACAGATAGATCATAAATCTAGGTGACAGATAGATCATAAATCTAGGTGACAGCTAGATTAACAGTTCCTGTGCTTAGGATATAGAATGGATGAATTTTGCGGGGATGGAGGCTGAACCAATTGTTCAACAGACTATATCTATTTTTAGTGAACGAACCCAAGACATTGAATGACATTATTATGAATTGAACATAAAGGAGATATAAGTGAAACCCAGAATCCTAGATTTCCACTCACCATAAGATCTTCATATCTGTTATTACTGTCTAATTAGTTAAACATCTATTACTAATAGTTAGAGTAGAATTAAACAATAAAACCCCCCTTAGGTTAATAATTTGCTATCAATAATTGTACTGTTCGTGATCACTTGTCTCTGTGGGTTCGACCCTTGCTTCCAATACTATTCTATAATAGTCTTGTCCACTTGCAAGGAAAAAGATTAAATAAAACATCGATTCTAGCAATTGTACTACTGATAATAGATTATGTCGAATTCCAGGTGTATAAAGAACTTCATGAAGAGTCAATGTACGCCTATTCCACAATTGAAGTTGGTGTGAGCCAACTCCTTTGACTTCAATAGACGAACTGTTTCCCATGAAAATTCTTCTTGTACCTGTAGGAACTTTTTGATAATCTACAAATCCTCCCCGATCCCTTGTCACATGTTTGGTTGAGTCTGAGTCTACAATCCACACAGGGAGAGAGTCTGCTAATAAAACATGAGAGCAAACATAACTTTGCATGAAGATATGATTAAGGGATACCTTCTTGGGCTCAGGACAAGTCCGAGCAAAATGACCCAAGGTACCACAGTTGTAGCACTTCTGCTTAGCAATATTCTTTTTACCTTTTTGGCATTTAGCAATCTTGTCACTTTTAGGGCCCAAATTCCGAATCTTCTTGCCTTTAGCTTGTTTTTTGCGTTGCCCGTGTGACTTGCGCGGACCCTCAAGGGAAACAAGAGCAAGATCACGAGTCGCAACACTTATCGCACGATTCGCTTCATGACACTCAGCCTTAAGCTCAACATGGCAAGATATATCTGCAAAAGTCTGAATGGAGTCCGTATGAGTCATAATATGCCTCAAACTACTCCAAGAGTCAGGCAATGAACGAATCACTGCTAGAACTTGCTATTCATCAAATAAGATAGAACTAGTAGCCTTAAGCTCACGAATCATTCTGGACATCTCGCGTAGTTGTTCGAGAATGTTACATTTCTGGTCAATCTTATAGCTTTCAAACTTGTAAGTCAAAATCCTCAACTTTGTAGCAGAAGTATTCCCATAAACGTGCTTAATGTCGTCCCACATTTGTTTTGCAGTCAGAAAATTCTCAAATTCGCCAATCAGATCATTATGCATGCTACTCAACATAGTAAAGCGTGCACATCAATCTTTCTTTTTCCATTTAAGGAATTCATGCATGTTCTGGCGATGCTGGGTGATGGTAAAAAAAAACACAGTATCTAGGTTGTCAAGAACCTCTTGTTCATTTAGCAAACACATGATTTTTCTTTGCCAAACACTATAGTTGGTGTCATCAAATTTCTCACCCTTGTTAAGGTCAGCGATAACATTATTAGAAGTCATTTTACAACAATTTATTGCAAAACTAAGACATTAGCATACATATATTTCGATTCACTTTCGTTCTAAAAAATAAATTACTAAATATAATCACATTATACATGTAAGGAGGGAAAATCCGCGAGGCTCGTAATCACAACCAAAATATGCACAACGTAAAAATATTCATAAATTCATAATTTCAAAAAAAAAGAAGAAGATAGAATGTAAGGGTAAAATATGCATGACCTATTTTATCTTGTTTTCACCTTTCTTGGTCAAAGAAGGATTTTAAATTAGTCAATGTTTATTTAGGTGTTAGATTTTGTTTAGAATTCTTTTGGTAGATTGATTTGTTTTTTTATAGGAAAATCTTTCAAAAGATTTTGGGTATATTAGTTAGGTAACTAAATCTTTGCAAATAATTTAGTTATTCCATGTATCATAGTTTTGTTAGGAAATATATCTTGCAATATATTTTTGGTAACTAAATCTCTGCAAATATTTTAGTTATTCCATGTATCATAGTTTTGTTAGGAAACATAATCTTGCATGTTTAATTGGTAATCTCTTTCCTATTAGGAGAATGGCTCTTCTGCCGTGTTCTTGCAGGAAAACATTGTCTATATAACAAGGGCTGGAAATCGAGCAATTGGGTACGCCGAGAGCTTACAGTCAGAACTTATTCAGAGAGCAGTGTGCGCGTAAGAGAGAATCAATTCAGAGTCTTGTGTGCCGAGCTTGAGGGAGGAGATCAACAGCCCATACACGGAGACCATTCTGCAGGCTGTAATCTTCATACCTGCTGCTGCTTGAAACTTCAGGGAATACATCCTTGTATTTCCTGAAGATCTGATTTGTGCTTCCTTGTTGTTCGCTGTTTGGAAGCTGTATTTAGTTCTTTCTTCCCACGTTTGATTTAGTGGTTTATGTGGGTTTTTCTGTTCTCCAAGATTCTATATCTTGTGAGAATTTTTTGTTAACTGTTAAGCATAAAAACAGTGTTGATTTTAATATATATTGTGTTGCCTTGAGGCTTGATCTACAAGTTTGATACTTGTAGATTGTTTTGAGTTATTTTCTGTCTACTAAAATCTGCTTGGTTTAATATCTGAAATCAAAACTTCCGCTGCTATTATCTGTGACATACTTGTTGTTATCATTGTCACTGTCATTGTTGCAACATTCACTGCAACATTGACATTCACATCGTTCCATAGTGAGATTATGTGGCATCGCGTTCTTTCATAGAACAAATCCATCAAGCACATATCATGTACATAAATATTTTTACTACTGAAAATAAAATGATTAGGTCTCGTATAGTCCCAATCGCAATTTTAGAGCCCAAAACGACAATTAATTATGCTAAAAATGACTTTAAAATAGTTTAAAATTCACAAAAAAAAATTTTAAAAATTTAGAACAGTCCCAAATAACCCTAAACAGTCATAGAATGACAAAATAGCCCCTGTATATTATTTTTGAATTTTTTATAAATCAAAAAATAAGTTTTTATATACTAAAAAAGCCAAAATAAATACTTCCAGGATGAATTGACCAAAACAGAGACCACCATTGGACTCAGAAGGCCAAAAAACATCTAAACGCGTCGGCCGTTTCAAAAACGAAGTTTAGGAAGCCTATTTTTCAACCCAAAAAATCGATTCACAAACGTGATCCGCGAGCCAACTTTGTGAGACCGTAAAACGTTCATTTTAAGTCTAAATTGAGCATATAATATGTCGTTGAAAAACCCTAGCGGAGTACTACAAGTATAGACCATAAAACCACGGTTTTACTGAAAATAAACAGGTCAAAACAACATGTAAAATTTCAGAAAATCAATTTTTAACAAAACTTGGGTTTGCGGTATTTTGAAAAATACCCAACGGATTTCAATGAGAATTTAGTGTGTTGTTCGCCTCCTCACAGGGAATTCAGACATATAAATTTTTCTCAAAAATAAAATTTTTTACACATAAAATAATAAAATCAATTTGGTTCGTTATCGGGTAAAACTTTTAAACAAACCAAAAATCAAAAGCATGCAATTCATGGCATAACGAAACGAGCAATCAATCATATAGGCTTTGATACTAATGAAGGTAAATAAATCATTAATATGTATACCAATCAAGTTCGTTATCTACAAGTAATCATGAGTTACTTCGTGCGAACTTGAACTTTTAGCGAAGCAGAAGACTTTCTGTTTGAGCTACGATCTTCGTATGTCACGATCAAAGATCCTGCAAGTCTCTCTCGTTGGATTGATATCACGTAGCACGGATATCAATCACTGGTTCACACCGCAAATCCAAGCCTCTCGATGGTTAGGCTAGAGAGAGTATTTGGTGAGATAGAATATATGGGAGAGAGAGAGGAGGGCGGCTACTTGAAGACGTGTTCTTCAATTGTTAGGGCTTTATCCCTTTAGTTGCCCTATTTATATTATTGTACAAAAAATCCTATTTCTTGGAGGTTAAGTTAGGTCAATCCCAAATCCCTTCGGATTAGAAAACTAATTAACCTTTAATAATATAAATATGTTCCATATGAACGGAAGTAAATAATCGGGCCACAAGCCCAATTACTAACAGGATGTATAGACGTAAGAAAGCATGGGGGATATCCATTTGATGGAGTGACCAATTCTTGATTGCTTGCATAGGTAGATAGAAAGAAAGAGATTAGAGAGTTAAATAATCATAGGCCAAACCAAACATATGCTTACCCATTGATATATGAAAAAATTACTCCTTGATACCTTTTTTTCGATTATTTAATCGCTCAATTCCCCTGTTTTTTAACTGTTAAAGTTTATTTTCGAAAAATTATTCCTATAATGCCTAGATCGTCTCCTTCCACAACTGACCAATATTTGTTGCGGCAACGAAACATGGTAAACGGTTTTTTCGATTCCATAAGCACAATCTTGAAAATGAACTTGAGTTGTGTTAGATGATTTTTCAGTAGGGACGAAGGCAAAGGAGGAGGAAGAAGAAGACGGAAGACATGAAGGTCTGGTTCATTATAATTTTGCAGTGCGATACATCAATATTTGCACGATGCATTAATTGGGTGCTTGACTTGGTACATTGCTATGCATAAATAAGTTTAGGTAATTTAAGTTGTTGCATCGTAGTGCAAAATTTAGTGCATCACGATGTAAAAATGGATTAGATAATTTAAATTGATGCATCGCGATACAAAATTGGATTATGTAATTTAAATTGATGCATCAAGGTAAAAAAATTGATGTATCGTGATGAACTGAATGAGAGATCCGTAGTGTACCTTCGATTCATTAATAATATCTTAGTCTTTTTGTTCCCAAAGTATCTTTTTCAAGTTTAAAAAAATAATTGACTTTTGCGGTTATAAATTTTAAAAAATCGACCCACTCAAATTTTCCCACATATACATTTTGGTTTGGACCGAACTTAGTCCTGCTTTTAAAGCCCAACTGATCCGACCCCAGTAACTCCTATGGATGGTTGTTAGTATAAAGGAGGGTGAATGCCCTAATACATAGTAACACTACTTGATCTTATCTGAGCAGTTGGGGAGGAAGGTGAGGCGGCGATGATTACGGTGGTTGTGGGTAATGCTAACAGCGAAAGCCACCCATCCATCTATCTCTCGGGTAGTTTGGATGCAGGAGGCTTTGCTCATTCTCTTACCGTCAATTTCGTACCGTTTCCCTTTCCCCAATTGCGATGAAGACTGCCTGCTGTCGGAGTCCCTATCATGTTTGATTTAATTCATTCATTCCGGGCGGTGATGGCTGCGCAGGCTTTCCAAAATTAGTGTTTCTTTTCCGATTTGTTTGTAAAAACTTTTAAAAATAAATTTTGTTAGTCTATTTGTACTAGTAATTAAATGACTAATTCTCCTTTACCTATTTATGTATAAATGTTGTACTAAAGTGAGTCTTGTTTTGTTAGATTGAATTTTTTCAGTGTAATCTGAATTTGACAATTTACCCAAAAGAGAAATGGCTTTTGATTGATCTATAACTCCATTCCAGCTCTCCCATGTATGTTTGAGATTTCTGTTTTGTTATCCCTTTCAGGACTGGAACAGAGTGGCGATTATGATTGTCTCAAGTGTGATTCTTCTGTCTTTGGATTCAACTCCGAGATTACTTCCCAGGCGAGTAACCTGGCTGCACCTCCACTGTAATTCTTATGCTTTTGTAATACCAAATAACTAGTAATTCTAACCCAACACAGATTGTGTTTTAATCATACAATCATTTCATGCTTTGTAGCTCAGTGCGTGAATCATATTGGTCCTAAATTTGCAAATTCAGTTTTTAAAGATGTTTGTATATTTCTGGTTTGTGAAATCACAATCCTTGTTGATCACATTGCAAAATTAAGAATCGTTAAATTAAGCTTCTGGGAATGGCAAATTGCTCATAACTGATTGACTATCTTGAATTGATTCTTGTGATTTGTTAGCAACTGAGTAGAACCTTACCTTGGGATGTTGGTGCCGTCATGAAAGGGTGAGTAGAGTTTGATGAATTGAAGTTGTCTTGGACCTGAGCTTAGTCGATTCGAGTATTTATTGAGCTCGATCCTGGCTCACTAACTAACCAGTTTAGTCTACTTGGCTCTATGAGCTAAAAGGTGATTTGGCTCATGTTGTACAAAAATGGCTTACGCGCTGCTAACCTCCAATTGTTATCTCTGATTACATACCTCATCAGATTACATTACTTTCAGTCGTCGTTTTGATAGAAATTTAACGAAAGGTATTTATAATCTATAATTATTATAAATATTTATGATGAAAATTGATGAAATCAATACAAAGTCAATACAAAAGATACCAAAAGTAAAAACTAAGTTAGGGTAATTGTGCAATACAGAGCCACTCCCACAAGCTCTTGGGTTGGGTAACAGACGAGTTTATTGGTTAAAACTCAAAAGAATCCATCATAATATTGTGCCTACTTTTTTATATAGGTTCGTTTATTTAAATTTGTTAACACAAGAAACTTATAAATATGTTGGCAAAACACACAAACGGGTTACCTAATTTTGTCATTTTTTTAATTCAGTCACTGAAAGTTTGAAATTGTTATTTGGGTCATTCAACTTTAGTTATGATTCAAACGAATCCATTTTTTTGGATGGAGTTAGCCTAGTATGATAAAAAATAATAATAGTAAATGATAATTAACTCTATTAAAAATAATAAAGTATATAATATGTAGTTTCTTTTAAAACAACTTGTGTACATATGGAAGAAAATTTAAGTATAAAATAGTAATTGTTTTTTGTAAAATAAAAAGTTTAGAAAAAAGTTATTAATTTATTTAAAATGGATGAAAAAAGAGGATTTATTTAGAAATGGAATATATCTTTATTTTTCGTTTTTCTTTTTTGGTACAAGCTTTTGATTATATAGATCATATGTTATATTTTCAGAGAATTGTTTTGATATTATTTATTTTATGTTTTTTGCAATGGCTCCCTCACGCGCTATTAATCCCATGTCAAAAAGCAATCGCTGAACACTAAACCCAACCACCAATTCCATTGAAAATGTACCAAGATCGCGAGTGACGATGCAATTGGTGAGCTGAAAATGTGGGCATGCATCTATGCTCATATTACACCCATAAAATTTAATGATTTAAGTGGGCATGTCTATTTGTATCCATATTAAAATTTAAGTGTGCTTATTTTTTCCCTTTGTAAATACTTAAAACTTTGAAATATTAATTCAAAGAGGGGTCCAACTAAAAAATACAAACAAAAAGGTGGAACAATTATAATAAAAAAAGTCTAGTTGTAAATAATAGAAGTTTGGTTAGGGTTTATCTTCATCTTCCCACAACATTTGCATGAACACCACCCATTATTTTCACCAAATCTAATACACACTCTCTCTCTCTCTCTCTCTCTCTCTCACACACACGTATACTCTCGGTCTCTCGGTCTCGGTCTCGGTCTCGGTCAAACAAGGGAGGGTTTCACGATCTCCCTTTTACGTCTCACCTCAGCGAGCTCGACTTCGGTTGACTCCTCTACTAGGGTGCCGAAACCCAGCTCTGCCATAATCCACCATAATCGTCTTCCCAACCTCTCCTTCCTTGATTTCTCCCTCTGTCCTCTCTTCTCCAGTGAATCTTCATCTTTGTCCCAACCCAGATCTTGTTGAAACCACATCCAGATCCAGACTTTCCTCACCCAGACTCGGCTTCGACTTCTTCTTGTCTTCTAGATCCATCCTCCTACTGGGTAGATCTAGATTTTTTGAATTTATCGGTGGTTGATGCCTTCTTAACTGTTACCGCCAAACAATCTAGAAGAAATAGTTGAAATTTTGGACTATTCTATACCCCTTGATTATAAAGATGATTTTGATAATGGAGTTGGGAAGATAGATTAAAGCATCTCAAATTGCCCAAGAAAAGAAAGGGAGAGAAAATCGGTCTTTTCCATCCTATTTACACCAAGTAAATTCAATATTTTTTTTTGGTTTCTTGAAATAAATTCTTAGTAGACAACTAGTAGAATTAATAAATTTTTCATCTCGTTTCTCGCTTCATAATTTTTCTTATTTAGTATTCCCTCTCTTTCGAAAAGAATTAATAATTTTTTGGGTCTTGATTTGTAAATCATGATTCTCATAATGACATTGATTTTGTTAGTTATTTTTTCTTCTCTTATAGTTGGGTGCAACTCGATTCTGTGTTGCATAGGCTTGCAGCATGTTTAGATGTTGGAGATGAAGACTGAGTATATGTATATTTTGACTGCTACTCTTTATACCAAGGACATGCAATTTCTGATTACTATTGAATCCCTCATCAGAACTAAAGTTGGATGAACCTAAATAACAGTGGAAAAGTTGGGTGGTTCAATTGTGTGTTTTGCTTAAATATGTTATATAAAGAGATACAATCTGTCTTGTCAAATGTCAATAATACACTGCCACATCAACCCTATGTTGCCACACATCAAAATGAAAATTGCTTACGAAGGAAGAAGGAAATTCAGAAATCATCTTATAATATTTTCAAAGGAGGCACTGCAGTGTATTCAACTATGGTAAACTAAAGTGACATGAATGCAAACCAGAGCAGCACTTTCATGATATTACCCATAGTTGTGCCCTTTCTTCATATGGTTTCACTTTTAGAAATGTTTCTAATTCACCAAGGTTGGGAAGTTGCTAACAGATAAGGTGATAAAGGATTTATGTAATTCATTATCTAAATATTGTGATACTTCTCACTTGGCTGTCATGTTTGTAGTAGGTTTTTGTATTCTTCATCAGGAGCACCATACTTTGCATCTCACTAGGTAATTGCAGTGTTAAGAGAACTAGATATGAGTTCTCAAAAGGATTTTTCCTACTTAATTATGAATCTTATGCAAAATTTCAAGGCAATGTAAACCTCTGTTTGCATATGCATCTAGGCACCTACCGGGGGGATTCCAAAGCAGTACTTATAAAAAGCAAAAACAAGATATCATAAGTTTTGTAGCAAAAAATTGAGTATCCCTGAATTAATCCTTTGTTCCAAGAATTATTCAATTCATTCCATTAAGCAGCACTGAAGATTTTGTATAGAGTCAAAATCAGGTGTATGAGTTTGGCATGATATATTCCATGCCGTCAAAATGCAGTAACATTTTGAAAGAGAGCTTTCGGTGTGCAGACCCAGAGCTTCAGTAGGATGATATTGAAAAGAGAGATCAAGATCCCAACAAAATTGTTTTATATCCCTTACTGTAAATCAAATTCCTTATTAAGAAAAATCAAATCATGAAAAGAACTAAACCCTAATGAACATTAAAACCATAAAATTGAATGAAAAAACTAAACCTTTGAAGAATTAATCCATAAATTGTAAGAGCTTTGAAGAAACAAAGAAATCAAATAAGGGAGAGAGGCATACCTGTAGAGAAGCGTCTTTTGGTGAGAGAGAGAAGAGCGCCTTTGGCCAGAGAGGAGAAGACGACTTCTTGGAAAATGACTTACAGAGGTAATGGTCCGCAGGTCATTTTATGGAGGAAAACCGGTCATTTTCCATTGACCGTAAAACGATTTCCGTTTACCAATATTTTCCTATTATTACCAAACACCGGAAAATATGGAAAATATTTTCCGTGAAACAAACGGAGCCTAATACCAAATAATTCAAGCAGGGTGCTTCAAACCCTCAAATCAGCTGGGACAAATTCACAAGTGCCCATGCATTATTGGATATTATGGAACGACCATCTCTAGTTGTGACCTTGGATGAGAGAGATTGTCCATTAAGGTAAGAATTGCTCTGCCAGTTTTGTCCCCAGTTGCGGGACATGGCTTGCCAGTTATTACTTTTGGAACCCTTAACTGAGAGCGAGATAACATCACCAGCACCCCCAACATTGGTTACAAGGACAAGGGTGAAGTACAAGTGTCCGTTGATTGTGAATCTCAGAGCCCCGCTCTTCCTGCAAGCAACCCTGCCATGTTCGGTCGAAAAGGAAGATTAGAGATCAACAAAATGTGACTGCTCTACTCAAGTTGGGTTCAAGAACATTGACAAATCAGTACTTATCTGAGACAAAAGAGATATTTTAAAAGATTTTTATCTATATTTTAACTTCAATTAAATGAAAAGAAAAACAAAGTAAAATTGCAATTAAATACCTTTTTTTTTGGAGGGTTGAACGTCCCTTCTCCCTTCGTCTTAAATCTTGTTTATAGTGGAGCACATTGAAGAAAACTTTAACTACGTAGGAGCTGGATTTGGAAACTTGAGGAGTTCTGTATTGTCATCATGGCACCTTATCATACTATCTGCAACTGTAAATTTTGAAAAAAAAGAAAGCAATAAATTTAGGTGGTGGCCAAGGGTTATGCACAGCTATTTGGCCTGAACCGTGGTGATAAATTGGCCAAGATTTGATAAATTACCTTCTGGAGAAATTCCTGCTTTGTATTCGGAAAATAGGCATACCTGAAGGGAGGATTCAACCTGATTGTTTGGGACAGTGTTCCGTGGGCTGATTTGAACCAGGAGACACCACTTTCATTGACGCATTTAATCTCAAAACATGATATTTGAACAGAGCAGTCTAATGGGTTTTGACTCATGACCTATCTCAAGTCCTAACTCACCCAATTCCCAGGCCATGGGTTGAAGGGCTAAATATAATATTAAGATGGCAACTTGTTTAGCAGCAAGCTAGCCGTACTTCACATGCTCCATGTTGGATAGAATGATTAATATTAAAGAAATGGAATACTAATACGTTTTAAGTTTGCAGTTAAGGGTGCTGTCAGTGTCAGTATGGTAATATCAGTAGCGGAAAAATAATCAACAGGAACAACCACCACTGAAGCGTAGATAGGGGATGTGAATTGATCAGTTGGTAAAGCTTGCACATGGGGGGGATATCATATGAAATGCATGTGGAGTGTTGAATGGCTGAAATTCCACTTGGGGGAGTTCGTTTTGACTTTTTATTCCCCAAACAAGAATAAACTAGTTTTTAAGTATTGGGCACTTTTGCAGCAAGGGAAAGTGTGTGAAAAAGGTTTGACAGGAACTGTCCTTTGTTTTGGTTGATGCCATGTTCATATTTCCTTAATATTCTTGTTGATATTGGGTTTAATTATTCATGAATATTGTTTTGTTCAGCTACATTTTCATTTATATATAAATTCAAGTTTGGATATTCATGTTGTCAAGTATGGATTTTCAAGTGGATAACAGAAAGAAAACGGAAATATGATAATAGTATTTGTCTGATCCTCGCCAAAATGGTTGATCTTCAAAGGGAATGAGTTCGTGCTCGAATTACCAAGATGTGCAATTGAATTAATTTGCAACGGAAGGAAAGACTTTGAACCCATTGCATACTGCAACTGACCAACATTAAGTTGGCCACAAGAAACAGATTAATACCATATAAATTTAAATCCAATCTGTTATAACACACTGCCAAATCAAAACTTTGTTCTTGTGGTTTCCGGGAAGGGTCCCTATAAGTCCCTTTGTACAAATAATTCACCAAGTAATGCTAGAGCCACTCAATGGGTACCCAAATTTATGCACCATGATGAGGTATCTTATGTGTCCTATTGTTAATACAACTATTTAACTCATAGTGGAGCCCATAAAATGTCAAATAAGATGACACATTGGAAACCATATCATTTGGTGCACAAATTTAAGTACTCATTGAGTACTCTAGCATTACTCATAATTCAACTCCCTGGAGTAAAAAGCAGGGTTCTTCAAACCACCCAATCAGCTGGGACTATTTTAAATGTGTCCATGTAACTGATATCATCACTATATATATTAGTCACTATATCATACTGAGTTAGTTTGGGGCTATTTTTAGGGGAAGTTGGGGTGGTCTTGGAGTGAGAGAAACTAGAACTGCAAGCCAGTGAAGGTCTGGCCAAATGACCAGTTTGGAGGAGCCACGCTGTTAGAGATTATGGAACGGCCATCGCTCGTTGTGACCTTGAATGAGAGAGATTGACCATTTAGGTTAGAGTTGCTCTGCCAATTCTGTCCCCAGTTGCGCGACATGGCTTGCCAATTACTGCTTTTGGATCCCTTAACTGAGAGAGATATGACATCTCCAGCACCACCAACATTGGTCACAAGTACAAGGTTGAAGTAGGAGTGCCCATTGATTGTAAATCTGATACCCTTGCTCTTCCTGCAGGCAACCCTGCCATGTTTGATTGAAAAGCTAGATTAGAAAGCAATAAAGTAACTAATTGAACATGAAAAAATGTAGGGTGTAGAAGCTAGGTAGGAATATTGATGTGTAATGGTGTTAAATTGTAAAAGGGTAAGGCGAGGAATAACATGCTAGACTACCTTCTGTACTGAACAGGAACTATTCCTGCTTTGTACTGAGCAATGTGCTGGAAAATAGGCTGAGAAAGATCAAAGTGCTGCAAGGGAAGATTACACCAGCCTCCAGCGTTGTTTGGGAGGGCAGTGTTTGGAGGGCAGAAGTTTGTGGCGGTGACTATGATGGATCCGGAGAGACACCACTTGCCAGCATTTATGCATTTGATCTCAAAACAAGCTCCGCAAGCCTGCCCATTGTTGAACAGAGCAGTACTTAGTGCAGCTGTGCTTGTACCGTATCCTTGGCTGTACAAATTTCCATACCCACAAGCTCCTCCTAAAGTAGATATGAATGCATATACACGCCAACATAATTAGTGTATATATAAATCCATATATATACAGTATGGCGATGGATAAGAAAAGAAGAAAACGGAGGATTTTTTTTTTTTGGGAGTAATAATAGTTTCTTACCCATAGTTCCAGACGCATCACCACCTCCATAGAAGGTAGCATGAGCACTTAACCATGCATCACCAAAGCCAAGAATGCTTGGCAGCATGCTTAGAGAGGTAAGAGCAAGTATCAGGCAAAATCCAAGGAACTCCATTCCCTGGAAAAGTTATGCTGTCTGTTTGAGAGTGTTACTCTCAAAGAGTAAATGACGAATAGATTGCAGAAAATCTCACTATAGCAGAGACAAGGAGAGCGAGCAGTTAGGAAGGGAGAAATGATGGTGCTTACAGTTACTGCAGACGTGTAGATTCTTAGGAGACCCCAACTTGAACAAGAGAAATCTAATTAATATGGAATGATAAGAAGGTGATGAAGATGCCTGGCCGGGAATGAGCGAGAGTGACACAGATATATATAAACGTGAGTGGGAACGCCCGGAGAGAGAGGGATGTATTAGTATATATCTTACGCCACGCTAGTAATGATGCATGGGGTGAAGGGCTAAATATAATATTTATTGATCGAGGTAGTTAAGGCGTACAAGATGCCAACTTGGTTAGCAAAAAATAATTATGGAAACCATATGCTTCACATGCTCCATGTTACTACATGGAATTATTTAGTAAATGGCCATTAGAGTATTTCTAATACTTTCAGGTTTGCAAGGGTGGTGTCAGTGGTGGAAATATTATTCAGTAGGAACAAACCACCACCTTAGGGTAGGCGTAGGGGGTAGGGGATTTGGTGATCTTCGGTTGGTAAAGAAACTTCACTTGCACATGGGGTTAATTTGAAATGCATGTGGGGAGCTGAATGGTGTGGAAATCCTACTTGAAGAATTTTTTTTGACTTTTTTTTTTGTTCTTCGTGAAGTGAATAAACTATAGATCTAAGTTTCTTGCACCAATTGTTTGGGGAATAAACTCAGACAGATGTTGCTGAAGAATGCACCGTCGCCCTACCTACCTTAGGAATGGATACTTTCTATCTAGATGACCCTTTGCCTTTGTCTGTACCTGCAGCTGCATCGACATTGTGTTATTGAGATTTTTGTTGCTTGTCTTTGCAGCTGTTTCATCTTTTTCTATTTCCTTTTCACTTATCCTCGATCTTTTTTGAATTGGACACCTTTGAACCAAAACTTTATTCTTAGTTAGCTGTGTTCATTCTTATATTATCACAACATTAGAATACAACTTTACAGCTTAACAACAAAGAAGGAGCAATCATTATGCCTGGGCACTCCCACGATTTGAACTGGCCAGATTACATACACTTGAGTAATCGTCTCATGACCCCCCCCCCCTTTTTCTCTCTTTCAATCTTGAAGACCCAAACAAATCGTCATTGTATATGTATATACATAGAATGACATTGACGACCTCTGTGGAACATCCGAACGTGCCTTAATTTCTTTTTGGTCCATGTCAATTGTCATGTTCATATATTTACTTGCAATTCTTCTCGATCCCACTCTATATGTCGCAAATGCATTAAAGGCGCTTCTACTTGATTCTTGATTCGGCTGGTAGACCAAGTAGACAAGGCGTGACCAAAATTTTTAAGTAGAGGGTAATGAAGGTATATATCTTTTTTTTGGGGGAAGGGGTATATATTTTTTCATTTTCATTTATATATATTTCATACCTATCTATCTGTAGATCATAAAATGGAATGGAATAGAGTCCCAAACAGCGGAGACACCCCCCAAGGCCAATGGTCACAATCCCACTAATTATTTGGAGCCAGTGAAGCTCCTCAGTCCTCAGTATCGCAAAGAAGGCATGGCATCTGTTATCTGTAACAGCTAGACCAGCCAGTGAACCATGCTTTACCCCAAGGCTGAAAGCCTGAAACTACAGCAGATAGGCGGAATATGCATTCAACAGATAGATCATATTCATATTACAGAATACCTTAACGTAACATCAAAATCCCTAAACGTAACATCATTTAAAATGTAAAATTACTTCATTACCCTCTCCACATTTAAACTATACTACCACCTCCCTTTCTTCCTCCTTCACTTAATTTCGATTACGTATCGTTGTTGATTCGGTTTCCATTGTTAAGGCATGATATCGAATGTTAATTGGATTGGTTTTGATTCAGTTTATTTTTTCTTTTCAATTACGAATAAAAAATCGTTGATTTGTATTTTTTTTTCGATTTCGGACAAAACATCCGTTATACACTAGCGGATGTTTTATAAAACATCCGCAAATCTGTACCACAAGTGAGTATCTATTAAATGTTATGTTTAGGGTATTTAGGTTATTTTATGTATTAAATAGTGTTACGTTTAGAGATTTTGGTGTTACGTCTAGAATCACTTTTCATATTATCGTATATATTGAACTAAGAGCAGCTCCAATGGGAGGCTGCAAAAGCTTTCTACATTTATATCAATCGGTTTAAGAAAATTGGTACCATTGTGGATGATGACCGGGCATCAACCGGTTGTAAATTTACAATCGGTTGACATAGTCAACGTGGCAGTGCAGGTTTGTTTTCTTTTGATTTACAAAATAGAGTTGTTGCACTTTAATCCTTTTGCTTTATAAAATAATTGTTATTTTTTGATAGTTTATTTTTTACCGTTTTTTTTTTTTTCAAATTTATTCTATAAATTCTCCTATAAATAGGTTTGAAGAAAAAATCATTACATTCTTTCAAACTTACATTACTTCTATACTATCTCATTTTCATTAAACTACACAAATTCTTCTTCTCATTTATTTTGTAATGTATAACAATTTTTTTATAAATTTATTGAACTCTTCTAATGTCGAAAATTCTGCAAATGCCGAAACTATTCCAAATTTTCAAGGTCCGCCAAATTTTCCAACTCTGCTGAATTTTCAAGCTTTGCCAAATTTTCCAACTCTACCGAATATTCAAGCTCCACCAAATGCTCAATCCCCGGTAAATTTTCAAGCTCCACCAAATCTTCAAGTTCCAGCAAATTTTCAAGCTCCACCAAATTTTCAAGTTCAGTCAAATTTTGTATCCAAATTTTCAAGGTATTTCAAGTGTTCTAAATTTTTCCTATCCTTCATATTCTCAATTTCTCATATATTCACAACATGAATATTTTAACCCGGCAATGACAAATCAATATACACCCGGTTCTAATAAACCGACTATAGGCATTGGAAATCCAACAACACTAGTTGATACAAGAAGAGATAGTGTCGATGAGTCTGTAATTCCACCATTTTCTACCCAAGAAGAGTTGGAAAACATTATTCTTGATGATGAAATGGACAACGAAACAAAAAACAAGCAGAAAACAAAGTGGAGCATTGAAGAGGATAAAATGCTTGTAAGTATTTGGCTCGTTATTTCAACAGATAGCGTGAATGAGAACTCTCAACATGATAAGGAGTTTTGGAAACGAACCATTGAGTACTACAACAACAACCGAAAGACGGTAATTCGAAGGAAGTTTAACGTCTTGAAGTCGCATTGGTACACAATTACTCCAATGGTTAATCAATTTAACCAATTTTTCATCCAAGTTAGAGATCAATATCGTAGTGGGTGGTCCGATGACCAAGTGAAGGAAACTGCACGTGATCTTTATCACTCGGTAACTAAAAAACATTTCAAATACGAGCATGTGTGGCTAATGGTGAAAGATAAGCCAAAGTTGAAAGGTGGGAAATCAAGTGAACATTCCTCTAAAAGGACAAAGATATATATTTGAATCGGGGACATTCACTTCATCATTCGATGCACATACGAGCATCAACATCGAAGACAATGAAGTCCAAGTCCGTTCGATTGGTCAAAAGGCGATAAAGAAGAAAGGGAAAGCAAAAATCATCGAGAAAAATGAAATCAAAAGTGTTGATTTATGAGATAAGCATCGTAAAATTGAAGAAAGAAAAATTTTAGCACTCGAGGGAGTGACAACTGGGTTGAATTATGAAATCATCTTTAAGGATACTAGTGGAATGACGAATGAGCAATTGCAAACACATCAACACATTTGTGACTCGATAAAGGTCAAATGTAATATTCCCTAGTTTATGTTTTGTAATTTTAATTTATAAATTTTATGTAATATTTTAATTAATGTATTTTTTTTTTTCATGTAACCCATGTGTAATATTTTATGTTATATAGATTTTAATTGTGTGAAAGAAATTAGTCATTACAAAAACTAGTCGTTGCAAAAACTAGTTGTTATAAGAGGTCTATATATAAGAGGCTTGAGACTATATTTTCTCCAACCACAACCTCTTATACATATACCTACAGATACACCAATCTCCACACTAAAAATGTCTCAAGACCCCCATCACTCCTACAAAAATGCACTTCTATAATTCGTGCACGATGAATTGACTGATGATTCAAGTGAAAAAATGATGATGATGATTATGGAAATGAAAATGAAGGAAGAAGAAGCAGAAGCCTCCTACGGTCGTAAACGCAGTAGAAAGTATATAAATCGAGAACGTGAAGCTGGACATGAAAGACTTTTCAACGACTATTTCTCCAATGATCCAGTTTATACAGATCAAATTTTCAGAAGAAGGTATTGAATGAGTAAGGAGTTATTCCTTCGAATTGTAGAAGCCTTTTCAAATCATACATAGTATTTTTAGATGAGGGTTGACGCAACCGGTAAAAGGGACTTTCCCCCTTGCAAAAATGCACTGCTACTATTCGTTAGTTGGCATATGACACGCCCGCCGATCATTTTGACGAGTATGTACGAATTGGTGAAACCACTGCAATCGATTGTCTAATGAAATTTTGTCGATCTGTGATTGAGGTATTTGGAAGTGTATACTTGAGAAGACCCGATGCTCACGACGTCCAACGCTTACTTCAACTACATTCTGAGGTCTATGGTTTTCCCGGTATGTTAGGAAGCATTGACTGCATGTATTGGCCATGGAAAAATTGTTCAGTTGCATGGAAAGGTCAATTTACCTGAGGAAATCAAGGGGTTCCAACAATAATGTTAAAAGCGATCGCTTCTCAAGACCTTTGGATATGACATGCATTTTTCGGAATTGCAGGTTCCAACAACAATATTAATGTGCTTAACCAATCTCCATTGTTCAACGATGTATTGCAAGTACACTCTCCTCAAGTTCAGTTTACGGTAAATGACACACAATACACGAAAGGATATTATCTAACAGATGGTATCTACCTGGAGTAGGCTTTATTTGTCAAAAGTTTTACATATCCAGAAGATCCTAAAAGGATAAAGTTCAAACAAATGCAAGAGGCTGCAAGAAAGGACGTTGAGCGAGCGTTCGGAGTCCTCCAGTCTCGTTGGGCAATAGTACGAGGTGCGACCCGATTTTGGCACAAGGAGGCTTTGAAAGATATAATATACGCATGCATCATATTACACAATATGATTGTGGAGAATAAAGGTAATGTAATAAGTAACTGGAGCGACGAAGAAGTAGATCCATCGGTAGCCGCATCACAGGGATTTATTCAAGAATTTCAACAATACTTCTGAAGACATGCAGAACTACGTGATCAGGAAGTACATCAAATACTTCAATCTGATTTTGTCGAGCATATTTGGAAACGCTTTGGAGACAACAACAATAAAAATTAAGTTATAACGATTGGATATTTCTTATTAGTATTTAATTACTTTGTTTTTCCATTTTATTATGCAACTTCAATTATAATTCGTATGATTTTATATTGATTTAGTTCAATAAAGTTTATATTGTTGCATCGGTATTTTGAATTACTAATAAATATTTATGAATAAAAATATTTTTTTGAAAGATAAAATTATAAGATATAAATTATTTTTTGGACGTATTATATTTTTTCTATTAATATTTATTTTTTAAAACAAAATATTTATTTTTTGAAAATAAATGTATATTTGAGAAAGAATAAAATATTTAGTCGTTGATCCATGCTATAAAGCTTTTATGGATTTATGTATAGTGGATAATAGGTTTATAGAGAAAATGTTGATAAGCTGATGACGTGGCATGATGAATAAACCTTTTAAAAGGTTTATGATTGTGGATGCCCTAAGCCAAGTTCACTGGGCTTTGATTGGGATCTATATATCCTATGTAGTGCTGTCAAACGGCCCGACCCAAGCCCATCGGGCCTCGTTTAACGGCGGACCGGACCGGCCTGAAATAGTGGCGGACCTCATAAAACTCAAGTCCAGCCCATACGCACTTCGGGCCTATGTGCCAAAAAAATAACTATTTTTTTATTTAAAAAAACTCACAAATTAGCTAATAAAAGTTATATAACACATCAAAAGTTCAAAACACACACACTTACTAGTCTAACTTACTTAATCACAAAACAAAAGTATAACCAAAGCAAATATAAATAAAGGTAGTAACTTCAACAATTAAACGAAACAGAAACTAGAAAAACTATAATGTTACAGACCAAATAAAAAATGCATGTGCTACTTGAAAGATATTTTTTTCAAAAAAGTTATAACCAAATTGAAGTTTATCATATTGTCTCCAATTTTTTAATATGTGTTTTCTGAGGATAGACAAAGTTTTTCGGGTTCTAGTTTGCAAAATCATACTAACTAACAAATGTTCATTTTTGATTCGCCCGACACAATCTAGCATTTACATTTTAATTTTTTTTTATCAAGTTTATACTATTGATGCTTTTTATTAGCTAATATCAGATAGAGATACTCAATTAAATAGATCAGTTTCGATAAAATTACTAACTACAACCATACTAAACTAAATTGGAACTTGGAAGATCAACTTCATTTCCTCTTTGTAAGTGTCACTTCCATCAATTTAGAATATGAGTTTCAACTAAAAAGAGAAACAATGATTTGGAAATAAATCATACTGTGTTATAAATTTATCTAACCAAAAGTAAAAAAAAGAAAAAAAGAAGTATAAATGAATGTTTGATAGTTTTTTTCTTTTTAGATTTATGTTTAATTTTTTAATTTTTAAATTAAGTTTAAGTGTTTAACTTTATGATTGGGTCGAGTCGGGCCAGACTTTTTAAGACCGGGTCAAGCACGGCCCATGGAATGACCAAAAAGGCCTGACTTTTTCGGGCCTTCTAAATTGAGGCCCAAGCCCTTGAAAAATCAGGTGGGCTGGACCGGGCCTAAGGGCCGGGCTCAATTTTAACAACTCTAATCCTATGTGGTCGGGGCTTGAGGTACTAGATCTCGAAATCTTTCTTCCTGCATGGTAATTAATATTGTATCAGGTTTGATCTTCATCCAATATATTACGGGCCCGTTTGATTTAGCTTATTGATATGTGCTGATAACTGATGGGCTGATGAATGATGCTGTTTGATCTAGTTTTTTCAAAGTGTTGATTAGCTGTTATAAGTAAGTGTTACTATTTGATTAATAAGTTGAAAAGTGCTGAATAAAACTATAAAGACTAAAATAACCTTATCATATAATCTTTTCCTTGTTAAAATAAGTTGTGATAACTCTCAAATTTATTTCCAAATATTTTTAAATTAGAGTTACAAATAATGTTAATTTTTTAATAAATAAATTTATATTTGAAAGAGAATTCCTAGAGTTACAAATAAGTTGTAATATCAAAATGTAAATCAAATCAAATTAGAAACACAAATTACATACATATATAAGTTCAAAGTTGATAATATCCAAATTACATATAACTAGTGATAGGTGTTTAACAAAAATACATTTAAGTTCAAAAAGGTAATATCCAAATGTTAATTGAAAATATTATTATTACATATTTGATAACACATTGCATTTCTCATTGCCTTCATCTCTAGATCTGCCATACCCAGAAAAGAGATAGGTGTTTGATTGACCACATTAGGGTCATCTTCCTCAACCCCTGGAAATAAGTTAGGATCAGCATTATAAGCTTGAAACTCATCATCCTCTATGTTTCTTCTTCTGAGGAAATTATGAATCGCCATTGTTGCACAAACCATACAAATTTGATCCTCATAACTATAACCTGGCATGTCCGCAAAAATTCTCCATCTGGCTTTCCAAACCCCAAATGTCCTCTCAATCACACTTCTCAATGAAGAATGGGCAACATTGAACTTCTCATGTGCATTGCGTGGTTGCTGGCCATATTGAAACTCGGGTAATGACATCGTGCTCCTTTATAAGGTGCAAGAAGCCCAATTTTATTAGGATACCCCGCATCAACCAAGTAAAATTTAGCTACAAAACAAATAATGTATACAATTTAGGGAAACAAAGAAAGATAAGTTATGAATTTTATTGAAATATTCATAACAAACTCTAAAAACTCCAAAAATGATAGATATTTATCACCCATGAAGGATATATCTATACATATATCACACAAGTTCGTTAACTAAGAGTAATCATGAGTTACCTCGTGCGAACTTGAACTTTGAGCGAAGCGGAAGACTTTAAGCTTGAGCTACGATCTTCGTATGTCACGATCAACAATCCTGCAAGTCTCTCTCGTCGGATTGATATCACGTAGAACGAATCTCAATGCCGGTTCACACCGCAAATCCAAGCCTCTTGATGGTTAGGCTAGAAGGAGTATTTGGTGAGATAGAATATAGGAGAGAGAGAGAGGGGCGGCCAAGAAGAAGCTTTTCTTCTTAGGCGTGTAATGCAATGTGTAAGGTTTTATCCCTTTAGTTGCCCTATTTATATTATTGTACAAGAAACCCTATTTCTTGTAGGTTAAGTTAGGTCAATCCCAAACCCCTTCGGATTAGGAAACTAATTAACCTTTAATAACATAAATATATTCCATGTGAGCGGAAGTAAATAATTGGGCCACAAGCCCAATTGCTAACATCTCCCACTTGCATACATGGACTCACCTCTCTTACCACACCGTATCATCAAAACCCGTTAAACACTGCCTCTTCATACTGGAAGTGAAGCATGCGACATGACGAAAAAGATAAAGGGTGGAGCGCTATACCAAATCACCATCTGACCAACATAGAACGTCCTCGTTAGAAAACAAAACTCGTCTATACCCCAGACAGTATATATACACCAATTTAAGCATCCTCAATCCTTCAAGAGCGGTGCTTAAACCTCAACATATTTGTGTATCAAGATCAATCTCTTGAACCGTATGTTCAATATGATCGCCATGGTATTGAAACACAAAAATAGAGATGCATATCATACTATCTTCCTTAGACACTCATATCAATCACTCTTGATTAACTGTTTTCCCAGCAATGCTCCGTAGGACTGTATGTTCATAGCCCGTTGGTCGGCATGCCAAAGTAGCATCATCAACGTCCAAGTTCATGATATAGTTCTAAGTCACATAGGGTATAATCGTGACCTGAATTTGATCACTAGAACTCACACAGTGATGAAGCAGGTATCATTCAATCACTTTCTTAAGTCGCATTATAGTCACATACAGTATGAAGTGTAAGATATGACGGAACTCACACACGAAGTAGGCATGTCATACTCAAACATCATACGAACCTTAGTCTAGCCGCCTTTCTCGCGTCTAACCTGAGTACTTAAAAATAGTCACTCTTCTAGTGTTTCTTTTAAGATCTCATATTCAGACTTTTTCTTTGGGATACAAAGTCGACCTTTATAAAAGGTCTCATCTTGGTCGTATGCCAAGGCGATAAATGTAATGTCATTTGCGTACCCCCCTTCATAGGTGCCAAAGACTTTTACTATCTCAACTTGCTCGTCCACCTAGTGATAAGGTGAATTACCCGTGTGAGAGGGCAATTCAATATCCACGACATCTTTTTTAATCAAAATATATATGCTACGCAATTTCACATAAAACTATCCAATTACATATAAAAGGAAGGCAAAACACACCTTTGGGCCACTGTACTTTACAAAAGGTTGCAATTAGGCCACTGAGACGTCAAAATTTTCGGGATGGCCCTTTGTACGGACTTATCTTGCACGTTAATCCCTTTTTTGGATGGACGTTAAGTTTGGACGTTAAGTTTGATTAAATGTCTATTTTACCCTCGCCTTCTTCATTTTCACTGTGACAAAGTAAGAAGATCTGGGTTTTAAAACTCTTTTTTTTTTAAATAACAATTTCACTGTGACAAAGCAACTTGTTCATTTTCCATCAAGGGGTATCATCTAAAGTACAAGTCAACGATTAGTGGGGTTATAACAAAGGATAGGATCAAGAATCTGAAGGGTATTAGTGTGAAAGTGGTGCGTTTGTGGGTGAATATAGCGGAGATCAGCCGTCGGCAGGATAAGCTGTATTTCTCGGCCGGGATCGTTTCTGCCGACTTCACCATGAAGACTTTTGCTAAGAGTCCACGGTGCGGTTGTGGGTTTAATAGTGGCGGTAAAATTGTTGAAACCCAGATCCCCAAGCAGCGCGCTCTCTCTCTCTCTTTCTCTTCAGCCTCCCAATTTCATGGGCTCCGACGTTTGGGAAGTACACGGAGATTTTGGGCGCCGGTGTGAGAATTGTTGCCTAAGTTGCGACTCACGATGCGGATCTCGACAAGCCAATCTCCGAATTCGCTAGCGATTCTTCGCTTCGATGTGCGTCGGATCGCGGGATCTTCTTCTCGAGCATTCGACAGAGCGTAGACGACGGCGTCTTGTCGAGGAAGTCTCTCTCGATCGAGTCAACGCATTTCAAAGCCATGTAGAAGTTGTTCTTAGCGTTGTTTGGTTCTCTCCAAAGTCCAAACTGTTTTCAATTTTTTTATTTTACATATTACCAACATCTATGGTGGTGGGTGTTGAACTGGTATGAGGGGGGCGGCAATTGAAGATGGCGATCTTTGTGATTGGGGCAGAGAGATTGACGGCGGCTGGGTGCGAAGATCAAGGGGCTCGGACCTTAAACCCGGAGGGATGATTTATTCAGATCTGGTTTTGATTTTCTGGGTTTGATTCTCTCTTTAGGGTTTGCACTAGGTTTGATTCTCTTTTCACAGTTTGAACTGGGTTTGATTTTCTGGGTTTGAAGATGAACATTATATATTATGTATGCACTCAATTTCGAGATTCAGATCTGGGTTTGAACTGGGTTTGATTCTCTTTTCACAGTTTGATTTTCTTGATTTTCTGGGTTTGAAGATGTTGATGATGAAGACGGGGGCAAAATAGACATTTAATCAAACTTAACGTCCAAACTTAACGTCCATCCAAAAAAGGGATTAACGTGCAAGATAAGTCTGGTACAGTGGCCATCCCGAAAATTTTGACGTCTCAGTGGCCTAATTTCAACCTTTTGTAAAGTACAGTGGCCCAAAGGTGTGTTTTGCCTAAAAGGAATTAAATGAAACTGCAATTTATTCAGATCCTACGAAGCCCTAGACCCAACATATGATCCTGAAAGATCTCTCTAGCTAGAGGCTTAGTCATAGGGTCAGCCAACATGCTTCTAGTAGGAATATAATCTAGAACTACTTTCTTTTCTACAACCATGTCTCTAGTGAAATGATACTTGGTATTAATGTGTTTCATCTTCCCATGATACTTGGGATCTTTAGTGTAACCTAAAGCAGCCATGCTATCACAAGCAATGATTACAGGACGATCCACATGCGTCATAACATCAAGATGTTGAAGAAAACTCCTCAACCACACAGTTTCTTGAACCGCAGCTGAGCAAGCCATGTACTCTGACTCCATCGTAGATAAGGCGGTGCTAGTCTATCGTTTGCTACTCCAAGAGATAGCTCCACCACTAAGGAAGAAAACGTAGCCCGAACTATTTCCCATGAAAATTCTTCTTGCACCCGCAGGAACTTTTCGATAATCTACAAATCCTCATCGATCCCTCATCACATGTTTGGTTGAGCCTGAGTCTACAATCCACACAGGGAGAGAGTCAACTAATAAAACATGAGAGTAAACATAACTTTGCATGGAGATAGGATTAATGGATACCTTCTTGGGCTCAGGACAAGTCCAAGCAAAATCACCCAAGGCACCATAGTTGTAGCACTTCTGCTTAGCAATATTCTTTTTGCCTCTTCGGCGTTTAGCAATCTTGTCACTTTTGGGGCCCAAATTCTGAGTCTTCTTGCCTTTAGCTTGTTTCTTACGTTGCCCATGTGGCTTGCGCGGACCCTCACGGGAAACAAGAGCAAGATCATGAGTTGCAGCACTTATCGCGCGATTCGCTTCATGACACTCAGCCTCAAGCTCAACATGGCGAGATACATCTGTAAAAGTCTGAATGGAGTCTGTATGAGTCAAGATACGCCTCAAACTACTCCAAGAGTCAAGCAGTGAACGAATCACCGCTTGAACTTGCTATTCATCAGATAGGATAGAACCAGCAGCCTTAAGATCACGAATCATTCCGGACATCTCGCGTAGTTGTTCAAGAATGTTACATTTCTGATCAATCTTATAGCTTTCAAACTTGTAAGTCAAAGTCCTTAAATTTGTAACATAAGTATTTCCATAAATGTGCTTAATGTCGTCCCACATTTGTTTTGCAGTCAGGCAATCCTCAACTCGCCAATCAGATCATTATGCATCCTACTCAACATAGTAAAGCGTGCACATCGATCTTTCTTTTTCCATTTAAGGAATTCCTGTATTTTTGGCGATGTTGGGTGATGGTCAAATTACCCATCTCTGGTTCTACCATCACAGTATCTAGGTTGTCAAGAACATCTTGCTCATTTAGTAAATACGTGATTTTTCTTTGCCAAACACTATAGTTGGTGCCATCTAATTTCTCACCCTTGTTAAGGTCAGCGATTACATTCTTAGAATCCATTTCACTGCAAGTTATTGCAAAAAACAAGTTTTTATACACTGAAAATGCCAAAATAAATACTTCCAGACTGAATTGACTAAAACAGAGGTCACCGTTGGCTTCAGAAGGCCAAAATTAGTCCAGACGTGCCGGCCGTTACAAAAACTGATGTCCAGAAATGCCACACATGCTCACACACGCCACCTGCGCATGTGGGCTTCCTGAGAAGGCTTCCTGGACCTGACTATACGCTAGGGCTGACGTGCCAGGGCTGACGACATGCTGACGTCACGGATGACATCATCAATCCGTGTCACCAAAAAATTGGGCCCCACTGTGCTGACGTGGCGCCACGTTAGCAGACAACGCTTTGACCGTTGACCAGTCAACGGTTGACTGGTCATCCTCTACGCCGCTGGCGGGTGTCAAACCGTCAAAAATAATTTTCCTTTTTCCCAATACAAGTATAGGGTAGTAAGGTTCGTCTCCACAGGGAACGTTGTATTTATATCCTTAAGAAATTATTTCGTAACCAAAACCGAGATTTTTGCTTAACTAACTAACTAAACTCGAATGAAGAAAAATAGGAATTTTTGTAAACTTAAAGAAAGCAACAATAAGTAAATTAAATTCAAAGCTGATAAAAGGTCCAGTTAATGAACTTATGCAATTCCAAAAATTAGCTACTGATCATCGATTCCATCCCGACTCAATTGACTGCAAATAAACTAGTTATAGTTGTTGACAAACACCTAACACCCAATTTCTCCTTATTGATTCAATAATCAGGAGAAGCTCGCTAATTATACTCTAATCAAAAGACAACCCTCGAACGCTCGAAAGATTTAATGTTTTGAAAGCCTTAAGATAAGAGAAACCTGGTTCTAGACAACAATATTAAAATAATATCATTTAACCTAGATTAATCATCCTCGCAACACGGACCGAATATGATTGTGATGCCTAAACGGTGTGTCATTTGCTACTACGTTAGAACCCGAAGACAATTACGGTTCAACGATTCTTAACTAGCAATGGATTAAAATGTCTAACCAAAATCTGGGTCCTAGAAATTAATTAAACATACTAATCCTAAGTTACAATTCCTTTGCAACAAGAAAACTAGAGAATGACTAAATGCTTGCCCCAAATTGAGACTTTGAACAGTACAGAACACTTAGGATCTCACAGTAGCAATTTCTGAAAGAATGCTTACGGTTTCATTAACTGGAACAGAAGTGTTAGCCACAAAACATGACTAAAATTTACTTACAAATGAAGACGAGAAACAACTTCACAAGTGATGAAAGGAAGAAATTAACTGCCTTATTGATCTGTAACCTAAGCCTGATGTATTACAGTGAGTGAGGGTGAGTGAGTGAAAGAGAGAGAGAGAGGGAGAGAGAGATCTCGCCCCCTTCCTTTATAACTATCTCTCCTAACTGCTCCAACCATTTCCCCCAAAAATAGAAGACACGATCCCTTGTTCCTCATCCATAAACAGAGCAGTTGATGACCAAGTCTTTTCCCAATATTTACAATGTGTTTGGGAAAAGAAACTAATAAATAAAAAGTTATTTTTATTTACAGAACTTCCAAAAAATGATCAATGTCTGAAATACCCTCCACTAATTCCTTCTTGTAACAGACGACTGCTTTTTTCTTGCTACAGTATTTTCTGGGTTAGCAAATGCCCATTTGGTACTTGACTTTTTCTCAAAATCTGCCTTTGCTTCTTCTTTTCTTCCATTCAGCTTCCTTAAGACCTGTGAACACCAATGATGCAGAATACCCGTGAAAGTACAACATTTTTCTCAAAATCATAGTGCAAAATCACAATAAATGTTGTACTTTATTTAAGGCTATCAAAATTCCCCCACACTTGAACCATGCTTGTCCTCAAGCATTTGGACCTTTCCTGAACATGCTTTTCACAAACCAACCAACCAGAAAAAATTGATTCACATAGTTTCAAAACTTGGTATTTAATATGCATTCTCATTTTCAAGATCAAAAATCAAACCAAGTAACTAGCATCCTATAAATTTTCCAAATTAAGATAACTCGCATGCACCCAAACTTTTTCACAACTTCTAATTATGCAAATCTCAACTGTTCTCACGGATATCGCTCAAAGCACACAATTGTTTGAACAAGGGCCATGTATCATGAAACACTCAACTCACACAACAGAGTGACATTATCATATGCTTGCAACTTGATCAAATCTCCATCACTAAAAATGAGTTCATATGCACCAATCAAAAGGACTTTTAAAGGGTCAGAACGGCTAAGGGTGTAAAGGTATGATAAAAGGGGATAAAGAGGGTTAAAATGTCAAGAATATGCACAAAAACTACACATCATTACCAATTCTTCAGCGACATAAAGCACCGACTACAAACAATTAGTGTTCAACTATAACGGATCTGATGAACTGAATATACTTTGATAATTCATGCTCATCTGCCTTGGGAAGTACTGTTACCTTTTCTGGAAAAGCAGCAGCTTACTGAAACCAATATTTATTTTTTTTCTTTTTTTTTCTTTTCTTTCTTTTTTTTTCTTTTCTGAACTGCTGCTAACTTGTATTTCCTGCTTCTTAAGACTCAACTTCTGACTTACAAAATATGCTTAATACCAACAATTATCCATCACTTGTTGCTCTGAATTCATACAAGCTGAGAGTCTATATTTCACATGGTCTTCGTGCAATTCTTGACATGGGATAAAGCAAAATGAAGGCCAAAAAGAAAGGCTACATGTTAGATTTTATAAGGTTAAAACAAAGAAAATGGGCAAGGCTCAAAAAGGGTTAACTAGGGGAAAACATGATGTGGGTAGGGTAGAAAGAGAGCCAAAACATGGTGATTCCTAAGTGCCTTAATCCTATTGGTGCAATGACTCAATACGTGACCTCGACATGTATACAAGATGCAAGTTCTAAAATGTTCATCTGTTTGTGAGAATCACACAAAGAATGACTGAGAGCAAAGTATATGAAATGCTCCAATTAGGCTCAAAAGCTCACTTGAAAGGCTAATAGTTGAAACTTGCAATTTTATCAGTTGAATGAAACAAAATATATATTTTTTAAAACATGCGTGTCAACCCAACTAGGAAAATTACACAATGCTAATCATTTGTCAAGATTATTTCACCAAAACATGAGAATGCATATAAAATACCCAGTTTCACAACAATGCAAAAAAAAAATTTACCAATCCTTCAAACCTAAACATGTTCAGGAAACCAAGCTTAAAAACTGCATCAAAACTTTTCATCAAAACCACCCAACTGCACAATTTACAACCTCCAAAATCCCCCCACACTTAAACTAAACAATGTCCTCACTGTATATACAACAAAAGATGCAAAACAGGACAAAGTAGCAAAAATTATGAACAGAAGTGAAAGAGGGGATACTGCCCTTAAGCTGACCCAAAATGGGATGCTATCACGGTCTGCAAGGACTGTATAGAAGTTGTCACTGAAGTAGTCAAATTTGCTAATTTCTGCTTAACCTCGAGCATTGAGGTTTCAAGGGCAGTCAGCCGGGCAAGGATTCGTGGTTCGTGAGCCACACTTTGGACAGGCTCTCCTTAACCTCCTGCTGCAGAACCTGCAATTGGCAAATGAAGCTCGGATGGTGGAACATCCGGCTGGGGGTTTTGGACTTCATTATCATCAAAAATTACCATCTTCATTCTAAGCAGGCATTCAACATTCAAAGGCTCACAGCTACAAGCAATATGCATATTATGAGCAGATAAATCCAAAACACCCAAATTAACAGCCATCATAGTATAACTGAACCTAGAATCAAAGGCCTTTTTTTTCTTATTGATTACGCTCATGAATTGACTAGCCAGCCAATAGCCCAAATTAACCTTCCTGTTATTCATCATACACCGCAAAAAAAATAATTCAGGTTTCAAATAGGTATTTGACCCGTCCCTGTGTCCAGAAAAACTATATGCCAAGAATTTATGAATGAGCTGGAAAGCAGGGCTCCTAAGAAAAACACTTTTAGCCAAATTCGGCTTGTACTTCAGTGGTCGCTGACGAGATTGCCAAATCTCAACACATGAAGCTTCAACAAATTCAGGGAACTCACAATAGGCCATACGTCTAGAATCAGTCAAATCATCACCACATTGAAAACCCAAGGCATTATTAAATTCATTTAAGGAAAGATTAAAAACCTTGCCCATGAGTCGGAATCGAATGGAATGGGGCAATTCCGGGTTTTCAATGGCCGCGGAAGAAAAATCATATGTGCATTAGAATTCTCTAGTTAATTCAACAAAGACAGGCAATTCAAAATGCAAAAAACATTTCCCACCCTATTGCATGCATAAAAGCAGTAACTTCCAAATTTAAATTCAACAAAGTCAATGTAGGAGTGTCGAAAAACTTACAAGGAATGATTTTCTTTGGAAGAAAAAACTTCCATCGACCGATTGCCTTTTTTGATTGAAAATTGATGTGGCCTCCTAATTGATTGCGGTGACGCTTTCCTTGTGGAACCCGCCGGCTTTCTACTGCAAGAGGCTTCAAAGAAGGCCAAATGAAAAATTGGCAATGGTTCCACGATGGGTGGGGGGATGTAGTAGGCCGAGGAGGAATGTATGGACCGGAGATGTAGGGGGCAGGTTGGAGGAGGGGCCGAAGCTTGAGAGTGCCATAGAGGAGAGGGGCTGGGTTGTGATTCGGACGAATCTGAGGGCTGTGGTGGTGGGACATAGGCGCGGTCCGAACTTGAAGAAGGAGTAGAAGGTTGAACAGATGGGGTCGGCGGTGGCTAAACAAACGGAGCCGGCGGAGGAATTGATGAAGAATCGGAAGAAGAAATCTCCACTGGCTGTTTGCTTGCAGGGGCTGCCTTACGAGCGAATGATGCTCGCAATCGGCTTGAACGTCGTGGCTTGGCCGGAACTGGTACACTTTGTTGCTTAGGAGCCATGGCCGGAATTGAGAAGCTTGGAAGGGGACAGGTTTGGAGAAGAGATCGTCTTTTTAGAATTGGAAACTACAAGTAACAATCCCAAATGAAATTAGGGATTTTTACCCCCTTTCTTAAATTTTACTGTTCACCCACTTTCCCCCTAACTTTCAAAAATTAACTGTTAGCCCCATTGCTGCCTTGCACTTCTCAAACTTCTGTATCTCTTCAAAAATAAAGCCTGCTGCATCACACATTTAGTACAGAACAATTTTTTTTCTTCCATTTCCAAGATCCAGCACTTGCTGCAACAGAAACAAAACTAAAAACAGAATTAAACACAAAATGGAAATAAAATCTAATCCTAGAAAAACAGGAAATAAAGCATTAAAATTTTTGGGTTGCCTCCCAACTAGCCGCTATTTAATGTCTCAGCTAGACTCAATGCCCACCTCGATACTATTCGTAAACAGGGCAGGCCAAACCGATTTCTTCAATTGTACCAGAGACATCAACATGCTCATAGAATGGTTTCAACCGATGCCCATTCACCTTAAATACCTTGTCCGTCTGTGAACTTTGAATTTCAAACACTCCGTGCGAAAAAACACTCACCACAATAAATAGGCATGTCCATCGAGACTTCAACTTACCTGGCATCAATTTCAGCCTTGAATTGAAAAGGAGAACCTTTTGTCCCACAAAGAAATATTTCCGACGAATCAAATTGTCATGAAACTTTTTATTCTTCTCCTTATAAAACCTAGCACTGTCATACGCTTCTAATCTCAATTCCTCTAGCTCTTGTAACTGCAATTTCCTTTCGAGCCCAACTAATGAATAATCCAAATTACACTCCTTTACAGCCCAATAAGCCTTATGTTCTACAGCAACTGGTAAGTGACACAACTTACCAAACACCAATCGATATGGGGACATACCAATTGGTGTTTCAGTAGCAAGCGATACGCCCAAAGCGCCATCCAACCTAGAACTCCAATCCTTCCTACGGATTCACCATCTTCTCCAAAATTCCCTTAATCTCACGATTCGAAACTTCGCTTGCCCGCTTGATCATGGATGATAAGTGGTAGCTACCCTGTGATGAACACCATACTTGAGCATCAAGGCCTTCACCCCTCGATTGCAAAAATGGGTCCCTTGATCACTGATCACTGTCCTTGGAATTCTGAACCTGCTAAAAATGTTAGACTTGAGAAAACTCACAACAGCTTTAGAGTCGTCAGTCCGGGTAGCCTTTGCTTCTACCCATTTAGAGACATAAACAACTGCTAAAAGAATGTATAAATTACCAAAAGACCTTGGAAACAGACCCATGAAATCCATGCCCCAAACGTCAAAAATTTCACAAACTAGAATTGGAGTTTGGGGCATTTCATCTCTCAATGATAAATTACCAAGTCTTTGACAACGGTCACAACTTTTGCAAAGGTAAATAAGAATCCCTAAAAAGAGTTTCCCAATAAAACCCACAATCTAGGATTTTCCTAGTTGTTCTTTTTGGACCAAAATGTCCTCCACAAGCAAAACTATGACAATATACCAATATGGAATGAATCTCGTCGTTAGGCACACACCTACGCACGACTTGATCAGACCCTATCTTCCAAAGATAGGATTCATCCCATATGTAGTATTTAGAGTCATTTTTGAGTTTATTTTTTCTTGCACTATTCATGCCTTGTGGAAAAACACCACATTATGAAATTTACCAAGTCAAGATACCATGGTTCATTACCCGACTTACCTTGCATCAACAAGAGCCGCTTCATCCGAAACCTTCTAAATAGGAATTGAATCCTCTTCTCTCACCAACCTTGCTCAAATGATCTCGCCACGAGTTATTCTTTCCCTTGCAATCCTTGATTTCCCATTTAAATTCTTGCAACAGGAGGATCCATCGGATCAACCGTGGTTTGGATTCTTTTTTTGCTAACAGATACTTGAGCGCGGCATGATCTGAATGTACTATGACCTTCGAACCTAAGAGATAAGATCTGAATTTCTCAAAGGCAAACACGATTGCCAACAACTCTTTTTCGGAATTTGTGTAGTTGCACTGGGCAGCATTCAACGTCTTGGAAATGTAATAAATCACATGACTTTGCTTCCCCACTTTTTGCCCAAGAACTGCTCCTACTGCATAATGACTTGCATCGCACATGAGCTCAAATGGTAAATCCCATTTTGGTGGTCGGATTATTGGTGCCGAAGCAAGCTTCTCCTTTAACAAATCAAATGTCTTTTGCACTCTTTCTCCAAAATCAAAAGGTACATCTAGTTGCAACAATCTTGTTAAAGGTTGAGCGATTTTTGAGAAGTCTTGAATGAACCTCCCTCAGAGAACCCCTCGCATGACCAAGAACACTTCGAATTTCCTTGACATTAGTAGGATAAGGCAATTTTGTAATTAAATCAACTTTTGTTTTATCTATTTCAATTCCCTTCGAAGACACTACATGACCTAACACTATACCTTCTTGTAGCATGAAATGACATTTTTCATAATTAAGAACTAGGGTAGTGTCAATGCAACGCTTAAGTACCTTAGACAAATTATCTAGGCCTCTGATCAAATGAATCACCATACAAAGTAAAATCATCCATGAAAATCTCGATGCAATTTTCTATCATGTCGTAAAAAATGCTCATCATGCATCTTTGAAAAGTTCCGTGCATTACGAGACCAAAAGGTATACGATTTAAATGCAAACGCATTCTAATGGGCACGAATGTTGTTTTTCATGCTCTTCAGTGCTACCAAAATTTGATAGTATCTGAATAACCATCTAAAAAACAAAATATTTTACCTGCTAGCCTCTCTAACATCTAGTCACAATGGAAGAAGGAAATGATCTTTTCGGTGACATTATTTAATTTTCAAAATCAATGCACATCCTCCACCCA
>CM028380.1:137098035-137378307 GCA_013146195.2 Codonopsis lanceolata | reverse complement strand
CCAGGAGCTTCCACCTCTCTCGCCACTTTGAACAAGCTTAGGGTTTTTATAAACTGCGGCGCCATTATCTTTTGATTTCCTTTTGTAACTCTGATTTGGCTGAATATAATTCACTTTGTTGGCCAATTTCTCTTACACTTGCTTTCGATTCAAGCTGTTTGTTTGCTGATAATTGTTTCCTGCTTGCACTTATTCATCATTTGTTAATACCAAGTCTTGGTATCCCAGAAAATATATCGAGCAAAAATGTATGAATAAATTTAACCAAGGATGATTATTAAAATAACAAGACTAACAAAGCAATCTTATTATTTAAATTGAGATGTTAGGAATAGTTTAGGCGAGAAATGCTTGGATCGGCCAAGGCTTAGGCGGGTGAGCTTCGGAGAGCAGCCCAAGGCAAGCGGGCCCAACTCTCAATCGGCAACCAACAAGACGAGGCGGGGCCTTGCTCGATATGGGTAGTTCGAAGCGGTTCTTTGGTATATTTCGGGTATTGAGATATCTGACGGTTAACGGTGTTGCTTTCGGTCACTATAGGAACTTGAGGTAGTTAATCGCTATCTTGCGGGAATGGACTACGGAGCCGAGGCGAGCATCTAGTCGTGAACCGGGCATGGCCGCACCTCGCCCACGAGAGGATGAATCCACGAAGTACTAGGGATTTTAGAATTTTTTGGGCGTGGCCTCAAATGCGCTCGTTGGGCGGCGAGAATCTAGTCAAACCCAGTACAAACAATTGCGGAACAACGGTTCACTTGATAACTTTGAAAATTACAGGCTGGTAAATATGACAACAACTTGCCTTTTATTGATAAATGATCGATGACCCTCAACGGGGCGAGGTCTTGCCCTTTTGTTTCCTCGACCTAGGGATAATACTTTTTGAGGTGATCTGCGTACCAAGGATACTTGGGTCTTTTCATACAGATGCAGGTGTGTAAGTGCCCTCCTTATTATTCCGGTAACTCGGAAAGGACCCTCCCAATTAGGAGACGAGACTTCCCCCAGCTGCCCAGATGGGTTACTTCAATTTTTAAAGTACTAGATCCCCAGAGAGAAGGCTGCGCCTCGAACTCTTTTATCATGGTGAGCTTTTGCCCTCGTTTGTAGTTGACCATTAAGTCGTGCATCGCCTCCTTTCTTCCAGCGAGTCTAAGTCTATGGCAGGGCAAGTTGATTGTTTTTGCTCGGCTGTAATGTGAGACCCGGTAGCTTAGCAAGGCCATTTCCACAGGGATCGTAGCCTCGACCGTAGGTAAGTGCGAGCGGAGTTTCCCGGTTGGTCCTCGGAGCCGGTGGTTCGGCCGCCCAGAGCCGATTGTAATTCTTACGCCCACTTTTTCGCTCGCCCTTCTAAATTCCGCTTGAAGTGCGTGCAAAACTTGTTTGTTTGCGGCCCTTGCAGGTTGTTGCCTTGAGGGTAAGCAGCGGGCGATTGCCGGTGCTTCAGCCCCAGCGAGCACATTACTGGCGTGAACTTGTCAGGCGAGTCCCATGGTGCGATATGATTGCTCGAGGGAGGCCGAACACTGCACCATACAGTCGTATACAAACTTGATGATATTCGCCTCAGAAATTTTGGCGAAGGCTTTGCCTCAATCCATTTTGTGAAGTAATCTATGGTGACTTACTGAGCGTATTTATACTTATATTGTGCCGGCGGAATGGGCGATTAGATCGATTCCCACATGTCGAAGGGGCGGCCGAGCGGCAGCGGGGTTTGCATAGTGGATGGAAGCCTTGGTATGTCGCGTATCTACGGCACTTGTCACGTTCACGAGCATACTTTTCGCGTCCTTTCGAAGGGTAATCGGTAGTATCACGCTTTCGCGTAGGACCCTTTCGCTAGAGCTCTTGTGCGGGTGGCCGCACATTCCCCCTCATGTACCTCATACAAAACACCCTCGGTTAGTTAGGGAGTGCTTGAAGCATAGGTCGACCTTAGATCGCTTGTATAAGATTCCCCAACTACGAGTACAGAATACCGGCAGCTTGGCCGGATTTGTTGTGGCCTTGACCTTGTCTGCGGGTAGAACTCCTGCTCGATGTAATCCTTATAGTCATCAATCCAACCGGCGTGGCTCGATGTCCATAATTATAGGTCTATCGATGGCGGGAGTTTCCATGTGCTTTCGATCATTCTTGAGGGATTTAGCAAAGCGATTCTCCTCACGCAATTTTGGATAAGTAGTGCGCTTTCGCATATTATGCCTCGGTCAATCGATCATTTCCCAAAACTTGAAATTTTTCAAGGTTTCCTTGACTAGCTTCGATGATACTTAACGGGGTAGGGTGATGTACCATATATTCCCCCACGGACTTGGTTCACGACCTGTGAATCAGTACATACAATTGTGACCCCTCTCACCCGTATCCGTTCTTGAGCTCGAGCCAGGCAATCATTGCTTCATATTCGGCAACATTGTTGGAGGCAGGGAAATTTGAAGCGGAGAGCTAGCTCAAACTACGTGATTTCATCGGGAGCTACGAGAAGGATGCCGGCTCCATTTCCGACTTTGCTCATTGCCCCATCTACATAAAGATCCCAACGGTAAATTTGGTCGGGGTTGTGGCAATTGATTTTGCTCGGGCTCACGCGGCAGCTTGGTCTCGGGATCCTCGTCTTTGGGTGAAGCTTGTTTCAACCAAAAAGTCGCCAATGCTTGTGCTTTGATTGCTCGCTAGGCGGGTAGTCTATGTGGAACTTCGGTGAGCTCGATCTACCGGTTGAGCAATCTACGATGTATCGAGGTTTGTGCGAGGACTTTCTTGCGATGGTGCGTCTGTGTATACTATGATTATATGTGCGAGAAAAATAAGCCCTTAATTTTCGAGGCGGTATATGACAAGCGAGTAGGCTAATTTTTCAACATTAAAATAACGACCCTCAGCGGGCGAGGGCCTTAGATACATAGTACGGGTTTTTGTATATCTAGTTCCTCACAACTAAAAACGGCACAGTCGTGGGCTGCTTAGATCTAAATAAAGGCTCATGGGGCATGGGGGCTGGCGAGGAGAGGTGGTTTGCCAAGATATTCCACTGGCGCTTTCGAGGGCCTTGGCATAATGCGCATTCCACTCAAAACCCTTGTTGCAGCGAGAACCTTGAAGAAAGGGAGGCATTTTTCGGTGATCGAGAAATGAAGCGGCTTAAGGCAATGACTTCTGTCGTTTAAGCTTCTTTGGATGTGCTTGATGCGGTAAAGGCTGCTCCATGTCGGCCGGGGCTTGTATCTTCTGGGTTAGCCTCTATGGCGGTTGACCATGAATCGAGAAACTTCCTGCTCGGACCCGAAGGCGCATTTACTCGGGTTGACTTCATGTTGTGCTTGCGCGAGGTTGGCAAATGTCTCGGTCAAGTCAAGAGTATGGTCGCGGCCCTTTGTTTTGATGACCATGTCATCTATGTAAGCCTCCATATTTACGCCGATTTGAGAACCAAAAACCTTGTTGATCATCTTGTTGGTAAGTGGCTCTGCATTTTTCGGCCGAAGGGCATCATTTTAACAATAGAGCCTTGCCCAGGAAGGCTGTCTTCGCCTTATCTGCTTTCGTTCATCTTGACTGGTGGTAACTGAGTGCAGCGTCGAGGAAGCGAGCATCTCGAACCCGGCTATAGAGTCGACAAGCACATCGATGCGGGCGGTGGATAACGATCTTTCGAGGCGGGCTTTGTTTAAATTTGGTGAAGTCAGCACACGTTCGCCATTTATCATTTGCCTTTTTAACCATCACCACGTTAGCTAGCCAAGTCGAGATCTTGAATCTCCTCAATGATGTCCGCCTTTAGGAGTTTCTCGACCTACTGCTTTGATCACCACATTCTTCTCGAGGCGATCTTGTCTTGAGTCATTTGTTGGATGGGCGGGAAGGTAGGGTCGACATCGAGGTAGAGTGGCCAATGCTTTCACGATGCCCTCGTGTCCTCAGTCCCGCAACACATCTAGGTTGTTCTTCAACGGCTCAATCAATCTGCCCAGAGCCGGGAGGCATGGCCTTCCCGATTTTAATTTTTTTGCTCGGGGTATGCGGGATTGATAATGACTTCTTCCGGCTCGCCCTACGGTTGAATATCGAGGCTCGTCCGGACTTGCAAAGTGTCCAGCTCAATATCCTGCGATTTAGGGCGCTTCTCCTTGCGTCTAGAAGGACCTGGTGCCGGAGCTTGCTTGGAAGTCTCAACTGGAGCTTGCTCGGGAGACTCTATTTCCATGGGCTCAGCCGCTTCATCTGTCTCCCCGAGCTCGACATTGTTGATGGAAGTGGGACATTTGGGGGTAGGCCGGCGGAATTGACGGCCGATCGGGAAGGTCCACAATCGGTTTAGGAGGCTGCATCGGTGATCGGGGAATGTCCTGATCGGTTCTTTTTTCTTACGAGTTTCGAGCATCTCCCAGCATTGCTCGAGGTTTCTTTGTTGAGGATCCCCATTCCATTTTACGTATAAAACTTGGCTTTACGGTGGGGAATGGAGGTGACCATCGGAATTTGGCCATCGGGAGCACCTAAAATGCGGTTGTATGCCGATTTTAGGTCGATCACCAAGAATGTGATCATTTCAATCCGTGTTTGGGCTCCATCACCCATAAACACCTCCAGCTCGATCGTGCCCTTGACGCCCACCTGGTGGTTGGTGAATCCTTCAAGCTTTCCCAAATATGGCTTGAGCATGGTGTCTGGAAACTCCAACCCCTTGAAGCAGGAATAGTACATGATGTCCCTGCATGCTCCCGTATCTAGCAAAACTCGGTGAACCTGCCAGTTGTTGACGAGGCAGGAAATGACCAGGCTGCTCGGATGCCCGATGGGGTGCTTCGCCCGGCTTCGCTTGCGAAAAAACATATACTGCTCCCACATTTGTATTGGAGGCGTTGATCGCTCCTCTGAATCATGTTTATCACCCCAGAATCGAGGGGCACGGCCACCTCTTCCTCTTGGGGGTCTTCCTTGATCGTTGTTGGCGTTGTTTCCTTCGCCTGGTCTTTTTGAAGCGGTCTAATTTGCCAGCATTGATCAGCTTTTGGATTTCCCTCTTCAACACCTTACACTTCTCGGTGGTGTGGCGGTGCCATGGTGGTATTCCACGGTATTTCGTGTTGTCAGAGTATAATCGAGCTCGAGGTCGAGAGGATAGGGGATAGGCGAGCATCGCCCTGGAGCATGATCTCTTCCGCGTAGTGTTTAACGGGGTGGCGAGATTCTCTGAGAAACGACCTTTGCGGGGAGTGGATGATTTCCTCATGTCCTTGCTCGGCGGCGGTGGCCTCAGGGCTCAGTCGGTGGCCGAGAGGCTGCCATGAGCCTTGTCTTTGTTTTGGCCTTATCGCCTTGGCGGCTCCGGTCGAGCAAAGAGATGAGAGTTTGCAAGCAACTACGCCTTGGAAGCCCGGGTTCATTGCTAGCATAGTCTTGATGGCCACGCCCTCGTGTTGTTGAGATAGCAAAAGGTGATCTCAGGGGTCAGTCGCGGTCACTGCTTTCGAGCATCTCCTCGAACCTTTTCGGAGTAGCTTGGCTTTGTAGGATTCGTTATCTCCTGCTTAATCTTAGCAAGGTCGAAGCGATTCTTTGGGGTTGGGCTGCATTGCGAATTCCTCCAAAACTTCTCTCGAACCTTGCCCGGCTCCCGATGGTTCCCAGGGAACTACGCTGACAGGCTTGCGCCTTTCCACTGGAGGGCTCCCTCGAATGCCCGCATTTTCAAGGCCTCATATATCTGTGACCATCCGAATTTGTGCCTCGAATGATCGGAGCCAATCGCTTGCCGCGTCTTCCCAAAATATTTGTCAAGCGTGGGAAGATGATCCACTTGGCGGGTGGCGCATTCTCGATCTGCAGGTGAAAGAGGCGCCTCGGCGGCTTAGTGGCGCCATAGCAGGGCTTGGCCACGGCTAGGCTTGCCATTTGTTTTGCCATGTCCCTTTTCATGGCCTCCATTTTCTCGGACGGCCGCTTCTCCCGTCTTACATCGTTGAAGAATGGGGCGGTCAGGGGTCGCAGCGCATGCGGGCGAGAAGGTGGGTCTTGCGGAGGACCCGGCCTCTGGGTGATGCGGGCTTTGTACTTTGGCCGATGCGCTTACAGCTACGCATTCCCGGCCTCTCGGCGGCCATGACTCTCCTCTCGGGCATAGTGCTCGTGGTAATGGTGGGGGTTGGGATGATCTTGGCGTATCGCTCTCGGCAGGTCATCGGCACCTTTGCTTTATCGCCTCCACTCGCTTTCGAGCGGTATGTGGGCGATTGAGGGCATGCGTCGCTTGCGCGAGGCAAGCTGTTGGGAAGGCGGGCCATCTCCAGCAGTCTTGCCGGATTGCTCGGCGCCGGCATTGCCACATCTGGCCCAGTAAGGGGCATGGCCCAGGCGGCGATTGTTGGTTGACGCATACATTTTACTATAATACTCACTTTGAACTTGCGAGCGGCGGCTTGTTGATCGTGGTTCTCGCCTCTGGCCGATTCACGTGGCTACCACGGCGTTCTCCCGTTGGCGATTGAGCTGCATCCTTAGATCTTGTGAGCGAGCATCACGTCTCTCATTAATGACCAGCCTGGCATCGCGTTGGCTTGCCCGGCTCTGGCTGGCATGTTGGGAGGTTTGCCCCTCCACAAATGGCACCTCATTGCCCTGGGATGCGTGCCCAGCAGCCACTTTTTGGTTTCGGGTTTGCACCCCGTGTGGGGCTCTTGGTGGAGGATTGTTTCCAACTTGGTGGCTGCCAGCCTGTTGATTGCTTGCGGTGGCATGGTGTTTGCTACCTGATCACGCCAGAATGTGGGTGACTATACGTGGAATATACGTGGAGTTGGTCCAGGTGAAAACTGTCTGTGTGGGAATGGCAAGGTGGATATATGGCTGATGCTCTTGTTAGTTTCCCTGTTATCTTCCTTGATTCCGTGCGTGAGCCCTGTCACATAAGAGAAGACACCGGTCAGGGAGCTGGGAGGTTATCCCAGCTAAAGCCCTCCGACGTGAGAGTCAGTGCGGGGATAACAATGGAGTGTACAGGCGTACCCTGTGATCACCCTGAATAATCTGTGTTCAGTTGTAAGCTCAAAGTAGAGAGTATGCTAAGCGTGAACAGTGTCATACCTTGTGAAGTTGGTTACTACCCTTTTTATACTCCTCTCCAGGTTCGGCTTGCCAGACAAGCAAGGACAGCACGTTGGGCACAGGATCTGTTGGTCGGCCGAGGTGGTTGGCTCCTATTGGTTCTCTCTTTTTCAGGTTTGTCAGAGTATCAGGCAGGTTAACCGTAAGTGGAGCGGCGGGGGCAGAGCACGTTGGTGTCTCTCCAATCGGACGGGGCCACCTGGCGTACTTTGTACTATGCTGACGTTTCTTCGCTTAGGTCGGCTAGAGCCGAGGACCGATCATATAAGGTCTGTCTAGTGACATTCGGCTAGTGCAGGGATGATTACGCTCGCCGCTGGTGCAGTCGGCTGGTGGCGCTACGTCGAGGATGGTTCGAGGCGTGCCACGTTGGTTCAGTTGCCAGATGTCGTTGTTCCAACAGCCACGTGTCAGCCACGTGGAATGCGAGCGTTTGAGTCCCTTCACTACCCTTTCCAGCCATTGCAACAGAGAAATGTTGAAAGATTTTACCGGAAAAATTTAGAAGGAAGTGATGAAACTGTTCCCAAGAACAGAACCAACCGATGTGGCAAAATGCACAAATTGGGCAAATGTCCTTGAGATGGGTAGGATATCGGGCTTGTAAACGCCCTCCTTGAGCCCGTTAAGATCACAAGAACACTGAGTAGAAGTGCAAGGCAAGGCTCGCGAAACCCCTCCCGTGAGAGAGTATCGAGTGATTGTCAAAAGATAAATTGACAGAGTAGCGAGGCTCAAGAAAGTGTCTGTACCTTGTTGATGATTATGGAGAGGTATTTATAGGCCCTCCAGGTGATTGAATCCGTCTAGGATTCAGTTTCCATAATTGCCGAGACAATCAAGGAGGAAATCTCTTGATTCTAGGCGAAACAGGCGGTTGACCACGAAGTTATAGGAGTTGATAAGGCAAGTATTCCGCTTAAACAGGGAAACCTTTGACTTGCCTTGAAAGGCAAGCTACCAGCGTCTCGTGTTTGATGTGTGCTCGGTCGAAGGTGGCTCGTCGGCTATTCTGCTTGTATTGATCCTCGACTTGTCGGTCGAAGATCGCCCATGGTCGGCAGTGCCGGTGCCCGACTGTAAAGTAAGTCTGATTCCTTTGCTAAGCATGCATGAGTCCCGATCATGGTCCCTGGTCGGACAGGCAAGGCCTTTACCCGCCCAGGTTTGAGTGAGGATTACGCTGCTCGGTGCTCGCTGGGCCGTGGGCCCCATAGGTACTATGCACGTGGATAACACGTGATGTTAACTCGTGCCTTGCTCGTGACCCGGTTTGGGCCGGGCGTATCACTATCTATAGTCTATATATATATATATATATATATATATATATATATAGCACGATGAACATACGCAATTACGCATTAGTGAGTGATTATTTCACTCATCGATCATAACATGTAAAATTCATTATATTAACGCGAGTCATCATTCATAGTCACGTGTGGCACTTAAATTAAATGTTAACTACAAAATAGTTATACTCACACTTGGCAATTTAGGGGTGTAAAATGGCTCGATTTTATTCACGTTAAGCTAAAATCACGAACTAAACTGTCTCTCATTGATTCCATTTTTTTTTTTAATTGAACCGAACCACATGAAGCTCAAAATCAAACTAGTTGGTTGGGTTCAATTTTGGAGTTCAAATATCATATTTATTATGCAATTAAATAAATGCTTGTAATATTGATAAATTCAATATTAAAAAAAGTAAATGATATTACGAGCTCAAATTTGTGATTTTACTACGAGCTAAGGGTGTCGATCCAAACTGCCAAGTCGAACCAAGTGATTTGGTTTGGTTTCGTATTGATGATAAACGAAGTCTACTCGAGAAGAATCTCAAGGCAGCCACTTCGGGACAAACAACAGGGACATGTTAGTCATGTATGTAAACTAGGTGGATAGCCAGGGAAAGTATATAGGTAGTTGAGTTAGTTAACTATCCTTGGCCTAAAAGGATTTCTATTCCTTCTTCTTTTCTGTTTTGGTTTTCCTTTATCCTATTTATATGATCTCTCTCAATAATTAAATTACAATTCACATTATCGCCTGTCTTATATGGTTTGGTTCAGTTATGATTAACTTCTACTATTAGTGTTATGTTTATATTTGAAAATCTCTCTCTTACGCGTAAATGATTTAAAGTTTGATTTCTCTTTTTTAGGTAATAAGTACATTTATATCAAGTATTCTTTTTTTTTTCCTAGTAGTTGAAGGGAATCTAAATATGATTTGGTTCGTTTCGACTCAAAACTTAAAAATTGTTTTGCTTGATATCTTTAAATTCAGGAGATTGTATGAAAACACTAAATATTATGTATTCGGAATATATTTAAATTTTTGGTATTTTCTTTAATATTTTTTTTATTTTTTTGGTTTACTTAAATGTTGAAGTCCCAAAAAATTTAAAAGCAAGCCGAACCATGAAACTGAATATCTAAACCAAGCCGAATCATCATGGTTTGGTTCGACTCATGACTTTAAACGGTTCAGCTTGGTTTGATTTTTTAAAAACCGATGACACCGTGGTTTAGAACATATTTTATTCCAAATCGAACTCAGTCAAACCAAACTCGTAATATCATACTCCTTTCGTCCCGGATAAATATTCCTATTGAAAAAAAAACATAAGGATTAAGAAATGTTTTTTAATGATGGGTTGTAAAATAGGTCGTGATAATAATACTCATCACAAATTCTCTCATTAATTGTGTATCAATTACATTCACACACTCTCTCTCTCTCTAGGATATACAATAATAATAATATTAAATAAAGGAATATATTAGAAAAAATGATAGAAAATTTATACAGCAAATGTCCTTCGAAACATTAGTTAGGATATCTTCAAATAAAAAGTAGGAACATTTATCCAAAGTGGTGGGAATACCTCTTAAAATAACCTTAAATTTTAGGCAAATGAGATGTTTCATTTCTAATTAACATCAAATCAAAAATTAAAAAATAGGGTATTTGATACATACTCATTCAAAATTGATATTTTTTTGTGCTTGTGTAAAAAACATCTTTTACGCATCAAAAACAAGCTTAATAAACTATACTATTAATATTTTATTTGCAACAAATGTTAATTATTAGGTGATGAGAATGCCTTTTCGTAAATTTGTAAAACCTACCCTGCCCAAATATAATATATATATATATATATATATATATATATATATATATATATATATATATATATATATATATATATATATATATATATATATATATATGTGTGTATATATATATATATATGTGTGTGTATATATATATATATGTGTGTGTATATATATATATATGTGTGTATATATATATATATATGAGTAAGTCTCCAGTAAGACGGTTTTACGAATCTTAATTCGTAAGATGGAGCCCTACTTTCTTTCTCTCACATTTCAACTCATCAATACATGACGGGTCGGGTAAATAGGATCCGTCTTACAAAAAATATCCGTAAGACCGTCTTACACAAATTTTTGCCTATATATATATATATATATTGGTGAGGAGCACTAAGGTTGTGGCACCTCACCGGTCACCAACTTTTGATAAATCTTCATTGTAAAGCATACATGTGGAGGCTTTAAAAACTCTTTGTGTTTTAGTCATTAACTAATAATAATACATAATAATAATCAATATAATAAGGGGTATTAATATTATTCTATTATCATTAGTACAAGACTTATACTTAAAAAAAATTAAAACTAATATTACGTCTAATCAATGTGAGATAAAACTCTTCAAGGTATGACGTTACTTCCGATGACTTACTTCTAACACCATACTTTAAGCATTTATATTTTATTAATCCAAAACTTGATTTCAACAAATAAATATATCATTTCGATGTTATTGTCGAGTAGAGCACATTTGCACAATTACTTTTGCCAACAAACAAATAGCACAGAAAGAAATTCATACCTCAAGTTGCACAATTTCTTTCACTAAAAACACTAATTTTTGTTTAATAAATATTATATTTTAAGTCTTAATATCTTATTCATTCAAAACTTGATTTTGACAAATAAATATATAATTTCGATACTCTCACCGAGTATAATACATTTACACAATTACCTTCGCCAACAAACAAATAACACATAAAGAAATTTGTGCCTCAAGTTGCACAATTTATTTCACTTAAAACACTAATTTTTCAACAATAGAAGAGATGTATCTCACATTGGTTATAAATTCATGTTGGTTTTAAAAATAATATTATTAAGTACCAATAGAAGATATGTATTATATATTGGTTGGAAAATAATGTTGGTTTTCAAAATCATTTTGATAAAAGACTTCAACCATTATTACCAATAGAAGATGTATATCTCACATTAATTAGAAAATGATGTTGATTTTAAATTATTTTATATTATTACCAATAAAAGAGATGTATAGTACATTGTTTAAAAAGAAAATGTTAGATTTTAAAGTTTTTATACTAAAAACTTTCACTTTTACAAGAGATGCATCTCACATTGGTTACAAAATATTATACTATTATTACCAATAGAAGAGATGTATCTCACATTGGTTAGAAATTGATGTTGTTTTAGAAATATTATTATTAATTACCAATAGAGAGATGCATCATGTATTGGTTAGAAAGTGATGTTGGTTTTCAAAGTTTTTTGATAAATGATTTCTATCATTATTACCAATAGAAGATATATATCTTACATTGGTTAAAAAATGATATTGATTTTTGATTATATAAAAGATTTTTACTATTATTAGCAATAGAATACATATATCACACATTTGCTATAAATTGATGATGGGTTTAAATTACTATTATTATCAATAAAAAAGATAAATCTTACATTGGTTAAAAAGTGATGTTTATTTTAAAAGTCTTTAAATAAAAAGACTTCTACTTTTATTATCAATAAAAGAGAATAGAAGAGATGTATCTCATTGCATAGAAAAAGATGTTGGTTTAAGATTTTTTTTAGATAAAAAACATATACTACTATTACCAAATGATGAGATGTATTCCACATTGGTTAGAGAGTGATGTATGTATTAAAAGTCTTTTTATAAAAAGACGTAATGCTAATAGAAAAAATATGTATTTCACACTGGTTAGGAAAATGATATTTGTTTAAAATATTTTTAGATAACATATCTTACATTGGTTACAAAGATATCCACATTATTTACAAACAGATATTGGTTATAAAAATCTTTAGATAAAAGAATTTTTATTTTATTATCAATACAAGAGATGTATCACACATTATTTAGAAAGAGATGTTGGTTTCAAAACTATTTAATTAAAATACTATTATTATTATTATTATTATTATTATTATTATTATTATTATTATTATTATTATTATTATTATAACCAATAGAAGAGATATATCTCACATTGTTTAAAAAGAAATGTTGATTTCAAAAGTTTTTATATAAAAGACTATTGTTATTACTATCGAATAATGTATCTCATATTTGTTAGAAATTAGTGTTGGTTTTAAAAATAATATTATTACCAATAGAAAATATGTATAGCACATGGTCAGAAAGGGATATTTGTTTTAAAAGTCTTTAGATAAAATTTTTAAACTTTTATTACCAATAAAAATAGAAAAAAAATATCTCACATTGTTAAAATATGAATAATGATTTTAAAAGTCTCAAAATAAATATTTTAACACCATAAAGTCCAAATTTTAAAGTGTCTACTAATGCAAATATGTTAAAAGTTTTCATTTGGACGAAAATTTATTTTTCTTTTCATTTATAACAATGATGATAAAAATTGTATAATATTATTTTTATTATTACTATTGCTATTGCTATTATTATTATTATAACAATAATACTATTAATATTGTCAATCATTCATGTGCGACTCAATGTTTCTCAACCATTACCTATTAATAATATGTATTAATAATTAATATAATAATGAGATATATTAATCTCGACTATTAATCTCTTCTATTGTTAATAGTACAAGTCTTACATATATAAAAAATTACAATCAACATTATTTTCAAATCAATATAAGATACAACTTTTCTATTATTAATAAAATGTTATATTTTTACTCTAATGACTTTTAAAACCAAAATCAATTTATAATCAATATGAAATGTATCTCTACTAATATTACCAATAAAAAATATATATCTTACATTGATTATAAAATGATGTTAGTTTTGAAAGTATTTTTATAAAATATATCTAATTTTATCACAATAGAATAGATATATCTTACATTATTTAGAAAAATATGTTAGTTTTAAAAGTCTTATATTAAAGACTTCTACTCTTATTACCAATAAAAGATATGTATCTCACATTGTTTAAAAATAAATGTTAGTTTAAAAAGTCTTTAGATTAAAGATTTTTGTTTACATATATAATAGATGCATATATCTCACATTGGTTACAAAGTATTCTATTATTATTATAAATAGAAGAGATGGATCCCACATTGGTTAGAAATTAATGTTGATGTTAAAAATATTATTATTATCAATAGAATAGATGTATCATACATTTAATAGAGTGTAATGTTAGTTTCCAAAGTCTTTAGATATAAGACTTCTACCATTATTACCAATAGAAGATGTATATCTCACATTTGTTAAAAAGTTATGTTGATTTTAATTTCAGATAAAAGATTTTTACTATTATTACTAATAAAAAAGATATCATACATTGGCTAAAAAATGATGTTGATTAAATAAAAGACTTTTAGTTTTATCATCAATATAACAGAAGAGATGTATCCCACATTATTTAGAAATAGATGTTGGTTATAATTTTTTAAGATAAAAGATTTCTACTATTATTACCAAATGAGGATATGTATCTCACATTGGTTTAAGAGTGATGTTGATTTTCAAAGTTTATCATTATTAGCAATAGAAGCGAAGTATTTCACATTGAAGTGATATTGATTTTAAAACTTTTTAGATGATGGATCTCACAATGGTTACAAAGAAATGTATCTCATATTATTTAGAAATGAGTATTTTTTATAAAAGTCATTAGATAAAGACATTTTTATGTTATTGCCTATGGAAAATACGTATCTCACATTGTTTAGAAATGAATGTTAGTTAAAAAATATTTTATCTACTACTATTATTACTAATATAAAATATGTATACCGCTTGGTTAGAATGTGATGTTGGTTTTAAAAGTATTTATATAAAATATTAAAACTTTCATTACCAATAAAAATAGAAAATAAGTATCCCACATTGTTTAAAAATGAATTATGATTTTAAAAGATTTTAACAAAAAAACTTCTGATATTATTATCAAGTTAGATATTACTTTTAAAAGTCTTTAGATTAAAGATTTTTTACTATTATTACTAATTCAAAATATGTATCTCACGTTAGTTAGAAACTTATGTTAATTTTAAAAGTATTTAGGTAAAAAAAATCATTTAATATTAGTAACAATAGAAAAAAATTTGTTATAATCATGGAAGAGATTAATAATCTAATTATAATATTCAAAAGTTATATTATTATTATTTATATATATATATATATATATATATATATATATATATATATATATTATATTATTATATATATATATATATATCATATTGAAACTTACCTTTCGAAACTTTAATTATGAGCCATATATACATGGACATTAATGGAAACTACACATTAAACCAATATAAATAATCTAAATAACTATTGACAATTATTTAGGGAAGGAGTATGAAATAAAAAGCTAAAGAATTCAAATTTCCTACACAATAAGAGCATGGACAACAATTAACTCATAGAACCCAAATCAAATATCAAATCAATCACAACCTAATTAAAAACTAATAAAATAATCTATTTGATACAAGTTTGATTCAAAACCAAAAAAATCATACAACAGTGGCACATAATCCAATATTTTTTCATACCTCGCTATCTTTATCTCCATTAATTTTAATTTTTTTTTCAAAAAATGGCTAAAAACTTGAAAAAAATAATAGAAAATATATCTGATATCCAAAATGAAACAAACCAAGTCACTATTTATAGGTAAAAATGTGTACTTTAATTTAGGGAAAAAATAATTTTTTGGCCGATAATTGGTTAAGAAAAACGAGGTGGAAAAGAAATTGAGGCCATTAAGGAGCTGCCATGTGTAAAGGGGGGGTGGAAAGGGAGGGCACGAGAGCTTCAGCTTCTGTCGACCACCAACCAATTTTTTTTTTTTTTTGAATTTTTCGGTTTGAAACGATAGTTTCATACCATTTTTACTCAAAACGTCGTAGTTTAATGCTTCAGTCAGTTGGTTTGATTTTTTTAATTTGGTTTTGATTTGTAGTCTATATTGATTCAAATCAAATCAAATAAAAATTATATTAAATTTTATTTAGATACTCTATTGTAAGCTAAGATTTGATTTGATTCACCCTTTGATCCTCCGTTGTAATGGGAACATACTTAAAAAAAACAAATTTCTCATCCCAATGCCAATAACACCACCTAAAGATTCAATTGAAAGCTTATGACATCTCCAATAGTCTGGTACTCAGGTTCATATAAATATGATCCAAATCATCCAAGAATAGAGAAGAAGTGGTTCATAAAGAAAGAAAAAAATAAAAAAAAAATAAATGAAGCCCAACTTTAAAACATAGTTTACCATTGTGAAGAAACATAAAATCTGTAAAAAAAAAAATTAAATAGTTTACCATTGGAGATGAAACCGAGAAATCAACACTTGGTAAGCCGTAATGTTGATGAAATCATTACTCATAAAGAAAAAAAAGGAAATTCTGAAAAATTACAACCTCCATAACATCATCTAAGTGCAAATCAATATAAAACCAAGAAGTAGTGTATTCAAATTATAAGCCTCAATCCTCTCCCAAAATCACTGTTAAAGGATGATAGAATTAAAAAAATAGTAGCAAAATTGGACACAAAAACTGCAGAGTACACCAGGGCCACAATAACACTTAAATCTCATCACTTAACAGTCAAGATCTTAATAATCCCATCTCCGGAACGTTGCAACACAACTACTGAGTCTCCAGACTTGCAGAGCTGTCCAGCTTTTGCTTCTTGAATAGCAAACTCTATTGCCTCTTCTGTAGACTCGTCATGAGACGCTTTAGTGCAGCCTGTGCTCAACATAGGAATCACGCCCCTGTATATTAGTCCATGCCTTGCTGGAGATTCATCACTGCATGACCATTCAAATGAATCCGAAGTTATTTCAGGCACTACCACCGACAAGATTGGCATACTTGGCCTGTACTTAGACACCAGCTTTGCTGTGCTTCCACCCCTGGTCAGGACCAGGATCAGAGTTGACCTTGAGGAAATAGCCGTGTATACTGCTGCACTAGCCAAACTCTCTAATGGGGTCATTGGCATGGGTGCAGTTACCATAGATCTTTTGAATTCTTCCCCAAAATTCAGATAATCCTCTGCTTCAATACAAATCTTTGCCATAGTTTGGACAGCAAGTTCAGGGTAAGCCCCGGCAGCTGTTTCACCACTAAGCATAACACAGTCAGTCCCATCGAGAACTGCATTGGCAACATCAGTAGCTTCAGCTCGTGTAGGCCGTGGAGACTTGATCATGGACTCCAACATCTGAGTAGCTGTAACCACGGGCTTCCCCTGTATGTTGCACTTGCGTATCATCGCTTTCTGTGCAAGAAAGATCTTCTCAGTAGGAATCTCCATTCCCAAATCACCTCGAGCCACCATAAAAGCATCAGTGTTGGCCAGAATTTCATCAAAGTTGGCCACCCCTTCTTGATTTTCAACCTGTCACGTCATGAAAAATTCAATGACTACACGAGGCAATCACAAGTTGAAAAAAAATAAAAAAAATTCTAGAGTTGAATTGAAATGGATCCTGCCCACAATTTTAATGTTTGGCTAATGTAAGTCAGGCAACAGTATGTTGGATTTCAAAGAAGCATCTTTTGGTCTTGATGTCTTGTATGAAATGTTGAAATCAGTTCACTTTAAACCATTAAATATGAATGCAAGGGAAAAAAGAATTAGGACGGAACCTTTGACATGAGGAGAATAGTCTTGGTATGCTGTCCAAGAAGCTTCCGAACCTCGATAAGGTCTGAACCTTTGCGGACGAAGGACAAAGCAATCATGTCAATCTTGTTAGGGATGCCCCACTGCAAGATATCCTCTCTGTCCTTGTCAGTGAGGGTTGGGAGATCTACGACAACACCGGGGAGATTGACATTCTTTCGCTCGCCCAAAAGAGCAGAGTTTTCACAGCGACACCTGACCAGACCAAGTTCCTTGTCACATGACAGGACTGTGAAGGTGATTGTTCCATCAGAGCAGAGAATGACACTCTGGGGCTCCAAGTCGTCGGCCAGCTTCTTGTAGCTCATAGAGATTATACTTGTATCGCCTTTTATGGTGTAATCAGTGGAGATGGTGATCTCTTGACCCTGTGTGAGCTGGATGGGCTTCCCATCCTTTAAGAAACCAGTTCGTATCTCTGGACCCTGTAATTGTAAATGTATGTTAATAGTAATACTAATTAATCAGTAGATTCAGTACTGTTTGAAAAAAAGTATTTCAATTTCAGCCGATTATAAATCTGATAAACAAGTTCAATATAACGCTAGCTAGCTACCCTGGCGAAGCTGTAACATACTCTGATATCAGAACAATCGAAAAAAGTGTGGGCTTTCCATCACTGATACTCCTTCGTTTCAAAATTAAACTTTTTAAAGAAAATAACACTTTTTGGTCCTAATTAATAATAAAGTGATACACTTGTGTGGACCCTTGAAGAGAAGGGAGTATAATATTTTAAGGGCGTAAGATCTTTAATCGTGCTCACTAAAAACACGCATAAAAAGTTGAACAAATTAAGAAAAAGTAATGATTGTCACCCACAGAATTGGGTTATGAAATTATGAAACGAAGAAATAAAATATAGGAAAAGAGAAATTAAAATAGGTATAATATGTTGAGAAAGAATACCTTGGTGTCTAACATGACGGCACAGAGGGTGCGGGTGTTTAGCATGGCGGTGCGAAGGTTGTTGAGAGTTTCCTGGTGGTAATGGTGAGATCCATGGGAGAAGTTGAAACGGGCGACATTCATACCTGCCCTCAGCAACTTCTCAATCATATCGACGGACCTTGACGCTGGTCCCAAGGTGCATACAATCTTGGTCTTGGGCCTCCTCATTATCTGTTGCTGTTGCTGTTGCTGTTGCTTCAGTACAGCGGAGGGCGTAGTGCCATTTTCTAGTTTAGGAGCCTTGTTACAGGTATTAGGATTAGTATTGGAGTTTCCATTGGGTTGTAAGGAACGTCTATCGACAACGGCAGCCATAGCCATTGATGCTGCTGCTGTAGAGGGGAGGGGAGGCTCGAAGAACGAGAGGGAAGGGTTTTAGTCTTTTAGAACAAAGAAAAGGGTTTTAGACTTGAAAAAACCTTTGGGAGAAACGAGAGGTTTATATAGGAATAAAAAAAGGCTGCTTCTGTTCTGATTGAGTGTTGGAAAAGAAAGAAAACTACCTTTTTCCCTTTCCTTCTCCTTCTCCTGTTTGGGTTTTCTCATTCAATGCCCCTCTCTCTCTCTCTCTCCTTTCCCCATTGCCTATTTTACCCTCTTTGACCTAACACTCCACTTCTCTTTTTTATGGTAAGGACCACTGAGGTATAATACTCCGTCGATCCGTTTTCTTTTTGATACGATACCTTATTTAAGAAGAAATAATAAAAAAGTAATTAATTATATTATAAATATTAGTATAATATATAGTTTTCTTTAATACTTTTATATATGTGGTCATACTTAATGTAAATATAAAAAAAGTAAAAATATTTTTTTTAAATGAAAGTTTTGAAAAAAAAAACAATTATTTTGAAAAAAAAAACAATTATTTTGAAAAAGAAATTACTTAGAAATGGAAGGAGTAATTTTATATGCATATAAAATATAATATAAATCAACAAGACTTGTTTAATTTATTTCAAGAATAGTTTTTGATTTAATTGAAAACTAAAATAAAGCTGCATCTGCTCAATTTTAAAAAATAAACATAAAAAAGTAAGTTTTGATTGCGCATAATTGCATCCCTCTCTCATTATTATTTATTCATTATTCACAAGTCACTACTCACTAGTGTGGCGCATAAAATTGAGTATGTGGTTGCAAAATGCAAAGTAGTGAATATTTATTATATTCCAAAAGTATCCCTAAACTTGAAAGCCCAAGGCTAGTCTTCATAAGACAAGACAAGACAAGACGAGACAAATGATAGTGGTAGGTTGAGGAGAAGGAAATGGAAATGGAAAGGAAGACAGAGAGCATAATTAGCTGCTTCAAATGAAAGCAGATGCTTCAAAGTGGACATGGAGGAGGAGGAGCTTTCAATTTCATATTCAAATCTCCAACGTAAAATTCCATGCCTCTCCTCCGCACAGCACATCCAAAAAGACCATTCCCATCTCTGACTCTTACTTGCTAAATAAACTTTGCATGCATATTTGATATTTTCAACTTCAAACTTGGTAAAGACATTGGCCATAAATTTACTCCTTTATTCTCTTCATCAAAACTGACCACTTTGGCAATCTCATCTCAATTTCATAAATGCAAGAATTTTACACTTGCATATTTATTCAGATCGCTTCCTCTTTCACAGAGCTATACCTTACACCATAATACTTCTCACAATTTACCAACACAAAAACAAAAAATCCAATACCAACAAAGAGATACCCCATACATCTGAAAGATTTCCACATCACATTAGTTATGCTCCCGGGATAACAGGCACACCTGACTCTCTAGTGTGATTTTCATACATGTACCTAGGTAACCCTTGCTCGTGGTACCAGTTCATGGAAGTTGCCTCCGTGACCAAGGGGGGAATGGTTCCAGACCAGTGCTTGTGAGAATCATTAAATTACAGAGTTGAGGATGTTCTGGATTTGGTTAACTTGTCATCCTGTATTGGAGCAGCAGCAAGTGATGGAGATGAGACTGCAGCATGATAAGACGAAGATGCAAGTTGTGCAACTGCTGGAATGGCACCACCTGCACAATTTGAAGCCCAATTGCAAAGTATGTCAACTCAGAGCTTCAACAACAAATCTTCAAAAGAAAAATATTAAAGTTGGAAGAGCACAACAGTTTATCTACTTTTTGGATCAGAAAAGAATCAATTAAATTAAAATAGAAGAAAGTACAAAACGACAAACGTCAAAACAGAAACATGAGCAAAACAAAGAAAAAGGAAAAATGCAAGCATGTTCCAATCACGCCGAATCCCTGAAAACATAACCCTGCAAAAGCTCAGCTAGCTGACGCCCAAAGAGAAGCCAGAAATACAACTCTTTCCCACAAGAGCATCAAAGACAAAACCCGATCTATGAAAATTCTGGAGTCACACCATCCAAATGCACCAAAAGCATTACAAAAATCTAGCCTTGCCATAATCCGGGACCATCCACACATTCAAAACCTCGAAACTGCATCTGAAGAAATGAAGCAATAGAAGGAGGGCTAACCGAGACCTCCCCAAGAAGAGAGCACAATATCTTTTTTTGATAGGTAAGTATGACCCATTGTTGGTACGGGGATTGGAACCAAGGACCTCAAGGTCTTTGCCCAAGTGCCCTTGTCATCTCTCCCACCCCTGGGTTCAGAGAGCACAATATCTCTTCCATATAACCTGAAAACTTAAGTAACTTCCCTTTCCTACCCTTTTTTTATAAATATAAGAAAAAAGAATACATATTAGAGACAAGCCCGATTACAAAAGATGGATGAGAGATTCATCAAGAAAGGCAAACAGAAAGCAAAACAAGTAAAAACTCTAAGTTAATAGACTAGAAAATCAGAGCCTTCCAATCTCTCTGAATAACCAAGACGGGAACCCCACAAAAGGCACCTCTCGCTGATACCCAAAGAGAAGCCAAATGGACCACCATCCCATAAGGGGGACCTCGACAAACTCTGACCATGAAAATTCCAGTGTTACTCTCCGTCCAAACGCACCATAAAACCGCTAAGGCACACTTTCATAACAAACTCGTCTCCCTGACTTCCAAAACCATGAACATTAACATAAAGGAAAGCCGAGATAGAACAAGGGCAGACCCAAACCTCACTATCCTAACAACATGTGCCAACGGTACCATGCCCCTTCACCACAAAGAAATAATGTCATGAGATTCAGAGGACTTGTACATTACACACTAATTAGGAGATATACTCTTGTAAGGTTTGCACAATTGAAACGTACCATTTGTATTCAGTTTGTTAAGCACTAAGGACCAACTAAAAGCCCTAATTTCAAACGGAACCCAAGCTTTCCAAATGAAAGATGAAGGGGAACAATTCTGGTTTAGGAGACTGAATCAACTGAGCCAAGAAGGATCGACAAGAATACAACCAATACAATCAGGGAAAAGCCAACTGGAGATGGGTATCAATATGAATCGAGGATAATCAATACAATCACGGAAAAGCCAACTGGAGCAAGGTATCAGCCACCCAAACATCTTCCGAAAATCACTTAAATTAGGTAAGAGGAATAAACAAAGGATAGCATTCGTGAATGAACTCCTGGGCTATGTTGCACGGACACCGATACGTGGACACGGATACGCGGACACGGGGATACGCAATTTTCAAAAAATATAGGACAAGGGTACGTGGGGGTAATATGTAAATATGCAAAATATAAGGACTAAAATGTAAATATGCAAAATAAAATGACCAAATTATAAATCTTTAAAACTATAACTACAAAATAAATATTTCCAACATAACAAAATTTTAATATTTAATTTTTATAAAATTCAGAACATAGTATAAATTGTTTTATACTAATAACTAATAAGAAAGTTTCTTATTAATTATTACTTCCCTTCCATCTTTCAAAACAATTATTACTATAAACCCTTCCATCTTCCAAAACAGTCGCAACAACTCAAAGTCAACAAGTCAGACGAAGAGAGAGAAGAGAAGAAAGAAGAGACGGATTGAAATCGAAGAGAGAGAAGACTTAGACGAGAGAACAGATCAACAGATATCAAAGGAACCCTGGAAGAATACGTGTGGGATTCAGAATCTCAAATGGTTCGAGGCTTCGAAGTTCGAATCGAATCAAGGGAGAGAGGCGCACGGCAACGCAGCCGGAGAGAAGGTCGAAGGGGCAAGGGGCCGACGGCAGAGGTGGTTCTGGTCGGCGACGAGGGGCTAGGGCTAGGGCTGGTTTTGAGTCGCTGTCTATTGAGGGGATTTGAGGGACTCAGACTAACGAGTACTAGTAACAGGGCAATATATACCCCCAACCGCGTCGGTCTTAAAGGTACGTATCCCTGACTGTCTTACCCGTACCAGTGTCCGTGTCCAAAAGTTTCGGAAATTCAAATTCGGCCCCAATACGTATTTTGGGCCGTATCCGTGTCCCGGCCGAGTCCGACACGGAATTCGCCTCCTCCCAGCCATGTCCATGCAACATAGCTCCTGGGGGCTTCTATGGCTACTATGAGTGACATGCCAAATTTACTCTTAATCGCTTTATGCCACATTGATTGTGGTTCTCCGGGGAAAACGCCAAAGCTACTTGCATAGGAGAAATCTTTCGACAAACCAGTTTACCAAGAGCCAAACCTCCCTCCTTACTAGGTTTACACACTTTATCCCATTCTACCACCCTCAATCCCCCCCCCCTTCCATAGAAAATCCCTCATACATGTCTCTAACCTCCCAGCCACACTCACCAAAATTTAGGAAAGAGACAGGAAGTAAAGCAGGATGCTCAACAAACAGGCTCTGATAGGAGACCCTTTAAAACGCCACCAGCTCCAAAAGGAAACAGCCCAAGAATTTCCACTGACAAAACATACAGCTTATCAAAGAGGCGTAGGCTGCAATTACCTTATCCTCTAAGTGGATTCCCGCTAAACCACACTTAGCCAGATTGGTCCAAAGACCTGAAACAGACTCAAAGATTTGGAGAATGGTAACATTCTTAAAGTTCTGGATCCCTTAAGAAAGGAATCATCCACAAACTGTAAGTGGGACACCTGTAATTAGAGATGTCAACCGGGCCGGTCCAAGCCCACCGGGTTTTTTCGGACCTTATAAATTGAGGTCCAGCCCCATGAAAACCCGGGCATGTGGGCTGGGCTCAAATTTGACAGCTCTACCTGTAATCCTCTCTCCCCCATCAGACACCCAGAAATCAACCTGACCACCTCCCCTCTCGAAAAGATCATGCTAAGGACTTCCGCTACAAAGGTAAACAAGAAGGGGGACAACGGGTCCCCTTGGCAAAGCTCCCTAAACGCACTAAATCACTTTTGGACCTGACCTAACAATGACTGAGAAAGATGGGGAGCAAAAACACCCTGAATCCAGGACTGCCACTTATCCCCAAAACCTTTCTTAGACCTAGTCAAGAAAATTAACAACTTGACTCAAGTGGATTGCTCTCCAAGATTTACAAGGAGGCTAGAGATTCTCTCCAAATTTGTTGTGCAGTGTTGGGGACTTCAGCACTTCCTATAATCATAATCTAATGGGCCTAATTAGGGGTGGCAACTGGGTAGTACCGATTAAGTTTAAATAAAACCAATAGCTAGCCGGTAAAGTTATGGGTAAATTTGGGTATCATCTAATTATACCCATTAATGTTTAATGGGTATAATTGGATTACCAAAACAATTTGATAAGTAGACTAGAAAATATATTAATCACAGCGCCAAATCAGGTGGCGTATCTTTGTATACAGAAAGTCTACTACCCAAAAGAACTATACAAACTTACCCAGAAAATTTGGTCACCTTTTACAGAAGAAAATGATAAAAAACGAACACAGTCAAAAAATGCTTGAAGGTGTTGAAAAATCGCAAAATTGAGATTTCTTGATGAAGCATTGAAGCCTATTTTGCATGAAGTGGTTCGTAAATAGGGTTTTCATATGCTTGCTGCAAACTACTCGACGATGGTGGTGGTGAGGAGGGAGGATAAGTTGGAGAGATCAGGGAAAAAGGATAAGAAATGGGTGATGTTCAAAAAGAGAGTGAGCAAGGGGAGGGTAGATCACTATTGGGTAATCCAATGAGTAACCCAGGTAAAGCCCAATTACTTTATTGGGTTTTAAGTGGTTAACCCAATAAGTCTTTTATAGCGCGTAAATTAGATGGGCTAATGGCTTGTGGCAAAAAGATTCCCCCCCGGAGTCTAATGATTGGCTGCAGAAGGAAAGTGTGGAGGAGAGGAATAAGAGGATGATGAGGATTGAGTAAACGAAAATGACTGTGGGAAATTCCAGATAGTGCATTATCTGCACATGTTTCAGTTGCTGAGGGCACTAACATCTCAAGAGATATGATATGGAATTTTCAGAAGGTCAAGCAAGTTTTCAGGTGCTGACTACCATCTCAGAAGGATCTCGAGATCTGACTGTGAGGATTGTGCATGCATAGATGTCGTTTGCTGAGTTTCCAAGTTTATTGAGGTCAATTTAGCGATCTGTGAGGATGGGGCTTATATTATAAGATCTTTTTCTCCATTACCTTGTTCTGTTTCTGCTAATATCCTTCTTGTTCCCTGGATAAGCTCACATAACTGTTTTTCTTTTCAGTGGTTTTTTATGGGAGCTGACTAGAGCAACCATCCTCCTGGGTTGGAGCATGCTGATGAGTTCTCAGAGTCATCTTTATGCTATAGTGAACGTGAATATGCGGTCCCCGGGGGACGGTTTAGTGCAGGTAAATTGAGAATAAGGTTTGTTGGAAGGGTTCTAAAGACAAGATTTTCTGTCAAATCTTATTTTGAGTCTTTGTCTCACAAAGATGGTTCTTTATTTCCTTGGATATCAGTTTAGAAATCTAGAGCTCCCAGTCGGGTAGTGTTGCTTGGGAGGCTTGCAATGAAGCCATTCTTACCGGTGATAATTTGAGAAGAAGGCATATTACTAACGTAAATTGGTGCTACATGAGTTAAAGGAGATGAGGAAAATGTGAACCACCTGCTCATTCATTGCTCTATAGCTAAGGAACTTTGGAACCTTATTTTCAGGCTCTTCAAAATTTCGTGGGTTATGCCTAGATCAACGAAGGAGCTGTTTCTAAGCTGGGCTTTTTATAAACGGGGGAGAAGGATTTAACTTGGCAAACTGCTCTTTTGTGTGTGTGCTGGGCCATTTGGATTGAAAGGAATAGAAGGGTTTTTGATAACAAGGAGAGGTCCTTGTCACAGTTGAAAGACACTGTGTTCCGAACACTCCAGTCTTGGTGTTCAGAAGATGCTAATTCTTCTGGTTCTCACCCTTATTCCTTTGTAGATTTTGTTAATAGTCTTTCCTTAGATTAGTTTTCTTTGTATACTCCTAGTGCACAAGGACGCGTCACCTTTTTTGACGCTTTCTAATATACAATACTCTTACTTATCAAAAAAAGAAGAGATCGACCTGACGATTGGGACCCCCAGTTTGTCATGAATGAGTCAGGCATCTGCTTAGTTGACAAGACGTAAGGAGGTTAAGGACTCCAAGTAAAGGCGGGAAAAGGGTTTCCGGCGAGCTGGAGCTGATGCGTCTAGATTCCTCAGTTAATTATGGTGACTGTGGGAAGATGCAATTCTTACTATTGTATCCAGGTGACCATGCTGAAAGGAGGATGGTTAAGGAGATTCTGTTAAGAACTGACCTGATGTAGTTTTCATCCAAGAGTCTAAGAGAGCTGTTGTGGATAGTGTGCTTGCCTTATTCACCTCATGGAAAGTAAAAGATATGTGTATGTGAAGTCTGTGTGTGTGAACTGTGAAGTCCACATTGAATTCTAAACACTTGAGATGCCATAGTTTGTCAATGACTATAATCCACAATGAAACAAAACCTTGGGACTCGATCCTTTAAGTAGAAAACACAGGCATATGTCCACATAGTCGCTCCCTTTTTAATTGCTTAAATAAAGCACGTTTTTCATCAGTTCATCAACTGTAGCTTAGCATTGGCAATCTACTTTTTTTTTTTCTTGAAAGGATAAACGTGATTAATGATTAGGGTCTTATAGCGACTCAAAGTACATCCGTTCTTTGATTCATCACAGTCCAAGCTAAACACTATTCATTGGTAGCACATCACACTAAATTGTTCCCAAAAGTATTGTACTTCAAATGGCTGGGTTCCAGATGTTTTAGATGCATAAATTATGGTGTATACTTGCAAACTATTTACAGGGAAAATTTGATATTAAAAATGCAAAGAAAGTGCAGAATAGTAGGACAAGCTGTCCACCAAAGCAAAAGAAACAAAACAATCCACAAACAGAGGAGGGAGAAAAGGTGAGTGGGGAAGACTGGTCATGAAGCAGCGCTCCCCATTCCTTCAGTAAGCCTGTAAGCAGCACCCCTTTAATTGCTCCCAAAGTTAAATCCCATAAGGAAGAGACAAATAGAACTTTCTCTTTCAATAATAGAATGTGCAGTGCTTGATCAAAAAAAATCTAACATTCTCTCCATCCTTACGCACCAAAAAATTCAAACACGTTTGATACCCTCCCCAACCACACTTCAGATCTTATATTGAAATCAAGGGTAAAGTACAGTGACCTCAGAGTGATCTTCCCCTTATTTCTTAAATTATGCCTCATCCCTTCCGCTTCTAGAGCGTCATTTTGGGATCCTGTTGGGGTAAGGGTCGCTACGCATCTTGATGTTTGGACTTGGGATGTATGTGTTCTTCTCCCTGGTGGTAAGATTACCTCCTTTCTGAGTGTTCCTATCTAGAATTCTTCTCTATTCTCTCTATTTCTAGGATCATGACAGAGTATGTTAGACAAGATTATGGGAGATTTATGTCAGATGGGGTGGATGAGAAAGGCAGAAACCATTAGGCTGTGCAGAATAGAGAGTGTAAATCTCAGGAGGAAAGGGTTAATGGACAGGTAGTGTAATGTCGCCCTCCAAAACCGTATTAACTTTCGCATAAAGTCATTGTCTACAGCATAATGGATGGGCTGCCACGACCAAATATTCATTTACATATAAAAGTCCGCAAAAGTTTATTCACCGTTGTTATCCATTTATTTCTCCCCTTGTTTCTTTAAAGGCAGGGGTTGGCTCCCATATCCAATTCTGGCAAGATAATTTGTCCTCCCCCCCCCCCCAAAAAAAAAAAAACATCGTTTAAATAATGCTGGGTTATATACATATTAACGGTTACTTTCTTTCACTAACTATTGATGGTTAATATTATGTTGTCCATTGGATCAAAAATAAAAGTTGAGATTCATTGGGTAGCTGGAAAATGCAATTAATTCACCTCAAAAGAATACAAACTATTAATTGCATTAATAAATCTCAACCTTATATTTTTTATCCGATGGATAATGATAATAATAACCATCAATGGTTAGTAAGAGCGAATAACCAATGAAAACTTCCCCGTATATATATATATGTATATATATGTGTGTGTGTGTGTGTGTTCTATCCTATAAAGAGAACACTGCCACTCTTCTTTGGGTGTTCTTTGTCTCACTCCCACTCATGCCATGGCCCACAAATCACTTTCCATATCAGAACTAAACTATTATCCCCAAAAGATTCTACATGACATACTAAAAATGGATAAATATGTTAATATATACTAATATAGAGATAAACTTCTATTGGAGTTATCCAAGTTACTATCTCCAATGACAACTAAAAATCCTAATATCCATGCCTCCTTCCTTACCAATAACCACCCACCACTACTCAGGTTTCCAATATAAAGCAGAAAAAACTGTTTTACACTTGGCTCCTCTGCTCCACTACTCCCAAAAGGCATGAAACTACAAACTACTCATTCAATACCCTTTCTTTTCTATTGCTACTCAGTGTCCAATTATCTTCATCAAACTACACACAATTAATTTACTTCCAATTATTACAAGATGTACTAAGTTCATCTCAAAATGAGTGTCCGTTTTTATTCATGATCATGAACCAAAATGTGGACACTCATTTTGGGGGGAGGGATACTATTCACACCTTCGCTGTTTTCCAATATATATATTTTAGTCACCTTTACAATACTTTACAGGAGCCAATCCATGCCAACGGCTTATCCGGTCCCAAGAATGAGACGATGACTAAAATTAGACAGACATCACAACTCATACGTGTTAATTTCTTCTTCTTGGTTGAAGGGAAACGCCTTCTTGAGTTGATGGAAGCAGGAAGAATGAGTATTGCATGTGTAGATACATGATTAGATTAACAATTACAATCCACTAGAACATCGGCAGGATAAATAGACATTTCACTCCACAAAAAATACTTGCCACAATATTTTTTTTGACAAGTAAGGCTTAAACACAAGTGTCAAAGCAGGTGACGCGTCCAAATTTACATCGGGAGTATACAAGCTCATCAAGAATGACTAATAGATAAACTATCCAAATACTTGCCACAATATCATTTACTAGTTTAAGGAAAATTCACAAAAGGTGGTCAAAGTCAAATGAAGAAGCAAGTGAAATCACTATGATGAGAAACTCTAACCTGCTAGCCCTGCACAAGCTGAAGAGAAAACTATCACAGGTGGGGCCTACAACAAAGAAAGATGGGTAAGAACTTGCAAACAGTTGACGACAGTGACATTAAAAAGTTACTGGGAGTTAAAACTGTTGAAACCTCCTAAGGATAAAAAATAGAAAACACGATTGACCAATCACTTCCAAACCGCAAGAGGAAAAAACACACTTAAGCCCCCCAAGCACTTGGCTTTGTCGTCATGAGTATCAGATTACCTCCCCCCCCACCCACTCTCACAACCACCACGAGAAAAAAAACCCGCATTTAGACTTTTCAAAGTCAACTTCACTTCCTTTTAAAAAAAAATGAAATTATGATGTGTACTAGTTTCTTTCAATAATTATAAAACATGAGACTCATAGTAGAGTATTTTAAGAAGGTTATAGGTTTAATCTCACTAAAGTAAAACTATGTTAACCTAAAAGTAGTAAAATTAATTCTGAAAAGTTAAAACACAACTCTATATTTTGTATTGGACAGAAGGTGTACTCAACAAGCAGTTGGAAGAAGTAAGAAACAACTTTTATGGGTCTGTTTTACAAGCAAGATTTGGGCACTTTAGTCTTTGATTTTTGGTTTTTGACTTTCTCTCTTTTGGCCCACCAGCTTCTCTCTTTCTTTTTCTTCAATCATTAGAAAATGAAAGTCCAAACCCCAAAAACCAACCTAAAAACCACCGTACCAAACACACCCTATGAATTTCACCAATATTAACCAACTCATTATAATATGATATCCTCATAAAACCAGTGGTCAAGGTAAAACATCTGATTTTTGGTTTTTTGACTCTCTCTTATGGCCCACCAGCTGTTCTCTCTCTCTTTCTTTTTCTTCGATCATTAGAAAATGAAAGTCCAAACCCCAAAAATCAACCTAAAAACCACCAAACCGTTTACAATATGATATCCTCATATAGACCAATGGTCAAGGTAAAACACCTTGCAGAGAAAACCTTCAAATCCCTTGTAGAAAGTGGATGAAAACAAAATCATGCTGGAGAGGCACTTACTCCAATGAGAAAATGCAACCACATTGGCCCTTTAACCCGCCTCTGAACAATCGGCATCGCTAAAAAAATGAAGACAATGGAATAAGTGATGAGAAGTACGTAGCCATCAATTTATAGTGTTTCGAGAATAGACAAAATTGAATTCCTCAGCCAATTGGTTCCAAAAAAACAAGTGGAAGGTAAAAATCAATAAATCATAAATTATGCAGAAGAATAGACTCAAGAAGGCTAAGTTGAGATACAATATATTACAAGTTACAAATGCATATTATAAAACATTATAATCTAAAGATGAAGATGCATTTATGAATAGTATTCCCTGGAATAAAATCATTCTTGGATGACATGAGAACTCCATAATATAGGTGTGGTAAAAGTAAGCAGCGATCCGAATACCCCTATCAGGGGAAGAGTTAAAAATTTGAAGGGATTACAACTTACAAAAAAGTTCGTTGTCCAATTACACTGTCAATATAGACTGGTGATTAAAAGATACTCCCTCCATTCTGAGAAAAGAGTCCCCGTTTGAAAGTCAATTTTTTTTAAAAAAAAATGACACTTTTAGTAGTTCATTAGTAATGAAATAACACTTTTATGCCGTAATTTTTGAAAGCCGACTCTTTGCCCAGAACGGAGGGAGTACTATTCTTTTCTTTTTTTTTAATTTTAACCATTTACTAATTGGAACGACATTCACTGCATTGAAAGTTTGAGCTTAAGACCAAGTATCATAGCTAGGCGTATAATCAAAGGGTAGATAGTTAGATATAGAAAAGCAGAACAAAACCCAAAGGGTTCAGTGGTCATAGACAAGTAACAAAGAAGTCTTAAATTGACCAAATTACATCAAAATTGAAGTGTAACATCGATCAAAGGAAAATTGTGAAGTATTAAGGGAGCATAGAAAACAAGTTTTGGAAATGGAATTGAGGTTTAAGCTTAAGGGTTTAATATAATTAGGGTTGAATTCCTATCAGAAACTGGAGATTTGATGGGAGAGAAGATTTAAAAAAGAAATTCAGAGGCCAATAATAAGAAAGGAGAGGATACATACCAAAATTAAATCCGTAGAAAGCACTTGCTGTGCCACCAACAGCAGAACCAATCTAAAAGTACGAACATGAGAGAAAAATTAAAATGAAGTAATTAAACAAAACAAACAATGCTCCACTAGGGAGAAAGGAAGGAAAAGGGTACCATAGAAAAGCTATCGCGGATAAGGGGAGCGACAGTCCAATTGCTAGTTTCCTGGCAGTGCCCCAATCAATGAGAATTGAGAATGAATAATCAGAGCGATTGGTACAGAAAAGAATTACAGCCAAGTAGTATTTAGAGGGTGAAGGAGTTACCAGATCCTTGGAGAGAGGACCAGCGCAGTGCGGACATCTCAAAAAACTGTTTGTTCTTCCACTACTGCTACTACTACTACAACTACTACTACTAGGGTTTGGGTTTGAATCCCCCATTGATGCAGCAGCTTCTGCGCCAAACTACCGTGCGATGGTGGGAGGTGACAGTAAGAATGGAGGTCGAAGCTCACCGGAAGCCTTCCGTCGCCTTGGAGAGGAGAAAGGGGGCAGTTAGCAGATTTAATGGGTACTGACTTGCACCAATTGTGGTACCAAATGAGAGTACGTCTAGTAATTAATTATTCAATTTTTTTTATTAATGTCACCTCCGACTTAGGATAAACAGCGAGGGGCGTAGGGGTTAATTTGGATAACGCCTATTAATCATTTTTAGCCTTAATTCGTACCAAATAGTTAGCTTAAAGGGTATCGCTATTATTTAGTTATTATTCGGGTGGCTAATCCAACTACCAAACGACACTTTGGTGCTTTATAGGGCACCTCGAATCGTAAAGTTTATAGGTGGTTCAAAAAGATATGCTCCATATTATTTAAGAACTTTACCGATGTGGAAGAAATACAGGGAAGGATTATCCAAGAACTGTTTGTTCATTGTTAACAAACATTACTCAAATGTTTGATTGGTAGCAATGTTTTAATTTATTGTCAATACTACTATTCAGCTAGAATCGAAATAATAAATGGAATATGTTTAGCCGAAATCGATGGAACAAATGCAAGATGTTTGGTCAGAGCCAATGGAACAATTGAATTGCTAATTGTTTCATCGACTCTGGCATCTTGCATTTGTTCCATGGACCAGGGCTGAAAATCCAACAAAATTCACATCGTTTTTTTCAATGCTTTAGCCTTAAAACTACTCACAATCAATAAAATTCATATCATAATTCTTAACTCAACCTCAAACACTTCACATACAAATTACATTGCAACAAAACACCAAACACTATGTTTTCCATTTTGCCAAAGAAGAAGAAGATGATGAGGTGAGTTTGCTTTTCTTCTCTGTCTCTACCTCATACTCAAGTTTTTTTATTTTATTTCGATAAACTGGTGTCGAAGAAGAGAATGAGAGAAGGGTATGATGTTCGATTTTGTGTAGGGGGTGTTGGGTTTTTTGGATTCAAGGTAAGAGTGGGGTGTTTCGTATAATAATTTTGGTTTCAAAATAGAAAGTGGCAAAATAGGAAAATAAGAGGGGCATACTTGATAATTTTAAAAATCTGGTGGGAATATATTTAAGAAGGGGGTTAACTTATACAATTTGAAGGTCTAATAACGCCACACAAAATCTATCAATAAACTTGATACAACCACTAATTTTCTTAAAAAACTAGCCTAGCTTGAAAATAAAATCACTCAATACACCCATCCTACCTCTTCTAGCTCCCATGCAGTACCTCTCCCCCCCCACACTCCAAACTCACTCACAACCCGCAAAGGCAAAGGAACAAAGGGAAGACTCTATTTGCTTTGTACTTTGTATACGAAATAGTGTTTAGGATTGAGTTAGCAATTTGTATATAAATTTCCTTTGCGATCAGGATATGATTTTGGTGGTTTGTTATAATCTATATCATTTTAGGGGAGTACATTGAAAAAAATTGTGTTGGATGTGTTCAACCTTGGTTGATAAAACAACCTATGGTTATTCGGCTTTGACTGGTTGAACAAACCAGTGTTGTTCAGTCAAAACCAATCGAACAATTTAGTGATGTTCACCGCATCACTAAGTTGTTCTGTTGGTGTTAGGTCTAACAACACTGGTTTGTTATATCAGAGCTAGTCAAACATCACTTGTTTGTTCAACCACAACTGACCGAACAACACAGGTTTGTTCCACCATTAGCCTAACATCACCAACACATTTTTTTCTCAATTTGATTAGCCTCAGCTTTAGTCACAGTTCGTTGTAATAATTTCTTTGAGTAGCATAGTTAATTTATATATATATATATAATTTAGTTCAGTTTAGTTTGAACGTAATTTTTTAAAAAAATAATCAAGTAGGAAGAAAACATGAAATCAAGTAGGAAGAAGAAACAACGAAGTAGAAGAAAGAAGGTAGGCGTATATAAAAAATGATAGGGTGTGTATTTAGAAGGACAAAGGGAACAAAGTCTTTTTAAATGGGGGCATTTTTGTAATAACAGAAAAAGGGAGAAAAAACCAAAAAGAAGAGATTTTATGCAAGCAACAGTGCCACTCATACTTATAGATGGGCAAATATTGCTTCGTCAAACAATTATGTGAATTAGAAACCATTTATCCATGAGTAAGTTTCTTGTAAGACGATTTTTTGAATATTAATTCGTAAGACGGAGTCTTACTTTCTTATAGTTTAACGTACCAACACACATAATTCGAATAAATAGGATCTATCTTACAAATAATATTTGTAAGATCATCTTACCCAAAATTTTACATTAATGTCCAGAGCACAAAACATCTAATCACGACTGGGGCATGAGAATTTAAATAAATAAATAAATAACGCAATACATACTGCCTTTGATTGTTTTCAATCCACCCCACAACAATATATAGTGGTAACCCAGTCGGGTTAAAGAAAAGGAATAAGGAATAATTTTCAGTCGGTACACTTTAGTAAAATTGTAATCGCTTCACTTTCCTATTTTTTTATTCAACTGATAAAGTGTTTTTTTTCAAAAATTTGTTCAAAAAATACTTTCTTCTCTATCATTCTCTCTCTCACCCTCAGACGAATTCAAAATTTTGAACTCTCTCTCTCTCTCAATTTTTTTATTGGAAATTAAGCTAACTAAACTTGAAGCTCAAGGCTTTAATTCATTTAGCAGTCTGCTAAGTATCAAGAAAAACTGTAAGTGTAATAACGTAGAGCCTCTACCATTGTTCACAATGTTTATAGCGAGAGTAACCTATTCATATTTCTGCTGTTGTTAACACCTAACAACAGAAACACCAGATCAATAATACGATACACTGATTGTGCTTAGTGATAGGCCTTGCATGGGGGTTGTCTTTTGACCCAAGTTACGTTGGAGAGTTTTATGATGCCCGTATTTTCTACGTTGTAGGCTCTACGATGCGGACGTTGGAACTTACTCTCATCAAAGTTGTCGTCGGCCAATACACAACATTAACGAATATCAATTCAAAGTATCTGAGTTCAGATCTGGAGTTGAAATTTCTATCACTTTTACCAAATTGCCTAACGGGTTTAGTCTGCAAAATCCATTTGAGCTTAACCCCTTGGAAGAAATCAATTTTATCTTGGTTGTTGTCGATTGTGATTGCCAGTTCATTGTCTTTCTCAGGCTTCTTCACCTTGATTCTTTGGGTTGAGGGAGACAACTTGGTGCCCAAGAAAACGTTGGCAGCCTCAAACACGTGGTTAGAAGTGAGGCCATCGAAATCTTTGATGACAACTGTGAGTTGGGAGGAAAAGCGTTTGGAAAAATTTGCGAGGGAGGAGGAGAAGTAGTCGTGAATTTGGTCAGAGATGAGTTCGTTGGCTATGGTGCTAAAGAGGACGGCAGAGGTTGTGAGAGAAGATCAAACATGTGGCCACAGCAAATGTCTCTTTCTCTGACCATCCACTTGGCGAGAAGTGTGATCGAAATCAATTGGGTTGAAACTTTTCTCTTGCGGATGTAGCACACCAAATGTTTTGTCATTCCCAAAGAAGGTGACCTTTGAGAGAGAGAGAGAGACATTCCCAAAGTCATTAATGAGGGAAGACAAATATAAAGATAAACGATGCCCAACTTTTGCATTACAATATCCAAATTTTGCATTGCAATGCCCAATTGTGGGCAGAAGCTTTATGTGTGTGTATTTTATTCATTAAGGGTATCTTCGACATTTTACCTTCAAAAATGTACATTTTCCGATTGAATTAAAAAAAAGGGATTTGAGAGGTTATAATTTTATCCCATGGGACCGCCCGATTATCACCCAAAGAATAATGTAAAGTTACCACAAACTCATATTAGAATACAAACTGTAAAAAGATGTTACTGCCTCTATTAATTTCATTTCCTTATAGTACTTCAACTAATAATTAATCACAAATGACTTGGTAATATCAAAAAGAGTTCACCTTGGTCCTACAAGACCCCCTAGTCTCCACAAAATACACATTCACAATACAATTTTTATATCCTCTAGTGCTCTATGCCAAAATCCTTTTATTTTTTACACTCTTTTTGGTATTCTTTTACACTTACCATGGGGAGAGAAAAAGATTGCTCTGGCGCGTGCAAGTGATGATGGCTAGTTATATACATGTCAATCAACTTTTCTTTATCACTTGGGCTCAAACCAAGACACCGTATATTCCAAACCGAACTGACCCAACCTCCAACAGGTCTGTCTCTCATTTCATTAAACCACAACTTCAACTCTGTCACCCTCATGACAACGACGTACCAGTGTGCAGGTGGTCAATCAATTATCTGATCTGGCAGCTGTGAAGGATGAAAGAAGCCCAGCAGCTTGAGCAGGTAGTATATCACCAAATCTGCCAACTTGCCCATCTGTTAGCATGGATCCTAATCTCAGTGTGCTCTCCCCAAATCTACTCCCAGCCTGGCAAATACAAGAAGAACATCAGTTTCCGCCCATGCAAACTAGCTTATTAGTATTATAGTTCATTTACGTATAGCAAGAAAAGTTTGGATCAGTAAAGAGTGGTTTACAGTACACCAAATGGAATTAGAAACAGTATGCATATTCAGTATAGTTTACAGTCATTTTGCACTACTTTCGAAATATAGTAGAGGTCCAAACTTGAGGCTAAAGCCGATCATGTACTATACATAGTATCTTTTGAAATTATAAGCGAAAATCTTAAGGAAGACATCATGTCTAAAACACCTCTCCTCCTCTTCCTGGCAGGCCAAAACGACCTATTTGGCCATTTGCAGTCTTAGATTGCAACATTTAGTACAGGTGCATGACAAGAGAACTATAGAGGACAAAAATGCGAAGGAAGGAAGGCTTTACCTGCATGAAGGACTTCAGGAATGGTGTTGCCACCCCAAAACCTGAATTATCATCAAAATCAATATTTCGGGAGAGTTCCTCCTGCGTATAACTTTTCCAAGAACTTCTCGCAGAAACATCATCCATTGATGTGGAGCTAGATGCCTTACTTGTCCCCTTGGCTGACAATGCTGGAGCGCTGGACAATAAATGGAGGTTTATGAGTCAATTGAAATGAAAAGGTATGGAGCAGCTGATGCACACAGGTCATATATCTAAAGAGGAAAGACCAATTACAACGAAGCAATCCCAATTCCCAAACAGACCAAAAGACTACTAGGCTATCCAGCATGATGAAAGTGCAAACTTAAGTCAATGCATCAAAGCCAAAAGAAAAGCTGGCCAATGAGGCAAGAGTTTGTTTTTTCCTTCCGTTTTTGTCCCCGGGAATAGGACGGAGTTTCTACCATGATGGAAATATCATCTAATAAATAAACAAGTCAAGGATCAATGAGATCGACCTGATGGGAAGGTACTTGAAGCGAGGAACTGTGGAGCATCTCATTATATTTGATTCTGAATTTGTAGGCAATTTCTGCACGCTATCTGTGTACATCCGATGCAGTTGAACAAAGAAACCAAAAAGGACGGCATGCCGTAGGTAAGACTGCCTTTCATTCTCCCAAAGGTAAGGCTCGTACCTGACATCAGAAGAATCATTAGAGACAGTGATGAAATCAGGAGAGATGGTTCTATTCAAACCATTATTATGCAACAAAGGAAAAACACTCTTTTCATTTTGTGAAGAAAGCATATGAGAAACACTCAAATCAAAAGCATATGCCTCTTCTTACAAATACTGCACATCTCAACAGAAACAATTGTAATGACCTGTCATAGAGAAAATTTTGTTTAATACCGCTAGTGGACGTGATACAACAACCCAATATTCTTTAGCAGGGATTCCATGCAACAACTTCCTTTCTTTTGATTGAACAACAATAAAACAACTATGAATTGAAGTTTCAAAACTTTGAGGTACTTCAAAAATCTCATTCTGAGAATAAGCACAAATAATACGAGGGAAAACCAAGATTCCGACCTTACCAATAGAGCAATCGAGCACAACTCTTTAACAGTAAATCATCCTATTAAAATCTAAGACTTTCCAAATGAAGCATCCTTTTACAGACAAGTAAAAGGGCAAAGATATCACCAAAGGGAGGCAGAGAGTAGTATTTAAGCTATGAATAAAAGCAAGAAGAACTTCTGAACTACAGCTTAAGTTGGCACACTTGAGTACGAAAGTGTATAGTTCATCATATGTTCTGTATGACAAGTAAAATAATTGGTTACATTCCAGGACCATAATCACTTCTATAATAACCAAGTTAACAGTGTTTTTCCTGTTCTTATTGAAAATTAAGAAATGAGTTGGTCACTTGTACAAGCTTTAGACCTTTCTTCCAATAAGATATGTTAGGTTCTCTCACTGCCATGAGTTCTCATTGTGGGAGCTCAAATATAATGTTCATCACAATTGAAACAGAACTTTGTCAAGAAAACATTGCCAAGAAATAAATCAAGCAACCTGAAAAGATACATGCATTTATAATAATCAGATTGATGCAATTATGTTATGTTTGTTCACATTAGTAAAGGCATAGATTTATATGAATTAAATGTATCAGAATCAAACATACAAACTGATACAGGTATAAGAATCAAATTAGCAGCTCAAGCACAATCAATGTGATGATTGTTGACATTAGTAAAGGCATATCACAGAAAATAATAGTAATCAAAGTTCATTTTTGCAGAAGTAACAGCCAGTTAGATAAGCTTACGTGAGCCAGTCTATCGGATCCAGCCTCTGCGAAAGGTGATTAACTAACCCCTCCAGACGCTCTCTAAAGAGCGACTTCGCCTGTTGCACATCTTGCTTCCGTCTAAAGGGAATCTTCACCTTTGGAGTTTTTGATTGTTCCTCATTTCCACTGAAATCACCCCCAGAGAGAACATCAGCAGCAAATCTTAAATCTAACAATACTTGCAGAACTCCTTTTTCAGACACTTGGGTCGCATGAGCCTCTCCAGTAGAAAGAAAATCCATATAAATAGCAATAACCTACATAAGCATAAAACGGAAAACATAAAAAAAGCTGGTGTTCTTTAAATTGATGCCAAGCGACATGAGTACAGCTAAAAAATTTGATCAGGTAAGAAACAAGGTTTACATTCCAAATAGTAGGTGATTATTAGATAATGATTTGATTTTCCAATTTCCAATCGTGATTCAATCTAATCCAATCATCAGGTTGTCAGCAGAGTTTGAATTAAAGTGTCAAAATGAGTCACCTGTTTTGACATATGTTTATATAAACTATTTACTTGTTAAAAGAAAAAAGGTGTCAAAATGACCTACAATGATAATTTCAACCTTTGCTAATGTGATTTCAAGAGTTTATTTTTTATTACTCCCACCGTCCCTAAATTATCGTCCTACTTTCATTTTTCATCCGTCCCAAAATAATTGTCCAGTTTCAAACTTTCCTTTTTTCGGAAGTGTTTTTTTACCATTTTGCCCTCTTTAAATCATGTGATCTACCCGGTGGGACCCACCCTAAACAATAATTAAATTGTCTCTCCCCCCTAATTGAACAGTCACTTATCAGTCATGGAATCTATTTAAATTTTTTAACTAGGCAAAGAAAATAAAGATTTTAATGCTTCATCCACACAAAAAAAAACAGCAACGAATTATCACCCCATGAGAAAGGAATGTGATGCCCACTCTTCGCAAGAGTCTCATTCTAGAAGGAATGAGGTCCCTACCTAAATTTGTGCGTACCAAACACTTGAGTGAATATAAAAATATGTGTGTGGAATTAAAGAACTAAGATATTCATCTCACATTGGTTGTAATGCATGTCAAAACCATGTCTCATCTGAAAGTTAATTAAAATTTTACTTTTTCTCAACAGCCATCAGCTTGTAACATTGAATCTCCAAAAAGGCAAAAACCATCAAACCAGTGTTTCTTAAGAGTCTTCAATAAGTTTAACAATAGATATCAGCATTTTGCTACTTCACAAAATGTAAATCTTTTGCATCAGGCTATAGTTCCGTAAGCTATAGTACAATTATGAAATGTAAAAGTTGGTTACGCCTTCCTTCTCACTCCTCTGTGTATACACACACACACACACACACTTCTGTTTATCCAAGTTTCAATCTCCCTCAAAACCCCACCTATTCGATAACAGGGATTCCCTAGCTAAACCTCACATCCTTCATTTTTCTTACTCGCCAGGGTTGTTTCTTTATCATCTCAGTCCATCAAATCTCTTTTTTTTTATAGGGAAGGTGTGGGGATTGGAACCAAGGACTTCAAGATCTTTGCCTAAGTGCATTTGCCATCTCTCCCACCCCTTGGGGTCCCATCAAATCTCATAAATGAAGTAGATCAGTCTTTACCATTTTATTTGTTGTGTACTCTCTGCAGGTGAATTTGCATAGATATTTTGATTTATATGGACCTTTAGACCAATTTTCGGCAATTTGCATAATACAGAAAGTAGTTGTCTTATTGAGCCAGTGAGGATTGCTTTTACAGACCAGGCGTAGACAAACCAAATACTACTGATATGGATCGAGTTCAACCTATCTGACAATGAATAATAGCAAATCTGCAATTTTCGGTTCATTGAGAGCTTGACCCACGCGTGACCTTAACATAAATAGGCTCCCAAGTGCCAAATCTGTCCATCAAAGCAACCTCCCAATTTCAAGCATTATAGTGAAATTCGATCTTCTAATCACTTCCCACAATTTAACTAATGAAACCTAAACACAGGCACTTCCAAACCCATACACTATTGCACATTGGCATACATACACCCTACAAAATCAACACATGTGAAAACTAAAAGTGGATTAGTTAGCCCAATAGTTTGGATCACTACTTCAAACTCATTCGTAGACGATATCAAACATATGTCTGAAATTATTTTGTTTTTTAATAAGTAAAGATAGTATTAATAGCGCCTAATCAGGAGACGCGCCTATGTACACAGGAAGTATACATTCCATTTACTTTACAAAAGAGATATTATCCACAAACTCTACAAAAGGATTGCCACCCTGCTCTAACAGTTCATGACACCAAAAAAACATTGACTGCAGATCTCTTCCACCTTCATTCTCGAAGCATCTTCTGTTTCTTTCCTTCCAGATGGACCAGCACAATGCCATAGGAGCCACTTCCCAAATAACATTTTTCTTTTTCCTCTTATACAAAGCCCAGCTTTCCATCAAGTGTCTCACAGATTTGGGCATAACCCAGCTAACCTGGAACAAATTGAAGACAAAATCCCAAATCTTCCTGGCAACTGGACAATGTAACAGGAGATGGTTTACGTTTTCCTCATCCGCCTTGCATAAAACACACCAATTAATATTTTTTTCCCTGGTCCGCAAGTTGTCACCCGTTAGAAGTGCTTCATTGACGACTTCCCACATAAAGAAACTCACTCTGGTTGGGGCCTTGGTTTTCCAAACGTTACTCCACGGAAAAGATCCTTCGGTGCCCCTTAACTTCTGATAAAAAGATCTGACTGAGAAAGTCTTGTTATTTGCCTATATCCTCCCCCATCGCCACTAACTTTCTGATCGTACAGAAACTCGAAGAGCTGTCCCAAAGAATCCATCTCCCAGTCTTGGGGATTTCTCCTAAAGGATGGATTCCAAATGATTACGCCATCTACAACCTGCATTACCCAATTAACTGTCTCATCTTTATTCCTTGCTATGTTGTACAGCATGGGGAAGACTCTTCGCAGCTCGATATCGCCACACCACTACTTCCAAAAACAAACCGACTCCCCATTGCCAATTTTGAAAGAAATCCACCTCTTCAACAAGTCCCATTTTTTCCTAATGCCCTTCCACACACTCACCCCATACGACAATTTAACCTCGTTGGGAGTCCACCTATTCACCCCCTCCCCATATTTTCCCAGTACCACCTTCCACAGAGTATTATCCTCACTTAGAAATTTCCACAGCCATTTACCCATAAGAGCAGCATTAAAAAACTTAAGATTCTTGATACCTAAGCCTCCATTACTCATATTTAAACACACCGTCTCCCATTAAACCAAATGATACTTCCTCTCCACCGAATGTCCCTCCCAAAGAAAATCTCTCTCCATTTTCTCCGGCCTCTTTGCCACATATGCATGCATACTGAACACCGTCATATAATACGTAGGCAAGTTAGAAAGTGTACTCTTGATGAGAGTCAATCTACCGCCTTTCGACAAGTATTGCTTCTTCCATCCAGTAAGTCTTCGCTCGAAGCTTTCAATAATCGGATTCCAAATGTTCTTGCTATTTGAACAAGCCCCAAGAGAAAGACCTAAATAAGAGGTCGGTAGCTTTCCCACTTTGCACCCAAAGAAACCCGCCAGATATTCTATATTGTTCACTTCCCCCACCGGATACACCTTGCTCTTGCGAATATTTATCTTTAGACCCGATGCCGCTTGGAAAAAGAGTAAGACTAAACGAAGATAGCCCAACTGAGAGTGGTCCGCCTCGCAAAACACTAGAGTATCATTTGCAAAAAGCAAGTGAGAGGTTTTCAACTCCTGATCTCCGATTCTTCCCACATCAAAACCTTGAATCAGGTTCTTAGCTACCGAGATATCCATCATTGTACTCAACGCCTCCATAACTATGATGAAGGGAAGGGAGATAGAGGGTCTCCTTGTCGTAACCCTCTCGAGGTAGAGAAGAACCCTGCGGGTTCACCATTAACCAACACCAAGAATTTTACCATAAAAATACAGAAGAAAACCCACTCTCTCCAACGGCTTCCGAAACCCATCCTGGACAACAGATAATTCAGAAACCCCCAGTGTATGTTGTCATATGCCTTCTCTATATCCAATTTACAAATCAGACCTGGCTTCCCGCTTCTTAATCTCGAATCTACAACCTCATTTGCAATCAACACTGCCTCTGTAATTTGTCGACCACTCATGAAAGCGTGCTGATACTCAGAAATGATCTTCCCTAGAACTGATTTTCATACACACTGATAGAACCTTAGCGATAATTTTGTACACTCCTCCAACATAGGCCGAAAGTCTTTAATATCTTCCGCTCCACTACATTTTGGGATCAGCGCTATAAATGTAACATTGAGACTTTTCTCGAATCTCCTTTGAGCATAAAAAGAAGAGAAAATCTCCATAACTTCAGACTTAATCACCTCCCAGCAGTGTTGGAAAAAAATGATTGGGAAACCATCAGGACCCAGAGTTTTATCCCCTTCAAAACTCGGACTGCTGCACGTCACTCCTCTTCAGAGAATGGAGCTTTCAGCAGATCCTTATCTTCTGAACTGAGAGACCTGAACGGTAATCCATCCAGCTTTAAATCACAAGCGCTGCTTTCTGTGTACAGCCTTTGATAAAAGCCTGCTACGCCTTCTCTAATCCTTGAATCATTCTCTGGCATCTCCTAATTAATCGACACCTTCCGAATCTGATTAAAATTTTTGTGAGATCGCCATCTTATGAAAAAATCTCGTGTTATTATCACCCTCCCTCAGCCATTGAATCCAGGATTTTTGGCACCAACTGATCTCCTCGCTACGCAACAACCTTTGGATTTCAATTTTAAGAACTGCCCGTTGAGAGAATTCCGCGTCGTTTAAACCCTCCTCTCCTTCCTTCTCATCCAGCACTCTTACCTCTTCTAAAGACTTGTTCAGATTCGACCTTAGATTGCCAAAAGTTTCCCTGTTCCACACTTTAAGATCTTCTTTAAGTAATTTCAGCTTCCTCGCCATACAAAAACATGGATCCCCCACCACCACATAGGACTGCCACTTCTCTTTAAACTACTCCATAAAGCCCGGAAATTCCAGCCACAGACTCAAAACGAAAAGGAGACTTCCCCTTACCAGGCCCCTGCTTTCTAAACGCAAAGGAACATGATCGGACACTATTCTCGGTAGACATGATTGAGCCATCCCTTCAAAACACTCTACCCAGCTCGAAGACACCAAGAATCTGTAGATCCGCGAGCAAGACTTCCATTCAGTATTTCTCGACCAAGTAAATTTACCTCCTTCTAAGGGAAGATCCACTAACTCCAGGTCGTTGATTCACTCGTTAAACTCTACCATTGCCTGTGAGATGACCCTACGCTCATAGGGGAATCTGACCACGTTGAAATCACCGCCTATACACCACGGCAAAATCCACAAATTGGAAATCACTCTAAGCTTATCCCAAAGACCACTGCGATCAGCATCCACACAAGGACCATAAACCCCCGAAAACATCCATCTCAAACCATTCGCTACACCTTCAAACATAAGCGAGATAGAATGAACTCCTAAAGAACTCCCCACCTTCGACAGAACTCTACTATCCCACATCACTAAAATACCTCCAGCAGTCCCTTCTGCCGCTAGAAAGTCCCACTGTCTGAAATTATTAGTAGAAAGAATGAGAGTTTAAGTAAGTACTGAATCCCTTCCCGAAAAATCTCTAACTTTGAAATTCATTTTCAAAAGGGTGACCAGAACAAAGTTTTCTTTTTCTTCAAACTAAACAACTAAACCAAATCAATTATTGGCATGCCAAAACCAAGGTTAAACAGTAACTTTGCCACCAAAACTGTTCGTCCAAAAAATCCCTTGGTGTGGTTAATAAGTTGCTCATACACATTGCAAAGGAATTGCCCTCGCAATGGGACTATTGAAGAGAAGATTAATGTTATACGATGAGCAGGCTGAAGTCATGACCAATTCTGGTCAGAAGAGCAGCGGTTCATAAAAACACCGAAGGAAAGTGGAGGGAAGAGGCGGCAGATATAGCTTATGTGTCTGAAGCGCATAGGCGAAGTAAGGAGTTGTCCCACAGTCCATTCTGACAGAGAATAACACGTCCAATAAATGTATTTCACTCCTCTAAAGTTCCAAAGAGAAGAGACCCACAGATGACATTGAAGAAACTGATTGAGCAGATGGTAGTAGATGGTATATCTGGTGTAATAAGGAGGGTGATCAAGTATTCAAAGTAAACTTGATAGACTAGTTCATAATGATGGATGGGTGAAAGAATTCTCAAATTATGAAGTTGAAGCTCTATTTCTTGGTACAAGCTTGACACCTTTTGGTCATGAGCCGTTTGCAAATGGTTCATTTCTTGTTCGAATTCGGGTTGAACACACTCAAACTCGACCTTAGCCAGGCCAAGCTCTAGTCCAATGGTGGATAGTTAGTTCTCATAACAGATGGTGTAAAATGTACAATATTATAATGCTATGATTTGTAAGTACAGTTCAAAGCATCGATATACCTTCTTTTTTAAGGAACAAGTCGTCAAAGAACAGTAATGTCTGACAACCAAGCATAGCCTATTTTCAAGTTTGTACTTGACTCAAGAAACAAGTCGAACACACTCAAGCTCGTTAGCCAAGCCAAGCTCGAGTTAAATAGTTGACAGTTCAGTTTCCATAACAGCCCCCTATGGTGCGACACTAATATGCTTAAAATGGGCATTTATGGGAAAGCTCTATTCCTAACAATGCATCCTAGACGTGAAGAAAGTTGTGCAAAGTGAGAGCCACTACCGGAAAATTCATGCAGTATGTGATTGAGAGTGAAGAAGAGACTTGGCTATATGGTTAGATAACTGGCATCCACTGGCCCATTGAAGGATATCGTAGTTGGATGATGTATGATTCTGCAAGTAATATTAATGCTAAATTTGCTGAGATAAAGTTGCACCAGCAGATTCCCCATCCTCACATGATTCGATACCTGCTAATCTAATTCCGAATACAAATCAAAGAAACCAAGTGATTTGAACTCTGACTGGTACTTTTTTTGTGGTGTTTGTTTTTGTGGCAAGTACTTGACAAGAATTAAGAGATCGTAGCTCCATTGTCGATTAGTGGAAGCAAATTTGGGTTGTTGGCTATATTACAATTCCTTCATATTGTAGATAGTGTATAACAGATACCAGGGAGAAGCTGAAGCCATGAGGGATAACCAATTCTGCTAACTGTGTTCTTTGTGGTGCAATGCAAAAGGCGAAAACCATCTATTTTTTGACTGCATTGGACTAGAAGAATCTGGTAAAGCATTGGGTAGTGAAACTAAGTGCAGCACACAAGTAACAACAGGGGTACTAGATTACAGCAGGCTATTCTTCATAAAGAAGGGAAGACCTGAAATTATATTTAAAAAAAAACAAACAAACAAACAACAACAACCTACAACTGATATTAGCTTATGCACACTTCATTGCATCTGGCGGGCTAGAAATGATAGCATCTCCCAAGGTGGAAGTCAGACCCGTGAAAATCTTGAAAGAAGTTGAGCAGCTGATACAAATGAAATCAATCCTATAAAGAAAATCCCTAGGACTAAGAATTGGAAAATTTGTGATGGTATGTTTACATGCTCTAGTAAATATCCACTGGGGGATGCCCTAATACCTTCATTGATTTAATACAATGTAAAGTTACTGATCAATCCAAAAAACAAATTTGTTCAGCGCTTAAATATTAGTTGAGTTGTAAAAGCTCTTGAATACTTGCAATGCTCAAAAACTGACAATCATCAATCAAAAAGAAATGCCTTCGATATGTCCAAGTCTCTATACTCGAGACAAAATAGATAAAATTCATATAAATATGGGTTTGATATCCACGTGAAGAACAATTAACTATCAATGCGGCATAATGATTAAAGGAATGGCCATTACCCACCTCCGGCCCACACACTTCACATAGCGATAGTGTGGAAGATCAATTACAAAAGAGATGAAATATTAGATCAAGTTAAAATACCTTTTCAAGTAATCTCGAGGCAAAGTTTTGCAGAATCGGTTTATCTACTACATGACCTCCAACCCGGTGAATTTCTTCACAAGCTTGGAACAAAAATGAGGTAATATATAGAGAAGGCATGGAGGGAAGTGATATTTTCATCTCTGACTGGCTGTCAGCAGACTGGTCCTGCTTGACAACTGTCTCCTCCCATCCCTGCATAAAAACAAAGGATGATTAAACACGAAACATTCAAAAACCTATTTATTAGTTCTGGGCCAAAATAAGGAAATGGATTTAAGCATAATATGGCTTATAATAAAGAACAAAGAACAAAAAACAAGGAGAGTTAGAGAAAAACAAAATAAAATGCACATGAGGAAGGATAAATAATTTTAACTTCTAGAATTCAGGTGAACACCATAAATTGCAGGTCAACATTGTAATATGCACTTGGGGTGCGATTTGTTAGATGGGCAGCAGGTAATGGCTACTCTATTGCTAGGTCTCATTAAGTGTTGATTTTGAGGATGTCTTTCCGGGTTTGAACCAGAAGGCTCTCCGTAGCGTGGTTGATAACTTTTTTTCTTTTTTTGATAAGTAAAAAGTATTATAAACAAGTGTCAATACAGGTGACACGTCCTATGAACAAGAATTTACATAGGAGAATACGAACAAAACCAAGGCCTGACAAATCAAAAACTGTCCATGAGAAATTTGAAAGGATTAGCAGCAGAAGGAAGGAAGGGGGTCTGATGACCTGCTCCTTCAACCTGCTGACACTAAGCTCCACATACTCAAATGCCCTACGTTAATCTCACCCCACAAAGTCCAGCACACGGCCAGAGGAGTTGCGTCCAGCGTCCAATACACTGCTCCTCCTCCTTCTCTTGTACAGGGACCAGCACACAAGAAGCTCCCTAACCGGTGGAGGCATAACACATGAAATGTGAAATAGATTGAGAATGAAATCCAAAATTTCCTTCACGACTGGGCAGTGAATGAGAATATGGTTGACACTCTCTCCATCTCCTTTGCACAAGTAGCACCAATTTAAGCTATTCACAAAGTCTGCATAAGAATTACAAGAAGAAGAATATTCCCCAGACTCGGTGCACCAAAAATACAAGATCTTCTGTGAGAGGTCTTTCAAAATTTCAATTGATCTTTCCTGGTTATCAAATGCCCTTCAACTCCTCTATTTCCCAATTACCCAATACACTCCTAAAGGAGCTGCCTCCCAAGCGCTACTTCTCCTTCTTCTTTTGTAAAGCGACCAACTTAGAAACATCGCTTTAGCTGAAGCTCGGCATCACCCAAGTGAGATTGAACAAATTGAAAACAAAGCTCCATAATTCAGCCGCCACTGGACAGTGCAACAACAAATGGTTTACACTTTCGCCATTTTTCTTGCAAAGAAAGCACCAATTAGTATAGATTAATCTGCGCTTCCTCAAATTATCCCCTGTTAAAATGGCTTCATTTGCTGCTTCCCACGCAAACAAAGCAACTCTCCCAGGGGCCTTCGTCGTCCATATACCTTTCCAGGGAAAAACAATCCTTTGATCATTCGCCAAAATCTGATACAAAGATTTAACCGTGAAGTTATCATCTTTTGTCCCTTGCCACATTATCTTATCAGCCCTATCCCTTCCTATTCTTTGAGCATACAGCTTTTCAAAAAACTGCACAATTGATTCAAGCTCCCAGTCATGCAAATTCCTTCTAAAGGTTGGAGCCCATGTGATTGAACCATCTGTCATCTTCATAACAGCACAAACCCAGACCTCTTTATCCGTAGCGATATCAAACAAGTTCGGGTAGGTCCTCTAAAGATCCTCATCACCGCACCAAGCATCCTCCCAGAATCTAACATCAGAACCATCTCCAATTTCAAACTTGATAAGTGTTTATAAGATTATATTAATGGTGCTTTCTGTGTGATTTAAGTGAAATACTTCAGATGAGTTTGATGGCTTAGAGTGCTTTCTTCATTGGTCACCTAATCTTATATATTTTGTTTTGGTTAGTATTTAGTAATGACGCAGGGGATATTTTGATGAGTCTAAGTAGAAAACGTTTGGTCCTATAAGTTGGCTTTTAAGAAGGCTATTGATGGATATTTTGACGCGCGGGATATTTTTACTTATCAAAAAAAAAAAAAAGAACTTATTGGCATTTCCCTGCTATATAGTGGAATCGAGGATTTTTGTTCTAGATGGAGAGGTGTATATTGAGGTGGTTAGGTCATTCCCATGTTCATGTTATTCTTAATGGGAAGCCTAAGTTTTGGTTTTCTTCCTCTACAGTTCAGATTCTGAGGTTGGGCGATCCTTTGACCCCTTATCGTTTTGCAAGTCTCATTTGCAATATGTTGATCATAGGATTCTTCTCTGCTCCGAGGCTTGATGTTTTAAGAATGTCCTGCTTTGAATCTTTGCGAGTGTCTCGAGCCTCAAGAAGATGCAACTATGCATACGCTTGTGGCAACTAGGACCGAGATGTAGTTTTGGTTACTAAATGAGGCATTGGATGATTTGACGCTTCTAGCTAGAAAATGTTCCGTCATTTAGTCAGCATTTGAAAAGACTTATGATAACTGATAAGGTCCATTGGCATTTTCCAGATATCTGGTGGAAAAGTGTAATGGAAGGATTTCGTGCTAGATGGAGAAAGTGTAAATTAAGGTGTTTAGGGGATTTTTGTTTTCACATTATTTTCAAAGGTAGGCCTGGGCCTTGGTTTCTTCCTCTCACGTGCAGAGGTTAGGCAATCCTTTGTTCCCCTTTCTTTTTTTTTTTTTTTTGATAAATAAAGTTGTACATATAATCAAACATCAAAACAGGTGACGCATCCTATGTACACAGGGAGTATACCAAAAATCCAAAGGGGCTAACTGCTATAAAGATTCGAACCCTTGCCTACTGGGGAAGTTGAAGAGTTCAACAATCACCCAGCTGCTTGGCTCCAACTAAATTAGACCGTCATGAGATTGTTCCCCTTTCTTTTTATTCTTGTTGTGAGTGTCTAATATTTGCAATATATTGATAATAGGACTAATCTACAAGAAGAGAGGGATGCATCCAAGGGAAGAAAAAAATAGTGAGTCTGAGCATAAGAAAATAGAAAAAAAAAAAAAGGAAAGAACATAAAAAGAAAATAAAAGAGCAGCAAGAAACTAATGAAGAGTGTCATCTAATCCTCAATAGATCTGCAATGGGGAGTATGAGGCAGTCCTTTCTGTCCTGGCTTTGCATTGCATTGCTTCAAATCCCTTTGAGTGTCTCCGACTTCAAAATGGATGTGTTTAAGTGTGGGCTTGTAAGGGTTAATTTTGACCTAAGTTACCAGAAAAGGTTACTTCCCCAATGAATTGTGTTTTGGACAATTATTCCAAAAATTGGCACTCCCAATTCAGAAGAACAAACTTGGCTGTCCAAATTTTTACAAGCAGTAGTAGTAACTGATTATACTAATGTAGTATGCTCTCCCAACTTTTCTAATCTCTGCCTAATTGTGGCAGGAATCACAAAAAGAGATAAGTTTCACTTAGTGAATTGGGATAAGGTGTGTTCGAGGGTCCAGGAGGGGGGTCTGAATATCAGAAAAATCAAATTATTTAACGAGGCTTTGTTGGGGAAATGGCTGTGGCGATATCTCACTGATAAGGAGGCTTTGTGGAGGGAAGTGGTGGTTTGCAAGTATGGGGAGGGGGGTCACTGTTGGTTTCCTAACGAGGTTAATTCGTCTTATGGGGTGGGAGTCTGGCGAGGCATAAGGAAGGGGTGGAATTCTTTTGCAAGATTCATTGCTTTTGAGGTTGGTAATGGGGCCTCGGTGAGGTTTTGGGAGGATAGATGGTGTGGGGATATTCGTTTGAGGGAGGCGTTTCAGAATCTTTTTGAGCTTTCCACGGATAAGGATTGTAAAGTGAGTTCTGTATTATCTTGGGTGGAGGGTAAGCCTATCTGGAATCCTTTGTTCAGAAGGAATTTTCATGATTGGGAGTTAGAGTCAGTTGTGCAGCTTTTAAGGATGCTTCAAGAGCAGAAAACAGATAGGCCGACGGACAAGGTGGTTTGGAAAGGCTCAGGGGACTCTCTTTTCTCAGTTAGTTCGTATTATTTGAAGCTGCTCAATGGTGGCATATCTTCTTTTCCGTGGAGAGCAGTATGGAGAACCAAAGCCCCTAAGAGAGTGGCTTTTTTCATGTGGGAAGCGACTCATGAAGCTATCCTAACCGGGGACAATTTAAGGAAACGTAACATGGTTTTTGTTAATAGATGCTATATGTGTAAGGCTGGCGCGGAGAGTGTAAATCATTTACTTCTTCACTGCCATGTGGCTTTAGAGCTTTGGTATCATGTGCTGAGTATGTTTAATATGTCTTGGGTCATGCCAAGTTCGATCATAGACCATGTCAGAGGTTGGAATAGGGGTTATTTGAAGAAGAGGAATAGTTTATGGGGGACAGCTCTTTTGGGGGTGTGTTGGATTCTATGGAAGGAAAGGAATCATAGGGCTTTCGACAACGTGGAAATGTCAGTACCGGAGCTGAAGAATTTGCTGATTCGTACTATTCAGTTTTGGAGTTCCGTGGTTGATCACTCTCTTCCTAGATCATAGCTTTTGTAGATCATGTATATAGTACAGCTTTTGATTAATCTTTTGGTTGGTATACGGCTAGTGTACAAAGGACGCATCACCTCTTTTGATGCTTGATATTTAATATATTATTTACTTATCAAAAAAAAACTAATGTAGTATGCTCAAACTTCACAATCTTCTACATTATTATCTTATGATAACCAAACTTGTGGAAGTATAATTAGGGAACCCTTTCATTTAGAATATGAAGACCTATCCGAACTATAGTATCTAACTGAGCTACCCCTAGTGTTCCATGTTAAACTGTATAGAGTATTTCAGACCTATATATAGATTGAATGGTTGTTTTCTTATGACGTTTTGCCTTGTTTTTGTCTATAATTTTTTCCTGTTTTTTCACTTGCTTTTTAGCCAAATCCTTTTTTTACTTTTCTTTCTCTTTTTTTTGGGCAAGTAAATATTTGCATTGAATTTTTTTCCAAGGGGGCAAACCCATACAAAAGGAGCAAAAAGAGCATTTATACAAAATGCAGGCCCAAAGCTGCTCAGACAGAAGAATACACAAAGGAAAGAATATGAGTAGAACAGCTAAGTACCCAGCCCCATCTTCCCCCAAGAAAATCCACAAAAGGAATGATTGCATTGGGTAAATACTCATTAATCCAAAAAAACAAAGTGCTGAGCATCAAAAACAAAAGCTTATGTTCCAGCAAAGCGGTTCCCACAAAGTTTCACCTATTTTTTTTTATTAGTAAAGAGTATAAATATATCGAGGGCATCAAAAAAGGTGACGCGTCCTATTTACAAATATAGAAAACATCCATGATCTCCTACATCCCTACATAACTGTTATCCACAAGCTTCATTTTTTTTTTTTGATAAGGAAATTCACAAGCTTCACCTATTCCCCTCCCAGAATTTGTGCATCCTTTCTTTCTACTTAATAGAACTTCTTCTTGACCCCACCCCACCCACCCACACAAAAAAAAAAGTGTATATATGCACATTTTAATCGTTTAGTCAAATGTATGTTATACTCAATAATAAGGAGTTGAGTTACATTTCTAGCCTTATCACGTGCCCTAAAAGAAAAGCTGACTCACAAGTTAGAAAGGCCCAAAATGCTGTAAAACAACAATCCAAGTAAAGGATATAGTTCAAGTTTCATTTAGAATGGTAAAAAAGAGACAGAATGTTCAGAGGGGCACCAGAAAAGTTTTGGGGCCAGAGTTGGTCTCTTATATGGGATGGTGGTTTATTGGGCTTCTCTTCAAGGGCATCAGCGAAGAGCGCCTTTCGCAGGGCTGCCTATCTAATATTCAGAGGGATTGGAACACTTTGCTATTTTAATCTTGGTATTTAGTTGCTTGGCCTTTTTTTTGTGTGGCTTTTTGGATCAGATTTCTCATTTATGTTCTTGTAAGTTGTAACTTTTATCTGCTCCAATATATTTCTTTCTTATCCTCCAAAAACAAATTCACTTATTCACAAACACATAAGCAGAATTTCTCTTCAAAAATATCAATCGTGCACATTGATCCGTTTGTTTCTCTCTACAGCACTAGTGCACTACCCTACTAAAATAACTGTATTTAAATTTTTAATGTTTAACATCTATCAACAAAAAAAAAACAATTTTGTTAATAAATACAAATCATAACTATGAATAAAAGTGAAATGCAAATATTGATGATGTTAATAAATATAAAACCGTAATTATAAAATAAAGAAGTAAAAGGTGCACCACCGTTGCAAGTGCTACCATTACTTATGCTGGGTGATGGCATTAACCTTCACAATTTCTTTCTTACAGTGGACATTAAAGGCCAATAGAGGAAATGTGATCTTGCTCAAAGTACCAGATTATTTTGATTAAAAAAAAAAAAGTCCAAGTACCAGATTCCCCAGCAATACTTCTCAGAATCTCATTCAACTCCTAGCAGAATGACTTGCCAAGTCATTTACAACTCCCATAATAAATTGAAAGGTAAGACAAAAAAAAATGAAATTTAGCTCAGAATACAAAGTGGGATATGTTAAGAGCAGTCTATCTTCTATAAGTCCCACTTTGGTAACCAAAAGGTGTAGTAATTTTTTTTCAAACCTAATTGGTTACTGGGGTATATACTTTTAACTTTTAATTTGTAGATAGATTTTAATTCTAACCAGCATTCAGATACTTTAATTTGTTGACCTGATTTCTTTTGTCTAAACCTAAAAAAGTACAACAACAAAAAAACCCAACGAGCGCCTTAGTCGACTTTTTGGCGCCTCTCGCCTCAAGAAAAGGCGCCAAAGGCGTACGCCCTGTATCTTCAGTCGCTCATCGACTCGCCCAGACCCTTTGAGGCGCCAATGCCTCGCCTCGCCTCTCGCCTGAGGCGCCAAAGGCGCTCGCCTTTGACAACTCTGGCTAGTATTGAACCAAACATAAGAAAAAGGTGAGATGAGTCTGAATGGAAACAATTATCTTTCAAAAGATAAATGGGGAAATAGCAAAAAGATGGCAATAATAACACACAAGTCCATCATTTGCTTATGGAAAATTTCTGAACCAAAAATTGTATGTAAAATCATAGACTGGATTCAACCCATATAAGTTACGTACAGTCGTATGCAATATTAAAAAAATGCAAGTTGGGAAAACGGCTAGGACTTCCCCATTCCAGGATTCTAGCATTGACCATGTTTTGTAAAGATCTCAAAAACATTAAGAATTTAAGGATAATGGCAAACTAAAAGCTACTTGTTGATCGGAATGTTAAAAACACGCGAACATATACTAGGTGGGGAAGGGACTTACTCTTGATGTAGTTACCGCAAATAAACTGTCATCTTGTCTGAGATTGCGAGAGAGAATGGCTGAAAGTTCATTGGAAACCCATGATATCCACAAGTTGTGAGCTCTGATACAAACATCTTGAGTTGTTTTATTGAGTTCATCGAGTTGTGGACTCGGATTATCCTCAACCCCAAATAAAGCAGCAGAGGTTAAATAAGTTTGCCTTTTAGAGGAATTAGGCACCTTCTTCCCAGGGCTGGGTGACACGGGAGAATCATCAATCCCACTAGAATACCTTAACAAGGGTGGTGGCTTACCAGTGATGGCCGATGTAGTTTCATTTACCCATGATCTAGGTGAACCAAGTATCACAGGAATGTGCTTCGAGTACTTCTGCAATGCAAACAAGAGTCGGCCGATGAATAGTGATCTCTCAACAATTATGGCTGGAGATGTCAAAGGCTCACCTTCCCTGCTACCATCTTCCAAGGCAGCATACAAGTGCTCCATCTCATTTCTTAGTTGCACGAGTATGGTTGAAATGCTCCCGTAGCACTTACTCTGTACGTACGGCGCCAAGACTTTCAACCTCAAAGCAACCTTTGGAGAGTCTAAGAAGGTCAATAGGTCATCTAACACATTTTTACAGCAGCTGTCCACAGCATCTCTTATCCGGCCAACTTCATCCCCAAAGTACGCATTTAGACAGCTTCGAAAATCACTCTCCTCAGCACTCACTTTAGAACCAATTACTGATCCAGCCTTTTTGCTAGTAGTATCCATGAACCAAACCCCGCCACCCAGAAAAGATCTATTCAAGTAAGCCTGGAAATCAACCCGGTCACAAGGTGCAACCATAATGCCACGAACTGAATCCTCTACACTAACCACCTTATTCAACTCGTCAAATCCCAAGTCAATGATTGCTTTCATCCTCCTTCCAAAAGCATCTTCGAAGATCTCATCCCATAGATCCGCATCATCTCCCAAAATGAGTTCACGAGTCCTACTCCATGGCATTTCAATTTCAGAACCAAAAACACACTTGAGCCACTCCAAACTCCCTCCTAACACTTCCTTGCCTTCCATAGTCTCCCGTATCAACTTCTCAGCCACAGCAAGCTGTTGCCCACTATCAATTGCATCGATCAAGTACCTCCCTTTAATCCTATTAACAATATCCTTCCCACAAGTCCGCAACCAATCGGAACAACACTTGGCAATATAATCGCGATCAAGCATTACCATCACAGACTCTAAGTTATCCCTAAAAGACTTCCACGACCTGACCTCCTCGTCCGGGTTGGGAATGCCGCCAAACAATTGAGAAGCAGGAGGCGAACCCAAGATAGTTTTATAAAACAAAGGCATGTCACTCAACACTTGCAAAAACAACTCTCCTATTTGAGCCACGGTGATCTGAATGATCTTCAAAACTTTACAAAACACGGAAATAACAGCCGATCTATCAAAAGAACATGCACCTAATTCTTTAGAAAGGCAAGATTTTCTCGAATCGAGAAAGAGAGATAAAACCTGAATTGGATCGAGCTCGTCAATGACGGCCACAGCAGCGAGGGCATCAGCATATTCAGCAATGGTGTGGGTTAGGGCTTGATCTAACAATCTCTCCCGGCTCCGCTGTGAGATCTGGAGCTTAAAGCTCTCGACAATCTGCCATTGGTGCTGAAGGAGAGGAAAATTGGAGAGGACGTTGTTATTGTTGCTCTTATGATTGTGAATTAAGGTATGGTGAACCTGTTTGGCGCGCATGTACCTGACGGCTGCCTCGAGGAACATGGATACATCAAGGCAGCCCCAAATGTTCTCAGGAGTGTCAACCAGATACTTGACGCGGCAGGCAATGCCGTAAATCCGTGACCTGGCGGGATTGTGAGAGACGGAGGAGGTAGGGGTGGTGGAGGTCGATGAGAGACCATGAAGAATACCGTGGTGGATGGCGGAGATGTTAGCAGAGATGGAATGGCAAGACGACTTCATCAGAACGATGGAATCGGCGGAATCAATGAGATCCCGGTAACGATTGCCGACGAGTTGACGGAGCTCCTCACTCTTGTCCTGGATCTGGTTCCGAGTAGCAGCTTCGACATTGCGAATTTCGGATACAGGCTTAGTTCGGAAGAGAGACTCCGCGTCTTTGGCCGTCGGCGGTGACGACGGTGTTGGTGGTTGTGCCACTCCCATGGTGGTCGTGGCAGATCTTCAAATTTCAGGACTTCAGTGTTTTTGTGCCCAAAACGTTCATATCTCTCGAAAATCGAAATAAACCTCCCAGTTAAGATTGCATCAGCCGATCCGCCATAAGTTTTCCACTTCAAAAACTAAGATCGCGAACTAACTAATTGTTGGATTCGCGGATTTTGTAAGCCAGCCCTTTTTAGATCGGAGGTAAAATTTTGAAATCATCCAATCGATCAATGAACCATTTTCTTTTGGAGAAAGACAACTTTGTCATTTTTCAAGATTTATTTGTAAGAATGTTGTAATATTAGTTATAAATTGTTTTCTTTTTTTAACATCGATAGTCTTACAATGATATAATTTTTTTACAACTAAACCTTAAATAAGGAGAAACTTATCTTTATTCAAAACAATTTTACGCTTCTTGCTTAGTTATAATGAAAGTTGTAAAATTAGTTGTAAGAATATCATATATATGTATTGTATATACCCACAATACACGATAAGTTACTTTCGTCATTCAAAACAATGAATCAACTATTTATTTTATGATATTTTACTTAAAAAGTTCATTTTTAAAATTTAAATCATAAAATGTCTTGAATTTCCAAATATACCCTTCTTTTATATTTTATTCATATACAATTAAAAAGTTATAATAACAAAAATATTCACCATATATATCACTCATATCAAACAAGTTCACTAAAAATCACTTTTAAGCGGTCAAACTTCATTCAAATTTACCTCAGGCTATCGGACTTACCCATAACTTCTCTAGTGACTAAGAATTATTGACAAAAAGCGGATGTAATTACAATCCAATTATGCTTATCAACTTGATGCCAACAAAGAGTTTGTGGCAACTTTCCATAGTTTGTTACAAATTATGTAGATTTTTATGGAAGCTTGGTTTCAACCATTGCTTACCAACAAATAGCGAGTGAAAATATGGGGGGAATCTCATTCTGTTAAAGTGTGAATTAGCGTTGGAGGCGTGTTTGCATGTTGTCTGATATTACGTTGTTCAAACAATGGATTGATGGAATATTAACCAAGGCGAGACTGGCTGGGGGTTAATGATTTCAAATAGAATAATCGGTTTGTAAGTGTATGGCAAAATGTGGCGATAAAGGTGTGACACAAGATTTTTAAAATTGCATAGCATTCATAATTGCATGCATGTGCTAATATCATGTTTGTATATATTTTTCCATTGTTAAGTGCATGGGTTAATCTTTTGGTATGAATTGGGTGTGATTTAAACCACCTTGAAATAGAAAAGAATATGTGAAAATAAGAAAAAATGTGTATTCTCAGCTATAATGTATTTTTGAACAGCTTATAGTAAATTTGTCATAATTTTGTGTAGAAAACTCAAAAATTATATCCGTTTGAGACATTAGAAACTAGACATCAAGGGCTTTCTAACCATATCTTATATTATATTTTTAGATTCCTATAGTATTTCAGGTGTCATTAAAGTTGGCCCAGAATTCAGTAAAATTGTAGTGTACGCTATTAGTTTTCTTTTATAAAATCAAATTATATTTCTAAACTTAACTAATTAATTAAGATTAGTTTAATATATCAGAATTGGTCCTAATAAAATATATTTAGTGTTAATGGTGGCTAATTAGTCCTAAATTATATTAACTAATGTTAAACTTTAATTAAGTTATCAGTTAACCAATTACATTTTTTCACCTCAAAAATAAGACTTTTGACTTGTTGCCACATCTTGCTTGTTGTGACTCACCTAGGAAAATTATTTTTTGGGCCGGAGAATAATCTAAGGAGGTGAGAAGCACTTTCTCCTATATTTTTCCTAATAGCTGATTAAGAGAAAGAATTGTCGGGAGAAAAATTGAGAGAATGAAATTATCTCCACTAGCGCACCATTGTTGACCATGTTGATCGTGTCTTCTTCATATTCAAACAAACTAAAGTTATCTTCAAACATCAAATAACATATATTCCCCATCTGAGGTCGAATTCCGGAGAACGTCGTCTTCTTCGTACTCGGCCCAATTTTCACTCGTTTTGTTAGTGAATTGTCGCAATAACTCCGTACGATCGACGTGCTGGTATTATTAATTGGTTTTATCAGAGGATTTCGTGATTTAATCAGTGGAATTTTTCTATTTGGTAAGGAACTACCTGCTTATGTATTGTTGCACGATCAATAATTTATATCTTGGAGTCAATATTCGTTATATGTAAACTTGAATTGCTACTTGTTAGCTAATTTGTGATTAATTGGTTTTATTATTGGTTATTTGACGATGAGTCGTGCTTTTGAACATGTTCACAAGTTGTGATTGAGACTGAGTTAAGCTTATGTGAAATATGTTAATTCCCGATGTTAAGTGGTTGACGAGTTTTCTTCATAGTTTGTCGTATTTGTTACGGTTTTAATAGTCAATAAAAGAACAGTCTTTGTGAGCAACAAAAGGAACACATGGTGGTGTTTGTAATGCAGCAATAATCTTTTAGGCAAGTATAGGGCAACCCCAGGCTTGACATGGGGTGAAGGGTAGTGTGAGTCAAGTGTGGAGCCCTATGTGACTCAACCCTTCACTATTAACCATGGCGGATGTAACACTATTTAGTGACACGATAGCCGAGGTTGTAGGGACTTGGTCTTGTGTTGAATTGGTACCTGGGTTGATAATAATCTATTACTTTTGAAAATGATCGAATGATGATAACTACTACAACAATGAGTTATAAGGTCGGAAGTGAATGATTGAAGATGTATCTCAATCTTAATATCCTCAAGTGTGTAATTCTACTTTTATGTGTCAGTTTCTTGATTAAATAACATGTTATAAACTCTCTATATGAACTGTCATCATGGGATGCTTGATATGTTGCATCCATTTATAGCATGCATAAGTATAGTGAAACCTTATTGAGTTAAATCTCACTATTTGTTTATTTGTTTTCTTTAGATCATAGCCAAGCAAGGAAGTGATCGTGATGCGTTCAGGGAGTTCCGGAGAGTAGGTGGTTATTATTTTGAGTAGTTGTGGGTCTTGTCGACCTACCTTTATATAGAACTTTTAGTTGTTGTATATAATTTTTGGTGGAAGACTGGATGTCTTCACGTTGTGTATTGTTTGGTTGGAGTTGGTATAACTCTGGATAGTACTTCCTTTTGGTTTGTTGTATATAGTAGTGGATCCTGATTGTTGTTCTCTCAGTTGTTGTTGGTTTTTCTATTTAACTGATGGATTAGAGTTAATAGAAAATACTTCATGCCCGATTTTAGACTCCAGTTTAAGGGTTTAATTTAAGGGTGTGACAAGAGGAATGAAAGGTTATTTAATTTTGAGTTCCAATAGCCTTTTATTCGATGTCTAGTGGAAGCATGCGGACGAGCTTAGTGTTGTTGTTGCTCAAGATGTGGTGTGTCAACCGAGGTGATGTGGCAATGTTAGTTTAAACTTGCAAAGGGCATTTTTTGGATAGTAAATTATTTTCTTAAAAATGTTGACTTTTCAATATGTATTTTTTACCCATGTGGTTATTCTTTTCACATCATGATTATCTGGTCATTTTTCTTCTTGGATCATAGTTCAATCAAAATAATCTTATAATCTACGGTTTGGGTTCATTTTACTTTTAAAAAATCAATTAAATCCTACGTCTGCAATTGGTAAAAGTTATTCAGAGGCTAGTATTTACTTTTTTACCGAATTCATACGGTCTAGATTAAATCCTACCTTCACATGTGCGACGACGGTTGAATGACAGTTATTGTTTTAAGATATATGTGAATGAAAAACATTGTTTTACTGATTCTTACTGCTGTAATTATCCAGTTTCTTTTCCTGATGGTTATTACCTGTTATTATCTAGCTTCTTTTCCGGGCGGTTTTTATGGCCGTAATTATCCAGCTTCCTCTGGGTTTATCTAACTAAGACTTATTGTTTTATTGTTTTACTGTTTTACTACGATTTGTAGTTTTGATTGATTTTTATGGTAATTAACTGAATCAATTTAATTTTTGTTCGATCGAGATTTATTTTAAGAAAAAAATTGTTCGTAAGTTTTGTAATTTTAAATATTTGTATTTTAATTTATTTCTTTTTAAAAAATTGCGCTAAGTTTCCCTTATTGGTCTGAAATATGTGTGATTTCATTTCGAATAATCTTTTGTGTGTTCACTCTGTCTTATTCAATTTATTTAATGGTTTTCGTTTGTTGAAATTTTCATTTTTAAGTTTATTTCAATTAACATGTATTGGGTTGGTGTGCGTGTGGAAGAGATAATGCTTTTGGAAGTTTAATTCTACTCTTTTTTTTTTTTGATAAGTTACAAAATTTTAAAGCCAATAATGTGTTATTTCTTTAATTTTTGGGATGTCGTCTTTTTTTGTGTAGTGTACTTTGATCCGACCTAATGCTCGCTACATACACTGATCACGTCCACATTGACACCGTGTCATAAGTACGAGCACAAAATCTAGTCACTTATACAAACAATACCAATCGCCTACACAAACAATAGAACTATATTTTGAATCGCTTAACATAACTAGTAAATCAAATTAAACACTCTTTTTAATGAGAACATCTACTTTCACTTTCTTTCAAACTCTTTCATCTTATTATTAAGAATTAGTTATTGGAGTTTGGTACTAAGAACTTCATGTTCTTGTTTCCTTTAGATTGTCTTTGAACTTTAAAAGTATAAGTATGAAAAATGAAAGGAAAAATGTGAAAGTTACAACATTTAATGTGCATTGAACTTTAAAAGTAAAAGTGTGACAAAAGAAAGGAAAAAGGCAAAACACACAAATGGGCTACCCAACTTTTCCACTTTTTGTAATTCGACCACATAAAGTTTGAAATATTTATTTTGGCCACCCAACTTTAGTCTAGTTGCAAGCGAGCTCATTTTTTGGATGACCGTTAGATTTAACCGTTAAGTCATGTCAAATATCTATTTACCCCTATAAATATCAATGGAGGAACAATTTTATTTAAAAAGGGTTTCAACTATAAATAATAGAAATTGGGGGGTTTTAAAGAACTGGGCTTGTTTATCTTCATCTTCTCCAATTGAGGTTACAAATCTGGGTTACAGTAAATATCAGTTTCGTATTTGATTATATTGTTGACTCTTGGAGAAACAGAAATCAAGAGTCAACCAAGATTTATGCACCGCCCCAATTTCCCCTTACAATTACTTGAAAGACGTGAATAAACTTCTTGTTCAAATTCCGGCTACCCTCCTCTAGCAATCTCCAGCCACACCGATTCTATAACCACTACCAATTCCAACTCCTAATTGATTGTCACTGCGGACCAATCAGCCTAATAGAAGACCCCAGTGAAAAGAATGGAGGAGATATAAAAGATGATGGATCACAATACATATATATATAGTACACTTTCAGGAAACCCGTGAACTGAGTCATAAGTTCGACGACGAAACTATCGAGTGACTTCTTCAGCAGGCGGAGCTGGTTGTCATCGGCCATTGATCCCACCAAACATCGACTTCCCCCACCACGAATTTGTTGAAATCAAAGACGTATCAAACACCATCGATCTCTACGACCAAGAAATGTCATAGATCCAGTCGAGCCTCTTCCCCTACCAGTTTAGCTAGCTCCCGCATTTCTCATTTCTCTGTCTTTGACCAAGCGGTTCCAAGCCGTACCAACCATAACCTTCTTCCAGATCCAGCAAATTCATTTCATCTATAGCCGCCTCTTGTTGTCTCCGGTGTGTGTGTGTGTGTGTGAGAGAGGAAGATAGAGAGACGAGTGAAGCAATTTTCAGATGGAACGTCCCATATTTGGAAATTGGTAAGTCCTAGGCTGCTTCCACTTCGATGTCGTCGACATCCATAGAGCCCTGTAGACACCCCAATTTTCGTACCCCTGGTATGTAACATGACATGGAATATCAAGACCTGTTAAAAACTTAACAAATGTCAAGCTACAGGGTTTAAAATGCAAAAGAAAAAGCAGGATGCGCAAACAGTGAAATGCAAGGGGCCAAAGTGTCGGAAAAGACCCCAAAAAGGATCCCAGGCGCCACCCACATGCACATTGGGCACGACGCCCAGACCCCCCATGGGTGGCGCCCAATAGTGCTAAATGCATTGTAGCTCTTTGCCTTTGGTATAACTCTCTCAGCGCACGGTACAAGCCGATGAAGCACAGAAGATAAAACTTAATGACGAAGGAGTCCCAATCTCGGCCTATAAATAGAAAGCCCCGGGTTCAGAAGTGAACACATTTTACGCACACAGCTCACATATCGCGATCATACAGTTAAAGTTTCTCCCGCAGTGAGTTCTGAGAAAGCGTTGTGAGAGTTACCTTCCTGTAAGCCTCGAAGCTCCGTCAAATCTCCTCCAAACACAAAACCAATCGGTCAAAATGAACCTTAGCCTCCCCGCTAGGATTCCATCCTATCCACCGATTCCAAAATCCAAAAAAGAGCAGTTGCCCTGCCCGAATACAGACGCAAAGTCCGTAAGAAGCAAGCAGTTGCTCTACCCGATTTCCGTTGTCAGCAAGCAAACAACAGCAAAAAGCAAGCAGTTGCTTCGCCTGTTTCCCGAGGCCTAAAAGCAACTTTCAGAAGCAGTTACTCGACCCGAATCTCCGCAACAGCAAAAGACTCCCCCTCCCGAAAGGACAAAGCAAGCACACCTCACGCTCTTAAAGGTAAGCCTTTAAGAAGTTTAATTTAAAAAAATGATATTTTTAGCCGGCCCAATATAAAAATATAAGCAATTGTGCTGCCTGAATTTCTATAGAAAATAGCACTAAAAAGAGTAATTATTATGACCAAATATTTATAAATATATTTGTAATTCCTAGAAGGAGGCTGTTGCAAGTTTGTAATATATATATGTTTAAATGCTTTATTTCATTTGCTAAATAAATATAATAAAAACATATTTTAGCCAAAAACTATTTTAAAACCGAAAGGGTGAGTTGAGTGCCTAACACCTTCCCACCTCGGAACTTAGCCTCCGAACCTTTTACAAAATCTGGTTATTTTTTGTTTTTCTTTATTTCTACTTAAAATAAAGATGGCGACTCTGTTACAACATTTTGGATCACAGTGAGGCATGGTGTATTCCCACGCGCTCTTTGAAACATCCTTTTTGCACTTTTAATTTCGTTTTTCCATAAATAAGGGAAGATGAAATGAAAAGGGCGTTGCATTTTCTGCATCTTGTTTTCCCCTAAACAAGGGAGGATGAGATACAGAAAACCCAAATCACTCATAGTGATCCAAAATGAACCCAAGTCTACAGTGAGGCCGGGCGTATTCCCACGCGCCCTTGCAACATCCTTTTTGCACTTTTAATTTCGTTTTCCCCTAAACAAGGGAAGATGGAATGAAAAGGGCATTACATTTTATGCATCTTGTTTTCCCCTAAACAAGGGATGATGAGATACAGAAAAATTCAAAGCACTCATAGTGGACCAAAGCACACTCAGTAACCAGGCGTATTCCACGCGCTCTTTACAACACTCTTTTTGCACTTTTAATTTTGTTTTCCCCTAAACAATGGAAGATGGAATGAAAAAAGTGATGTCTTCCCCGAATCTCGTGTTCCCCCAACCAAGTGAGCGTGCGATCCGGGGGAAATCCTCCTGGGGCATTCACAATGGCGACTCTGCTGGGGACGTCGTTTTTATTTTAAATAAAAACGGAGGGCTAGACTTATTTTCATAAAAAAGAAAAAACAAGTTTTCTTTAGTTTATGGCTAAAATATGCTTATTATATTTCTTTAATCATTTTAAATGTTGCGTTTTTATATATATGTATATATATTTGTGCATCTAACCATTCACTTGCAGCAATTTCGTTCCGAGTACCGTTACAGATATATCAAAAAAAAATTATAGAGATTTCCGGGCAATATAATAAAAGGGCAGCGGCTTATTATTGCTTGATTTTGCTTTATTTTATATCTTGCTATATATATATATGCTTGTTTTATTTCTATCGCACAAAATATGTAAATATTTTTTTTCATTATGTCATTTTATTTTAGGGATTAGGACCAATATGTAATTAATTGGAATAGATAGATTCTCTACTTTTCTTTCTATTTCTTGATCTGAATGGATGTTTGCGCTCAAACTAAAAAAGCCGAGAAAATCCACAAAAACAACAAGATATGTCATATATGTTTTATTTACTACTTTATATCTGGAAAAAAACATTTTACTGTTTTTTAGATATCGCACACACATGAACACATGTAGAAATATTCTGAATTGTTACCCTACACCATGGCCAGCCTACCCCCTGTATCAACCAACGTTAAAATGCATATAGATTCTCAGGACACTTCATGGACCGATCGGTTTTTATATCTCTGAATTATTGACCAGTTCCTTATTGAAAAAAAAAGGGAATAACAAAGAAAAAAAAAGGAAAGCTAAAAAAAAGATACAAATAAAATATGCACAGGGGCTGACCAATAAATTTATGATATTCGACCTAGACCATTTTGAATTGTGGATCCCAGAAAGAGTATAGGCCCTTCGCCTAAGACCAGTCCAATCTTGGGAAGTCGAAAGACATGTGGAATACGAAGTTCCTATAATCTGGAGAAAGAATTCACTATTCCAGAAATAGTCCCGAGACTGTCAAAATAAAGCGGGTGCTTGTCCGATCAATTGTAGGGAAAACGAATAATAATAAAAAAAATATTAATAATAAAGGCACACTTTACTCCAGACCCAGAAAGCCTTTAGCCAACCCTTTTCCTCAGAAACCTAGCCAAAGTTTGGAAAGGCAGAGATAGTACTGGTCGGTTGATACAGAATATGGGCACATAGATCAGATCAGAAAGTATTAGGGTCAGCTCAGAAAAGGGCAGAATCAGTACAGATGGTACAGATTTGAGCAGAATGGCAGCTGAAAATGAGCAGTCCATGGTGGGTATAGATACAAGGGCTCCGGGGTACGTTCCTACTCCGGCTATGCAACAATGGTTGGACCAAAATTTGGATGCACGGAATGATCGCCTGTTAAGCCAGATAGCAAACCTAATGCAAGGTCCAAAACCCAGTGGTGAGGGAACCTCTTTCCCTGCAGCCCCTCAAGAAGCATCTACTTCTCATGCTCCTCTAAACCCATACCCTCAGCCAAACACTAACCTTCCACCAACCGCCAGCGCCCCAATCACCAATTTCTCACCAAATACCAATTATTTCAACCCTTTCTTGCCAAACCCATCATGTCCTTTCCTAAACACCAATATACCTCAAAATCCAAGTGGCCGCTCATTTCCCATCACTAACCCATTCCAGAACAACTCATATATGGACCCTAGAAACTATACCCAGCCGGGACAAGTGACGACCTATCCACTAATCAATGATTTTGGTCGTCAGTCAGAAGATGCAAATATTCCACCTCCTCAAAATCCTTACCAAATACCGCAGCCATGAATGAACCCAACCGTTCCCAATCCTTCCAACATATACCAAAACCCAGCACCTCCTCCCACCAAAATAGAGGCAGAGATGGAGAACCTAAAAAGTATGATGCACAAGGTCTTGAACAAATGAGAATTTTCTACGCGGGCATTAACGCTAAAACCTTCAGCCATACTACCCTCAAAATTCAAAATGCCCGACATAGAAAAATTCGATGCGACTGGATGCCTATCTCCCACCTAAAATCTTATACTAATGGCATGCAGTCAAGAGGGGCTAGTTTCGAAGCCATGGCCTCCAATTTTCACCTCACTTTGATAGGGGCTGCTAAGCAATGGTTAATGCTAGCAGATGATAGCACCATGAGCACTTGGGACCAGATAGCAGAAGAATTCCTGAAGAGGTATAAAGACAATGCTACCTTTGAAAATAAAAGGGATCTTGAGGCGTGCACCCAAAGGGAAAAAGAAACCTACACAGACTTTGCAACCAAGTGGAAAAGAGAAATAGCTCAAACATTGGACAGGCTTGACCCGACTGAATCAACCAAAATGTTCATAAAAAAATCTCCAACCCATTTACCTGGAGCATATGCGGTATCTCTGTAAGGGTAAAATAGGCCATGCCTCTTGTGATTTTGTCTCTCCTTTCTTGGCCTTGAAGTTTAGATATTTATGGTATCAAAATCCTTCAAATTTGGTAACAAAATAAATCATTAATTTTTGGGTTCCTTGAACCTAGATTTAAGGAGTTATTTTGGCAACAAATCCATGGTCAAATCTTCCCTAACAGCCGTGTCTTGAAGTCCTCTTCAATATGGTAAGAGGATCTAATAATTAAGGAAGTTGCTTTTAATTCCAATTCTTATCCTTGTCCTTCTTGGAGTTGGTTTCTCTCTTGTGTGTAGGGTTACACCATAATATAAATAGAAGACTTGGAACGGCTGAAGAGACATGTATTGAGAGAGGAAGAGCTGATACATAAAAGCTGAAAGCAGAAAATAAAAAATTCCTCAAGCTGTTTTAGTCCAGACGTTGAGCAGATTGTCATTGTAGCTTCCAATGTTACAGCATTAGGAACTACATTGAGAGTTGATGTTGTTTTGTCTTCCTGCCAGATTTTAGGAAGTTATTTGTTTCTTCCCACGTTTGCTATACTAGTTTTCTGTGGGGTTTTTGCTCTCCAAGACTTGTTGTCTTGTGAGAGTGTTTTGTTTATTGATTTCACATAGTTTTTTTTTTTGTAAAACAATTCATCTTTTTAAGTGAAATCTTTTTGGCCGTGAGGCTAGATCTACATGCATAGGCTTATAGATTGTTTGGTAAATCTTTGTGTTTCAATTTGCTGGTTTATAATCTCGTCTTCCGCTATTTTACGTTTCTGTCCATTGTGACTTCCATTGTAGCTTCATCAGAAGCTACATTGGAAATTGCATTGGCAGCTTGGTGAATCCTAGCAATTTGTGTTCCTACAATTGGTATCAGAGCCTCTTCTTGACGTCACTAAGAGAAGATTCTGGTTGTAGCCGTGATGGATTCTCAATATGAGAATGTTGTTCGTCCTCCAACTCTGACTAATGCAAATTATTCTATTTGGAAAGTGAAGATGTGTATCTTCATCAAATCAATTTATGAAAGAGCGTGGTTTGCTGTTTTAAATGGTTGGACTCCTCCAAAAACGACTGATAATGATGGTGATGTTAAGATCACTAAAGAGGCTGATTGATCTAATGAAGATAGAAATACTGCCTCTTTCAATTCTAAAGCCTTGTCTGCTATATACAAAGCCTTAGATGCCAACACCTTTAGGGTTATAGCCAATTATGAGTCTGCTAAAGATGTATGGGAGGCCCTTCAGACCCTGTGTGAAGGACCTGCCAGTGTTCGTGCTTCTAAATTAAGATTGCTTACCACATAGTTTGAAAACACAAGAATGAATGAATCTGAGGATACCATGTCATATTATGGTAGGCTTCTTGATATGTCTAACTCTGCTTTAGCCTTAAGTGATCCCATCACTAATGATCGTCTGGTTAATAAAATGATGCGCACTTTGCCTGAAAGGTTTAATGTTAAAATATGTGCTATTGAGGAAGCACATGATATTGACAAAATGGGTTTTGAAAGATTGGCTGGGGTCCTTCAAAATTTTGAATTAAACCTAAATGACCAAATCAAACAAAAAGGCAAAGGTGCTTCATCTTCTACTCCTCTTGTGAAAAACATTGCTATGTCTACTGCTGTTGATGTCTCTTCTGACTTGCTTGATTTACAAAAGGATATTGATGAGTCTGATTTTGGAGAAGATTCCATAGCTCTTTTGACTACTAAATTTTAAAAAAAATTGAAAGCCAAGAGTCAAAACAGAACTCAATCATCAAGCTCCAAAAACTCTTTTAAGCCTGATTCTGGTAAATTTGCTCCTAAAGAAAATTCTTTTCAAACACCAGAAAAACCTTTTACCAATCCATTTGCTTCAAAACCTTCTTACAATGGGAAGAATATTGATTCCATTCAATGTAGGGAGTGTTAATGATTCGGTCATTATGCAAACCAATGTGCAAATACCTTAAGGAAGAAGGGTCTAAATTTTTTTGCAACTTTGAGTGATAGTGATGGTGAAGATCCAGGAGATCTCATCACTCTCACTACTGTATACGACTCTGAATCTGATTGTGCAGGTCCTTTGGCCAATGTAGCTACATCAGATGCTGCAATGGATAGAAGCATGGAAGATCATTGTTGTTTTAACTCTTCGGTCACAGAAGACGGAGGAGAGTCAGAATCAGACCTGCTGGAAGGTTACAAAGAGTTGTACAAGGATTGGGAAAAGAGGGCTTATCAAGTTAAATTGCTTGGAAAGACAAATGACTTGTTGAAAAAGGTAAATGAAGAACATAAGGAGTGTATAACAAGGCTGGAGAGTTTGTTAAGTAAGAAAGATGTGGAGATTGAAGATCTGAAGGAGGAGCTCATCCAAGTTAATGAAACCATGGCTAGATGGAATTCAAGTCAACAAAAAATGGATGAGATGTTGAATTCAGGTAAGTCTGGTAAGACTGGAATTGGTTTTATACCAAAAATGTTTATTAGAGAGGGTGAAGGTACCTCTGAACCTAAACAGCCCACACAAAATTTTCAAAATCCAAACTTCTTTGAAAAACCCAAATCAAGAAAGAAAAATTTTGTGTGTCATTTTTGTCACAAGCCTGATCATATTCAGCCATTCTGTTTTCTTAAAAAGGTTGTCTATGAGGAAGAGGTAAGGCAGACCTTTTTTGTTCGAAATTAGATGCAGCATCGAATGCAGCAACCAATGCAACAACATTGGAAGTCACATTCGAAGCTACATCAGAAGGTTCATTCACAGAAATAGCAACCAAAAACCTTTAAAAAGATGTGGGTTCCCAAAGGTAGTTACAAGAAGGATAAATCCAAATACTGTGAGCCTTTTGACATATGCCTTGGTGCAAAATGGTCTGATGATGAACAATGTAATGTAACTTTCACATCTTTAAAGTCTCACATAGCTGGTTCATGGTACTTTCATAGTGGTTGTTCTAGACATATGACAGGCTCTACTGAGAATTTGAAGGACTATGTGAGTGTCAATGGTGGATCTGTGACATATGGAGGAGGAGCCAAAGGTAAAATAATTGGCAAAGGAACCTTGAATGTAGATGGGCTTCCAAATCTCACCAATGTATATCATGTGGAAGGCCTTAAAACCAACCTCATTAGCATCAGTCAGTTGTGTGATGATGACTTACAGGTGAGGTTTGATAAAAATTCTTGTGAAGTTTTTGATCAGTTTAACAAGTGTCTTTTGACAGGTACACTAGATCATCTGACAACTGCCATATGTTCAATAATGCTCAAGCATGTCACAATGTTAGTCTTGACATCACAGATCTATGGCATCAAAAACTAGGACACATAAGTTTTCGCAAACTTCATGAGCTTGTAAAGCATGATGCAGTGAAAGGATTTCCGAGTCTGGAAAAGAGCTACACAAAGGTATGTGGACCATGTCAAAAAGGTAAGCAACCCAAGGCTTCTCACCTTCCCATATCTCAGTGCTCCACATCTAGATGCCTTGAGATGATTCACACATATCTCATGGGACCTATTGAAGTAGAAAGTTTAGGAAAGAAAAAGTACACATTTGTCTGTGTTGATGATTTTTCTAGATACACGTGGGTAGTTTTCTTGAGTGAAAAATCTGAGAGTTTTGAGGCTTTTAAAATATGGTACACACATGTTATGAACTTGTATGATCTAAAGCTTACTAGAATTAGATTAGATCATGGCACGGAATATGAAAATTCCTCATTTTCTAGCTATTGTGCTTCAAATGGCATATCCCATGAAATCTCAGCTCCTAAAACTCCACAACAACATGGAGTGGCGGAAAGAAAGAATAAGACACTTCAAGAAATGGCTAGAGTCATGTTGAGCTCTAAGAATTTGGCAAAAAGATTTTGGACTGAAACATTGAACACAACTTGTCATATAGGAAATAGGGTCTTCTTGAGACCAGGTAGCACCATGACACCTTATGATATTTTTCTAGGAAAGAAACCTACATTAAAATATTTTCATGTTTTTTAGTGTGTGTGTGTTATCTCCTCAATGATAGAGATCATCTTTCTAAATTTGATTCAAAAAGTGACAAGTGTGTTTTCATAGGGTACTCCATTAATAGTCGTGCATATAAGAGTCTTTAATCTTATGACAAAAACTATCATGGAGTCTATGAATATTGTGTTTGATGATCTAACAGATCTTGGCCGCAAAACCATTGAGGATGATGTTTCAGGTTTGCTTGACTTTGGAGATCACGATTCATCAGCACAATCTTTAGTACATGCATCTGCATTCAGTGAACCTGCACCAAAACAGACAGAACCTGCAAATCCTGGAAGTTCAGAGGATGTGACTCAGAATGTAGCTCCGAATGTAGTTCCGGGTGTAGCTACATCAGAAGCTACATCGGAAGCTACATTGGTCAGGAACTTAACAGATGCTGAAATAGGTCCTGAACAAGTAGAGATTCAATCCAGTTTGACTGATCATGGCCATGACATTCCTAGCAGAATTCAGAAAGTGCATCCCACTTCACAAGTCATAGGTAATATATATGATGGGATGTCAACAAGAAGAAAAGGTAAGGTAGACTATAGGAAACTTGCTTGTTTGTCCTCTATTGATTATGAAGAAATACATACCTCATGTTTTGTGTCTACCATTGAACCTAAGAATGTGCATGAAGCCCTAAAAGATGAGAGTTGGATCAATGCCATGCAAGAAGAGCTTGATCAATTTGCTAAGAATGATGTTTGGTACCCTGTTCCTAGACCCACTTCCGTGAATGTTATTGGAACTAAATGGATTTTCAAAAACAAGTCAAATGAAGTGGGAGAGATAATAAGAAATAAAGCAAGACTTGTGGCTCAAGGGTACGCACAGGTTGAGGGGGTGGATTTTGATGAAACCTTTGCTCCTGTTGCCCACATTGAGTCCATACGTCTGCTTCTTGCCATTGCATGTTTTCTTGATATTACTCTTCAACAAATGGATGTAAAGAGTGTTTTTTTAAATGGTATTCTTGAAGAATAACTTTTTATGGAACAACCAAAAGGCTTTGAAGATCCCCATAAACCCAATCATGTTTTTAAATTAAAAAAGGCCTTGTATGGACTCAAACAAGCTCCTAGAGCTTGGTATGGGAGACTTACAGACCATCTTTTGAAAAGTGGGTTTAAAAGGAAAGAGGTGGACAAAACACTATTTATTCAAAAACAAGATAAACACATTCTGATTGCACAAATTTATGTTGATGATATTGTGTTTGGGTCCACCTCTAAGTCTTTGGAAAAAGAATTTGTACAGTGTACGACCTCTACCTTTGAGATGAGCATGGTAGGAGAATTGATTTTTTTCTTAGGGATTCAAATAAAACAATTGCATGAAGGATGTTCATATCTCAAGCCAAGTATGCTCTTAACTTGGTGAAGAAATTCAGTCTTGAGAATGGAAAACAAAAGAAAACCCCTATGGGTACATCCAATAAACTTTGCAAAGATGAAAAATTTGAAAGTGTTGACCATACATTGTATAGGAGCATGATAGGAAGTCTGTTATATTTGACTGCCACCCGTCTAGACATCATGTATAGTGTGTGTTTGTGTGCTAGATATCAAGCAAACCCTAAAGTCTCTCATCTGAAAGCTGTCAAAAGAATAATTAGATATGTTGGTGAGACTTGTGCTATGGATTTGTGGTACACAAAACACACTAACACCAATCTTGTTGGATTTAGTGATGCTGATTGGGCTGGTAGTGTTAATGACATGAGGAGTACATCTGGTGGATGTTTTTATTTGGAAAACAACTTGATCTCTTGATTTAGTAAAAAGCAAAACTGTGTTGCCCTCTCCACAGCCGAATCTGAATACATTGATGCTGGTAGTGGGTGTACACAACTTTTATGGATGAACCAAATGATCAGGAATTATAGCCTACACAACAATGTGTTAACCATGTATTGTGACAACACCAGTGCTATAAGTATAGCCAAAAATCATGTTCAACACTCTAAAATTAAGCATATTGATATAAGACACCATTTTATTAGAGACTTGGTTGAACAAGGTATTATTTGCATTGAACATGTAGGAACAGAAAATCAACTGGCTGATATTTTCACTAAGAGTCTAGATTTCGAGAGATTTATAAATCTTAGAAAATCTCTCGGTATGTGTGCCATGTGACACCTCACTCTAAAAAAAATTAGGCATCCTGCATTGAGTATTTAGGAGGGCACACTAGTTTCATCTCTTATGTTTTGTACCCTTGCTTGTTGTCCTGGTTTTGCATTCAAAATCTGTTGTGATTTCATTGTACTGATTCTCCTTACTCTCTCCCAAAATTTTTGTTGTTGAAAAATCTTAAGTCCACAAAGGAAAGAGCTACCTTTTGAAATCTAGGGATGTGGCAATTTATCTTGGTACTATGGAACTTAGGTTCTCATGGGTTGATCTTGAGAAAATTGAATTCTCTTAAAAGAAAAAGTGTGAAAGCTACCTAATGGAAAAGAGCTACCTATGAACAAGGTTGTAGTACCTTTCTTTTGGGACTATATATGAAACCTTGGATTTCATGGGTTGATCAAAAAGCAAAGTGGCTTCCCTTGGTAAATAGTGTGAAAGGTTCCTAGTGGCATGAAGTGAATATATTTGAAATAAAGTAGAGCTATTCTCCTAGGGAAATAAAGTACCTATGGAATTTGTGGGAGATGAGTGCTGATTAAGTGAACAAAAGATGAGAAAGTGTACATAAAATCACAACTTTGGCAATGCATCTCCCAATGCAGCTACATTGGGAACTACATTCAGATGATCTAGACATCTATCACATGTGTGTGACTACATTTGCTTTGTTTTGGCTGTTATGATGTTGGCATATGTTAGGCATAATTTTTAGGACATAATCTGTTTTAATCATATCAGCCTATTGAGTTTTTGTCCTTATCTCCATAAATTGCAAAGTAATTACCAAAGTATTCCATGTTGATATTTATGTGGTTGTCCAATCTGTGCAGTGTTTATGAGTTCTTGATCAAGGTTATACCTGCTGTTGAAAGTTGTGTTGATACAATTATGGTAAATCACTTGGTGTGTTTGTTCAAATCCTTGGTAATTTTGAAATTCAAAAATTCAATAATGAGATTGGTTGTTATCTCACAACACTTAACTCTCCACATGTTTCTCTTGACAAAATATGTTGTTCTATCTCTCTTGTACATGATTTGGTCAAAACCTGATTAATCTTCAAAAATCAAAATTTGGTTATGAGTGTCACAAACGGCCCTTCCTATTCCTAAAAATATGGTACTAACGGCTAATGCATTTAGTGGCTGTCTTAGTGATTTTTCAGGTGACCGGCTTAATATCAATCTTCACAACATCCTTGCTCACCTGTTTCTCAATCTGTGTTGACGAAACCTGCTGGACTCTCTCAAATTTCTCTTCATCCTCCCTTTCTGATCTCAAATTTCTCTTCGCCCTCAATATCGTTTCCTACAAACCCTGATTCTGCCATTGTCATAGCCCAACCTCTTCCTGAGCTCCTAACTATCATACTCCCTGGGGAAAAGGGGAATGCTATTGATGTTGACAATCCTAGTGTGATTTGTCCGGTTTGCCCCAAATCGGGAACCCTAGCTCTCGGAAGTCTAAGCAATTGTGAGGAATCCCTTGCAATTACGAAAATCCAAGTGCTGTAAAGGTTGCAAGAGCCAAGAAGTGCAAAGTGACTCCTGGAATGTTTGAAGAGGTTGTGCCAGTTGCTAGTGACTCCGACGATGAAGACTTTGTAGTTGTAAATGAGTCAGTTCTTGAGACTTATGCCCCTGCTCCTCAAATCGACTCAACCACCTCCATTCCTGCTCCGGTTGATGCGGGTGATGAAGATTACCCAATTCCCTCTCCGAGGGTGGTCTTCCAACCTGAATCCCCGTCACTTGATAAGGCCTCTTCTGATGATTATTTTGATGCTCCTTCAGTCAACGACCCTGACTTAACCTTTTCGGATGAACAGAGAACCTTAGCAGATTTCTTGGTTCACATGAAAAATGCTCTTCCACAAACTTCTTCACAAGCCCCTACATCTTCTCCTTCTTCTCCTGCAAAAACCTCAAGCTCCTCAGAGTTTGACGATAGCTCTGATAAATATTTTGTCCGGAGAGAAGTCACCCCTGAAGAGAGTTCAGAAAGTGCAGAACCTCCCATCTGATTTACCAGAAGAAGGGCTGCCAAGAGCAATGTAGCTACCAATGTAGCTACATCAGAAGCTACATTGCCCCCTGCTTCTTCTGCTGCTGTTTTGGGTAAACCCTTCTCTGCCTAGTTATTTTCTAATGTTGTTTCCTTAAGATATAATACCTCTAAGAAGATAGTTGATGAACGATTGATCCCCACCGACAAATTACTTGAGCAAAATTTGGTCCAATTTTTTACTGATAGTGGTCTCTTAGGCACCTTATCATCTGCCTCTCCTTACTTAAGGGACATAATTTTTGAATTTTATGCCAATCTGGAGATGAGGATTTCTTCTGCTAATAACCCTAGGTTTGAGAAAGTATTTGTTAGGGGTACATGGTTTAACTTTTCCCCCTCTCTCATCAATCAGTTGTATGGAACTCTTGTCATTGGGTCTGTTACCTTGATGTCTGATTTGAACATTTGTGCAAAAGAACTTACAGGTGGAATAGAGAGTAAATGGCCAGGGAAGGGGTCTAACATTAGTACTTCCAAACTTTCTTCCTTGTATGCTGTTATGCACAAGATTTGCTGTGCAAATTGGGCCCCTACTACCAATTCAAATTCTCTTACAGAAGAACATGCTAGGATATTGTATCAGATTGGGATTGGTAGACCATTTGATTTTGGAGACTTTGTGTTCAGGAATATTATCTCCCTAGCAGAATCAGAGGGAGATAAGAGGGTCCTTATCTTCCCTTCTCTCATTTTTAAAGTACTGGTTTCCCAAGGGTTTTCACCTGCTGCTGGTATTAGACTCTCTCCCACTCTTGACCCCCTTCATATTTCTGTCAAGCTGTTAAAGGGAGACAGAGTGCTCAACATGCCCTTGCTCTACCCTTATCCTCCCGTCTCATCTGCTCTTACAATCCCTGTTCCTGGTACTTCTACTTCCTCTGCCATGCAAGCTTCAGTTACCCCTACTTCTGTTTCTCAGACAACTGCTGCTCCCACTGCTCCAATCCAAGGAAATGTAGCTACCAATGTAGCTACATTTGGTTCTTCATCTGTATCTGCCCAGATCTCCCTTGGACCATCTGCACCTATTTCCTTGTCCTTCATTCAAGGACAACTTTTACAAGTCAGATCCCAGATTGCTCTACTTCAGAACTTGGAGAGTCAATACTCTTCCTGGCTGGGCATCCATTCTGGCCAAATAGGGGGAGATCCAAGTGTTCAACATGTTCCTGATCAACCTGCTCCTGCTCCATCTGTTCCTGCTGCCACTGAAGTTGAACAAGAAGAGAATGATGTGTGATCTCTTCATTCAGAACTTGTCCTCTGAACTTGTAATCTGATCTTTTCTGACTGCTCTTTGAGATATTTTTGGTCTGTAATAAGCTCAAATTTGTCGTGGATGTCTGCTTAATAGTTATGTGGTATTTCATGCTTAGTAATTTGTCTTAATACTCCTTGTTAATATCTTTCCTCTAGTTGTTTCTAGTTGATATATTCAGGGGGAGTTTTTCTAACATTTGCAGCTTTGAAGGATCTTGGTTGTGTTATATATATGGCAACACTTGTCATGTTATTTGACCAGAAAGGTTCAACAAAGGGGGAGATTGTAAGGGTAAAATAGGTCGTGCCTCTTGTGATTTTGTCTCTCCTTTCTTGGCCTTGAAGTTTAGATATTGATGGTATCAAAATCTTTCAAATTTGGTAACAAAATAAATCATTAATTTTTGGGTTCCTTGAACCTAGATTTAAGGAGTTATTTTGGTAACAAATCCATGGTCAAATCTTCCCTAACAGCCGTGTCTTGAAGTCCTCTTCAATATGGTAAGAGGATCTAATAATTAAGGAAGTTGCTTTTTAATTCAAATTCTTATCCTTGTCCTTCTTGGAGTTGGTTTCTCTCTTGTGTGTAGGGTTACACCACAATATAAATAGAAGACTTGGAACGGCTGAAGAGACAGGTATTGAGAGAGGAAGAGCTGATACATAAAAGCTAAAAGCAGAAAATGAAAAATTTCTGAAACTGTTTTAGTCCAGACGTTAAGCAGATTGTCATTGTAGCTTCCAATGTTACAGCATTAGGAACTACATTGAGAGCTGATGTTGTTTTGTCTTCCTGCCAGATTTTAGGAAGTTATTTGTTTCTTCTCACGTTTGCTATACTTGTTTTTTGTGGGGTTTTTGCTCTCCAAGACTTGTTGTCTTGTGAGAGTGTTTTGTTTATTGATTTCACATAGTTTTTTTTTGTAAAACAATTCATCTTTTTAAGTGAAATCTTTTTGGCCATGAGGCTAGATCTACATGCATAGGCTAGTAAATTGTTTGGTAAATCTTTGTGTTTCAATTTGCTGGTTTATAATCTCGTCTTCCGTTGTTTTACGTTTCTGTCCATTGTGACTTCCATTGTAGCTTCATCAGAAGCTACATTGGAAACTGCATTGGGCAGTTTGGAGAATCTTAGCTACTTGTGTTCTTTCAATCTCCGTTATGGTAACTTCAATGAAATAATGGTGATAGGGATTCGTGTCGACGAAGATATACGAACTGGACATTTAAAAGTCGATACACCCCCAAACTCATCTTACTACTCTAGAGCAGAGGAAGCGTCTACAGTAGAAAGCAACATTATGAACAAGGGCAGCAATATCAGTCGCAATACAGGAGAAACATATCAACGAAATAAAAGAAAATTTGATGAACTCTACGCACCAACATCAATAATTTTTCAAAAGTTGCTAGCCCAAGGGATCCTGAAGGCATTGGAAGGGTATGAACCTCCAAACCCATTGCCTGCCAAATGGGATCATTCTCAATATTGTGAATACCACCAAAGCAGCAGCCATCCTACCAACAATTGTTGGACCTTTCTACGTGTCATTCAGAAACTCATCAATAACAAAGTCATTTAGAAGCCGCATCCATAATCATTTCTGATAAAAAGTGATCAGACATTGCCCAAGGAACAACATTAGGAAAGAACTTGAATAGGACGGAATGTTCATACAAGATGTTGTTGGTCACTCAGGAAAGGACAAGGGAAAGCCTTTGAGACTCATAGAACCCTAGAATACCCTTATGTATATGCCTCCAAAAACCCCTCTTTCCTTTTAACCTCCTCTTATCAAATAAAATCTTCAAGAAACAACTCTTTTCAAACTTAGCATCAATTTTCGTAGTTGTTGTTGTTGTTGTCGTTGTTTTCGTAATTGTCGTAGTTGTTGTTGTTTTCGTAGTTGTCGTAGTAGTAGTTGTTTTCGTAGTTATTGTAGTTGTTGTTGTTTTCGTAGTTGTTGTAGTTGTAGTTGTTTTCGTAGTTGTTGTTTTCGTTGTTATTGTTGTTGTTGTTGTTTATTAAAGTGGTTATAAATAAGACAAGCCAAGCCCAATTACCACTAACCAATTAGCTAATTGTATTGGCTCAACAACAAAAAAAAAAGATAATTCTAAAGATAGGCCCAAAATAATTTGATTTCAAATATTAAGGTTGGCCCAAAACAACTATAACATTAATTATATAATTAATACCTTCGTGGCTCAAAACAAATATAATATTAATTATTATAGTTAATATTTTTATTGGGGTATTGCACTAGGGGTCAATGCGAATGCATCAGACAACGCTATTGCACCTTACAAGTCATGCGAGTGCATCCAAAAGGTCTCCAAAACCTAGAACTCCCAGAACTCGATGCAGTCACACTCCTGCAACCAATGCGATCGCATCTCAAGTGGGTTCAAAGTACAGAAGTCTCAGAACACAATGTGGTTGCTCTCACAAAATTTCCAATGCAACCACATTCCCATAGAATTTCCAATACGCAGCCTGCTCAAGGAGACTTGGGCCAAAACCAAAACCAACTCAAAACAACACCAACCAACAATACCAAGTCCCCAAAATGGACTTCAACACAGACCCAAACACATGCAAAGTCCTATATTGGACTTCCAACACAACAACACACATGCTCGAACTCTCGCGAGGAACACGAACTCAACGTAGAGTCCAAACCCAAAACACATAAAGTGGACGAAGGTGCTATCGCACAAGCCCAAACACATAAACACAACTTAACACATATTAAACATGCTAACACATTATATTAGACAGATAAGCAAGTAAGCAGGCATTACAAGGGTATCATAGTCTTTTTACCCCCCAAAAATAATATTCTTTCCTGATAAAAAAATATAAGGTACTGTAGCGGTTGAAAACTTATGAAAGTGGACCAACCCAAATTTACCGTGTTAATTATCCTTGGCGGTAACAATGCAAACATTTGACGATTAAGGTGTTGTAACTTATTGGTTAAAACTACATTTCTCAGTTATATGAGTTGAGTTCCCGAATCTATACTTATCATGATTTACTCTTTAGTTTGCTCATCTATCAACTTGTTCATTGAAGTGTTATCTTTGTTATATTTAGAGATGTTGATTGTTAGTTTCTCATTGTTTGAGGTTAACAAAGCTGCGATCTCTTAGATAAATTAAGAGTATTTTAATTAAATCTTGGAGCTTCCTTGAGATATTCCTCCAACATTTCAAAGGCGACATAATTGATTATAATGTGGATTACCTCATATGATGGAGAGTGGAGTTGCATTTGCTTTTAGTACCAGAAAGTATCTTCTTCTTCTTCTTCTTTAATTTCTTGCTCGACCAATACCTTTACATTCACATGAATGTGTTTCTTGGGATTATTCTCCATGTCACTAGGTAGAGTGCCTTGTGCCCTATAATTCTCTACATGCACTTCCAAGTTTATGCAAGTTTTTTATTTCTTTTCTCGTGGTAACCTTGGTGGTCGTGCTCGTGTGCTCTAATTACCCTAAGAAAAGTTGGTATGAACCAGAGATCAACAAAGCTGTGAATGTGATGGACCAGTTGTTGATCCAAAGTCTCTTTAGAAATTCTTCATATTAGGGTCGGGTCGAGGTGAATGAAGATCAGCTTACTAAAGTTAAATCGGTTAGGCGAGTACATGGATTCAGAGTATGATGTGTGCATGCAACAAAAGAGGGTAGAGGGCACCGGATTCCATTGCAACAAAAGACTACCACGGCACATCTGAATCACCTAGTAAATCATAAGCTGAAAATGATTAACCAGCAAATTGCTAGATTCTACAAGTTATTCCATCTTTGAAAAAATTGATCTATAACAAACAACCTTAAATACATTAGGACATTACATGTACTACACACACATATATACATACGGAAAGTTTGATATATATATACTCAAATCCCATATTTAGTTCAAAGGATAGATAATGAAAATGATGGGTGGGTGGGAAGTGGAAAGTGGGAAGTGGGAACCCATTTTTTGTGGTTTTGAAAGGAAAAGAATAACCAAACATTCTTGACTTGGGAATACGACCCATAGCATTGGGCATTGGCTGGCTTTAGTTAAGAGTTAAGATTCTCAAATTCCATTCCCTCAGGCTCAGAATCTTAACTTTTCCTTTTCCAAACTTTAAAATCTATGTATCCCCACACACAGGGGAATAACATTCCGTGGTCATTTCTTTCCTTCTTTGGTCCCGTCCCACGTGAGTGTGTGGTCAACAGATGACAACCAATGGGAGTCTTACATGTATTCTTTCGTTTCTCTATTGATTGACTTAGTCCAATGAAACGCGACGACAACAAACAGTGTACTTAAAAGACAACTATCTAACATAAGAGACTCAAAAGAGGACAGGAAATGCAAGTACAACAAATTTAAGAATAACTCAACTCCCCAACCCCAACCCCAACCCCCATGTTCTATATTCTAAAGTGGATATATATAGAATATAAACGCGGGAATAACATCTGCCTCGCCTCGCCTCGCACGGTATTTGCTATATATATGTATAGGTGCTCCCAGCCACACCTACGCCTACGCCTGCACAAATACAATTACACTTTATGGCAACATCATGGAAAGATAACTACTTTTTCCATGTACCATTACCTTCAAAGATCAATTATTGGGTCCTTCTCCTTCGGGAATCAGCAACATGAATTGACATTTTTACTAGGTTAACTACTTATGCCTGAATATTTTTGGCTTTACCCAATATATCAAAAACTTCATGCCTAGCTAACAACAAATGTGCGTATAGAGATGAAGAGATAGAGAGACAGAGAATGATGTTAATATTGATGCCAGCCTAATGACTACTAACATAAAGATTATACGATATAGGGTTAGGACAACATGCATCAAAAACTTTCAAATGGCTCATTCAATTCCATCAAGGTGAACAATATATGATATTACAACATCCACCAAGTACATAATTATATATTATGCAAATGGTCATACAAAATGAAGGAATTCCGATTTAAATAAGTTAATTTCAAGCAACATCACAATTTTTATATAGCCGCAATGACATGCCAGTTAATAATCTAAAAAGATTTCTCAACTTATCCCCGAAGATATGATCTAAGTGCAGAAGATATCTTATTAAAACCATGGCCAAACAAAAACAAGAGCCTGTGTCTCCATAATTGTATTCCTATCCACACGCGAGTAAACTGCTGTGAAGGAATTTATTTTAATGTACACTTACCTAAAGGCTTTCACAGATTCTCCCAAACTGCATAATATATTCTGACACATCGGAATCAATTCATCTTTATAGAGTTCAGGAGGAATCCAAGTTGAAGATGTTGCGACTAATTCAAACCGATAAAACAACCACAAGGCACAACTGAACGAAAGAGAGATCTTAAATTTTCTGAATAATCTTCAAATGCTTGTTTTAGACGCTAAAAGAATTCTGAAATGTCCAGATGTAAGTGGTACCTGCATTTGTTCGTGGGTAATATATTCAAGGAACGGCGACACAGCACATCCAATTGCATGGCTATATTTACGAATTTATTCTGCATTAGCTGTGAATCATGATCATAATGTTCTTTGTATTTTATTTATAGGTACGAAAGCTACGTATATATGTTCCTTAATATGTGTAAAGAAGATTCAAAAAAGGGCATAGCCATGCATAGGATTCACCCATCAGATAATTCAAATTTAATGTAAATCAGAACAGCAGAAATGCTTTTCCTTTCATAGAATTTTGTGTATGGAATGAACTTTTGCATTGCATGTATGGGTACGCTCCATGGCATCATATATGTACATAGTACATGCATACCTAATAAGATAGTGCATGCATAACAGTCGAGGATTAATTATATATATGCATATACAAATGAAATACAATCCTGTTGGTCTATTTGCGTGTCATACAAATACAATCAGAAATGACTACTTAGTAAGTAGGAGCTCTAGGCAGTCCATCATCACATGAAGCAAGAAGGATGTGTTTAAGATTCAGACCAGAGAATCTGCAAAGCCAACCAAAGCTCAAGTCAAGGGCAAAGCAAGTGGTCCTGTCCAGGCCAAGACTTGTCCTTCCTGCTTTTTATCAAATGCAAGTATGAAGCAAGTACAGTCCATCTCTCTCTCTCTCTTCTTTTTTTTCCTTTTCAAAGGGTCCCACTTGCAGCTTCAAATTCTTCAAGGGTCGGCTGTCAAGAATGGAAAGATTTGTGTGGGACCCCATTTCAATAAATTTTAATTCTTTGTAGGCTGAATAAGTACCAAACTTACTGAAGGAGACAAAAAGGAATGTGTTCCTTATTCCATGCCTGACCTTCAAACAATTCCAAACAGGAGCATCTCTCCATGATTTTTCTACCTTTCTCTTGGATGTATCTAATTCCAAGTTCCAGATGCTCCAGTCAACAGAATCTACTTCCACGTTCTCCAAATGTAACCAGTTCGTATTTTCTTTCGTGTCGCTGTCAACACCCAGTATAGAGATTTATATCATGGAAACTAATCGTCATTTTTGCAAGGTATTTGAATTTGAAAGACATATTGAGGAACGTAAATTAACTCCAGTGCCCAGACGTAAAGAGGAAAAGTAATGCTGCTAAGATTTTTATTTTCGGAAGAAAACTCAGCACAGGAAGGGAAATAGTAGAGCTCCGCCTCCACTGAGAATCTTCGGTGGGGAAGAAAACTAGGATAGCTTTGAAGGTTCGAAGACAACAGAGATAGTGGATGCCCAAGTAATCCAGGTCAGAAAATTCCGCTTATAAAATCGGAGGAATAAGGTTCTTTACTTTACCACACTCGAGGATCTATTCTGGTACTTATTGTAAGGTGTTAAGTGCTCTATAGTGCAAAGGAATTGAAAGGCTAGTGGTGGTGTATGAGAATACCATGTGGGGTTCCAAAACAGAACCCAATGATGCGCGAAACAGAAAGGACAAAATCTCTTTTTGAGTCGCTGTGAAGATTGGATCGGGTCTAGTGTTCCTTTGGCTCTGTCCAAGATTCCTGCCTCACTTAGAAACTCCCTCCTCACTTCTCCATTTGCTTTATAAGGGAGAGCTTGGCCACATTGTTTTTTCATGAGAATTGGTCAAACAAGAAAAGAGATAGATAAGAACTGCAGAAGACAACGATTCCTTTGCCAGGGATTGTATTGGAGGGTGAGGTTTGAGAATATAGCAGAATCAAGTTTCAAAATTGGAGAGTGGAAGATTTGAATTGGATCAAGGAGCAGACACTAGAGCTTGCAGGTATAAACATTCATATTCCTTACTTGAGTTCAATAGTTTAATGCTGCTAACATGAAGCTAATGATTGATTAAATCATTTTTCGAAACATAGGATGTATCATCATCAAGGAAAGAACATCCATACTTCTACAAGAATGTCCATCACTCCCGAAAGACATTTGTTCCTGCATGGTGGGAATGGGGGAAGCGATTCCGGACTTGTTCTCTCAACGGATGCTAAACCTAGACTCAAATGGACACCAGACCTCCATGAGCGGTTCATAGAAGCCGTCAATCAATTGGGAGGAGCAGACAGTAAGTGCATTTCAAAAAAAGAGCCTCATCAAACTAGCAGCAATAATAGTTCAGCAATTTACTTGGCTTCCTAATTTGTTGCAGAAGCTACTCCAAAATCAGTTCTGAAACTGATGGGGATTCAGGGACTTACCTTATACCACTTAAAGAGTCATCTCCAGGTTAAAGCAAAAGAATAACCAAAGTCCTTTATTTAAGATTGCTTATAAATGCCTTATGGGGTGCTTGTTATCATTTAAGCAGGTAAACTAACAGTAACTAGGTTTTCGTCTCACAGAAATACAGACTCAGTAAGAATCTATATGGACAAACTCAGAGTGGGGCCAACAAAATTGGTAAGACTCTTAGAATCTATTTGATTTTGTTACAACACTTTCTGTGAAAGAAATATTAACAGTGTTGAACACTGTGATTCAGGAATAGTTGCATTGGCAGGAGACAGGATGGGTGATGAGGCAAATGGAAGTCACATAAGCAACTCTAGTGCTGGGCCTCAAACGAACAAGTATAAGACCATGACCTTTTTTCAAGTAATTATGTTCAGTTATATCTTTTTTAGTAGATCCTATGTTTGAAAATTCACCCTAACCAAGGAATTTTCTGTACAGAAGCTTACATATAAGCGAAGCAATACAGATGCAAATCGAAGTGCAGAGAAGGCTACATGAACAGCTTGAGGTACAACAAGTTATTCGAAAATTTACAAGGATACTGCTCCCGTCCTCCGGTCTTCATCCATTCCTTCCTGAGCATAACAAAATATTATGTCAACTGAAATAGGTACAGAGACACTTACAGCTTCGCATAGAAGCTCAAGGGAAATACCTGCAAGCAGTTCTAGAGAAAGCACAGGAGACCCTTGGAAGGCAGAACTTGGGCACAGTAGGACTAGAGGCCGCCAAGGTTCAGCTATCTGAATTGGTCTCTAAAGTTTCAACTCAGTGCCTAAATTCCGCATTTTCAGGAATGAATGATTTATCAACGCAGGCAACCCAGCCCCCAGATTGTTCAATGGACAGTTGCTTGACCTACTGTGAAGGTCCTCAAAGAGATCAAGAGATGGTTGTTGCAAATGATGGGATCAGTTTGACACTTTTAAAAGTTGGTGCACCTTTGAAGCAAAACAAGGTTGACAATGAACCAGAAAACTTGTGGCATGAAGACTTGAAAAAGAATAGGAACTTTCTCTGCTCTGGTGATTTGTCCATGAATGTTGGAAATGAGAGAGGAAATTGGAATGTCAACAGAAGCTACTCAGAGGAAAGATTTAGGGGAAGGGATGGGGATGTCAATTTCCTTGAGCAACCCACCAAAAGTACAATAGATTTAGTTAAGCCAGAGAACGAGGAGATGTCGCAAAAATTCCAGCTTCCCTACTTTGCACAGAAATTAGACCTCAATGCCTATGATGAAAATGATGCTGCTTCAAGTAAAAAACAATTCGACTTAAATGGTTTCAGCTGGTGCTGAGGAAGTTGACTGACCCGACCGAGAAGTAAAGTAAAGGAGAGGCTCAATGAAAAATTGACACTCCCATGTTCTGATTTTACATCAGAGAAGGAGGTGGGAACTTGGGTTCGAAAACCAGCTTCAGTACTCTTATTCGGGTTAGGAGATAATAATTTGAATCTAGGAAGGTCTACTGCTACATTTAGATTTTTGTGTTATAAATAGCTACTGAAATCTGAGATACTAGAATCATATATTGTTATTAAGACCTTGGGATTGCAAGCAGCACCTGTGCATGGCAGTTTACTCGTGTGATAGTATTATCAAACTGATCATGACTTAAATATCTAACAGGAAACTTGCCAAATTTTAAAAAGATGTTCAACTTCAAGCCAAACTGTCTAATCCCCTCCATCCAGCTTAACATAGAATTGATCTGTTGGAAGTTGGATCAACAACTTGTTTTCATTAGATTTTGAAGTTTTGTGCTCAACACGATGAAAACAACTTTTGTTTAACTTCATTGAGACAAATAAGCCTCTCCACAACCAAAACTTATCATGCACGTGTAGAGGAGTTAATCCTGATGATAGGAAAGTATATATGCCTAGACTTGAGTAATATACATTAAACAGAATAGTTGAAGATGATGGAATATTGCTTATACACACTCAGCATCCAAGGTGTGGCCCTCATGCACCTTGTTATAAAAAATTCTGCAGAGCAGATCAAGCGAAAATGCCATAGCATAATGTCAGCATTTTTTTTAAATTAAGACAACAAAGACTATTCAGTTCTTCCCTCACCCCAGTACTGTAGATCAAATAGACCTTGCATATTGATTTGATAATTCCCCTCGAAAATATACTGCATGTCTATCAATTAAATACTTTATCCGTTCCCGTCAAAAAGTCTGCTATTCTATTTTTGGATGTTTCACTTAAAAAGTCTCCTTCAAAAAATTTAAGACATAAAAGTGTCGTTATATTAATGGGATGCTAAAGGTGTCATTTTCTTAAAGTTTTGACTTTTAAACGGTACTCCCAGGAACGGTTAGGGGAGTAATTTTGTACGTGATCAGCACTAACCACACAAGTACACAACCCAGTTAGAGCAATTGATCACCTCCCTCAAAAAATTAGTCTCTCTCTCTCTCTCTCTCTAGATCTTGGGATGGGATTCCAGCATAAATTAAAGTAATCTTGAAGATTAGATAATGCAAACAGGGATTCACAAAAGCAAAGTATTATTGCATTTAATTTCAATGGTGTTGGAAGGATAAAGGATTCCTAGCTATATCAATGGTGAGTGTTGAAGCATCAATGATAAGCAGTATGATTAAGGTTGTTATTCACTAATGAAGATCATATCAATATTGGGAATGGACTTACGGGATCTTCTTAGACGTGGTGGCTAAATTAATTAAGATTAAATTGACAAATCTGCTCTGCTCTGCTCCGCTCCGCTCCATTAGCATTGTAGTCGCTAACTCGCTATATACCCATATCCAATCTTCTTGCGCAGCGCTTATGACCGGTGAGTAACGAGAATATTGATTTGGTGATTAGAGCAACCAAACCAGTCCGTCTTTTCCGGAGCTGCGCGTGAGATCGGGGGACACTCTTTCCTCCCCCGTTCCTATTCTCTCTTCTATCTCTTTCTTTTCAAGTTTATCAGTTATTTAGGGTTTTTTTATCTTTCTATTTTTACTAATATTAAACATTTCTTTACCTAAATCCTTTTAAATTTAACATAAGTTTCTAACTATCGTGATATACATATTTTGTATTAGTAATAATAGTTGATTTAAAAAAAAATTAAAATTAACATTTAACTTGATAATATTATTAGAAGTCTTTTTGTTAAAAACTTTTAAAATTATAATTCATTTTTAAACAATATGTGATATTTATTTTCTATTTTTATTAGTAATAAAAATTTAATTCTTTTATCTAAAAACTTTTATAGCCAACATCACATTCTAACCATATGGTATACATATTTTCTATTAGTAATAATAGTAGTATATAAAATAATTTTTAAACAATATCAATTTCTAAACAATGTGGATACATATTTTCTATTGATAATAATATAAAAATGTATTTATCTAATGACTTTTATAACCAATATTTATTTCTAAATAATATGAGATACATTTCTTTATAACCAATGTGAGATACATCATCTAAATTTTTTTAAAACAAATATCACATTTCTATCCAATGTGAAATATTTCTCTTCTATTGTTAATAATGGTAAACTTTTAAAATCAGTATCACTCTCTAACCAATGTGAAATACATATCATCATTTGGTAATAATAGTAAAGTCTTTTATTTTAAAAAATTTATAACCAACATCTCTTCCTAAATAATGTGGGATACATATCTTCTATTATATTGATGAAATTAAAAATCTTTTATCTAAAGACTGTTAAACCCAACATTATTTTTTAACCAATGTAGGATATCTCTTCTATTAGTAATAATAGTAAAAAAGTTTTTTATCTAAAATTAAAATCAATATCATTTTCTAACCAACGTGAGTTATACATCTTCAATTAGTAATAATGGTATAAGTCTTATATCTAAAAACTTTGAAAATCAACATTACTCTCTAGCAAATGTATGATACATCTATTATATTGGTAATAATAATTTTTTTTAAACCAACATTCATTTATAATCAATGTGTGATACATATCTTATATTGATAATAATAGTAAAATATTTTGTAACCAATACATGCATATATTCTATTCGTAACAAAAAGTCTTTAATCTACTGACTTTTTAAATCAACATTTATTTTTAAACAACGTGAGATACATATATTTTATCGGTAATAAGAGTAAAACATTAAATACTTTTAAAACTAACATCTTTTTCTAAACAATACAAAATACATCTATTCTATGGTGATAAAAGTATAAATATTTTATCAAAATACATTCAAAACTAACATCAATTTATAATCAATATAAGATACATATTTTCTATTAGTAATATTAGTAGAGATGTATTTCATATTTGTTATAAATTGATTTTAGTTTTAAAAGTAATTAGATTAAAAATCTATCATTTTATTACTAATAGAAGAGTTGTATCCCACATTGGTTTGAAAATAATGTTGGTTGTAAATTTTGACATATATAAGACTTTTACTATTAACAATAGAAGAGATTAATATCTCATTATTGTATTAATTATTAATATCTATTATTAAAAGGTAATGGTTGAGAAATAATGAGTCACACATGAATGCTTGAGAATAATAATAGTATAATTGTTATAAAAAATAGCAATAGTAATAGTAATAATAAAAATAATAATGTACAGTTTTTATCATCATTTTCATAAATGAAAAGAAAAATAAGTTTTCGTCCAAATGAAAACTTTTTAACATATATGCGTTAGTAAACACCTTAAATTTTGGATTTTATGATATTAAAATATTTATTCTGAAACTTTTAAAATCATTAGTCATATTCTAACAATGTGAGATACTTATTTTTTATTTTTATTGGTAATAAAAGTTTAAGAATTTTATCTAAAAACTTTAAAAACAAACATCTCTTTCTAACCATGTAGTGTACATCTTTTCTATAGGTAATAATAGTATTTTTAAAACCAACACTAATTTCTAACAAATGTGAGATGCATTCTTTTATAGTAATAATAATAGTCTTTTATATAAAAACTTTTGAAATCAACATCTCTTTCTAAATAATGTGGGATACATCTCTTCTATTGGTTATAACATAAAAATAATAATCGTAGTAGTATTTTATCTAAAGAGTTTTGAAACCAACATCTCTTTGTAAACAATGTGTGATGCATCTCTTGTATTGATAATAATATAAAATTTATTTTATCTATGAATTTTATAACCAATATATGTTTCTAAATAATATACTTAGATCTTTTTGTAACTAATGTGATATACATTATCTAAAAACATTTTAAACCAATATCACTTTCCTAACTAGAGCTGTCAAAACGGGCCTGCGGGGCGGGAAATACATATTTTTTCTATTGGTATTAAGTTTTTATAAAAAGACTTTTAATACATGTATCACTCTCTAACCAATGTGGAATACATCTCATCATTTGGTAATAGTAGTAGAAGTTTTTTATCTAACAAAAATCTAAAACCAACATCTCTTTCTATATAATGAGATACATTTTTCTCTTCTCTTTTATTGATGATAAAAGTAGAAGTTTTTTTATTTAAAGACTTTTAAAATAAATATCAATTTTTAACCAATGTAAGATTTATCTCTTTTATTGGTAATAATAGTAATTTAAAACAAACATCAATTTATAACAAATGTGTGATATATATCTTCTATTGTTAATAATAGTAAAAGTCTTTTATATAATCTAAAATAATTAAAAATCAACATCATTTTTTAACCAATGTGAGATATACATCTTCTATTGGTAATAACGGTAGAAGTCTTTTATCAAAAGACTTTGAAAACCAACATCACTTTCTTACCAATGTATGATATATCTCTTCAATTGGTAATTAATAATAGTATTTTTAAAACAAACATCAATTTCTAACAAATGTGGGATACATCTCTTCTATTGGTAATAATAGTTGAATATTTTGTAACCAATGTGAGATACATCTCTTGTAAAAGTGAAAGTCTTTAGTCTAAAGACTTTAAAATCTAAAACATTTTCTTTTTAAACAATGTGTTATATATCTCTTTTATCGGTAATAATATAAAATAATTTAAAATCAACATCATTTTCTAACCAATGTGAGATATACATCTTCTATTGGTAATAATGGTAGAAGTCTTTTATCAAATAATTTTGAAAACCAACATCACTTTCCAACCAATGTATGATACATATCTTCTATTAGTACTTATGTGAAAACCCCATTTCAAAACTCCCGTCGTCAGCAATGAAAATGACGTGTCTCAAGAAACATCTGAGCACGTGGAATACTTCCGGTCTCGTTGTGGACACTAAATGTGTGTATGTACAAAGTCGTCACCTCTATTTTAAGGTTGAACATAGAAAAACCAGTTATTCCATAAAATATGTAGGTTCGAAGGCTAGGTTACGAGTTGGGAAAGGGTTGAGCACCAAACTCGCCCTTTCGATCTCATTTTAGGGTTTAAAATAAATTAACATGCTTTTAAAGTATATAGTCTAGAAGGAATATTTATTTTATATATATATATATATATATATATATATATATATATATATATATATATACATATATTGAAAATAACATTATTTTGTTTAATGTTATTTGGGCATAGTAACAGCTACGTGTGTTTATGCCTAAATATTAGCATAATATACTATATTGTCTAGAAGGAATATTTACTATATTGATATTGTTATTATTTACATAATATGCATATTATAATATTCTATATTATTTATATTAACGGGAAAGACGGTAAGTTGGTACTTTCCTCTTGTAGCGTGATTGTCTGACCGGGTATATATGCCTAGACTTTAGCCCACTAGGCGCTCGAAGATTCTGATTGTGCTTCACATGTCCTTTCCGGGAAAGGAAGTCTTTTTTTCGTCCTCTTGAGAGAGGGAATATGATATGATATGAGTATGGATATGGGTATGGGTATGAATATTGATATGTGATCGGCTTGTCAGGGGGCAAAAACTGGATCTTCTGAGGGCTCGTTGCAGGGTGCAAAGCGAGGATGATTTTTTCTTCTTCTTCGGTTTCTTCGGGAAAGGAGGCTTCGGGAAGGCGTGTGGATATGTGAAGTGTGTATGAAAAATGAGGGTGTCGAATGAAGAGGCTGGAGGACTCGATTTATAAAAGGAAAAGCGGTTGCATGGCGCCCAGGTGGAGGCAGGAGAGCGAGACAGCGCAAAATGCACGAGGCGGCTTGGAGGAACGGTAGCGTTTCAGCTGGATGGGAAAAGAAGGAAGTAGGAACGGCACCCCATCCTTTGGAGCAGCTCCAAGGGTGGGGAGCGGCGCCATCAAGCCTTTTATCCTTCCTTCTCTCTTGTAGTTTAGTCCTTCCTGCTTCGTTTCCTCTGTTAAGCTCTGTTAAGTTCCGATAAGTCCTATTTTTTGAAACATAACTGAAAGTAATATTATTTAGACCATTTGATTTATAATTTATATTTTTATTAAGCTTTAGGACATTTTAGCATAGGGGTACGGAATTGAGGTGTCTACAAAGCCCCTCAACGACAGAGTTTGCAAGTGAACGCAAGTTTATGAACATATGAATGTCGTTAATAAGAAATAGACTCACACTTTCGAGACATGCATTGCAGGAAAGATTTTGTTTTTATATATTTTGAGTTTTAAAATATTTGCAATACACGTCAGAGTATGGTGGAATTCTCCTCCCATCCTCCTCTTTTGAAAACCGTTTTGCAATATTCATTGCAACCCTGCATGATTTTTTTTCGAAGCCACATTGCAATATTCATTACAATGCCAAATTTTATGTTGCAATATTCATTGCAATGCTAAAGGAATTTTAAAAGTTACATCGCAATATTCATTGCAATGCCAATTTTTTTTAACTCATTGCAATATTCATTGCAATGCCAAACTATTTTTAAAAGTCACATTGCAATATTCATTACTATGCCGAATTTTTAAACTTATTGCAATATTCATTGCAACGTCAAAAGATTTTTAAAAGTCGCATTGCAATATTCATTGTAATGCCGAATTTTTTAAACTCATTGCAACGTCAAAATATTTTTAAGTCACATTGTAATATTCATTGTGAAGTGCACCAAAATATTAGGCCCGAACATATAGCTCAAAAGAGTATTCCGAAAACACACTCAGAAGATTGGGCTAAGCCCATACCCGAAAGGAGGGTCCAAGCCCAATCATGTGAAGACAACCTATTAGTATAAATATGGGGAAACTTCCCCATACTAGGGACCGACTCTTTTCCTCCAGAAAAAGAACAAGTATTCTCCCTCATCTCTCCCTCTGGCCAGTTTATACACATATATACTGTATACACACTCCATTTTATCTATTATCTATGATATACACAACATATACTGATTATCACACCGGAGGGTTTTGGGGACACCCTCACCCACTCACGGTGCTTCATTTTGCAGACCTTACAAGCCAGATATCTTACCGCGACGACCACCGCCGGACAACGACACCGGTGACCCCGACATTACGTCTCCTTCGACACCCTGGACATGACACGACAAGGTCACCACATTTTTGGCGTGATCAGTTTGGTTCCATTGTCGGGAAACGCCTCATTTTGTTCTATTATACTTGCCGACTCCGTTGGCCATGGTGGAGCTCTACTCAAGGGGTGTCGGAACCACGAATGACAAAAACACCTACCTACTGCCCATGCAATCTAGACAAAGAAATAAAACCGGGGTAGTAAAGCAAGGACGACGTTAGATGTGTCTCAACCATACGGACATAGCCTTCCAAAAATCACATTCATCTGAGCTTCCAGGCTCCTCCATGCACCACCCAAAACTTTCGAAGGCGGAGACTACCAATAACACGTCGACAGGAGAAACGTCACATTCTGACGCTAAAACTGAAAACCAACAATACCATCAGCGGCGACTCGACCAGGTAAGTCTAATTCCGCCGGGATCGCTTTCATCCAAGGCTGGACGTGCCACTAGAAGCCGCCGAAAATCACCATTACAGCCACAATCAAATAATGACATCTTTCCAACTTTTGGTGTGAACTGAACGAATAAGAGGTGCACGAAACGACAAATGAACACAATGGGTGGGTGCGCCTGAACCAGACGAGTCCAACGCCGCCTGAATCGCCGCAAACGGAGTAGAAACGCTCGCTCACGCATAGAGATGTTAAATTGGGTTGGCCCTAACCCTATAGGGTCAGCCATATAGGGCTCCGGGTTAAACATGTCATTTAAACGGGCCACTCAAATCACAACCCTAACCATAACCCTAACCCTGTAGGGTACGGTTTAACAGGGTAAGCCCTATTAACACAATATGCCTTATTTAAATAAAAAAATCGAAATTAAGTAACAAACATATTGACGGATTAAGACAACGACAGTGACGCCAACACTTTTTCTACAACTTTCCTTACAACTAAGCTTTAAAGAAGGGTAAAATTGTCTTTGTCCGAAACAATTTTTCCCAATTCAAGGCTTAGTCATAAGGAAAGTTGTAGGATTAGTGGTAAGGATATCATTTTCCCAACGATTAACAATACAAATTAAAAACATGAAATCGAGTTTTCTTTTGAGAAAGTATCTTCTTTAACATCATTATCCTCTACATCTACAATAATAAAATAACATAAAATAAATGTTGGTAAGAAGTTAATACAATCAAATATTTTAATCAAATAGTAAAATATAATACTAAGGTCAACCCGTTTAGCACGGAATTTAAACGGGTTGTATTTTTCCGACCCTAACTCTTTCCGATTCCCGAATCCCGATTAGTCAACCATGCCGTTCTCGACCCTTTTAACATATCTAATTATGTATCTAAAAATCTCATTTTAACCAATTTTGGGAACTTATATGTCTTAGAACTGTACTAACGACCATGTTTGAGTTTGACTTTCATCAAATACACATACATCATCACAATGCTAACATGGGATATACATTGGTTTACCAAATAAAATGATAATATATATTACGCATTTGAATTTAAGACAAACAAGTTTGGATGGTTGAATGGTAAAAAGGGTCATCCATAAGTACCTATTCTCTTAAGAGGTTGTGGGTTTGAATTTCACTTTTAACATTTTGAACCCTCATTTTATCCAAAAGCTTCCATCCCGCGGGCCAGCCCTAGAACCTGTCAGGCCAACCCAGTTTGCCCGTGACCCTGTAGGGTCAGCCCGTTTATTAAACGGGTTGGATTTTCCCAACCCTAACCCTTTCATGTTTCGGTTAATAGGGTCGGCCCTACAGTTTCCGGCCTTTTTAACATATCTACTCACGCACCTCCTAAAACAACTGAAGCTTTACCGTTGTTCCTTCTCACCGCCATGCGCAAATGACAGAGGTTTGACGTGCTGGCCAGATTTGACTTACCTACCGCATCATTGTCATTTCCCAGGTGTATTCTTTTACAATTTCCCATAGCATTCATGCAAATTTACACACAATAGTCATAATCTACTCAACTGCCCTCTGTCAATACTACTTACTTTATTTGAAAAACAAATTAACCTGTTGCCATGGTACATCACACGCTACCTTTGATTATTATTATGTGGTCCCATTGATGATTGATTGTGTATCTATTCCAGTCCAACAGGAAAATCATTTTATCAATTTGCTGACTTTTTGATTACAAATGTACACATATCGTCACTCTCCATAAACTGGTTCTATTATTCAATCATCATATACCAAACATCATAATAAAATAATAATTTAAGGAGCTTGAATGATTTGTATTAAACATATATTTTTAGGAGGATAGATATTTTCACACCAATACATGTCATGTAAATACACAAAGCTAAGTGTATAGAATGAGCGAAATTTATTGACTAGTAGGCTAAAATTATTTGTCGAGCTGAAATTATTTGACGAGCTGAAATTATTTGCCGAGATGAAATTATTCGCCGAGATCAAATTATTCGCTGAGCTGAAATTATTTGTCGAGCTGAAATTATTTGCCGAACTGAAATTATTTGACGAGCTGAAATTATTTGCCGAGCTGCAATTATTTGACGAGCTGAAATTATTTGCTGAGCTAAAATTATTTGCCGAGATGAAATTTTTTGATGAGCTAAAATTATATGTCGAGCTAAAATTGTTTGACGAGCTAAAATTATATGCTGAGCAATAACATAACTTAATCGATTAGATGAAATATATATTACATCGTCGGGTATGATTTATTATACGCAACTATTAGATGATAGCATGCTTTAGCGCTCCCCGTAGCAAGTAAAAATATTTTCTTATAAATTTGACAAAATTATTTTGATTAAATGTACACGAGCTCGTTAGCCTCGTCAACTTAAATATTACATTATTTAACTTTTGTCGGCATAGCGTGACAATTAAATGTGATTCGAGCTTGCCTACTTATGAGAAACATAACATGCAAATTGAATTTGATTTGTGCCGAGCTAACTACTTGCCCACTCATACCAAATAGTTATAAAAAATTCCTCGCATAAAGCTCGCAAATTACTGGTTCAATGTTACTAGCTCGGAATAACATGCTTAGTCTACCTATCATATGTTAGCACGACACATGCATTTTCTCACGCTTCACACTCAAATACTTGCACCTTATAAATTCATCAAATCTTCTAATAGCGCGACGTGTCGACACAATGATTTGTTTCATATTCTCGCATAATAGGCGTATATTTAAATAAATCGTATCTTATATGATCAATATGCCTGGACTATGACAAACATTGTATGACGAAAATATTTGTGACGAAACGTGAATTTTTGCATGTACAAAGATTCTCCTGAAACTTTCAGGTACAAAATACAAGCGGGCATAACTCGGCAACCACGAGCAATAACACGAGTTGTCCCTCTACAAACTATTACATGATTATTTACAAGGTTATATGCCTACCTCGCCTCGCCGAGGTCACATTTTAGGCCATAGGCCCACATTCTTACTACTCGCAGTTAATAACAATCATTAACTAGGGGGTTAATACCGAGGCATGAAGCAAACATAGATCTTTATTACTTCTCGATCTACAAATACACTCCTACGTTCAAGAAGTGGGGGGCTTCTACTATCACTACCACTGATGAGAGATCCTACAGCATATTTGTTTATATGGCAGGGACCCACGGTCATTACAGCTAAATTCATGACATTTTTATTCATATTGGCCACTAACCGGGATTATTAGTGATGATATAGACTATTACTTAGTATCTTTGCATATTATTCATGTTCACACCATGCACGCGCCAGAGTTCGAGCTTTAGATTATGCTCGCGCCAAAGCCCGAGCCTCAGATTATTATTTTCGTGCCCGCGCACGCTATGCTCGCACCAATGTCGAGCTTCATATTATTATTATCCACGTGCCCGTGCACGCCACGCTCGCGCCAGAGCTCGAGCTTTAGATTATGCTCGCGCCAAAGCCCGAGCCTCAGATTATTATTTTCGTGCCCGCGTATGCTATGCTCGGGTCAATGTCGAGCTTCATATTATTACTATTCACGTGCCCGTACACGCCACGCTCGCGCTAGATCTCGAGCTTCAGATTATACTCACGCCAAAGCCCGAGCCTCATATTATTATTTTCGTACCCTCGAACGCTATGCTCGCGCCAATGCCGAGCTTCATATTATTATTATTCACGTGCCCGTGCCCGTGCACGCCACGCTCGCGCCAGAGCTCGAGCTTCAGATTATGCTCGCGCTAAAGCCCGAGCCTCAGATTATTATTTTCGTGCCTGCGCACACTATGCTCGTGCCAATGCCGAGCTTTATATTATTATTATTCACGTGCCCTGCATGCCACGCTCGCGCTTCAGATTATACTCACGCCAAAGCCCGAGCCTCATATTATTATTTTCGTGCTTGTGCACGCTATGATTGGGTCAATGCTGAGCTTCATATTATTACTATTCACGTGTCCGTGCACGCCACGCTCGCGCCAGAGCTCGAGCTTCAGATTATTCTCGCGCCAAAGCCCGAGCCTCAGATTATTATTTTCGTGCCCGCGCACGTTATGCTCGCGCCAATGCCGAGCTTCATATTATTATTATCCACGTGCCCGTGCACGCCACGCTCGCGCCAGAGCTCGAGCTTCAGATTATACTCGTGCCAAAGCCCGAGCCTCAGATTATTATTTTCGTGTCCTCGAACGCTATGCTCGCGCCAATGCCGAGCTTCATATTATTATTATTCACGTGCCTGTGCACGCCATGCTCGCGCCAGAGCTCGAGCTTCAGATTATTCTCGCGCTAAAGCCCGAGCCTCAGATTATTATTTTCGTGCCCGCGCACACTATGCTCGCGCCAATGCCGAGCTTCATATTATTATTATTCACGTGCCCATGCATGTCACGCTCGCGCTAGAGTTTGAGTTTCAGATTATACTCGCGCCAAATCCTGAGCCTCAGATTATTATTTTCGTGCCCGCGCACGCTATACTCGGGTCAATGTCGAGCTTCATATTATTACTATTCACGTGCACGTGCACGCCACGCTCGCGCCAGAGCTCGAGCTTCAGATTATCCTCGCGCCAAAGCCCGAGCCTCAAATTATTATTTTCGTGCCCGTGCATGCCACGCTCGCGCCAGAGCTCGAGCTTCAGATTATGCTCGCGCCAAAGCCCGAGCCTCATATTATTATTTTCGTGCCCGTGTACGCTATGCTCGGGTCAATGTCGAGCTTCATATTATTACTATTCACGTTCCCGTGCACGCCATGCTTGCGCTAGATCTCGAGCTTCAGATTATACTAACGCCAAAGCCCGAGCCTCTGATTATTATTTTCGTGCCCTCGAACACTATGCTCGCGCCAATACCGAGCTTCATATTATTATTATTCACATGCCCGTGCACGCCACGCTCGCGCTAGAGCTCGAGCTTCAGATTATGTTAGCGCCAAAGCTCGAGCCTCGGATTATTATTTTCGTGCTCGCGCACACTATGCTCGCGCTAATGATGAGCTTCATATTATTATTATTCGTGTGACCATGCATGCCACACTCGCGCTAGAGCTTGAGCTTCATATTATACTCGCGCCAAAGCCCGAGCCTCATATTATTATTTTCATGCCCGTGCACGCTATGCTCGTGTCAATGTCGAGCTTCATATTATTACTACTCACGTGCCCGTGCACACCACGCTCGCGCCAAAGTCCGAGCCTCAGATTATTATTTTTGTGCCCGTGCACACTATGGTCACGCCAATGCCGAGCTTCATATTATTATTATCCACGTGCCTGTGCATGCCACGCTCGTGCCAGAGTTCGAGCTTCAGATTATGTTCGCGCCAAATCCCGAGCCTCAGATTATTATTTTCATTCCCGCGCACACTATGCTCGCGCCAATGCCGAGCTTCATATTATTATTATCCACGTGCCTGTGCATGTCACGCTCGTGCCAGTGTTCGAGCTTCAAATTATGCTTGCGCCAAATCTCGAGCCTCAGATTATTATTTTCGTGCCAGTGCACACTATGCTCGCGCCAATGCCGAGCTTCATATTATTATTATTTACGTGCTCGTGCACACCACGCTCGCGTCAGAGTTCGAGTTTCAGATTATGCTCACGCCATAGCCCGAGCCTCAGATTATTATTTTTCGCGCCCGAGAACGCTACACTCGCGCCTATGCCTAAGCCGCAGATTATATTCCGCACCTGTGCACGTCGAGCTTTACATTATGCTCCCCGCTCAAATTTACTCGAGGCTGAGCTTTATATTGTCCTCCCGCTAACTCGCAGTTGAGTTATACACCGCGCCTACCTGCGTTTATGCTCCCCGCTCGAGTTTACTAGCTGCTGAGCTCTATATTGTCCTCCCGCTCGAGTCCATTACGCGCCTGCTTGCGCTTCATATTTTTGCCGAGACCGAGCTTCTATGAGTGTTTAGCACGCTACGCTCCCCTAGCGTCCATCATGCTTTCATCAGCATTTGCGGCTACTATTAGCTTGATCCCCAAGCCAGGACCTATAAATGAGACCCTCCACCTCAGAAACCAGGTTACATTTTCTCTTGCACTCTTTAAGTGCACACACACTATTTCTATATTTTACACCAGTAGCTTTAAGACATACCTGAGCTCTGGTTCATATTTTAGATCATTACTGATTCTCACATCGAAGGGTTTTAGGTCTCCACAGCAGCAAATCTTTCCAAAGCGTCCCAAAGGTTTCCCTTCATCTCACGGCAACACCAGTCCACAATCAAGAAGACACCAAACCCAAATATACTATTTGTTGCTCACACCTCAGCTCAAATTCCTTACATGGATTTCTAGCGTGGTCACCCATTTTTGTAGCGTGATAAGAAATGATATCTTATCCTAGGATCAACGAGTAGGAAGGGTTTTTTTTTTAAATACTGACCAGGATGTATTCACATCTTTAACTAGAATGTGAAAAATTAATAGCCTTATTGAGAATGTGATTTTTTTTGTTAACATGTCATATCACAACCCTTATCCACATCCGCATTGAAGGGTTATGCTTTTTCAAAATAAATGTAAATTTTTGGTGACACTTAATTTTTATCACATTCACATTGGTGATTTAAGTGCGGAATGGGCTAACCACGCCCCAATTTCCCCTCTTCACACCCCATTACTCTCTACACCCCACTACTTTTCCACATCACTATTTACACCCCACTTAAGTACCCATTTTGTAGCACCCGGGAATCTCCTTACTTATATTATGGTGTTTATGTATTAATCACTAGTTGATTAGTGTTAAACTTGCAGTGTTAGCATGTTAGTCGGATAGTGTCTTGACTTGAGTTTTGAGTTCTAATTAGAACTTGGTTTTATTGTGAGTTGGATGGGTGCGATAGCACCTTTGGAGTCCAATCGTGTTGTTGATGTGTTTTGTGTTGTGACTCTGAGTATTTGCTCTTTGGAGAGTCCGTTGTTGTTTGCGATGGTTCGAGCGGGTGTTACTTGTATTGGAAGTCCACAAGATAAGACTTTGGTTGTGTTTGATTATGTTTGGAGTCCATCTTGAGGACTTTGGTTTAGTTAGTTTTGAGTTGATATTGTTTTATTTGACCTTGTTTGACCATTTGACTCAGTAGGTAGAGTCTAACCACGGTATTTGTGATTTGTTTTAGTCATTATATATTTGGTTTAAACGTGTATTATGTGAGTACCCGTGACTTGGTACAATTATAGCCACGGTGGAATTGCAATTTACCGTGTGGTCATACGAGTTCGTACTGGTTGTGTTTATTGTTGTTTTACTTGTTTGATATCGTTTTGACCCTAGGTTCAGCCCTGGATGACTAGGGGACCTTGGGGATTAACTTGAATTGTTTTGGATTGGTCGTGTGTATGTTAGCACACGCTCGTGTTCGATTTTTGGTTTGACTCGCGTATCCCCACATGCCATAATCGGTCTGTAGTAATTTGGCCACAACTTTGTGTATAAAACTCAGAATTTGGATTCCTTTGGTGCGTTAGAAACTAGACTTCGAGGAATTTCTAACCATATCTCTTGTATAAATTTTAGACTTGTATTTCAGTCCAGGAAAATTTTTAAAGTTGACTGAAAATCTATAATTTATTTCCAGTGCATTTGACCTTTTGGTTTAGTTGACTTAAGGGATCCCCTTGGCTCGTCAATATAGTATGTTTGACTTTGGGTTAGCTAGGTTAGAAACTTATTATGAGAGTTTAGAACCTTTAGTGTTGAATTAATTAATTAATTAGGATTAATACTCTTTACTCACCTCCATCTCATCGGATATGTTGTGTTGAGTGCCTTAGTGGTCCCACCACCACCCCTTCATTTTGTTCAACAGTGTGAAATGAGAAGAGCTCCCATTATCTTCCTCCTTAACGGCCCGCCGTCTTCGTAAACAGGAAAAGAGGGCCTTTAAACTTCTTAGTCCAATTGGTGATAATTTTTTCACCTGATTTTTATTCCGAAACCGTATAAGTGTTCGTTGATACTCAAGGATCGCACATGGAGTCTAATTTCTCTTATTATTATCGATATTTTTCAGTAGAGGTAAATTACTACCCCTTCCCTTTGTATGTATGATTGACATAGATGTACTTTGGGCTACCCCCACGTGATTTGTTTTTGATTTGTAGTAAAAACTAATTTTGGCACCCGTGCGTTAAACGCACGGCATATATATTTTCAACTAAACTACACATAATCAAAATAAATAGGAAAATAAATCGATGAAAGTGATTTCAGTTGCCCAAGAAATGCTTCTGCTTCTGTGCTCATTTATCATCTATCAAACATGTACTCCCTCCGTTCCGAGCAAAAAGTATCAGTTTGAAAGTTAAACTTTAAAAAAATGAATTTTTTAGTAACTCATTAGTAATAAAATGATATTTTTATGCCTTAATTTTTAAAAGTGGACTTTTTAAGTGAAACATCTCAAAATGAAATAGTGGACTCTTTGTCCGGAACAGAGGGAGTAATTAATTTTTTTTCCAATTAATGAAGAGTAAAAACTAAATATAAAGAAATTTCGTGAATTTCAAATGTTTTTGACTAATCAATAAATTGATGTTTTATGTTTTTTTTATTAGTAGATTAAATGTTATCTAGATTTTGGAGACATAAAAAGTAATGTATATTTTCATATTCTCACATGATAGATAAGACAAAAGTAATGTTCAAATTTTGACAAGTGATTTTAGACGACTTTTATTTTAGTAATAGTTATAGATAGATGCTTTAGTTATAGTTAATAGATTATCCTAAACTAAATTAGAAGAGAGAGAGAGAGAGAGAGAGAGAGAGAGAGAGAGAGAGTAAGTATAAAAAAAGAAGAGAGAAAAATTGGTTAACTATGTGATAAAATCTACTTGATAATGTGATTAAAATTTATCCTAAATTAATTTTTCACTTTATCAGTAAATTTTTATTTATATTGTAAACTAATTTATCATAAACTAAATTAGAAGAGAAAAGAGAGAGAGAGAGAGAGAGAGTATGTATAAAAAAAGAGAGAAAATGGTTAACTACTTGATAATGTGGTAGAATCTAATTGATAACTACAAATGTGATAAAATTTATCATAAATTAATCAATTTTGACAAAAAAAAAAAAAGAATTTTGTTTACAATTCATAAAAAAATGACATGTGGAAGTATAAAACTCCTTAACAAAATTAAGCATTTATCAGAAAGCAGTCAAGTGGCGTTGCTTCTATTTTAGTTATAGTTAATAGATACTCTCATTATAAATTATTGAATATTTGAACTGATATACATATTTAAATGCTTTAGATTATTATTTCGGCCAAATTATTTATCAGTAAGATTGTGTTGGAATGAATCCTACAATTCGTAGTGATGCCCGAAATTTATAAATAATAAATAAATGACTCAACGGAATCGATTTAGGCATAATAGAATATTATGAGTGTTGTGTTGGGTTCTGCGATATTGGAGAATATTTTGGGTTAAACATTTTATATGAGATATCATATATTTGTGTTCAGTGTTTGAAAGCAAATAGATGCTTCCGTGTTTAATTTCAAGCAACTAAGAATGCTTATGTGCTTTAATTCAAGCAAATAAACATGATTGTATTTGCGTCGAGCCCCCGTAACCCGAGACTCGATAATTGTGTTTTATTACAAATAAACAACTACTTGTGCATTGCATTATGTCCAGCTGACATATGTGGGTTCCGTCGCATCTGGGCGACAAAGGTAGTTACGAGAGTCAAATCTCGTAAATGCTTTGGGTTGTAATCGTCGTGTCCCTTGTTATGAGCCGTAACGAGGAAGTAGCCTATGTTAGATAAATTTGCATAACCAATTAGAGGCTAGACTCTTGGGTAAATGCTGAGTAGTATTGACCCAGTTAAGCCACAAGGTCGGTATTTTTTGGATACTATTTGGTTAAGAGATGGATTTATAGATACTATCAGATTCAGATAGTTTAGTATGTGTATCGGGACAGCAACACAACTACAGTGTTTTATTGGGATTTCTAATCCAGTTCTTGTAAGTCTAGTTAGCAACTGACTAGGCTAGAGGGGGGTGAATAACATTTTAAAAACTTTTAGGGTAGTTTTGAAAACTTTAAAAGCTAGCAGCGGGAATATGTAATTTTGTCAGTTAGCTGATACTGTGTCAGCTGGCTGATGTCTCAAAGAAGCTGACGCTGATGGAGAATTGGTCTGGCTGACACAATTTATTTTCTTTTGAAAATAGATCACTGAAGGTAAAGAAAGAAGCTGGAGAACAATTTATCAAAACAAACAAGTAAACAATTTATGTAAGTAACTGACTAACACTTTAGTAGATAAAGACTTCATAAGTGTTAGATGAGTTGTAAGAGCTATTGAAAAAACTGACAGAGAAATATGAAGTGGTTTACAGTAAAACTGTTACGTCTACTACCAAGTTGGCCAAACTTTGATTTTTGAAGTGCACTAATTTTATTATAAATCTAATTGATCTCTAATGGACCAGTGTACAACAAAAGACCAGTGTTTATGGAGTATAATTGAAAGACAATCACACTCGTGAGACAAACTAACTGATTTCTTAGAGAATATGAAATAAGTAACTCAATGTGTGTCTAAACAATAACTAGAGTGAAAATATCAGCGAAGAATATATAGCTAAAGTTATGAGAGCTGAGGCACAGTAAGAATTACTTTGAGAGTATGAATGCTTCAGATTTCTCTATATTCTTCAAGAGATTCATGTGGGAATTTATAGATGATCTTGAAGTACAGCCCGTTCGGAATACATTTGAATTTGAAATGTGTTAAGCAATACAAACATATCTTACAAGATTACAGGGATCCTATTAAAAAAATAACGTACAAAAGATCTAACAAAACACGAAATTGGAAAGTGTCAGTACCAAGAAATGTTCAAGCAAAGAAGGTAAATAAACTGACATTTTAATACTATGGTCAGCTGTTCTAAGTGACTGATAAATAATTATGTTGCAAGCTGACGAATATACTTTAGAACTTATAAGTTCTTGGCTGACAAAAAGTAGAATAATTTTAAGCAAATTTAAACAAGGCAAGATTCAATAGTTTTATATGTGATTTGCTTCAGCAACACAACTACATTGTTTATTATTGGACAAGTCAGAAAGTTCTCCTGCAGATTCAGTTCAGATACATATCAGATTGAGATACTGATTTATATCCTGACTATGTGTTTATATTACGTTGAGTCAGTATGCATCATAACATGATCTACGTGAGTTGTATGCAATTATATGAATTGTTATACTTGGTGTATTGTGTAGTGTGCATAACAACATGCCATGTAGTTACCCATAGTAACTTACTGATCCCGTTCCTTTTGTTTTCCTTAGATCCCATCCAAGTGGGAGGAACGTGGTGAGGTCGACAAGATTTGTTAGACGTCGAAAGTCTTTTGGTATGCAATGTTTCAGGAGGCTGTATTTATGTTTTGTGAGGACATGGGTTGCTGTAGAGTTATGTAAACTCTTCCTTGGTTGTGTTTAACATTTTATTATTCTTTTGTTGTTGACGTGTAACGTCGTGCTTGTGTATATAATGTTATTGGTTGGTTGGCTTTAGAGCCTTGTGTTTGTCCGAGCAATGGCTCGTTGACTTTGTCATATTTTTTTCCTGACCTTCTAGAGTCGTGGTGTTTCTATTATCATAACATAAATTATCGTATTTTAATCATGTTTTTGTTTAGCAGAGGCTTTGTACGTGTTTTATTTTACGTGTGTGTGTGTGTGTGTGTGTTTGTTTAGGCGCTCGACCCAAGGCTCGTATAGAGATTGGGGGTCGAGTCACCACACATTTTACCCTTTTCCATTCAACCTAATTAATAACCCCCAACCTATTTAATTACCAACCTACCTCTTCATACCAAATAATTCACGAACCTACCACCCCTTAACTAAGCAATCTCTTTGTCTCTTCATCCTTTGCAACAACGATCTGCCTCTCCCTTCTATCTTCTTCAATCTAGCAACCTCCCTCCGTCGGCTGTAGCAACAAGGCTTCCCACCTCCCTCCATCTACTACCATTTAGGCCAAGTTGGAGCCAATTTTAGTCCACGCTCTCTCTCTCTCCTCCGCCCTGATGTCGCTCCAGTCAACAGTAGTCGTCGCCACCACCGCCCTGCTTCAGTCCAGTCCAGTCTTCATATCCCAAATCAAACCCAACAGCTCTATCCCTAGATTCGGGCATCAACTTGGAGCCTTGTTTTTAATCTCTCGAACTTCTTCCATCTCCCTCTGGCTCCAGATCCAGCGTTTTCTATGCCATCATTATCGGTACACTCCAACCTTCTCTCATGTCTCAATTTCCAAATTCAGCCCAGATCCCAGATTATCTCACATCGACCGAACTCCAATGTGAGTGTTCATCTCATGATGGCCAAACCTATCCATACCATTTCATCTAGAGCTGGCCGAACAGTGGTGTAATGAACACCTTTTGAGTTGTGTGGCCAGTACTCGCCGAACGCCCTAAAGTGGGTTCATCACACCATGATCGAACATTCGATAAAGGTTATTATTGTCATTAGAGTGGGGGTGTAGATAGAATTTATGTTGTGTATTTAGTAAAAAAGGTTTATTAGGTTTTTTCACTCGAATACATTTGTGTAATATTTTAAAGTGGGGTGTAAAGAGAGTAAATTAAGGTGTGGTTGACCCGTCCCTTTTTAAGTGTTGTTGTACAAATTCGAACTATGCTAAATCTCATTGGAGATGAATAAAAGGAGGACCAAAAGGTAGAGTATCTACTCCACATTATTTGATGCAAAATGTTGGTGGGAGCAAATCGTACCATATGACAAGATAGTGGGTGCCATTGTAATTCAACGAAACGCTGCATGTTTGTAACAGTAAATACCCGTATAGTGCATCGTTTTCAAGACACAATGTTTTAAAAATACGATGTTTTCAAAATGTTTTCAACTACTATAAATTTTCAAAATTGACACATAATTTATAAACATATATTCATCGATTTGTCTTACCATTTTTTAAAAGTTAGTGGTCAGTAAATTGAGTAGTCATAAAATTGACAATTATATCCTTTTAAAAATATTAAGTCTTGCTTTTAATTTCATACATATGACTTTAAATATATAACAATCGAAGAATTTAATCGATTTGTCTTAACCAATTTTTATAAAATTGGTTAATAGAAAAACTACATTATTAATATAATTCAATAAGTTTGTCGTCAATTTATTACACTTCTTTGGTGGACGATGGAAGTGGGGTTAGAGACTTAGAGGGGTATATATCAGTACCTAAATAAAGGAAGGACCCCAGTCTATGTCATTCAGTCGCTCTCTACCACAGAAAAGAGGAAAAAAAAACCTTCCCCGTCCCCGTCTTTCTCCTCCGACCAAATCCCCTGCGGCTGCCTTCGAATCTCCTCGCCTCTCTCTTTAATTGGTTAATCCCCTCTTATCTCACTCCCGCGGCGTCGTCTAGAGCAGAAACCCTAGCAAAAGCCAGAGCCGATCGCGACGTCATCTGCAAACAATCCTCCTAAACCTTTAACAGTTTGTATTGGCTAACCCGCCAGGGTATTGGATGGTCAATTCTCATAAAAATTTGCGCAGTTGCTCGTATTCAGTTTCGCTATGGGAGCAAGTCGAAAGCTACAGGGTGAGATCGATCGAGTTTTGAAGAAAGTTCAAGAGGGCGTCGACGTCTTCGACAGCATTTGGAACAAGGTACTGTATTTTATTTTATTTTATTTCAAGTTATATACGCTATTGATTCACTTCCTTTTTTCTTTCACGTTCAGGTGTATGACACGGACAATGCAAACCAGAAAGAAAAGTTTGAGGCCGATTTGAAGAAGGAGATTAAGAAGCTACAGAGGTACAGAGACCAGATAAAGACATGGATACAGTCCAGCGAGATCAAGGATAAGAAGGTCTGTCCCTAAATTTCATTTCCCTCTTTTATTTAGTATTTTGCTCGTACATTTCATAGTCCTTGCATAATTCTCGTTCGATTTATATATTAGGCTCCTTTCAACTTTGACTTGTTGAGTTTCTGTTTATAAGCTCCAAAATAGAGACTAGGACTCTTTGAGCAGAAGAGGGACATTTAATCTTTGTTATGCACCCTCCATCCCAATGAAATTAGTACCATTTGGCAAGTTAAACTTTTTAAGATTGTAGCTTTACTTACTTGTACCTCTATAAATTGCTTCCATTTTTAGAAATAAAACTATTTTTTTTTTGGGAAAACCAAAGAGAAAATTGAGACTATGATTTTTTGGGACGGAAGGAATAGCTTGTAAAGCTATGATGAGTTACACAACTTTGCATGGTCTAATGTTTTATATCCGTATTTACATGATTATAGTATTATATAATAGCTGTTAAGATTATTTTAATGTTATTCCAACAAGGGGTCACACTTACCTATAAAAAAAAAGAAGAAGATTATTTTAATCTTATAAGAAGGAAAAGAGTAAGCCTTGGTAATCTTTCCGGTATGCCTACCTATTTTTTGTCGCCTTTTGTGCTCCCCTCTGTTCAAAAAGGGATGCTAGAAAAGTTGGAAAGAGACCTTTTGTGGAATATAGGATTGTAAATACCATTTGGTCAAGTGGGATAAGGTTTGTGCATGTGGTATGGTGGATTAGGCTATAGTTGTCAAAGGCGCTTGCCTTTTGGCGCCTGAGGCGAGAGTCGAGGCAAATCGAAGGTTTGTCGCCTAAAGAGAGCTGGGCGAGTCATGTGCTAACTGCCGGTGTATATCTGAGATTTTCCATTCTAGATCTAGCCTTCAATATTAGATGTTAATGAAATCTAATAGCACAGATGGCTTCGTCTCTACCTGGCGAACTGTATGGGCTTTCGACGTCGCCGGAGGATGACGGAATCAGCCTCACGCGCTGGCGCCGGAATTTTCTTGCCGGAGTATCACAGACGAGGTCGCCGGCTCCCCTGCGAACTACTTCCCGTGGTTGGTTTGTTGATTGGGGGAGATTAAGTATGATTTTGTAATTTCTTTTGTTTATTTTATTTTTTTCCTTTTTTTTCTAAAGTGTTGTGCTGTTGCATCTTATATCATTACTTGGGGTTTATTTTCCTTTCATTTTTAAGCATTTTATTTATTATTTATTATTTTTTTAATTTGGGATTTGGGATTATTTGAATTTATCATTTTGTTTTTGGATTTTACTTTATTTTTTTTAAAAAAACCTTATTTTCTTTGGTTGCTTAACTATTTATTGTATTACTTGGAATTTTAAACTAGCTCAGAATTTTATCATATATACTATGTTAGAACTTAGTTCCATGTATTATGTTCACTTATAACATGTTTTGTTGATATTTGTTAAGTTATATGTATTTTATGTATTTTTTCTTCGTATTTTTTCCGTGAGTGCCTTTTTGGCGCCTCCCCTCTCGCCTCAAATTTGGACCTATCGCCTTTTTGGCGCCTCTCAATTTTGATAACTATGGATTAGGCATTAGAAACCTCAAATTTTTTAATGCAGCATTGCTAGGGAAGTGGTTATGGAGGTTTCTCATAAATAGGAATGCCTTAGGAGGAAAGTTAAGGTAAGTATGACGAAGGGGATCATTTTTGGATTCCTAATGCTATATCTACTCCTTTTGGGGTTGGAGGTGTGGTAAGGTGTTAGAAGTGGATGGAAATTTCTTGAGAGGCACATTTTGTTCTGAACAGGGGATGTTGCTACTCTGAAATTTTGGAAAGATAAGTGGTGTGGAGATTTGGGGTTGTGGAAAGATAAGTGGCGATGGAGTTGTCAAATTTGCTGCACTGCCTTTTTAACCTTTCGTGGGTGATGCCGAGCTCAATTAAAGACCTCCTCCGGTGCTAGTCTTTTTTTTAACGCAAGAGAAAAAACTTCATGTGGGAGGCAACTCCCTTGGGGTTTTTTTTATATGGATGATTTGGAACGAGAAATCGCAGAGCTTTTGACAGCGAGGAAGGGTCCATTTCTTATTCGAAAATTACTTTGCTCCGCAATTTGTATTTCTGGTGCTTAGATACGGCGAACCCATCCTCCATCCCTCTTAATTCTTTTGTAGGATTTGTGAATAACTTTTTCATTATCTAGGTATCTCTTTTGGTAGAGTATACTCCTAGACCTAGTGTACAAAGGACCCATCACCTGATTTGACACTCGTTGGTATAAAGTTTTACTACTTATCAAAAAATAAAAAAAGGTTGAAGTACCTATCCAGAGTGCTCTATTTTTCAAATGAGTATGTTTTGCATTCCTGAACTGAGTTTTATAAATTATTATATTGTGGATAGAAACAAATTATGTAAGAACTTTGTGGTTTTCAGTTTTGAGTGTATAATAGGTGGGCATTAAGAAGCTTGTGTTGACTTGCTTCATTTTTTCATTTTCAGGGGGTTGTGGGAAACCATTATCTTTGATGTAATCAATATTTTGGTGGGTAAACTCTTAGTGAGTATTTATAACCTGTTACTCAACCCATGAACAGGATTTAGAAATGTTATTCCGTGTTCCCATGGTGTAAGTAACCTTTTCAGAAGAGATCAGGTTTTGGTCTCCTGTTATTCTGTTTACAAAAGGTATCTCCGTGCCCCCCCTCTGCATCATTAGCTTCATGTGTACCTCTGGTGTGCCTATCTTGTTTTTAGTACAATCTTGAGAACACCATAAGTTTTTTATCCAAGTCCCAACCAAGTAGTTGGCTAGCATGAAACATTGTCCAAAAGTACCCGTTCAAAGGATTTAGTTATTGTACTGAGTCCACAACATGAAGGAAGCCCATACAGTATCCAAAACTATCTTTTAAAGGCTCCAACAACATCTGAAGTCTTCAAGATCTCAATCACTAACCTCTAACCACCAAATACACCCTTTTCATTGATTGACATATGCCATCAGTGGGAAAGTGGTAGAATGGCTTAGTGAATTTTTGGAACTTGCTTCTTGTGAATGATCTATAAACCTTAGACGAGTGTAAACTGTAAAGAAAGATGAAGAGGGTAGCGTATCTTGTATATATATGCGTGTGTGTGTATTTAAAGATAAAAAAAGAATATTAAGATGGAAGAAAGATTACAAGCAACGATTACAAGTGGTGGGAGAGATGGAAAGGGCACTCAGGCAAAGACCTTGAGGTCCTTGGTTCCAATCCTCATACCAAAAGGGATCACACTTGCCTATATAAACAAAGAAAGATTACAAGCAGGATGGATGAGAAATCCATGAAAAGTAAAGGAAAAAGTAAAATAAACACGAGATTTTAAAATAGAAGAGCTCTCCAATCCCGTTGAATAAGAGTGATAGGCACCCCATAAAAGGCCCTCCGAGCACTCGCCCAATCAAAGCAAGAAAGACCACTCTATCCTATAACAGAGGCTTCGGAAGACCACTGTTGCTCAACAATTTGAGAATATCTCTCGTCCCCACACTGTCACTATGTCTCCTCATCTCTATCTCTATCAATACCTCTAAAATGAATCAAGTGGAACAAACTCAGTACCATGACAAACCCAAGCCTCCTCCACAACTGAAAACAACCTGCCCCACGAATTACTGCCAATTGAACATTGAAGATAAAGATGATCATGGACTCTGATTATCAATGTTGCACGGACACGGATACATGGACGTGGACACGGGACACGGGGATACGTGATTTTCAAAAAATACAGGACACGGGTGCAGGGGTAAAGTGTAAATATTCAAAATATAAAGATGAAATTATAAATATTAAAAACTATAACCACAAAATAAATACTTCCAACATAAAAACAAGTAACATTTAATTTATAATTAACAATTATTAACAAAATAACATTTAATTTATAATTCAATTTTATAACAAAGTATACAAATTTTATAAAAATTAAAAATCAGAATCACAAAGTATACAAATTGAGTCAACAGACTACAGTGTCATAAAAACAATTAAGTATAATATAAATTAAGAAACCCACTTTGTTCAGTCCGTTGAGTGTTGATATCAAAGAGAGAGGAGAGTGGAGAGAGACTCAGAGTCAGAGAAACTTAGAAAAGAGAAGAGTTCAAATTCGAAGGAAGAAATGAAGATCGACGTCGAACTGTCGAAGTCTCGAAGACAGACACAGGTTGCGCGACTTGCACATGACGCACATGGAGAGAAGGTCGAAGGGGCAAGGGGCCCGGCCAGCGGCAGAAGTCATTCGGTGGATGGTTGGCATCGGCGACGAGGGAATTTGTGGGGGCTAGGGTTCGTTTTGATAGGGGATTTGAGGGATGAGGATTGACGAAGTGAGGAACGAACGATTACGATATTAGTAGTCGACAAATATACCCCCCCAACCGTGTCCAACTTTCAGGTACGTATCCCGACTCTCTAAGCCTCGCACCCGTCTCCGTGTCCTGAAGTTTCGAAAATCCAAATTCGGCCCCAAAACGTATTTTGGACCAAATCCGTTGTGTCCATGACGTGTACGTGTCCCGGCCGTGTCCGACTCGGAATTCGCGTCCAACTTGCCGTGTCCGTGCAACATAGCTGATTATACATCTCAATCAATCTGGCGATAATCTCCTGCAGGGTCTGTAAACCTGCAAAAGATCGTTAGTGTTGAACTTGTTCAGACTAGAGACCACATGTGGAGGGCATGAATTTATGAACTCATGCTCTACAAGGAACAAACAAGAGATGGTCTGTCATATTATAAACCCAAACATCTATTATGGTTGTCCCATGGCTTGCCATAAAAAAGAAATTAATTGGAAACATTCAGGATTTAACTTTCGGGTCGTATAAAGCGACCTGGATGGGATGGTTTTGGTCCTTTTGGATTGTAGGTTTGCCTATGATGCAGCAATGCACCTTAAACCTTTTGTTCTGCGGTCCAGTGTGATTCAATGGATATCTAATTGAATCATATGATTTTAACAACTTTGCACTGAAGTAATATCTGCAAAAGTTATTTCTTCAAATTTTATGCTACTGAAAATTACAGAAATGTATAAGTACAGATTTGCTTGTTTCCTTTATCAACAAAGGTTAGAGTTATGATTTGGTGGATACAGAAGATTGCTTAAAATAGCCGTGTTGGATATGCATATCTTGGGAAACTTGTGTCCACATGTGTGGACACACAATACTAGGGCTTCTGGAAAGTCAGTAGGCATAAAAGGCCGACTACTCTACCAAACTCCCTCAAATCTTGGCTGTTAGTATCAAATCAAGATATGTCTGAAGGATAGAATGAGAGTAGTTATTGGAGTTTTCACAAGTACCTATATTCATCTGTTTTTTTTTTTAATTTTTTATTTGGATATTATACATATTGGTCTGTGCCTTCAAAAAAATAAAAAATTTTTTAAATATATTGGCTCTTGTCCTTATGTCTTGGATTTTGAAGGGTTACTGTGTCTGATACTTTGTTGGCACTTAACGCTTGTTCTTATCCACAAATCATAGAGAAGCTCAGAGAAAATTATTGTGTTATTCTCATTCTTCCATTTCTTGTGCAGTTGAAGTCCTCTCTGAATAGATTTGGTTTAGTTGAGAAACTAAAACGGATTGCATTTTAAAGAACATATGATATGATGCCAGGAATAATCACAACTACCTTTTGGCGATATTACAGTTTGTTTTGTGTGTGTTAATTTTATATCATGGTAATCTTTCTGAGAACACAATGATTGCTTATAAAGTGGCTGGAAGTTTGTTTACTTTCACATTAAGTTTAATATAGCAATAAGTTGTAGGTTTACTATTCAAGATATTCTATAGCAGTAAGCTTTATCTAGTGGACGATTGAGTACATGGATCATGTAGAATTTGTTTTTTTCTTATCCTCTTTTTCTTCATTTAGTGGGTCAAGTGTGCTCAATATTTAGCAGTAAATCAAGTGTTGTACCCTGCATGTACTTCTGTGCACTTATTCTCTTATTCATGTGTGGCGCTTACCTTTTCTTTTCATTTTTCTTCTCATCCATTTGACCACTTTCTGTGCGTCAAATATACTGTAAGTTTATTGGGTGCTCTTGAAGCAATGTTTGATTTGTTAGTATCTTGCTTTATATGTCTACTTCTTTGTTCTGAAGTTGACAATGAATTTTCTTTTGATACATGTTGACATAGGTTAGTGCCTCTTATGAGCAGGCTCTGATGGATGCTCGCAAGCTTATCGAGCGAGAAATGGAACGATTTAAGATTTGTGAAAAAGAAACGAAGACAAAAGCCTTCTCCAAAGAAGGTCTGGGCCAACAACCTAAAACGGTAGTTACTATATTACTTATTCTATTTGATAATGGATATATATGGTAATCACTGTTGGTAATTGCAGCTTAGCCGCATACAGGGATATAACATCTGTTACAGATTTTGCATTTTACATGACTTAAGATCCATTACATGGTAGTAATGAATTGAACTATGTAAATTTATGATTGCACTTAACTTGATCTTTGTTGAACTCTAATTCACAGTTTCTAACCTATAAAAAGTGAATATTTTGTTTTTAAGGTGGAGTATTACGAGAAGATAAAAAATAAGCTTCCTCTTTTACTACTTGTTTTGAAAGGCTTAAGGCTGTATTATATTTTTCCTGATATCTTTAAGTTTATAATTGGATATGAGTTCACTTGCACATGTCTTGATACTTCAATAAATTTGTTGTGGAAACATGAGGATTGGAAATTTGTTGTGGCGCTCTCAGTATATAATACTTATAAAAAAAATCTTTTGCTGTGGAAACATGAAGATTGGAAATTGAAATTTTTATTATAATTTCTTATTTATTACGACTGCCTCGCTAAGAAAGTTAATTTCTTTCGTTATCATCTGGTGATAGGATCCAAAGGAGAAAGCTAAGTCAGAGACAAGAGACTGGCTGAACAATGTGGTATGAGACTTCACTTTTGCTGAAAGTCCTGTCTTGTTTATTATATCATCTGTCCCAATTTTCCTTGCATAAAGTTATACAATGTAAAATTATTCCTTTGTTAGAAATAAGATTTTTCTTTTTGGGACAAATCAAAAGGAAAGAGGGACTATTTTTTTATTTTTTTTGGGATGGAGGGAGTATGATAAGGAGTGTCAAATTCATTACTTCATATTTCTGTACCCTTTTTATCTATCTTGAGCATAAAACAAAGTTCATCTTGAAATAATAAGTGTTTAGATTCTATTTTGACAAGGTTTTGTGACACAGTGATGGTTGAGACATGTCTCCTTAGGAAGATGCTGTCCATCTTTAACACGTCTTTATTGAGTTGTATTATATATAATTATATTATATTGGGTGATTACGTCATCTTAACAATTGTCATTGTCACACTAGCATCTCTTCTCTCCCATTTATTGGACTTTTCATTGAATAAATTTTTCAATAACGACCAGTGTCTTTCGTCAATTTCTAGAATCATTTTGGATAGCTCTTTGGTTTGGAGAGCTGTCATTTATGCAGTTCATTTAGACTGGTTCTGATATTTTGTTAAATGACATTGATTAGGTGGGAGAGCTGGAATCTCAGATAGATAGTTTTGAAGCTGAGTTGGAGGGCCTATCTGTTAAAAAAGGAAAAACGAGGCCACCAAGATTGGTAGGACAAATTAGAGATAAGAGAGCCAGCTTGAATAATATACAAATGATTTGTTATAATTGAGCTTACAATTTTTGTTGCACAGACACATTTAGAGACGTCAATCACTAGACACAAGGCTCATATCATGAAGCTAGAATTGATCTTGAGACTGTTGGATAATGATGAGTTGAGTCCCGAGCAAGTCAATGATGTCAAGGATTTCTTGGATGACTATGTGGAGCGAAATCAGGTTATAATAAGATTTATTTGTTTATTTCAAACTTGCTTACTGTTTTACCATCTTTAGCATTTCCTTTTAAAAATATGCAGCAAAGATTGAGCAGTATGTTGTGGAGTTTCGACATTTAGTCCCCCCAGGTTTATCTGTTTGTTCTGCTGACAATAGATGTTTTCCCAAAAAAAGAAGTTAAATATAAATGATTTTGAGCTTTTTGTGGATCGGGTATTGAGACCTTCTTCTGTAGGAGGACTTTGAAGAATTTAGCGACGTTGATGAGCTTTACGTCTCTTTGCCGTTGGACAAGGTGGAGTCGCTTGAAGATTTAGTTCCTATCGGTCCACCTGGTCTCTTAAAGGTGAATAGTTTCTGCTGTGAGATTTCCTTGCTATCCTGTAACTTGAAAATTACTTCATTTTTTGCTCTTCTCATTCATATAATCCACATAGCAACTGTACCGTTGAAATAGCTATTATAGTAAATTTAAGATAATCCATTAATCTGTTGTGATCATTTTGCACATCTATTATACGTCAAGTGCATTGGTTGATTATATTGTTGGTATATATCTAGGTTGCACGGACACGCCTTCAACGCAGAGTATCCGGAAGTATCTGTGTCACGGATACGGCCGTATACGTTAGGTTGAAGGAGTGTCCGTGTGCAACCTAGGTATATATTAAACATCCAATTTCTGGATACCTTCTCAGAATGGAATGAATGCCTATGAGCTGGGGAAAACTGTTAAGAGGATTTAACCTAGAGATTGCAATCTATATATTTGTATGTATGTGTGTGTGTGTATATATATATGCTATATGTTTTTCTTAATTCAGGTCTTGTCAATCTTAGCTAAAGTGGGTTTGTGGCAATTCTTAGGCTAGTTTGTTTCATCAAGTAAAACTAAACAGCTCAAAGATCTATCTAATCCCCCAAATTTGAGAGTGCTTGAAGATTCTTAATTACGTGATTTTCATTTGGGATCTTGGACACCCTTGTCTCTCAAATATTGTTTGCGCCAAGTTATAGTGCTTCTACTTTACCTATCAAAAAAAATTGTTTGCACCAAGGCTTGAGTTGATTGATTCCCTTAAAAAGCATGTTTGCATATCTATGGTTCTAGTCATATGATATGTTCTCTATTGCGGATTTTCAAGCTTGATGTATCCTATAGAAGCAGACACTACTAATGTGCCCTAAATATAACTCATGTATTGGAAAACATAGAAGCTGTAATTGCTTAATTATTGTAATTTTTTTTGTTAAAGTAATGAATAAAATAAATAGCATCAAATCAAGGTGACACGTCCTATGTACACAGGAAGCATACAAAAAATATCTAACTAATAGCAACACTACTCACAAAATCTACAAAAGGATTAGCGTCTAGAGTATCCTCCTCATAGCACCAAAAAAATATAGTACAGAGAAGCATCCCTTGGAGTCTTTCGACATTACTCTCGATATTCTCGAAAGCTCTAGCATTCCTTTCCAACCAAATAGTCCAACAAACCGCCAAAAGAACAATATTCTTGTATTGGAAAACATAGAAGCTGTGAATGCTTAATTATTGTTGTATTGAGCAGGCCATCACATCAGAGTACCTCACCATTGAGCCTATTCCACACATCACATTTGATTTTGTTTTTTCAATGAAAAAATAAATTTTATCGATCAGAGAGAAGAAAGAACATGCAAATTAGACAAGTACTCCAGAAAAGAAACAATTGTAATCTCAGCAAGGGGCTAGCCCAGGGAAAAATCATCAGGTCGCAGAGATTGATCCCTGCACAGTAACTCCTCAACCCTATAGTTTGTGCCTATATTGTGCAAGAAAAGGATAGGTGCAAACTAAAAAACCATGCTTTAATTTTATCAAATAAAAACATGATTAATGTGTGGAAATCAATCTCTGTACCGTGCAAAGTTGAGGATGTGAACTTCTCTCCCCGACCCCCCCTAATGATAATGATATGATGCAAAGAAGTTAGCAAACTAACTGTTTATTCTCCATTTGTAGTTTTTGCATGTTCTTGACCCTCGACCTTGGTTGTTACTCCACTTATATTCTTGCAGCTGGTACTGGATCTAATCATTTCTTATTCACTCGTTTCTTTCCTCTCACAATAATTGTTTTTGCAGCTACGCCATTAAGTTCTGTTTGGTCTTAGGCTCATTCCTTCTTCCCAATTTCTATTTTATGGAACGCCAAGGTGCTTATGTCTTTTGCTTGGCGTCTTGTTCAATGATAGGGTGAATACCTATGATTAGGATAGATAACTAGGCTCAGTTTTTTGCTGAGTTATACTCTAACTCGGTGGGGCAGCGGGAGGATAGGGTGGTGTGGGTGGGCTCGAAGAGGAGGATTTTTTCTGTTAGATCCTATTATCATATTCTTTCAAACAGAGAGAAGATTGTGTTCCCTTGGCGGAGTATTTGGAGAGTGAAAGCTCCGAGTAGAGTTTTGTTTTTAGCATGGGAAGCTGCTAGTGAAGCCATCCTTACAGGGGATAATTTGCAGAGACGTCGAGTGATATATGTGAATTGATGTTTCATGTGCAAAGGATGTGAAGAAAGTGTGAATCACTTGTTGCTGCACTGCCCTATTGTGTCTATGCTTTGGAATTTAATGCTTGGTCTGTTCTCTGTTACAAGGTGCTTAGTTGGTCTTTGTTCAGCTTGCAGCTGGGTATTTGGTGCATCATTTGGAGGGAAAGGAATTGTTCAATGAGGATTCACAAAATTTCTTGTATCGATTTTGTGAATAGTCTTTCTATAGATTATGCTTATAGTTTGTAAAAGTTTAGATAGATATAGATAACTAGGCTGATAACATATAACCACTGGACACCGGCAGGCGGTAGAGTGTAACTCACGCTCACCTTTACACTCGATATCTTGGGCAATGAATTTTTTTTCGTGTATGGTTTTCTGGTCCTTATTGGATATCTTGGCAATGGCCTTATTTAGATGTTTTGGGAGGCATTGATGTGATAATTCTATAATGTCAGATTTTTGGGATTCATTGGTGACGGTGGACTGAGCAGAATGCTAGGATCTCTAGATTGTGATATCTTGTGCTTATACTTTTGAAGGGGGCCCTGTTTGTACCTCCTTTATGTGCTTCTGCTACGGTTTGTTTATTTGTTTTGTTTTTTGGCCACGAGGGGGTTAAATCATGTGTAGTTATTGAAGATTGGTGTTTTATTAATGTTCTTTTTTGGAGTCTTGCCTTTCTGTTCACCTTTAAAGGTGGAAGTCGTCGTCTGTGAAATATCTTCTGTATTTTGACAACAATTTTTTTTTGATAAGTAAGAATGATAATATAAACAAGCATCACATCCTTTTTATACAGCGAGTATACTACATCAAAAGAAATCTATACAATAGTAAATATATCTAGAAGATTCACATAAGTCCTCCATGCTTCGAGAGCCTACTGTGCACCAAAACCGAATTTCCTTAAATTGCCCTCCTTCAATTTTTCAATTCCCATCTCCGAAATCTCGAAAACCCTCCTATTTCTCTCTTTCCAAATATTCCAACACACTGCCAAGGGGTAACATCCCAAACATCCTTCCTCCTTTGTCTGTTTTTATAAATGGCCCACTCCCGAAATAAATCTTTGATCGATCTTGGCATAACCTACAAAACATTAAAAAGGCAGAGGATATAATTCCACAAATCCCTAGCGAAAGGACAGTGTAGCAGCAATGCTTCACTGTTTCTTCATCTTTCTTACACAAAAAGCACCGGTTCACATAGATCTTCTTTCTTTTTCTCAAATTTTCTCCAGTCAATATAGCTTCCAAAGCTTCCTCCCCACACAAAAAAGCCACTCTGCTAGGAGCCACTGATTTCCAAACACTCCTCCAGGGAAAAACACTGCCCTCTCTCTTCGATAATATCTCATAGTAGAAATTAACCGAGAAATTTTTAGTCGAACTGTTCCAAAGAACTCTATCTTCCCCCCTTGTATCAACATGGTGTGTCAGGGCATTGAACAACTGACCAATCTCTCCTAATTCCCAGTCTTGTAGATCTCTGCTAAACACATGGTTCCAACTAATGATTGCATCCATAATCTCTGCTAAACACATGGTTCCAACTAATGATTGCATCCATAATCTGAATCACTGAGCTCACCAAACTATCTTTGTCCTCCGCCAAGTTGAATAGACTGGGAAAACTTCTTCCGAGCGGTGGCGAAAAGATTGGAGAAATTGGAAAGAGATTTCTTGTGGGAAGATCGATTGGAAGAGCGAAAATATCATCTAGTGAAGTGGGAAACAGTCTGTGCCAACTTGAATGAAAGTGGTTTCAATTCATTTAAGTATATAAAATAAAAATAATCCGCAATGCTCTAGGACAAAGCCGTAGCAGTAAAAAATTAGAAATCTATGTGGTGGTCTGAAAATTTGAAAGCACCAAAACCAAGTACTACAAAGAAGCAAAAGCCAACACCTATGCCATAGGCAAAAGCGCAGTTACTTTGTTGTACAGTGTTATTTTCTGATGATCATAAACTCTTAATAGTAAAAAACTTTGAAAGGTTCAACAAAAAGAAAATGTGCATGTTACTTTGACAGAATTTTATTGGCTAGTTTCTGGAGTGACATCATAACTCATAAATTTCTACTCCCTTCGTTCCAGGCAAAGAGTCCATTATTCCATTTTGGGATGTTTCACTTAAAGAGTCCACTTTAAAAATGAAGGCATAAAAGTGTCATTTTATTACTAATGAGTTATTAAAATTGTCATTTTCTTAAAAAGTTTGATTTTCAAACGGTCCTCTTTGCCCGGAACGGAGGGAGTATTAGTCAAAAAACTTGAAATGTACAATTAAAAGTAAATGTGTATGTTACTTTGACAGATTTTTATTGCTGCTTATTTGCTATGTTGATGAACTTGTTTCTTGCATTTACCGTCTACTCTTTGGAAGGTTTGCTTATTTCTGTATAGTTTATACTTAAGCTTTACAAGTGAGCTTGGGCCACACAGTTAGATTGTTCAGTAATCGCTGTGGCTTCCCTTCTAATCCCAAGGAAAAGTTTATCTTTTAATTAATCTAAAAATCTTAGGCTTCCATAAAAGGTTGTCATTCGATATTTCAAATTCTTGATTTGGCAGGGTGTTGGTGCCACTGGCGCTGTTATAAACTTGAAAACTTCTTTGTCCTCGGCGCCAGCTCTAATGCCGGTATGCTTTATCTGTTATAAGTTAGCTTGCCTGATATGACACATCTCTCTATCTCTCATCTGTGTGTGTGTGTACTCATACGTAAAATAGTGATATAAAGTTGTATTAATAAAACATACCAATAAGATAGTAGGGTAGTGTGTGATGGGGGTGCAGCGAATGTGCACACGTGCGCATTCACTTGTGTTTGTGTTGGTTTCCATTCACTTAGCACACGTTAAAGTTTGAAATTTCAAAAATTTCACTTGGCATGATCGATATCCAGGGGATACAGACAAAATGATGGCAAATGTTCTCAATAGAGTCAAATACCCATTAATTTAACCCTGTGCAAGTGTCATCTGTCTGTCATGTGTTTGCTTCTACTTAACATTGCAAACAGCTGATTGAGGGGAACCAGCAGGAGTTCGGAGTTGATTGCATGATTTCTTTTCAAGTGTTTTACGGCTACATCCAAAATAAATGTTATCTTTCATCATGTTAAGACTTACGATGTAGTTGGCAGACATCATATGCTTGAAATACTCCAAAGGTGTGTCTGGCCCAGCCATAACAGACTATGAAGACAATTGAAAACCCAATTAGCTTGGGGGGTGGCTGGGTACAGCGAATGTGCACATGCGCACTGACACTTGTGTGTGTTTGAACTGATCAACTTAAATTTGCAACCAAAAGTTGCATTCGTTTTGTTCTGTTCAAGAAAGATGTGGTTTCCTTGCACTTGGTAGTTAGTAGCTGTTCAATTCTTGAAATTTCACTTGGCATGATCTATACCTGAGGGGTTCAGACTTAAGACAAAGTTCTAGCAAGTGCTCTCTATAGAGTCAAATAACCTTTAATATGATCCGTGTATTAATGTGCCCTATCAAGAAATCTGTGAAGGTTTTTCTTTTGTCTCTCCTTCCAGGAATGTGTCTCCTTTCTATGTATTGTGCTACAGTTGGGAGGACTGCCATTGACTGTAACATATTTATAGTTTGGGTTATAGAATGATTTTGATGAGTGATGTGGCAGATAGGAAAGGCAATATCTAATTTTAGCTGTCTGTTCTGCTTACCTACATTAATTATCTTTTCATTTTGCATACCTAATTAATGATCCTTATTGACTCTTCTGGTAGGACACTTAATGAAATGGGTGTTATTTTATACTCCCTCCGTCCCTAAATTACTGTCGTGCTTTCCTTTTCGTCCATCCATAAACAATTGTCTTTTTTGTAAGTTTCCTTTTTAGGACATAACTTTTACCATTTTACCCTTACTTTTTCTTCATACTTTAATTATGGGCAACATCCACATGCGCTTTAAGGAAACTACATATTGTACCAATATTAAGAATCAAGTCAATTGTTTTTCCTCAACCTTGTGTGCCGGGTCAAATAGGACAATAATTTAGTGAAGGAGGGAGTATTATATTCTTTTCTTTGCCTGTTTTCTTGTCTTTGATTTCCTTGCTATAATTTGTAGTATGCTTCATACTTTCATTCCATGTTACAGTAACATCTTCTATTTTACAGGGAACTTCTGTCCAGGAGCAAAATGAGGAGACCATCTCCCAGGACAGTAGTTCTGAAGTTACAGCTAGGACTCCACCACCCAAGTCTACTGCAGTTTCTTCTGCTCCTACAACACCATCAGGGAGCCAGGCCAATCCCCTCTCTGTGAATGCTTCATCACATAATCTGCTTGGTGTGACTGCTTCGCCGATCCTTTCAGGTCCAAGTTCTGTTCGAGGTGCTTTGGACAATGCAGGTGCTACTGCTCCCTCATCTCCCATAAATATATCTACCCCCACCAAGGAAGAAGAAATTGCTAGCTTTCCCGGCCATAAATCATCTCCAGCTCTTACTGAAGCTGGACTAAGAAATATTGGCCGAGCTTCCCTATCCAATCAGCCTTCAACAAGTCTCCCTCTTAGCTCTGGCAGTACAATGTCTAACAATGGAGCCCTTGGTGCTGTTCCTTCTGTCTCAGAAATGGCAAAAAGAAATGTATTAGGATCTGATGAAAGAATTGGTACTAGTGGCATGGTACAGCCCCTTGTTTCGCCACTAAGTAGCAGAATGATTTTGCCACAAGGTACCAAGGCTAGCGATGGAGTTGGCTTTGCGGACAGTGGTAATGCTGGCGAGGCTACAGGTATTCCTGGCCGGATTTTTTCGCCTTCTGGAGTTCCTGGTATACAATGGAGGCCTGGGAGTTCCTTCCAGAATCAACATGAAGCGGTATGTAGCAATGTTTTCCGTTTTCGTAATTTAGTTCATCTTTCTGGTTACTACTGCTGTGGTTCATATGTGAAACCTGAACTACGATTCTATTGTTCTAAAAAGAAAAAAAGGAAAAAAAGAAGGGGAAGCTTATTTTTTCCATCCTGTGGTATGTGGGGCCACCAATTTTGCTCGTCGGATATTTATTCCAAGACAAATAGTTTTTTAAGTAATTGTTCTATATTGAGGAGTTAAAGTATGCTATACATTTTGATCCCTATCTTTAATAGCTTAAGCTTTTAGATGAGGTGGAACCTACCATGGCTTGGTTTCAAGGTGTTGGATTCGTGTTATTGCACTTGGTTTCCCCAAATGTTGTCCGTGCACTAGTTGGCACTCTGTTTGGTAGATGCACCAATTGATGCTTGTGTTGTGGGTTATGTCCCCATGCGCTAGCAAGAGTCTCTCATGGCTGGGTGCATAGCATGATATACATGATACATTGTTTGGTCCACTTCTAACAATTTAAGCTTTTAGATGAGTTGGTAACATAGGACGGAGTTCTTCACCTTGTATAGTCTTATTATCTCTTTGTGAAACTGAAAACACTATAACTACTCGTTAAAATGACATGACAATAGCTATCTCTAGCTGCAATTGTAGATTGCAAGCTACTTTTACTTTCTTTGTGAAAATGTGGCCAGTTTATTGTTTCATTCTCATAGTTCCCTATTTCCATCTTTTCAAACTAATTTCTTTTATACTTAACTGAGATGAGTCAGCACCAAGAGTCTTGGAACAGGGCCAGCCCTGTGAAATTCAGGGCCCTAGGCCGTTTATGTCGGAAGGGCCCTTCCGGTTTGTGGCATAAATTTTTTTTTTTTGAAAAATTAAAGAAATAAATATAAAAGATAATAAACAAAACACTTTATTCCAGAATTAGGGCATAACACATGTACAACTTAAAGCAACAAGAATCTGGAAGAAATTGAAAGAAATTTGATAAAGTATGAAAAGAAAAGAAGAAAACTTCCGGCCACTGCAGTAGAATTGGCGTGGCGGAGGCAGAGAAGTACCGACCCGGCTGGTGCCGTGGTGCAGTGCCACTGTAGGGAAATGGCGGAGCGGAATGAAAAATAAAAAAAATGGTAGAGATAATGGAGAAGAGAAAAGAATGCCTTGCAAACAAGAGTTTATTATGGCCATAAATGTTTTACAATTAAAACTTAAAAATGACTTTTGTTGTGAAAGAAAAACAAAAGTACCGAGAAAGACTACAGAGAGGGGCCATTGGGCCTTTTGGGATTTTTGGATGAAATAATGGATTTTTCATTTCATGGTATATTAGCATATATAATTTTCGGGGCCCTAAAAGCTGCACAATTTTATTTATCAAAAAAAAAAACCCGCACAATTTTACGGGGTCCAAGGCCCATGCCTCACTGGCCTTTAATCAGGGTTGGCCATGTCCTGGAATTTTATTTTTCCAGGTGAATGGTTAATATCTTTGTTATGGTATTAACCATTCATCAATCATCAGAAGCTCCTTGTTCATGCTAAAAGATAACAAAAAAATTTGCGGACGACACTCTAGTTTTCTGCAATGCAGATCCCAGTCAGCTAGGTTATCTTGGTCTTGTGCTGTTATTTTTCCAAGCTTCTTCTGGATTGAAAATCAATATAGCGCAGAGCAGATTTTCCCAGTTGGTCCAGTGGGGAATATTGAGTTCTTGGCCCAACTTTTTTGGGTGTAAGGTAGCTGAATTCCCTACTTCTTACCTTGGTCTGCCTTTAGGAGTAGCAGCATAGAGTGTTTTGAGGGACGGTTGAGTGGTGGCAGGCAATAGTATCTATCGAAAGGAGGCTAGTTAACTCATATCAAGAGCACGTTATCCAACTTGCCTACTTACTTCATGTCTATGTTTGGGCTTCCGTCATCTGTGGTCAAGAGGCTAGAAAAATTAGAGAGGAATTTTTATGGGAAGGGGCGCTGGAGGAAAGGAAATACCATTTGGTGAAGTGAGACTCTATATGTACCGACTTAGCAGGGTGTGGTTCAGGTATGAAAAAGTTGAGGGACTTCAATTCAGCGCTTCTGGGGAAGTGGCTATAGAGATTCATGACCGAGTGGTGGTGAGCTAGTACGGTGATAGTGACCATTTTTGGTATCCAAGGGAGGTTCACTCGGCGTATGTGGTGGGTGTATGGAAAGGGATTCGAAAATGGTGGGCTTATTAGGTGAGCAAGTACGGTGATAGTGACCATCTGTCAATATTAATTGACTCGTTGTAAATCGGATAGCGCCACCTGGTTTGATGCTCTGATTTATATACTTATTTTACTTATCAAAAAAAATTTAGTAACATGTACATTTGTTGGACACCAGCACTTACCGGAGTTTCCTGGCACTGTGTATGATGATTCTTGGAATTCCCTTGGTATAACAAATTTTGTTTTTTACTTTGGCCTTATAGCTTGTACTTCTTTGATGGCAAACTAAGCTTGGATGTTAATCTGCCGTTGATTCGACAGAGTAGAAAACAAGAAACAAATCTTACGTTAAAATACTTGCTCCGATTGTTAAATTAGTTGCCTTAGGGGGTGAGCCTTTGATGTATTTTCATTCCTTGAAAGAAGCATGCACTGTTTATTAACCTACTGGTCTCATAGTGCATCAGCATATTCCATCCGTCCCAAAAAAATTCCCATTTAACAAGTTCAAATGTTTTAAGATTGTAGCTTTACTTGCTTGTACTTCCTTTAAATTGCACTAAGATTATACTTTTTTTTCTTTTTTGGTAGAGATGAGACCTTTTTTTCGACAAACCAAAGAGGACAGAGGGACTAACCTTATTTTGGGACGGAAGTAGTAGTTTTTTGGAGGATTAGAGTATTAGTCTTCTAGAGTTCTCTTCTCTGTTGAAGTCTTATGGTGTTTGTAGAAGGGGTTGCCATCATAACACTTTGAAGTGATTACCACTCATCTAATCCGTCCCTGAACTAAGACTTAAGCTAATGAGAACGTTCTAGGCTCCTGGTGATAGATTTAAGAGGGTCGAGACAAAGTGCTTTAGCCGGTAATGGCAGTTAGGTCTCTATGGCCGCACCCCTGCTCAGGCAACTCAGGTGGGAGTTGGGACCTAATTAAAGAGGAGATAAAGAGCTGATTGTGTCCCCACTCAAGCAATCCTCATCCTTGGAGCATTGGATGATCACTAAGATGATGAAACCTAACAGGGAGTTTTAGATTCCCTGTGTCATCTGATACCATACATAGAGGTGTCAGGGCTCATTTTACGAAGCGTTAATCAATAATCTGACACAATTATCTATCTTGAGGCTTGGACTAGTGAGAATTAGAGAACATTCTGAACTCTATCACTAGCCTTTGCCCTCTTTCTCTCTAATCAGTCTCCCGACCTCTACCTCTTCAAATTCCTTGATTGCAACGTGTCACGCCAAGCATACCTAATGCAGCATACATCACAACCTCCGAGGACACCCACAATCTTCATTGCTCATTTAAAATTTTTTATCTGTATTGTATTTGTAGGGTCAGTTCCGTGGAAGAACAGAAATTCCCCCAGACCAAAGGGAGAAGTTTTTGCAGAGATTCCAGCAGGTGAATCAGGTGCAGCAACAAGGTCAGAGTACTCTGCTTGGCATGCCTCCGCTCACCAGTGGGAGTCACAAACAGTTCTCTGCACATCATCAGAACACGCTCATGCAGCAGGTGCGTCTTTGGTTGAAAGCTATTCTCCATGATGCGGATTTGTGCTCAATATGTCGTTATCCAGAAAATAAAGCTCACCTTTTCTTCTCTCATTACCTCTTTTGAAAGCTATTCTCCGTCTTTGTTAGTCTGTAAACTATTTTGGGTCAATTACTCATTTTTTTTGTGTTGGCCAGAATAGAGTAAGAGTGCATCTTCCTATATCATCTTCTTGAAAGCTATTCTCCGTCTTTGTTAGTCTGTAAACTATTTTGGGTCAATTACTCATTTTTTTTGTGTTGGCCAAAAAAGAATAGAGTACTTATACATGACAATGGTCTCCATGAGAATGAGTTATGGAATCCATCTTCTGTGGAAACAGAGTAAGTAATAGCATTTAGTGGATTTTTGATAAAGCTCTGACTTTGAGGTGCAATTTGAATTTTTAGTTTCCTAGAATTTGAAGTATAGACCTGACAAATTTAAACTTAAGGTTCATGTTAACCTCTATTTATTCATCTGCTATTGACAAACATCAATGTGATCCTTGTTAATAATGTTTGTGAACTTAACAATATTTAGTTTCCGTACTGTCATTCATAAATATATCTTGAAGAGTATCACCTCATCACATTACAGTTCAACTCTCAAAGCTCAGCTGTATCACCTCAAGTTGGGTTGAATGTTGGAGTCCAAGCAGCAGGTCTTACCACTGTCACATCGGTCTCCTCGCAGCAACAACCAAATTCGATTCATCCGCAGGCTTCTCAGCATGCAACTATGTCTACTGGTCCTAAAGATAATGGTATGCATGATTGTTTGCTATTTTTTCCCACTATTTTGTGTATGTTTTGCTACTTTAGCCGCATGGACATAGAGCACATGGCGATGTAGTGCGAGTGTGACAATTCATCAAAAAAGTTATAATGATATGAGGATATGGGAGGTGAAGACAAGGGAAAAAACGAACGAAGAGAGAAATATGGAAGACAAATAATTTGAATAATTTTGAAAGAGGGGAGAAGGAAGGAGAAGTTGACAGAGGTGGGAAATGAGGGAGGAAAGAGTTGAAGAAGAGTAGGGAGTAGAAATCGATAGCTAGAGAACGGGGTGATGCCATTGCATCTGATTGATTGACATTTAGCTTTATTTTATTTTTTTTCTTGAATGCCTTTGAATATGTGGCATTGCGACACAAGCATTCATGATTGTACGTACTCTAACATCCTTATTTTTTAATTATGCTAAATTGCAGGCCCACCCCCCCCCCCAAAAAATCGCTTCCAAAATGTATGAACCACATGTCTCTGCCACATCTGAATGTCAAAGTTAACTTATATGAATATGGACAGACTGTATCGATGCATATACGGTCAAAGGCCACACTCAGACACCAATTTATAAATATCTATGCTTCATAGTTGGTGGTTTAAATGTTTTAGTACAAGCGTTGAACCTGCATATAGTTTTGAAATCTCTGCTGTTTATCAGCAGCATTGCACTTGCACTGGAGTTTTTGTAACCATTTTTAAGGAATGCAGAAGCTGGCCATGCAAAAATTGAGGAACTGCAGCAACAACAGACTGTCTCTGAGGATTCAGCTGCTGATTCTACACCTACTGCAAGTTCGGGAAAGAATGCAATGAATGAGGATGATTTGAAGGCTTCTTATGCCCTAGATATGCCTGTATGTTTAATATCTTTATTATTATTTGATATTTTGGTATAACCTAACTTGATTGTGCTGATGGCTTGATTAGTATTTTCTCCTTAGTTTTTGTGTCCTTTTTCCTTCAACGTTAATTATTTTTATGTTATTGTAGGCAGGAGTATCTGCCTCCTTGACAGAGCCTGCCCAAGTTTCACGGGATATTGATCTTTCTCCTGGACAACCTTTACAACCTAATCATCCTTCTGCAAGCCTCGGTGTTATTGGTCGAAGAAGCGTGTCTGACCTTGGTGCTATTGGTGATAGCCTAAGTGCATCAACTGTGAACTTGGGAGTGATGCATGATCAGCAGTACAACTTGCAGATGCTTGAGGCTGCTTATTTCAAACTTCCCCAACCCAAAGACTCTGAACGTGCAAAGAGTTACACTGCGGTCTGAAAACTCGTTGCTCTCTGCCTTGTTAACCCACTATACATGAAGTCATCATTGAGTTCATATATTTATTTAAATATATTTTATGGTTTACAGAGGCACCCTGCAGTGACCCCTCCAAGCTATCCTCAGGTGCAGGCTCCCATTGTCAATAATCCGGGCTTCTGGGAACGGCTAGGAGCTGATAATTTTGGCACCGATACCCTATTCTTTGCATTTTACTACCAGCAGGTAACTTAAAACTTTATTTTAACCTTGTCCTTTTAGCTTGTCTTCTCATGCCTGATTATGTTTGCAGAATACTTATCAGCAATATTTGGCTGCAAAAGAATTGAAGAAGCAATCATGGCGATACCATAAAAAGTATACCACGTGGTTCCAACGGCACGAGGAGCCAAAAGTTGCCACAGATGAGTATGAACAGGGAACATATGTGTACTTTGATTTCCATATAGGCAGTGATGAGATGCAGCAGCATGGATGGTATGATACCTCTCAATCTTGCTTTTCACCTAATTAATTATACCGTCACTTAAATGGGATTTTTTTTTTAATTCTGGAGATTCCATGGGGATTGGAAATTTGTGTGTGCATATGCTCATGAGAGTCACTGCAATGGTTGATGATGAGTAGTTTCATGAAAATACCATCTATCCATCATTGCGTAGAACATTTAGCTCTAAATTTTTGATGCAAAAGGTTGTCCTCACAATGAAGATGTTTTAGTTATTGATTTTCATATTTCAGATAAATGTGTACATGGTTATTCTCGATTTCCCTGATGCTTACGCATGCTAATACTGTGTCCAGGTGCCAGAGAATCAAGACTGAATTCAAGTTTGAGTACAATTTTCTTGAAGATGAACTCACTGTGTAAATGGGGGATATGTTGACTATCCTGAAGCCTTCTTTTCTCTTGTATTTCACCTCAAAAAGCATTCGTCTTTAGATGTACCTCGTGTTTACTTTTTTCATTGATGTTTTTATTTTCTTCATAGTTTTTGCCTATACAGTTTCGTTGGAGATATGAATCTGTGTACACTTTAGATGGTATTAGTATTAGGGATGATGAAATAGAGAGATATGGAACAAAGATTTAAGGTCAAAATGCAAAACCTTAAGTGGTCAGGATCGAATTTGACACCTTTATATACTCCAGTCATTCAGGCGTATCATCCATCTGGAATAAATGACCTTTTAGTGGCTCCGTGGCTGCAGTGCAATGTAGTAAGTAGTATATGAAAGTTAACCCGATAGTTAAACGTAAAGGTAAAATAATAACGATTTCAACTCAACATTGAAAGTTTATACAATATTCTTGTCGTAATATATTTGTTCTTATTTTTCTAGTGTTTGCAATACATGCTACATATAAATGATTATGATATAGAAATTGCTTCGTACGATTCAGTAAGTTACTAATTCCCTTGTTTGCATGTGTATGTAATAGGTATGTCAATTATAACCCATTATCCATTAACTTATTCAACACAATTCACTAATTACCTAATTTAATCTAATCCATTAATATTTTTGGGCTCATGTGGGTAACTCGTTTTGACAATAATATCAATGTGTTGTGTTGTGTTGAGTTGGGTCGGGTTAAAGTGGGTTGGGTTTGTTGTCCATTTCGATCCGTGACTTCTTATGTTATGAAATCATGTTTTTTTGGGGGGAAAGTTGGGTTGAGATGGGTCAACCCGTTTTAACCCGTTGTCCGTTTGAACTTGTTTGATATTTGAGTTCTAATGGGTTTGATCCGTTTCAACCTATTACCCATTCCAATTCAACCAAATTGTCAGGCCTAGAATGTAAAGGCATGCGTTAAATAGTATGTTTCTGTGGTAATATATTAGTTAACCGGTAGAAAATATATTACAATTGTTTTGAACTTTGAATTGATATACGTGTTCGTAGTAACTAATTACTTCGTATAATTAGTAGAATAGCCGATAGTAATGAAATAGGGTGATATTGCAAAATAACAATTATGACCCAAAAATTATGGAGTTGTAATTATTAACACTATGAGATTTGTTTCGTTGAATAATTGACTCTATCAAGTCAAGTTTAAGTGAAATAAATTATATGGATTAGTGTCACTAACTTTTACGATGTTTGTATTTATTTAAGAGATAATTATACCCTTATAAAAATTATGGTTCGTTAATAAGTAATTGTTATTGGATAGTTGGGGGGCTAATTAATAATTAGCAGTTGTAGCACAAAAGTGTTATAATATTATAATTGATCCTACATGGTTAATTTGTATGACCGTAAAATATTAAATGAGTGAATGATATATTAGTCCTTACGTGTTATGCATATTATTGTAGTATTGTAATTGATTTTACGAAGTCAAATTGGAGTTTACTAAGTAGTTAAGTCAATTGAGTAGTTTAGTTCCGACATGAAATAAAAGTATTTTAAATAATATTATTCCTATGTTAAACTTGTTATGATTTGTGAATAATTAGCAGCAACTAAATTGAGGGTTGAACATATGCTATAAGATATGAAACTAGTATATGAAATTAAGTTATGTGAAGTTGTAACAATTAATGGATGTTCGTATGCCTGTATTGAATGACAGGTAAATTCGTACTACTTATGAGTATAAATAACTATATGAAATCGGATGGATATTACAACTATTTAATAGCAAATAGCTTTTGGGTTTGCGACTTACCATAATCAATATTTAAGATAACTTAGTTATCTTAATTGAGTAATTAAATCCTACGCTTAAAAAAGAAGTGACTAGGTTTCAGTGTAAAACTATTAACAGACTACCTAGATATCGTAACTCCAAGTCAATTATGGGCAATATTGTGTGAATCGAATACTTGTACATTATGCATAATATAAAATATTTTGCTGGATAGTAGGCATTAATGACATGTTCGTACGATTGATTTGAAACCCAAGATTTGTAAGCTTGGGTGTAGTATCAGTTAAAAGTGATTAACCTAGATTAAGTTAATCGTTGATAAGTTGCGAAACTTATATAAAGAATTAAGGTACTCGTAAGTATTGTTTGACAATGTTATGAGTAGTCGGATCGAGAGCATACTCTTATTACCATATGTACACCATCTGGGTACGGGCTGGGTACGGGATAGTTAGGAACTACATTATAAAGTTTACGTATGATATAGGGTGAAAGTGACAGCAAATTGGTGTATTGTGTGTAGTAGAGTCATTGACCTACTCTTGGGCTATCTAATGTTTAATAGTCGCAAATAGCTAGTGACACCATTGTATGTTATAAGACATAATGTTCAAATACTCGCTATTAGTCGCATATTATTTTATGATTTAATAGGTATTATTGACCTATGCTAGTGATTGAGTATGATCTTTAGTATTTACGAACTCATCAATTGTCTATTGTCATGGGTGGTAAGACTAGAGGACTATCGATGTATTGATCTTGGAATCCAGTAGCTACGGATACAATTACAATTTTAAGGTAATGTGTGTTTACCTGTGTGTTTTATGAATCATATAGATTCTGATATGAATACGATTGCCCAAATAGCAGGCTCATTGAAGACAAATCAAGGCAGCAACAAGCTGTCCCAAATTTGCTCAAAAACAACCCAAAAATTCGAATTAAAACTCAATACAAAAGATAGATTCGAGATCACCGGTTAGCGTCACTCACATAACGTAAAGATACCCGTTTGATTACTTTTCTCTAGCTTCATTCACCAAGGTAGAAGAAATCAGATAGAAAGAACAAAACTTGTTATGTGCATCTTTCTTAAGTCTAAAAAATCTGCCGTGTTCAAAGAAAACGATGCCCTTAAAAAGGCTACACAAATTAAACCCTAATCTGCCTAAAATTATGAAAACAACCCTTTTAACAACAACTGAAATAATTCCTAACCGAATAAAGGAAACTAAAATTACTTCATTAAGGAAACTAAAGAAAAGAAATCAATCCTAAAACCGAAAATATAAGTCAGCCTTGCGTTTGTTTTGGACTTTTTCTCTTAGAGGAAAAGAGGTCTTTTATAAGGAAAATGATATCCCTACCACTAATCCTACAACTTTCCTTACAACTATTAGCTTTTAGAATTATTAGCTTCCCTTCCTTCTCTTGCATGAGCCGTACCCTAGCCACTCCATGTAATGCTCGTAACCCCCAAGAACCCATGCAGCCCCAACCGAATTCCAAATGCCCCCAAACTGCTTAAGATGTGACCCTTGTTGTAGTTTCCTCCCTTGTTCAGTCCAATCCCGTGTGCCAAATATCTGTTTTCTTCTTGAACCTCTCCAGCCTACCTTGAGCCCACTTAATCTCTTTTGCCTTGCCAACCCAACTCGTTCCCTTCTTCACAATCAATTCAATAACAATCTCCCATTGAACTGACTTCCCCTCTTGCAATATTGGCTACCCCTTACGTGCCAAACTCCCCTTCTTTGAAAAGGATTGTCCTCAATCATGAATCCCTCATGTTAGTGAACCACCCTTGGATTTTTTTTTTGTCATTTCGCCATTATTTGAGTCCGATAGTTTCAACATGTTTGGGTAACACCTTCCCGTGTGTTTCCTTGTTTTTTTCCCAAGGATTTTGGTTCCTTTATTTCCCTTATTTCCTTCTCCCACGCTATCTCAAAACCCATAACTTCAGCTTTGACCTTTGCCATCTTAAAAAACTCGCATCCTCGCTTGTCAAGGAATTCTGTCCAGTAGCCTTTTCCTTACTTAACAACATGGATTGATTGAGTTCCAACCCAAACCTACCATAAGAAGATTTCAGGGCTGAAGGAGTTATCAAACCCACACTTGCTGCAAATGCTTCAACCTTGCCTTTGATGTCTCGGTCTTGCCGCTCTTTTAGCATACATTGCATCCCCAACTTGCTGCCTCCTTTCAATTCCTTCCCACACTTGAGACCTCCCACTGAAACAGTCCCACACTTAATGTCTTTACGCGAAACATCCCTAAACGGTGTACCCTTTCCTTTACAATCTGCCCAATCCATCTTGCAACCCAATATGTGCGCTAGTGCTATTACAAATTTTAGAATCTTTGTGGCCAAATAACCCGTGCCATCCATCTCTTAAACCATTTTTTTGTGCTTTATGAGCAAGGTAAAAAGATTAAGAAATTATGCCCATCTCCTAGTTTTTCCTTCGGCTTGGATTCCAAGTTGACTAGGTTTTGGACCCCAAGTGTTCAAACGGAAATTTCTGAATCAACGAGATACAAACCATGTTACTTGTATGGAATTCATTGTCTTGATTTGGTTGTTCATCTTGTGCTATAACAACTTCAAACCCACTGCCCATTTCTTTGTTTGTCCCGACTCCAACACATTCATTAGACCGTCTCCTTAAAGAATCCCCTGTGTCCTCCACTTTACATACCTTCCATCCCGCTTTCCAAGATGGCTTACATTCGTAATAGATAGATATGGATGTAGTATCACGTTCTTCATCCCAAGCCATGCAACTCAATACAAAAATCTGTTTTTGAATGAAATTTCGCATAATAGAGCAATATACCTTGGAATCTAAATTTGAAATCCTTGATGTAAAAGGATTTGGAATTTTCAATTCAAACGGGCTTTTGAAGACGTGTGTTGACTTCAATTCCCCGCTGACTGTTTTCAATTCCTCTCCTTCATCCCTTTCAAGTCCCTCAGGCTCACGTTTTCCTTGCAACTCCTCTCGTTCCACCCCATGTTCACAAGAAGCTAAACAAGAATTTTGTGGACCTTGTTCACCTAACTTTTTGACTGATTGGGCTAAGTTCAGATTTACCCCTTCATCCTTTTCTATCTTTGTTACTTAAACTGCAGGTCCGAGCTGTCCCCATCCTTTAATAAGGAGGACGGTATTAACTTGAATTTCTTTTTTCCCTTTGCTACAATGTACGTGTTCTTCCTCCCATCGTGCATGACAAACCGATCAAATTGCCACGGACGTCCCAAAAGAACGTGACATAATCTATGGGCAGCACATAACATGTAATTTCTTCTTCATAACTTCCTATAGAAAACAAGATAACGATTTGTTGGATTACCTTGATTCCCGTGCCTTCTTGGAGTCCGTACAACTCATACGGAGAAGGATGATCCGAGGTTGGTAGTCCCAATTTCTCGACAACAAAAGTAGATGGTCTATTGACACAACTTCTTCCATCAATCACTATAACACAAACCTTCTCTTTAATCAACCTGTGAGTTCTGAAAATCTTCTCCCTTTGATCCCTGATCTCCATGATCGTTTTGCAAATGGGGATTCACGAAAGCTAGCTCTGCCACTTGATGTGAATATGATTGCCCAAATAGCTGGCTGATCGAAGACAAATCAAGGCAACAACAAGCTGCCCCAAATTTGCTAAAAAACAGCCCAAAAATTTGAATCAAAACACAATACAAAAGATATATTTGGGATCACCAGTTAGGTTTCACTCACATAACATAAAGATACCAGTTTGATAACTTCTCTTTAGCTTCACTTGCCAAGGTAGAAGAAATCGGATAGAAAGAACAAAACTTGTTCTGTGCATTTTTCTTAAGTCTCAAAAATCTGCTGTGTTCAAAGAAAACGATGCCCTTAAAAAGACTACACAAATTAAACCCTAATCTGCCTATAAACATGAAAATAACCCTTTAAACAATAGGGCAACCGAAATAACTCCTAACTGAATAAAAGAAACTAAAATCACTTCATTAAGGAAACTAAATAAAAGAAATCAATCCTAAAACCGAAAATATAAGTCAGCCTTGCGTTTGTTTTGGACTTCTTGTCTTGGCGGAAAAGAGGACTTTTAGAACTACTAGCTGCACTTCCTTCTCTTGCATGAGCCATACCCTAGCCACTCCATGCAATACCCGTAACCCCCAAGGACTCATGCAGCCCCAACCGAATTCCAAATGCCCCAAAACTGCTCAAGCTGTGACCCTTGTTGTAGTTTCCTCCCTTGTTCCAGTCCAATCACGTGTGCCAAATATCCGTTTTCTTCTTGAACCTCCCCAGCCTACCTTGAGCCCACTTAATCTCTTTTGCCTTGCCAACCCAACCCGTTCCGTTCTTCACAATTAATTCAATAGCAATCTCCCAAACAGCTCCCTTTGGTCTTGGATTGCACAGCCCATTTGATGCCATTGAACTGACTTCCCCTCTTGCAATATTGGCTACCCCTTCCTTTTCAATAATTACTTTTATTAAATTATATTTGTATTTTATGAATAAAGAAATTTCTGAAAAGAAAATAAGCTAAAATCAAAATAACTAAATTATTTTTCCCGTTAATTATTATTTTTTTTTTGTAAATTATTTTGATTTTAATATTTTTCATTATTTTTTTTGTTTTATTGACTCCGTAACTATTATTTTTGTTTTATTTTTAAGAATTAGTTTTACAGAAAAAATTTGTTCCGTAATTTTTTATTATTATTTTGCTAACCTCAGTTTAAATTGTTTTGTTTTATTGACTCTATAACTATTATTTTTGTTCCATCAAATATTTTTATTTTACTAATATATTTTTGTTTTACATAACTATTGTTAAGAATTTGTTTTAAACTTTTGTTCCGTAAATTATTTTATAATTTTACTAACCTCAGTTTAAATTATTTTTGTTTTATTGACTCCGTAACTATTATTTTTGTTTCATCAAATATTTTTATTTAACTAATGTATTTTTGTTTTACATAGCTATTTTTAAGAATTTGTTTTAATTTTTTTTTCGTAATTTTTTTTAAATTGAATTTTGTTTTTATTGACTTTGTAACTATTATTTTTGCTCCATCAAATATTTTTATTTTACTAACGTATTTTTGTTTTACATATAAATTTTTAAGAATTTGTTTTAAACTTTTTTTTCTGTAAATAATTTTATTTTACTAACCTCTGCATTAAATTATTTTTTTTTTTTTGATTCTGTATCTTTTATTTTTATAGTGGCTTGCTCCATAAATTATTTTTATTTTACTAACCTCTTATATTTTTGTTTTCTTGACTCAAATACTATTATTTTTATTTTAGTTATTATTTTTTTTGTTTAAAGAGAAAAAATGTTTAAGTATAATTAAAAGAGAGGAGATGGTGGTGATGTGAGAGAAAAGAGGGAGAAGGGAGAAAGAGAAATACAACCAGAGAAGAATGTATAGAGAGAAAGAGTGAAATGATAACTCAAAAGTCAATAATTCAAAAGTGAGATTTTGCAGAGAGAAATCTACCCTTGCCATTGCTGCCTCCTCCCAATTCTTTCCCACACTTGAGACCTCCCATTGAAACATCCCCACACTTCATGTCTTCATGCGAAACAACACTAAACCGTGTACCCTTTCCTTTACAATATGCCCAGTCCATCTTGCAACCCAATATGTGCGCTTGTGCTATTACAAATTTCAGAATCCTTGTGGTGTCATCCATCTCTTGAACCATTTTTTTTGTGCTTTATGAGCAAGGTAAAAAGATTAAAATTTGTTTTTGAACGAAATTTAGCATAATATATAGAGCAATATACATTGGAATCTAAATTCGAAATCCTTGATGTAAAAGATTTGGAATTTTCAATTAAACAGGGTTTTTTTAAAGACATGGGTTGACTTCAATTCCCCCTTAACTGTTTTCAATTCCTCTCCTCCATCCCCTTCAAGTCCCTCACATACGTTTTGCTTGTAACTCTTCTCGTTCCACCCCATGTTCACAAGAAGCTAAACCAAAATTAAATTTTGTGGAGCTTGTTCACCTAACTGTTTGACTAAACTGCGAAGTTAAAAACAACAAGTAGAAAGGGCGAATACTTGCGAATAAGAGGTGGCGAGGAAGGGATAACAAAGCAACCGAAGACCTAAAAAAAGACGGTCACCGGAATTAGTGCCAGAACAATAGAAAATGGCGACAGACTCACCAGAAACTAGTATAGATCCTGAAACCTACTCAAATCAAACTCAAAAACAACAAAATTGACTCCAACAGAAAGAAAAGAAGAAAACGAACCTGGGGAACTAGATTGCAAGAGAAAAGAACAACTGGAAGTAACAAGAAATGGAAAGAATAACAGGAAGGAAACTTTTGCCTTCGAAACACGATTTTGGGAGGGAAAAAACTTAGAACTTGCAGAAGCGTGTGAAGGAGGCCAGAAAAACGACCTTTTATGTGACCGAAGACATTGGGTCCACCTGAAAAGAAAGCACGTGGATCCTACCTAACCTCTCCTAAAGCGACACATGGCGAGTACCATGCAGTGTTGGACACATGAGCCGACGTCGTTTTGGTAGAACGACGGCGCAACAATTATGAACAGTATACCGAAATGATTACTTACGACCCATTGATAACCGTGTCATTAATTGCAAATGGCGCACCGATTTCCTAGACAATTCCACTATCAATTCCAAATCTAACCTCGACTTAAAAGCCTAAGCGAGCATTATCGAGCAACAACGATTGAAAATAAGAACGACCATAAGCTAGGGAGCCGTCAAAGGTCGGAAAAGCCGAAGAAGTGATAGTACTCAACTATCAAAGGAAGAATCCAATTAAAACTTTCCAAGCTAAGGATGAATCCTTGCACTTGGAAACTCGGGGGCTATTGAAGGGACCTGACCAGGGTCCTCCTACGTGGAGAGACACGTGGCCCCCTAGCAAGGTTCAAGGAAGGGACCACCACCCAATAACTCATCTAGATACCCGAGGAAGACCGACCATAACGGGCGACCATAGAGATGCCAATCAATGATCTTTGGTAGGCTAAGGATCACACCAAATATCAAACAGTCAACCACCTTGACGAAGAACAACCATGCTCGGCAGATAAAACCTTCCCTGATGTTGACAGACCTGACATGTAGACTGTACATAGCGGCCAGATGTCACCTTTACATGAATCGGGCAAGCCATGCAAATGGATGTATCTTAGCGGCTAATCAACCACCTACTGTGGATGAATCACACGTTATCTATCAACCACTCAGGAGTTGCCACCAAGTCGACCAACAAAGATGTCCCTCGATCTGGGACCCCTATTTCAATCATGATCTCAAAATACAACTACTATAAAAGGAAGCCTTTCCCTTCAAGGAAAGGTACATTCACTAACAAGCATTCAAGCACAAAGCATATCTAAGACAATCACCAAAAGCTTAAAGGAAGACCTAGCTCTAACATACATATATTCCCTGATTATTGACTCTCACACCAGAGGGCTTTAGCTGGGATAACCCTCAACATCCTAACGGTAGTTTCATTTCAGGTCATAAGAGATCACAGATAGATGCACAAGTCACGGAGTTAAGAGAGAATAAATCCCAGATATCCTAAACTCTATGATACATCAAGTATCCCAATTTATCACGTGAACACTTATCATCGACACGTCAGCTTCGGTCCATTACGTGGATTACCAGCTCAGTCACCCCTTCTTTGTGGTGTGATCAGGTTCAATGAAGGGTTTTAGTTAATTAGAACAATGAATGTAGGTGTTTATTGAATTGTTGGATGGGCTGTGATAACTGATGAACAACCCTACTTTGGATTTGAAAATTTTGAATTTACTTAATGAACAATGAATTTAGGTAAATTTAAATTTGGTTTGTTCCTTGAATGATTGAATTTAGGGTTGTAACTAATTTCTATAGTTTGGTTTGTATTATTGGATTTTCTTGTAATTGCCTAGTTGGTGATTTTTGTTCAATGGTTCCTACCAAGATGATGAAAACATGTGTTATTTCTTTGCTTGATATGACCCACTAATGACTCAATGAGCAAGAGAGATGCTTAATGATTTTCAAAACAAAGAGGTAGAGATCGATTAAGACAATGTCAATGAAGCTTGCAAGTACAACATTGAAGATATCAAATTAAAAAAAGGAGGTTTGGAGAGAAGGAAGAGAATGCTATTTTGAATTGAAAATTGGTTATGAATGGTTGGAAGGAGAAAATGTTTGTTCTATTTGTTGTCATGGTCAGTGATCACTTAGTGTACAAGAATTCCCAAATGACTCATCAATTTATGTTGCCTTAGGTTTTTCTGATTCAATATGATTTGGTAGTTTTTGGACATGATGGCCATAATCTCCTAGTTAATGATAGTTGTAATGTCATGTTATGTGGTAGTTTATGTTGGACAAGGCCATGGTACTATGTAGCATGAAAATTGTTATTAATGGAAGTTATTTGAATATCGGTTCCAAAAACAGAGAGCCATTACATCAGTACCAAGAAACAAAGGTTGCATTGCATATTTGAGAAAGCTAAAAACATAGACGCTTGAGTTGCATAACAAATTACTTCAATACCAAAAAATAGAGTGTCATTACATCAACATCATAGCTTGTTTATGATCATTCCATTATAAGTGTAATACCCCAATCCTACATCGAGTAGATGTGAGACTTGTGTGTGATTTATAAGGTAGTCATGTACTACTACTGGGCACCAACATCATCCATGGACTTTTGGGACGGCTTGTGGTGGGCATGATGACCCAAGTTGCTGCGTGCTCAGTGGGCAAGTGTGTGGGCTACACGTATTGGACTGGGCTCTCGAGCTTGGATCGTTACAAATGGTATCAGAGCGGGTCCCAGTCAAAATATGGGAACAAAGTGCTGTGCGTGCCAAAATGCTACACCGCAGAAGGTGGGAGCCACCTCTTGATCCCCCGTACGAGCCACCTCTTGAATCCTACATCGCACGGGGTATGATTCGGACTTGACAAGGACGTCAAGGATTTAAGTGGGGGAGATTGTAATACCCCAATCTCACATTTGGTAGATGTGAGACTTGTGTGTGATTTATAAGGTAGTCATGTGCTACTACTGGGTACCAACATCATCCATGGACTTTTGGGTTCGACTTGTGGTGGGCCTGATGACCCAAGATTCTGCGTGCTCAGTGGGCCCGTGTGTGGGCTACACGTATCAGGCTGGGTTCTCGGGCTCGGGTCGTCACAATAAGTACCAAAACAAAAAATTGTGTCATTACATTAACAAGGTACTACACAAAACAAAAACCTTGGGCATTAGATAAAGCTAGAAAAACAGAGTGAATTGAGTTTCAAAGCAAATTATTTCATTTATATCAAGTAACAATTGTATCATTACATAAAAGTTTCAAATAATCCATGATATAAACATTTGAAGTACCAAAAAAATGACCATCATATTCAACCTAGCCAACAACCTAAGTACCCCATGTTTACATTTCAAGTACCAAACAAATGGACACCATATACAACCTAGCCAACATTGGGCAATCACAAATCACTATCATAGACCCCCTGTTTTATATGTCATCATTGTCATGTAGCAAAAAATAGCTCCAACATTAGGAAATCATCAACCATTAGCAAGAAATTATTTTACATGCCATCATTGTCAAGTATCATAAAATGTATTACATACACTAGACATCTTAACACATCTAATCTACCTCTATTGTCATTCCATTGGTCTCCTTACACTTCCTCTTTCATATATTCATCTTATTCCTTTCTAACTTTTAGACATGTTGCCCTTTCTCAACTTTAGTTCTCTTGTTTAATTGAGTCACACCTTCTGTTTCAGTTGTACCTGTGTTAGATTTGCATTAGTATGTACTTGTTCACTTACAACTTTATTCCTTACTACTTCATTCACGAGTCTAACAATTTCTCTACATTTTTTAACTAGTGAACTTTTTGCTAAACTTGTATAACTTTGATTGGATTGAGTTGCAAATGCAGATTGCTAGACAATTTCAAAGACAACGGATGTTAATACAAAATATATATGTTAAGACAAATTTAAGACTAGGAAAACACAATAAACAAAGATAATGCATTTAATATTGTTCGATATATTCACCCATTTAAATTTGCTTGTAGCCATTTTTAATCAAGTCACCAGTACAATAAGCTAGTTAGCGTGACAACATTCTCTATGACTTAGCTTCATAATAGAATTAGACTTTTGTTAAGAATGCTTATCGACAAGCACAAACACCTTGTATAAAACATATTACTTGGTAAAGCTATTGCTCCACTCGATCCAACAAACTTTGTGGAAAGATTGCTATATAGTTCAAAAAAATCCTCCGTTTGACTTCTCAAATGCAGTCACGTGGGTTCATTAAATGCAACTTACGTGTTCAAGGAAAATACTTAGTAAAGGACGATTTGCATCAACAATATGCCTAGCCAATTTAGGCAAAGTTGAGCATCATAATTCTGCACTTTTGCCAAAGATGGTACGATCCAATGGAAGATCTCAACAATGTCTCAGTGCATTAAATGGATTCATAATATGTTTAGATATTCTTTTTGAATTATTTATGAAGCTCTTCCTAACGCTTATTCATATCTCTCGAGAAATATATATCATACACTTGAAGCTTTAGAAGAAAAACAACAAGAACAAGAAGGAAAACACATAGTCAATTCAGACAACTAGAGATCTTCAAGCTACAACATTCAAATACTTTGAAGAGCAACTACACTTTGATTCCACTCTTTAATTGCTTTTCATCGTGTTCTTAATACTCTGTTACGTAGCCCACACGAGAGTGATTAATCTTGTTTATCAAATTATTCCTCTCACCATAAACACTTGGTGAAAATATTTTTATCCATGGTCCATTAGTGATCTTTGCAATAGAAAATAATAGTGGACGTAGCACTCTTCAAAGTGTAAACCATTTCAAATTCATGTGTTCTCTTATTCTCTTTACATTGTTTGTGTTGCACTCATAGTCCATCATCATAGCTATTGATAAAGGAGTTTTGCCTATCATTCTTCTTAAATCTATTTCCGCTGCAATCAACTTTAGTAATTGAAGCTGATACACAATCTTCTTTTAAATATAAAATTTTAAAACAGAATATATGCTATTCACCCATCCTCCTAGCCTATAGTGTGTTCCCACTATTTCAATGTCTATAATACATATATGTTAAGACAATTTTAAGACTAGAAAAAAACAATAATTTTCTTTATTGCATAGTCTGCATTTAATATATCCGAGTTGATTAAGTTGCAATCGGTGGATTGAATTGCACATCTAGGTCAAGTGCATGACTTGCATATGTTGTAGTATGTTCTCCTCCCTGTTATGACAATTTCAAAAGATGTTAAAGACAATAACAACAAATTAGAAAAAATCATGCAACATATGTTGTGAATAAAAATGGTTAATTGCATAAAAAAACCCTGACCTATTTTAGTTTTTTCGTTTTGAACCATCTGTGTTTTTTTTTGCATGTAAAACCTCAACCCAATTTTTTTTCTAATTAAAACATTATGTCAAAAACTTGTTAGTTTTGTAAGGGGAAGCTAACTGGGCGTCCTAGTGAGAATCCTATGTGGACTGGGCAGGAGAGCTCAATGTCCACGTCATTTTCCAGCCAAAAATAATTTTGTTTTAAACCCTGGCCTAGTTTGAAATTTCAAAACAACCCATTTTTTGATAAGATTTTCTCAAATTTTATTATAATATATACAAACCTCATACACTTTTCATTGGATCATCTTTTATTTCTTAGTTTAACAGAATGAATAGAGGAGTTCGTTATCATTGCGGAAAGATGACTGTCATGCTTATATCATGGACAAATCAAAATCCAGGACGAAAGTTCTTAGGTTGTGAAAGATATATAGTAAGTAATTTATTTTTTGTGATTGATTAACTAATTAATTTTGCTAGAAAATAAAATAAGTTTTAATCAACTGATCTTTTTTGTTCTTGTAGACAGAAGGGGGAGCAATTTTTTCCTTTGGTATGATCCTCCTCAGAAAGCCGTGCAAAGTAACAAATGCCTTTGGTTTTATTTGGTTATATCATGCTTGTTCAACTTACTCTTCATCTTAGTCATAATTGGGCAAGACTAAGCTATTGTAGAATGAAAGTATAATGAATTGGGGTTATTATTGTGGTGATTTTAACTTGTTATTAGATATGTATTTAAATGGATATTAGTAATCCCCTGATGTAATCCTTTGATTTTGGTTGGTGTTTTTGGCTAGTGGAAATGAATGAAATGTTTCTTATTTGATTATGTAATCCTATCATAACTATCAACACAAAGCTTATGTGATGTCCTCATTGCTATATTATCATCAACAAACACTATGTAATTGAGTCATCAACAAATACAAACTCCATACAACGAACACAAACTACATTACATAATGTTATACTAGATGTTAGTAAATCATTGTTAAGTTGCATAATAAAAACCCTATTTTGTAACATAAATTAGGGCTTTTCCAAGAAGCCCTAATTGGGTGACATGTTATTAAAATCTATATAAAACTAAAGTTTGTTTTTGCTTATCTCAATCCTTTGTGCTTTTAATCCAACTAGTAATGCTCTCGTGCGTTGCACGGTTTGTACATGAGTATAAAATCATATACTCAATTAAAGTTAAATAATATATAATTAAAAAATTTAATATGAAAAAATTAATAAACATTAAAATTAAAGATAAAAAATCACATGAATTTGAAAAAAGTTATTATAAATTTATTTAAATGTATTTCCTTGTTCGGAAAGGGAGGATCTGATGAAATTGAACCATCTTCGTCATTCATTAAATCAACAATTGATAATAGACTTCTACATGTGAATGACAAAAATTGATAGAGATGATAATTTCCGATATTTCGTATTAATGTAGTAGCCATAAAAAAATATTGGTTATTGAAAATAAAAACATATAAAAATACATAAATGAAAATTACTTTACTAAATAGTCAAAGATAACACCGTTTGCTATATTATATCCGATAAAGGAGAAATTGAAATATGACTTAACACTCTAAACATAACTTCCAATTCTAAAATATCGTAGAACAACTTTTTGCGCAACATAATTCTTATATGACTATTCAATCATCAATTAAAAAACACAAACAAAAAATATTATAAAATGAAACAACATAATTTATACATGACATTACAATTACATTAAACAAATGGGTAATTGCGGGTCAGTCTTTTCTCATGATTTTTTAACAACATAAGTATACCGTTTTTTATTAACCGGAAAAGTACACTTTCATTCAATTGTTCCAATAATGCCCAAATCACATAGATGATGTAAATTTCTTCTCCTTCTTCTCCCTCGTCTTCGAGTTCGTCCGCCCAAAGACGCAAAAAAAAAAGTATGGTGGTTATGGATAAAGATGAAAACGAGTAGGAAGTTAGGTGGTGAAGAATGGTGATTACCACGTAATTGTGTCCTCACATTCTCTTCCTACTTCATACCCCGTTCTTCTTCTTCATTTTGTGTTTATGTGTGTGATTCAAAATAGATTTACTTTTGTGTTTGAGTTGCTGTGCATATAATGCTTGATGAAATGCCCAAATAGGAATTTGTTTACTGAATGGTTTACTAACTGTTTGATTGTTTGAGTCATTTTTTTTGTACTCCAATCATATTAGTATGTGTAATGATTTTTATCATTCAAAAAAAGTGTATTGGGTCGATATGCTCATATAACATTTTCATCATTTGATGTTAAAATTGAATGTTAGATTTTTATCAATTGGCATATGTATTATTTTTGTTGTTTTTTATAATATTATTTCATGTTTTTTTCTTGTTTTCTTAGTTGGACAGTTATACAAAAACTATGCTGCAGAAAGTGTTTCTTTCGAACAATATATTGTTTCTTCCGGACACTCAATTTCTCCTAATTTTTTATTTATAATATGTTTTTACAAATATTTGATTACTATTAAAGTAAGCATATATGATCATCAATGGCAAATGTTGTATTTCGTTGTTGGACACCTTTTTTGAAACTGGATGCATCAATTTTGAATTACAATACATCATTTGAGAATTGTGATGCATCAATTTCGATGTGGGATGTAAGTAAGATGCATTAATTTGAATAAATTGTTGATTGTATACATGAAAGAAGAGAAATGAAGGTCTGATTCATTATGATTTAAGGCGCGATGCATAAATTGGATTAGTTGACTTAAATTGATGCATCACGATGCATAGATTGATGCAACGCGATGCACTAAATAAGTGATTCGTAGCGCGTCTTCGGTTCATTAAGGGTATCGTAGCCTTTTCACTTCAAAGTGTATTTTTTTTCGATTAAAAAAACATATAAAAAAACTGTAGCAGTTGAAATCTTCACATAGTAGACGTGCTGAATTTCTCCTTAGAACAAACAACAAAAAAATGCCTAAAAAATATTCAAATTTTCACATTTGAAAACTTTACATAGTGAAGAGCCAAGGAACTGTCTAACTCCCGTATCTGTCCAATTATAGCTAACAATTATAGTTGTTTTAGCTTCCATGATAATTCATGTAATTGTTTTGATAATTTATTAATTTCTCATTCAATTGTTAACTTTTATTAAATCCAATAATTGAAATAAATAATTATCTATTAGTTAATTGAAGTTTAGTATAATTAAAAGAAAAAATCAAAACTATTCTTTATATTACTGAATGTGAATTATGCTAGAAATTGATTGATATATATATATATATGGTTGTCAATTGTATATATATATATATATATATATATATATATATATATATATATATATATATATGGTTGTCAATTGTCTCAAGTCAAAAGAAGAATGCCAAAAGTTGATTTATTTATCTAATCAATTTTGATTATGAATTTGTTTCATTTTTCAAGGCATTAATGACACATATATAGTATAAAAGTGTTTCTAATTTTAGAAAGTTCTTTTTGGTGGAAACTTTCCAAAATTTACTCCTCTCCTTATATATATATATATATATATATATATATATATATATATATATATATATATATATATATATATATATATATATATATACTAGTATCTGTGCCCGTGCCTATGACACGGCGTGAGAAGGGGAAGATATCCGTATTGGGGGTGTTAATATTTAAATAATTAAATATATGTTATAATCATGTTTCAAAAAATATTTTTTTATAAAGATAATATTTGAGACGATCTAATTGGGGAGGTTTTAAATAATCATACCTCTTGTGAAGATGGTGACACCGGTTCTTTTCCTTTTTCTGAAGCTGAAAGTTGGTCCATTTAGTGGAAATTGCTGAATAGGTTTTGTAAATAATTTAATTAGAAATCGAAATACAAAAATTGATAATTACATAAAATAATTACAAAAACAATGTACTAAATGAAATTGGGTAAATCTAAAAATTTCAAAACTCACTATCAAAATATTTTTAATGGGTAATGAAAACTGAATAGTAACATATTTTGTAACAAAAACACAATAAATTGTGTTTTAGACAGTTTTCCTTAAATAATAAAAAATGTATTAAACAATTAAAAAATGGTTAAACAAAAAAAGATGTTTATTACAAATGCGTCGGATCTTTAAGATGAAGAGAGAGAAAGAGATAGAGATAGAAAGAGATAAAAGGGATGTATATGTATTAGAGGAAGAGAGAGAAAGAGATAGAGGGAGATAAAAGGGATGGATATGATCATATGAATTAGAGGAAGAGAGAGAAAGAGATAGTGAGAGATAAAAGTGGGATGGATCTTGTGAAAAAAAGCGTGCATATACGACGGTTGTTGGGAAGAAAAAAAAACCCTGAAAAAACGGTTGTAGATAAGGCGCCTTGCACTAAACGGTTATATATATATATATATATATATATATATATATGGCGCCTTGCAATTGATTTCTCCCTTTGTCTCTCTTACTTTTTAAATTTCTTTGTGAAATTCACTTTATTCTCTTTGTTCCCTTTGTTACGGTTCTCTCTCTTAATTAGTGTCTCAGTAGTTATGAAAATGAGAATGAATATAATGATTAACTTGAATTGTGTGACTTTAATCTGTCAACATGCACGACATGTTCAAAGGTAAAATAACATTTCTGTCTTTTTAAATATTTTTCATATAACCTAACTAACAAAAATGATTTTGATTTAATTATAATTAAATGTCAAATATAATGATTAAACTGAGAAAAAAGTAATGTTAATTTAGGATGACCAAATTGTAATAGTATAAACTTATTTATAAACATAGTAATTTTAATACTATAAATCTATACTTTTTTAAAATGGGACAAATAGATAAATCTACAATTTTAAAGTTTGACTTGTAAGACGATTCTTCTTTTGGACGAAAGTGTAAGAAATCAAAATTTATATTTACAAAAAGTAAGAAAGATAAACCTCCGTCAATACTTCCAACTTTCCATGTAACAAAGCTGAAGCCCTTACTCAAACCTCGAAGCACAGCAGCAATGGCGAAACGCCTACCCCTCTTTCAAAGACTTCCCGCCAACACCCTCAACAGCACTCAAAATTCCTCCTATATCCCTCTCTCCAAACCCCTCTGCACAACCTCTCCATCATCCAATCCCGTCAATGGCAGTCATCCCAATATACACGAAGACCGCAACTTACAACTCAACAAGCTCCAGGTACTGCTCCAGCAAGGCCACACTGAGACCGCCAAAACCCTAATCAATACCCTAATTCTATCCAAACCTCTGTTCCCATCTCCCTCCAATCTCTACACCTCATTTTCTCTCTCCTCGCCTTCCACGAAAATTACATTCTCAAACTTGATACTCTCTGTCTGTGCCGAGTCGAAGCTACCCAATGAAGCCGTTCACTTATACAAGCTAATCAAGAATGATGGTAACTTTCCTTCTCTCCCTGCATTCAATCTTTTGCTCGAGTCTTTGGTTTCGTCAGGTCAGTATAGTCAAACCCTTGACTTGTTTAATGAAGCTGTTACTTTGGGTATCGGGGTTGATGGATTTACGTATGGTAAAGCTGTACAGTCAGCTGTGAAATTGGGAGACTTGAATAAGGGTATGGAGCTCTTGAGTTGTATGAAAAATAATCGGGGAGTGCGTTGTAGTAATTTTGTGTATAATGTTCTCATTGGTGGGTTTGTCAAGGAGAGGCGGATGGAGGGTGCACAGAAGCTGTTTGATGAAATGTTTAAGAGGAGGGTTGGTCGTAATAGGGTGACTTATAATACGCTTATAGATGGGTATTGTAAGGTGGGGAATTTGAAGGAGGCTTTTCAGGTTCGTGAATTGATGAAGAGGGATAATGTGGATGCAAATGTTGTCACGTTTAATTCATTGTTGAGTGGGCTTTGTAGAGGGAAGAGGATGGAGGAAGCTATGAACGTGCTGCAGGAGATGAAGGTTTGTGGGTTTGTTCCTGATGGGTTTAGCTATAGTATACTTTTCGATGGGCATTCTAGGTGTGGGAATGCAGATGCGTCGTTAGTGTTATATGAACAAGCGGGAAGGGATGGGGTTCGGTTAAATAGTTTTACTTGTAGCATTTTGTTGAATGGGCTATGCAAGGGTGGGAAGGTTGATAAGGCGGAGGAAGTTTTGATGAAGTTTATGGAAGGTGGGCTTGCTCCTAATGAGGTGATATTTAATACAATCATCAGTGGGTATTGTCAGGAGGGTAGGATGGAAAAGGCGGTTTCGACCATTGGAAGAATGGAAATTTATGGGTTGGAGCCTAGTTGCATTACTTTCAATATAATGATTAACAAGTTTTTTGAATTGGCTAATCTGGCTGAAGCAGAGGAATGGGTGAAGAAGATGACAGAGAAGGGAGTTCCCCCAGGCTTGCAGACATATAACATACTACTTAATGGCTATGGGCAGAGTTGCCAATTTGAAAGGTGTTTCAAAATTCTTGAAACGATGGAGATTAACGGAGTAAAGCCAAATGTTGTAAGTTATGGAAGTCTAATAAACTCTTTGTGCAAATGTGGTAGGCTTGTTGAAGCTGAATTAATACTGAAGAATATGGTGGACAGAGGGGTTTTGCCAAATGTACAAATATATAATATGCTTATTGATGGTTATTGTAATGGAGGGAAGATAAAGGATGCTTTCATGATTTTGGACGAGATGTCTGGCAAAGATGTTGTTCCAACTCTTGTTACGTACAATGCTGTAATAAATGGGCTTTGCAAGAATAGTAGGGTGGTGGAAGCCGAAGAATTGGCTCTTCAACTCACGAGTAAAGGTTTAAATCCTGATTTGATTACATATAATTGTCTAATCTCAGGGTATTCAATCACAGGAAATGCCGAGAAGTGCTTAGAGTTATATGAGAATTTGAAAGTGTCTGGAATCAAACCCACTGCAAAAACATTTCATCCCTTAGTTAGTGGATGCAAGAATGGTGGACCGGTGCTTGTAGAGAAAATTGTTGGAGAAATGTCTCAGATGAATTTGACTGCTGACCGAGCTTTATACAATGAAATTATTCATATTTTTGCGGAGCATGCTGATGTTCAAAGAGCATTATCCATGCTTAGGGAGATGGTGGATTGTGGAATTTTTCCTGATAGGAGGACCTACAATAGCTTGATTATGTTGTGCTTGAATGAAGGGAAACCCAAGGAAGCGAATAATCTTGTTGATGAGATGAAGGCCAATGGAATTGCTCTAAGAGCTGATACATATAGCACACTAATTAAGGGATATTGCAAGCTTAAGGATTTTAACCAAGCATATGATTGGTACAGAGTAATGTTTGAGAGTGGGCTTTTCCCAAATGCTAGTATCTGTAATGAGCTTATCTCCGGCCTTCACGATAAAGGGAGGACAGAGGAGGTCCGGATTATCTGCTCTGAAATGAGCATGAAAGGAATGGATGATTGGGGTGCAGATGAGAATCATACAGCTGTTGCAAAGTTGTAGCTGGATGCTTTTAGCAGCCCATCAAAAAAAACTATACAACTTATGGCAAGAGGATAGCATAGGTAATTATTGGAAATCATGTGCCACAGTTCGATTCTCTTGTCTTGCATGCTTGTGTCTTTTATGTATATTAAGTATTCATGCTTCTTACATCCATTTGTACACATCGCACAAGTCCATCTGTTTGATATGCATATTTTACCAGTGAAAATGATTTGGGGAGTCCTTTTCATAAAAAAAGTACTTCATTCTCTTAGTATTTGTTAGTGCACATAATTTGGCCAAGTTCTTTATGCAATTCAATTTTATTAAAACAAACAGAGGAGAATAAGTTCGGTTTAGGTAAGTAGAAACAAAAGTGGGAAAAACTGGAGTTTCATTTTCGAGAAAATGGCTTGTGGAACTCAAATCCATTACTATTTTTTCATAAGAAATCAAGTGACTTTCCTTTGACCTGTAGAATATCTGTAGTTAACTAAATCTTCTACACTACCAAAACTCCAAGCTGATACATAGTAGACTAATAGTTAATACTGTACTGTTCCATAGCTAGGGAGTTTTGGAATTTTCTGTTACGTCTTTTTAATGGCTCTTGGGTCATGCCAAGATCCATTATTAAACTTTCAGAGGTTGGTCTTTATATAAGCACACAAGAAGGAACATCGTTTTTTTTTTTTTGATAAGTAAAGTAAGTAATATTAACTTGCGCCAAAAAGGTGGCGCGATGTGTGTACATTGGGAGTATATAGTCAAATACTAATCGAGAAACTGTCCATGAAATTTACAAGAGAATTATCCGGAGCCGACGTAAACCCATAGCACCAAAGGAAGAGGGTTTTGATAACCCGCTCCTTTAACCTTTCCATGCTAAGCCCCACATTCTCGAACATCCTGCTGTTCCTTTCTCTCCACAAAGTCCAACAAATGGCCAATGGAGTTGCGCCCCATATGCTGCTGCTCCTCCTTCTCTTATACAGATTCCAGCAAAAAAGAAGCTCCTTTACCGATCTAGGCATAACCCAAGCGATGTGAAAAATATTAAACATGAAGTCCCCTATTTCCTTTGCCACAGGACAATGAATGAGCAAGTGATTAACACTCTCTCTGTCTCTCTTGTACATATAACACCAGTTAACATAGATCTTCCTCCTAGCCCTCAAGTTATCCCTTGTGAGAATGGCTTCACGTGCGGCTTCCCACATGAAAAAGGCCACTCTAGACGGAGCCTTGGATTTCCAAACAACTTTCCAAGGGAAAGAATTGTTTTCGCTCAGCAAACTTAGGTAGAACAACTTGACCGAGAACGAGCCATTAACTGTCCCTTCCTAAACCACTCTGTCCTCCCTACTGTCTGACATCCTTTGGAAGTATAAAGGCTCAAAAAACTGCCCCAGATTATCAATCTCCCAGTCATTGAAATTTTTGCGAAAACGAGGACTCCACACCATATTACCCCTTGTTAGCCGAAGGACGAAACTCACTAACTCATCCTTGTTGACAACAATATTAAATAGGGAAGGAAATGCTCTCCACAGCTCCTTATCACCGCACCACCTATCTCTCCAAAATCTAACAGACTCACCATTGCCAACGACAAAACTAATGAGCCTCTTGAAAGGCTCCCATCGCTTTCTAATACCTTTCCACACACCCACCCCATAAGATGTGTTAACCTCCTTGGGAAACCACAAATGATCATTTTCCCCATACTTACCACCCACCACCACTCTCTTCCACAAAGCCTCCTCGTCCACCAAGAATTTCCAAAGCCACATCCCCAAAAGAGCCACATTGAAGACCCTTAATCTTTTGATCCCTAAGCCCCCTCATCAAACTATTGCAGACATTATTCCAATTAACCAAATGGTATTTCCTCTCATCTGCCGGACCATCCCTCAAAAAGTCCCTTTGTAATTTTTCGAGCCTTTTAGCCACATAAGCAGGAAGGGCAAACATTGACATGAAATAAGTAGGTAAGTTAGACAAGGTGCTCTTGATCAGCGTGAGTTTGCCCCCTTTTGAGAGAAGTTGCTTCTTCCACCCTGGAAGCTGTCTTTCATACTTCTCAATGACCGGGTTCCAAATGGCTAAGCTTCCAGAATTCGCACCGATAGGGAGGCCGAGATACGCCGAAGGAAAGGAGGCCACTTTACACCCAAAGAAATCTGCCAGCATATACATATTCTCTACATCACTCACCGGATAGATCTCGCTCTTAGCAATGTTAATTATCAGCCCAGAAGCAGCTTGGAAAAATAACAGGACCATCCTGAGATACCCAGTTGAGCATAAGTGCGACACCGGAACCTCTGAACCACCGAGCCTCCCAACATTAAACCCCTAAATGAACCCTCCTTCAATCGAAGCCTTCAGAAGCCTGCTCGAAGCTTCCATAACAATGATAAAGAGGAAAGGCGAGAGGGGGTCTCCTTGGCGGAGACCTCTGAAACTCGAAAAAAATCCAGCCGGTTCACCATAGACTAGTATGGAGAGTTTCACTGTAGATATGCAGAAGAGCATCCAATCTCTCCATTTCTGTCCGAACCCCATTCTAGTCAACACGTAAAGCAAGAAATCCCAATGAATGTGATCATAGGCTTTCTCAATGTCCAGCTTGCACAACAACCCTGGAACCCCACTCTTAATCCTAGCATCAACTGCTTCGTTTGCAATCAGAACCGCATCCATTATCTGGCCACCACCCACAAAAGCATGCTGTGAATCAGAAATCAGCTTACTCATAACCTTCTTCAAATGGACTCTAAGCACTTTAACAATTATCTTATGCACCCCGCCTATGAGGCTGATCGACCTAAAGTATTTTACATCCATTGCCCCCATCTTTTTCGGAATAAGGGTAATAAGAGAGGCGTTAAGGCTCTTCTCAAACTTTTTTTACTCGAAGAAGAAGCGAAACACCTCCATCAATTCATCTTTGATAAAGCCCCAGCACTGTTGGTAAAAAAACCAAAGAAAACCCATCCAGCCCAGGAGCTTTGTCACCACTAATACCTTTGACCGCTGATAGGACCTCCTCCTCTGTGAAAGGGGTTTCTAGAGCCTCTCTCTCCTCTAGATCTAAGCCATCAAAATGAATCCCTTCCATCTTAAGGTGCCAATCCTTATTTTCCTTAAACAGATGCTCATAGAACCCATCAATACCCCTTTTAATGTCGTCCTTACCTTCCAATACAACCTCATCAACCTTGACTACCCAAATCTGATTCGCTGTCTTGTGAGTGTTAGCCACTGGTGGAAATTTTTTTATTCTTGTGTCCCTCCTTGAGCCATTGCACCCGTGATTTTTGTTTCCAGCACACTTCCTCTCTAACAAGGAGCCTTTCAACCTCCAAATTCAGCAAGTCACGCCGATTAACCTCCTCAATGAGTCAATGGTCAGGCTTCTCAAGTCTGCAATTTCATCCGGCGATTGAATTTCAGCTAAGGACTTCTTTAAACTATCGTCCGTGTTGCCAAAAACATCTCTGTTCCACACTTTCAGCTCTTCTTTGAGGAGCTTTAACTTCCTCGCAAATCTGAAAGAGGGATCCCCTGTCACAACAAAAGAGTGCCATTTCGCCTAGGCCCATTCTAAAAACCCTGGTTCAAGAAGCCACATTTTCTCAAATCTAAACAGAGATTTTCTAACCTGCGCACCTCCACAATCGAAGCATAAAGGCACATGTTCCGATAACACCATGGGGAAATAAGTCTGAAATGAATCGCCAAAACACTCCTCCCAGTCTGTGGGAACTAAGAATCTGTCAAGGCAGGAGCTTTGATGCCTATCATCATTCCTGAACCAAGTGTGCTGTCCCCTGAGAGTGGTAAGTCCACCAAAGCCAAATTATTGATGAAATCATTAAAGTCCATCATGGCCAGGGAATAAACCCGCGCCCCAAGTCTTTCATGTGGGGATCTAACAACATTGAAATCTCCAAAGCTCATAAATGCAGGTTAACTCCTCCCAAAGCTCCTTTCTCGCAGCATCCAGACAGGTTCCATAGATCCCAGAAAACACCCAAACCTTATCCGAGGCCACAACCTTGAAGAAGCAAGAGACTGAATATTTGCCCTTCTATGTCCCTACCTTGGAAATAACCCTACTGTCCCACATCACTAAAATACCCCCAGCTTCCCCTACCACATCCAAGTGCTCCCAATGTGCCCATCTACGCCCACCCACACTGAGCACCACGCTTCTGTCAACCTTATCCATTTTTGTCTCCTGTAAACACACCACTTGAGGTTTCCATCTTCTCATGACTGAACTAAGCACTTGTCTCTTGAGCGCTTCGTTAATACCCCACATGTTCCATGATAAAATTCGTAAATCAATTTACGACTGTTTCCTTTTCCTCCTTCCTATCCCTTCCCCAAAAGCAACTGATTCGAGGTCTGCTTCATCAAAATTAAGGTTGCATTGAAGTTGCTTTAATTCCCTAGTGCACCTAGCCTGCACCTTTTTAAGAAACCCACTGCCCTTGATTGTCACCTTCCTTTCCTGTTCTATTTCCAGAAGAAGATTTAAAATCTTCTTTTCAAAACCGTCACATGAGACCCCCAATAATCTGCCGAATCCTTTAATTCTTTGATTTGCCCAAATTGAAATGTCCTTGGGAGCTCCTGAGTTCAACAAAAATTCTGTATCAACACAATCTTCCGGCCTTACCACTGAAATTGGATAACAGGATATCACATCTTCCTGACTAAGACCCATATCCTCTGGAACGTTCACCAATTCTTTCCCTTTACCTTCATTCCCAGGCCCTGAAACTTGGTCACCATCCGAGACCTTGACCCCTTCACTATCAAGCTTTGCAGAAGACTCGCTGAATATCTTCGCCCCTGTCGTCCCAGCTCCACAATCTGACGTATGGGGCGAAACAGACCTGTCAGTCTCAACTCGACACTACTCCAAATAATCCAAAGCAGACTCCGAGAGAGTATCCAGAGCCTCTGGGATCTCGCCTTCCTTCTGAGTTGAGGCGACGAATTCGAATCGTCCTTCTTCATCACTTCCAGAGCTCCGGTAACTTCTTGCACTTCGATCTCCCCCTCACTACTGTACTGAAAGCAACCTTCATCATCCTCGATCGTGTCTTCGCACTCCGAATCAACTATAGAGATCACCTAGTCAGAACAAGGTGTCGGGCCATATTGCCACACTGACTCAAAAGCTAGTGCACTGCCTTCATCCAGGCCTGCCGTCTCCTTCGACCCACCCTTCTGGACTCCTTGATCCTTCATTCTGAAGGAAACGGGCCACTTAAAATACCCACTCCTCCTACTTGTGAGCCCATTTCCTCCGACCTAACTGCAGACTTTGGGTAACCACCCGGCCCAATCTGCTGCCCACTACATTCTCCAAATTCATGGCCCAAAGAATCCTTAATAACTCTACCTCTTGGAACGAAGAAATCTGTGTAGTTGTTATAAAAATTTGGATTCTTCACAACCCATGTGCTTCTGCCAAGCGCATTAACAGGATTACTGTGAACACGTGACTTCCCTTTCCAGTTCCTATCCTCGACCCTTGTCCGCACGTGAGGCTCATCTTTCTTCTCTGTTCTCTTGTTCCCCGACCCAGGAACGTCGCCGCTGCCTACACCACCGAAACTTTTCCACTGTCGGTAAAAAGGCGCCATTTCTGCCCAGATGGGGACAACAAAAATCCTTCCCCCCACTCGGATACGCACCAAGCCCGGTATGTTTTCCTTTAAACGCACCAGAATTCTCGCCCATCTTAGATCCTTCCTCAAAGTAGTTTGTTCATTGACACTGATAAAGCCACCACAGGCCTTCCCAATCTCACGGAAGACCTGTACTCCCCACAGGTGTAGAGGCAACCCTAGGATCCTGACCCACACTGAATTATCTCATTGGCAGCCAACTGCCAGGTTCCATCCATCCAGCAACAAATCCATGTGATTGAACTTCCAAATCTTCTCATAGAGAATCCGGTTTGCTTCCTTCTTAGAGGGAAACTCAAAGAGAAAGAATATGCCATGCATATCAACAACTCTCACACCATCTGGAGTCTTCCACCTGTGGTTCACCCATTGCTGCATCTCTCTCACATCAGGTTTAGGGCAATCCAAGACCCTAACACTCCCCACCAGGCACCTATCCAAAAACCCCATGGCTCCACTACAAGAACCCCCGTCCACCGAAAAATCAACATTCCCTGACCTAACTCCATTGCAGCGAACCAAGTCAGGCCAAGGAGGAAGCTCCGCCGCCTCTTATAAGATTTGTGAGCACTATGCCCCTCAGTGCTTAAACCTCCAAATCTGCGGAGTTTCTCTGCCACCATCACCCACCCCGAATTATCTGCGCATTCAGGGAAACAAATCATGCTAGATCTCCCTGCGCCTCTAACAAAAATTTAAATGAACACCCCTGAAGCATTTTCCTCCTTACCCACCGTGATTTCACGCCATTTCGCCTGCCTCTTCTTCCAGCAAAGACCCCTAAAGCTTGAGAAGCTACCCAACAGCTCGCAGACCCACTCGAACTTGTAACTTGATAGAAAAATTACATGAGGCCTGCCTCTGAACCTCTCCACCAACCGAAACTCTATTTGATCCTTGAACAGCTCCTGTAGACCTCGATTGTCTTCCTACCACATTGGAAGATTGTCCTACCTTTGCCCAAAAACTCCTCCATCCCTGAAACTACATACCAAGACAAGGCTAACGACCCAAAAAATTCCGACCAAATTCTGGTGGATGCGTCGGCCAATGACCGGAGCTCCGACGATGGAGAGGTTTTCCGGCGATGAAAAAGGTACCGCCGAACTCGCCTCCTTCTGACGAACCCTTCTGTGTGATGCGGGACCTACTCAAATGGCCTGAAACTGCCAGATCTGTGGAAGTCCCTCTGTGACGAACCCTACTGTTGACGACCCTCCTTCTCTGACGAACACCTTAAGAGACTCGTATCAAGAACCCCATTATGCAGACGTCTGAGTATCAAGAAGTCGTCCCAGCCATGGACGACTACTCTGTGTTAATAGTCCTTGTTGTACATGAATCATATAATCTTTACTAGGCCTGTCAATTTAAACCCATTACCCATGAACCCACCCAACCCAACCCAACCCAACCAATTAATAAAATAAATTTAAATGGGTTACCCAACTTAACCCATTTAATTTCATGGGTTAAGTTGGGTTGAACCCACAAACCTGCGTAAACCCGTTAATGGTCGTGCTCTCACACACACTCTCTCACTCTCTTTGCTCGATCTGCCTTCTCTCTCTCTCTCCATCAACGACCCCAAGTGGAACTTGGCAGGCGATTTCCTTGCCCATTCTGGCCTCCTCCATATTTGATTATTGAAACAGTTTTGAGCCGGCAATTCTCCATATCAAGGTGCTCTACGTTAGGGTCTTTCTGACCACGAAGAGCGATGAATCCAATCTTGCTGTTTAGAGCTTCAGAAACGCATGTTTGAGGTATTCTTCTTTTTCTAAACTCAATCTTTTACCTATCCCTATTTACTGATTTTTTTAAGAAATGGATTTATGGTGATGATGTTGAAAACACAGTGTTTGTTGCAGTGGGGAAGAATGTCAAGTAAAGCCAATCAATTTTTTCTTGGGTATTGAAGAGCTTTCCTGGAAGAAATATTTGTCTCCTCCATATTCATCAGCCCTTGTGTTTGGTCACCCTAAGTAAGTTCTCAATTCACAAACACACACACAAACATACTTATCTGATATAATATAGGGTTATTTTCTATTTTCAAAAGTTTATTTTCGGCAATGTAATCTTGAGTGCAATCCAAATTTGGCCTAGAGGATTATCAAAGGTATAAGTTATTTATAGAGCCACTTCAAGGAGAGAGATATACGAAAATGTGCGTGATCTTAACGGGGTTGAAAGTTCAATGGAACATATGGAAATCTGGAAGCATAAGAATTATGGCTTGCAAAGAGTGAGGTGGGATGGGGGGTGTGGCAGGGCGGAAAGAGAAGTTTCCACGAGAGAGAGAGAGAGGAGAGAGAGTGGTGTGAAAAAATTTACAAAAAATACCTGTCTATTATAAGAATTGTATTCCTATTATAAGAATTGTATTCCTATTCAGGTGGAAGAGAGAACTCCCTGAAGGTGATTGATTAGTTTGATTGATTCAGATGTAAAAGCGATAAGCTTGAACATACATTCTAGCTTTGTAGAACTATAGAATAGGAAAACTTTCTTTCCCATCAACAGAAAAAACCTGCCTTGTTGAGCTGCACCTAAATAATATGCAGTTGATTCCACAAGGGGTGCTTGCCAGGTTCTAACTGCTAAATCTTGGGCTCTGGCCCTGTCTACCACTGAGCTTCGGTCAGGCTGGGTAGTTTGATCCATTTTGGGGCTAACTTTTGTTTGGCGGAGCTGGAAAATTTGTTTAGGGTAACGAGTCTTAATGACTTCTTAGTATCGAGATAACTTGTGGTCAAGATAAAGTCAACTTTTAGCATCATTTAAACCATTCATATATGATATATCTAGTATTCTAGTCCTTACACCATTGCAGATATATTACACTAATGTCTAGTTGTGTGCTTTCTCAAGTAAAGTTGCTTCATATGCTTCATATTAGAAGGCAGAAGGCCGAATTTGTAAATACAATTTGTAAAACAAGTCGAATTCTAAATTGTTGCAATTACAAAGCTATTAGAGGACTTATGATGACAGAGAAACCGTCTTTTGAGTGGGAGAACAGATTTACTGAAAATGTTCTTTCTGTTTATCCTAGAGAGAAATAGGTTTTGTACTTCACTGTGTAAGCCTTCAAGTTGCTGAAGTGGCAATTAACAAAATTTGCTGCTTGTAATGCAGCAGTAGTTCTCCTTTTCATAATTGATATAACTTCTGCTATGTGACGTCTTGTATTTCAATGGATACCTAAGATCCTAAATTTGATTTGTTATCATGTCTGTTAAAACCCTTTAAAAAATGAAATCCATTGATTTGAAAACTTTGAGGAATATATTTTGCAAACAGAAGTATAGACACACATTTGCTTATATATATTGAGCTAGAGTTTACCATTTTAAAACACTCCAATTGGACTTCTTAACCTGAATAGATTGTTTTCTTCTTAACCTGGAATTCTGTGAGTTGCTCTATTAAAATCTCTAAGCCAACCTCTTTTTATTTTGCCAATTGACATCTTTTGAGAGATTTTAAGTGAGTACAAAAACTGCTTGGTACCAATTGGCAGTTGTAAGATTAGTAATTGAAGTATTGGAAAAAGGTTACTATGGAACGACCTCATTCAAAGAGGAAAATCTGCAGTTCATTGGTTAATAGTTAATGCTATCCTCTGCATAGCCTGCAGCTCTTTTGGGTTGAGGGCTTTGGTCTAGGTCCTCTAGGAGAGTTCTGCCTGTCTCTAGATGTAATTGATTTCATTAATACAAATGATTGAAAGTGGGGGTCTCCAAAGAAGGGAGGGTGCTGGCAGAGCCTTTTATTTAAATGGTGGTCTGAATGCGGGCTTTCCATGGATGCCCACAACAGTAAAACTCCTCTAAAAACTAGGACGACAGTTGCAAAGATGGAAATACCATCTAAGATGGTCAAAATATGATTAGTGAACATTGCAGAAAGTAGTCTTTTTTTTGTTTTTGTTTTGTTTGTGTTTTGAGCATTCGCAATGTCCTACAAATGATTTGGGACACCAAATCTCCTGTAATATCTGTGCAATACATCATCACTTGTTATTGGGTAAACGACTACCAACACCCACTCTCTCGTAAGGTTGGTAAAGAAGTGTAGTGTTCCCTAGCATTGCCTAGCTAGCTAGTATGGTAAAAGAGATCAGTCGGTTAAAAAAACTATTTACCGGCCAGGATTTGTTTTTACCAAACACAATCACCGGTCAGGATTCAATTTATCCACAATCGTTTTTTACACGTTTTTTTTATCCTCAATTATTTTCTCTCTCTTCCTATTACTACTCCTACTCCTACTCCATCTCCTATTCATATTCTCAACTCCCTTTGCATCTCTCTTCTTCCCTTTAGTGAAAGCCAACGAATCCTCATTTATAATAGAGCCCCACTCCGTTCTTCAAGCTTCCTGTTCAGCCCCATCCCTTTCTTCAAGCTTCCTGTTTCGGCGATTCAGTTCATCCGTCCTCCTCCCTCTCTCCTCTGTACCGGCGTTTCGCCAGCCTCACCATCTCTCACTCGCAATCTACAATCCCTCTCTCCTCTATTACTCGGCTTCCGCCTCGCCAACCTCACCATCTCTCTCTCTATGTAATTTCTTATCTCTCTGTGTCTCTTCTCTTTTCCATCTCGATCTCGGTTGTCTTTTCCGCCTCTCCATCTATCTCTCTGTGTAAGTTCTTCTTTCGTTGGGTTGGTTTGTGGTTTTTGCTTTTTGGTTTGTCTGTTATCCCTGCCGTCGCCACCGTATGTCCGACGTCCGGCAAAAAACTCTCCCAGTCGTGTAGTTGGTGGGTTTGGGTTGGTTTGGGGTTTCTGGGATTTTATTGTTTTTTGGTTTGTCTGTGTAAAATTTGAGTTGCTAATTGAGTTGTAAAATTTCACAATTTTAGAAGCAGCCATGCCTTTGGATCAATATAAATCCCTAAGGGATTTTTTTGTTCGCACCCTGAAAGAAGGTTCCGGGCCTATTGATTCTGACCCAATATCTTAACATCTGTTTTGTTTTGCTCTTTATTTGTTTACAATTCATAAATTTGAGTTGCTAATTGAGTTGTAAAATTTCACAATTTTAGAAGCAGCCATGCCTTTGGATCAATATAAATCCCTAAGGGATTTTTTTGTTCGCACCCTGAAAGAAGGTTCCGGGCCTATTGATTCTGACCCAATATCTTAACATCTATTTTGTTTTGCTCTTTATTTGTTTACAGTTCAGAAATTTAAGCATATTTGCCCGTGATTATAGATCAGTCCTATAGACGGCACAGTTATAAGATTAAGCAAAAATTTGGTTCACTTTAATTAAGGCTAAACTGTCGCGTGTTAAAATATTCACATTCATGAAGTTTTTGTGGTTTGAACCCAATTCCTGTTAGACAGTCTTGAAATTTAAGCAACTGGAACAGTATCGAAGTATTTGATCTCAATTTTTATCGGAGTCTTTGTTTGTACCTCATCACATTCAGTAGAAATTTATAGAAAATTCACCAGTTGAAAACATTTATTGCATTTGATTGTATAAAAGTTTCCTCTCTTATTTTCTTGGTTGTCTGATCGTGTTATTTGCTAATTGATGTGGTATGACACAAAGCAGTAACGGGATCTATCGCGTGCCTGGTATCCCTGTCGTCGCCGTCGTATTGCCTTGGAGAACGTTAATGACAGCAACTGTTGCTCAAAACCCCTCAACATATAACAATAAGTGATTGAATAATTGGATCTGACTATTGACAATGTCACGAAAAACACTTTGCCTCACTGTATGTGTGGGGTTTTTTCAAAACTGTTTCTTATTTTATTTTCAGGATTTACCCAAGTAATGTGCTAATTTAAGTGATAATAATTATGCAAAATAAATTTTATAGGTGATTTTTATCATTTTTCAGCTAATATGCAATGTCTAAATTTAGAAATTTTAAGTGTGCTTGAGAAAAACAAAAGTAAATCTAAATTTAGTTTTTTTTAAATAAAAATAAAAAAAATTATAAATTACCAAATGAACAGACCATTATGACATTTTTATCACTACCCATGCCTACGACACATTTTTAGATCGAAAACAAAAAAATTCTTTTTTTAGTTTTTTTTTTATATTCTTATCATAACGAATGCTACTTATTCTTATAATTAATTAATTATACGACGTACAAGTTGATGACCATTGCGTTAGCTTTCCCGTTCTTGGACCTACCTCATATGTATGACCACTAATTTGAAAATTATTTCGATTTTTTATTTTGTTAAGACCACTCTAAAAGAAAAAAAACTGTTTTTATTTTAATTTTTAAGAAAAAGAATAAGTAATTTTTTAATGTTGTTAAGACCACTCAAAAAGAAAAACTGTTTATATTTTAATTTTTTTAAAAAAAGAATAAGTAATTTTTTATGTTGTTAAGACCACTCTAAAAGAAAAACTTTTTTTATTTTAAATTTTTAGAAATGGAATAAGTAATAATATGTATGAACACTAATTCGAAAATTCTTCAGAATTTTTTTACCATGATTGTTTTTTTAGAAAAAAGAATAAGTAATTTTTTATGTTGTTAAGACCACTTTAAAAAAAAACATTTTTTATTATAATTTTTTAGAAATGAAATAAGTAATAATATGTATGAACACTAATTCGAAAATTATTTTGATTTTTTATTTTGTTAAGACCACTCTAAAAGAAAAAACTGTTTTTATTTTAATTTCCATATTATCTGTTTCATTTATTGATAAATTGCATCTACCACCCTCAAGTTTTATGTTTTAACAAATGGAAAATGTTTTGTGTTATAAAGGTAAGACTGGTTGTCCCCCTCAAATTTGTAATTTTATTTTTATTAATAAAATCTAACAAGGTACCCTTGTTTCTTTAAAAAAAATTACAAATAAGAGTTTTAATTTTTTTCTCCACTGTTAAATGATCATAATGTTTTAATTGATTACTGAGAGGTCTTTATTTTTAATTTGTTATTTTAAACTCTTTTTGAAACACGATTAAAACATATATTGATTTATTTAAAATGTTTTACTTTGTTAGGTATTTGAGTTTTCTCTCATTTTCGTTGTGTAGTATACATATATCTAACTCCTATAAATTATAAGTAAATATTAATTCATTTCCATATTATCTGCTTCATTTATTGATAAATTCTCAAACTGGCGCTATGCCATCGGCACGGGCAAGAGTACTAGTATATACATATAGCAGATCTTCATTCCCGTATCTGTGGCACGGTGCCAGTATATCTAATTTCGTTAATTGATATTTTATAAGGGGTAATTATTCATAATATTAATCACATGGTGTGACTTTGTAATATAAAGATAAAACATATGGATAAGAAAAATGAGTGATTGCTTATAATATTAATTATAAGGGATGACTTGTAATAAGGAAATAAAAAATAAGGAATTAAAAATGGATAACTACTCACACATGTGAATATGAGGGTGAATCTCAACCATTAAATTTTTAAATATAATTTAATCTCAACCTCAGAATAGCCCTAATCAATTACCTAGTTGCTTTATAATATAAACTAGATTCTGAGTCCGTGCCTATGGCACGACACCAGTTTGAGATTTTAATCAGTATATGAAACAAACAATGTTGTAATAAATTAATATTTACTTAGAATTTTGTACGAGTTGGATATATGTACACTACACAACGAAAATTGGAGAAAACTCAAATACCTAACAAAATAAAACATTTTATTTGGGCATTTAATTGTAATTTATAAAAAAATAGACATGTTAAAAGAACATTTTATTATTTTCTCAATAACAAAAACTTAGTCTTCTTCTGCAGGCTCTTGCTTCACAACAACGGTTGGTTTAAAACATGAGATGCAATAACTTTGTTCATTATTTCTACTTACACATGAGACAAATAAAATTCAAACCAATTAGTTAATCATATTTTATACATTATAGTCGTTTAATTAAAATATAAAAAAAGACCTTACTGTTTTATTTATAAAACTTCAATCCTCCCACATATCATCATACAATATTATGGGTATATGTCCTGCTGCAACTTGAGATGTAGGTGGAGGGGGTGTCGGAGATGCAGGTGGAGTTGGAGGTGAGGTTGAAAGGACCTATTTGAAAACTTTACACAATAAGCCCGGCTCATGATATTAAAGAGAACAATTATATGAATAGAATTCTCAAAAAATATAGTCTTGAAATTAAGAACTCCCAATTATATCTCACCCCACCCCCCATTAAATAAATACTCTTTGTTTGCAAAATCTTACCAATGAAAAGAAAATAAAAAACACTTACTTGATCTTTCACGATTTCGTGCACCCCAAGCTACTAGTCATCTTTCTTTTTCGATGGACAAAAGCTGATGAAAATCAAAAATCAAATGAAAAGGGGCCAGATTGGGTTATTAACAAATCGAGAAGAGAACAAGACAAAGAAAGAAAGCTTTGAGACACACACGAAACAAATAAATTACCGTTAGATCCTAGTACAAAAGGAATAAGGATTTTTTTTTAGCAAGCCTCGATGGAAATCTGCCATTGCCTGGGGACATTGTACAAAAGGAAAGACTCAACATCAATTAAGAGCTACGATGCATGTACAGAAAATACACCCCCACCCCCATTAAATTAATACTATTTGTTTGCAAAATCTTACCAATGAAAAGAGAGCTACGATGCATGTACATCAAATCTCAATTAAAACAGTGGGTTATTAACAAATCGGAAAAGAGAAGAAAACAAAGAAAGAAAACTATTTAAAAAAATTAATTACCTGAATTTAAAGAGAGATATGACAGCAAGGACCGGAAAGAGAGAGGCCGGGGAAGGAAAAAAAAAACCACGGCATAGGGTGGGGGAAGGAAAAAGTGTTTAAGAATAAAAAGGGATCCAAACTTAATTCTAACAGTATAAGAAAATCCAGAAGAGGATGTTATCCAAATAAATAATAGCCGTAGGTTGATAGTAAAAAAAATTAAATCCCGACTTTTGAATAGCCCTAATCAATAACCTAGTTTCTTTATAATATAGATAGATATTGATTTGATATGTAGTTTTTCTTTTAAATTCATTTAAACGTGACATATAATTAAAATAAGATAAAATAAATAAATAAAATAATAAAAATATTATATTAAAATAAAATTTTAAATAAGATAATACTTTTTAAAATGAAGAAAAAAGATGCGCTGTACATAATTTGGGGGGACGAAGAGAGTGTATAAAAAGGTGGTGTCATCTTTCTTTGCGCCGACACCCAAACCGACCTGACAACCAACGCCTCCCTGTCTCCTTCATATGTATGATGTATCAAATGGAGTATTATTTATTTGAATCTAGAAACATATTTCAAACTTAATATGTCGAGCAACAGTTTCCATTTTCAAATTATTATTCCATTTGACCAGCCATATCATTTATAAAAAAAATTTAATTATATTATAAATATTAGTAAAATGTATAGTTTTCTTTAATACATTTGAATATATGACTGTAATTAAAGTATGTAAAAAAATAAAAATAAAGTGGTAAAAGTATTTTCCTAAAAATAAATTTTTTTTAAAGAGAACAGTTATTTTAGAAAAGACCAAAAAGAAAAAGATGCCAATAATTTAAAAAGGGTGGGATTACTATTTAACGAGTTCGAATTTAGATTTAATTAGGTGTTGGCTTATGATAAATCCAAATCATGGGCTTGAATTTCTTTCTTTCTTTCTTTTAGTGATGCTTTAGATTTAGATTTATAAGCGTTCTCCGTTTATTTCTATCAAAATATTTCCTCACTTTGTACAAGTGGAAAACTCAGCAAGTTAAATACTCAATTCGTTTCGTGAAATGAGTTTACTATTTTATTTTAGAATTGAAATACTCAAAAGCTTAGATTCGACAAGGATAAATACTTGCAAAAACGATTACCAATGATGTATCTAATGATATATCGTCTCATGAATCATTAAGTGTAAGCAACAACAGACTCAATAGAATAAATAACAAATGAAACAAATAGAGAGACATCAAGCTGTAAATTATGTCTACAAATATTCCACTTGTAAGCGATGCCTCAGAGCAAAACTTCCACTAAATTAAAATAATGTAAAGAATTACAATATATAAACCAACGGTTTTAGAAAGTGGAAATAAATACGAAAATCTCCTAAGTGAGAAGATATATATCTAAACCATGCTAAATACTCTTGAATACATCAGTAAATCATAGTAACACGAATAGTGTAGGCTGATGAAGTGAACAAGCGAAAACAGATGAGTCTTCTGATGATAGATCATTCAATAGCTCACTGGTTTCCTAACAGCACTCTGTGCGAAATTCTCTCTCACAATTTTTTGCTTGGGTAGCAGATGTCCAAAGCTGATCCTTTCTTTTGTAGAGCTTCTAGGAAACCTGCTCACCAAGAAAACAACTTACCAAGGTAATGATAGGATTTGGAAAGAGTTGTGTTGGAAATATATCTTTAATTCCTAAAAGTTAGAGATTGTCATAAGTGAGTCTCTAAACAAGTCAATAACCAAACAACCTGTCAAATATATTAGAAAGGTAATAACAATAAATATATCCTTAAAGATAGGACACGACAAGAGGGAAAGAAAAAAAACACTCGTAGAGTATTTTACTCCAACAATCTCCCCCTTTATTGTTACCTTTCTGACCAAAGCACCACACCCCTGAGAACCTGTGATAACACTCCCATGAATAGATGAATTCATAATATTGAAAAAATACATCCAAGATAAAATGAATTACGAGAAGATAAAGTATCAAAATATTCATCATAATAAAACCTAACAAAAAATGTCAAAAAAACACCCATAAAAAATACTAGTCAACCACAAGAGAAACAACACATCAATCTTTTTTGTCTACATCGGCTATATCTCCCCCTAAGGTTGTGCCAGCCGATGATGTAGCATTGGTTGAGTCATCGGCAAAAAGATCCACTACTCCCCCTCTTTGAGCAGAAATGACGGGAGGAGAAGTCAACCATGCATCCAGTGAGTTTGAAGGAACTGAAGAGATCACATCTGTTGAGCAATAAGGGGCATCAGAGAGACTGAATGAACGTAACAGACATAGGAGCAGTGATGTCTGCTAAAGCCATGAGAAATGATGATCCACCGGTGCAAAGTTGGGTGGCACATTGGGTGCGTCATAGCAAGGAGAAGAAGACTGATTCGGAGGAGTCTGTACGGGAGCGAGCTGAGGGCTGAGTTGGAGAAGCCTGTACAGGAGAAGACGGACCAGGAACCTGAGCTGGAACTGTTGCTAGATGAGAGACAAGGGAAAGATCCACAACTCGTTTTCTTTTAAGAATTTTTGTGCTTATTGAGAGGGGCACTGAAGGAGGAGTTAGTCTTTCATGATTAAGAGCCACAACACCCTGAGCCAAACACAAACTTTAAACCAAATAAGGATAAGGGATGGCACGAGACTTTGATTTCGATCTAGCAAAAGTAGCCACCTTTACAAACACCAATTCCCCAAAGTTAAATGGATAATTCATTCCAACTTTGTATAAAATTTGAGCATGGGAATCTGTGACCACATATTGAATCAAAGAAGGATCCCAATTGACAAAACAAAATTTGTGTAACACAACATACATAGAAGACAGAGAAGAAGACCAAAATTTGTCACGCTTGACACTATTTCATGTTTTCTTAAATGGCCAAGAAGACAGTGTCCCTTTGGTAATTTCACGATTCATAATGTCTCATTCATCAAATACACCATCTTCATGAACATCCGAAGTGCCACAAAAATCGTTAATTGAAGCCGGGAAAAATCCACAATTTGATTTCGAACAAAAACTTGACCATACCTAAGAGTGCCTAATTTTGTTATATCTTCTTCTAAGTTGACATACGAAGAGGCAGAGATGATAGTGCCTAAAAGATGATGTTTTTGAAGAAAAACATCCGAGCTATACACCTATAAATTGTAGAATTTTAATTCATTAGATAAAGACGCACTATTTTATAATTTAACCCATCAATCAACCGGTGACGACCGTAAGTCAGATAATTTGTGTTACATAAAATTAGAGGTGGCAAATGGGCGGGCGTGGGCGGGCTTAAATGGGCGGACAAGTAAGTGTTCATTTAATAATATGGGCATATATGGGCGGGCACTAAATGGGCATGGGCGCCCATGGGCACCCATTTATTAATTAATATGCACTTATCAAATAAATACAAAAATTACAAAAAAACAATTTTCTTTTACAAAAAATTATCAAAAGTTACACACACACACACACACACACACACATATATATATATATATATATATATATATATATATATATATATATATATATATATATAATTACAACCACAATAATTGAAAAAGACCAACATTTTAACTGTCACCATTTACAATGTAGCCAAATTTGTAAAAAGAACTCAAAAACTTTACATGACATGTTAGTATTGGCAGAACTATTAATAATATCAAAACAAGAACATATTTTCACTTTTCTCGTATGTTAATTGAAATAAAATACTCTCTTAGTTCCTTAATTTTTACGTTAAATCGATTGTTTTTAAATAGAAATTTGATATATATATATATTTTAATAACCAAAAAAATACATAATTGACCGTATATAAAAAGTAATATGATATCGAAAAAAAATGGGTCAATTTTTTATTCTTTTAAAAAAACGATTACTCCCACCATTGCTGACTATTTCTTTGGTTCTAAAAACCAAACTCGAAGAACAAGTAGCAACCATGCATCTCTCTCTCTAGTTCTTTCTCTATCCCCACACTCTCTCTGTCTTAATGAATGATTATTGATATAAATGTAAATATATAGAGAGAAACAACTTTGGATTATCAGGTATACAGAAAAAAATATTAATCGTAAGAGTGAGGTGAAAATGTGGGCGCCCATTTGTACCCATAAAACTTAATGGTCTAAGTGAGCATGCCCATTTGTGACCAGATTAAAATTTAAGTTCGTTCATGCCCATATTTTAGTGGGCGGTCTGGACGGGCATATAGGCGTGACCAGAATTTCTCACCACTACTCATCAGTCACCATAAGAGGTGGCAAACGGACGAGTATGGGCGGGCATGAGTGGCGCCCATATGGGCAATAGACAGACAAGTAAGTGCCTATTTAATATCATGGGTATATATGAGCGGACAATAAATGAGCATGAGCTCCCATGGGCGCTCATCTACTCATTAACACAAAATTCAAAAATAAATATAATAATAAAAAAAACTTCATTCTTTAACAAAAAATACGCAAAAAGAAAAAAAAAACATTAATTTCACAAAAAAAGAAAGAAAAGAAACATAAATATGTATGTTTGCTCATCTCTTATGTCAATTATGTATTTTTGTTGTTGTAACCCTCAATTCAATCTTCTATTTTATGATTCGATTTTTTATTTCGTTGAACCCCAATAGACAAACACACAAGTCATAGAATGTCGCATGTTGCACTGCTCACAAAACCACTATGAATTCATTTATAGTGTAACAGTGACGGATATTTACAAAGTCATAGAAATTGAGCAATCTGAGAGTGATGTTGAGTTTCATTTAACGGTACAGAGTCATAGAATGACATTCCATACTTTACTTTGAAAATATCGGTACAGAGTCATAGATATATTAATTATGTTAAACGTCATTATTAATTTTAAGTATTTTATAATTATGTATGTAATTGATAAAACAAAATTAGAAAAGCAAGAGAATTAATTTTAGGGGGAGGGGGCGCACTTGGAGGAGGTGGGGGTTGGAAGGGTGGGTGCACAATATAGATATATTAATTTTGTTAAACGTTATTATTAATCTTAAGTATTTTATAATTATGTATGTAATTGATAAAACAAAATTAGAATAGCAAGAGAATGAATTTTAGTATGGGCGCCCACTTAGCCCATCATAATTAATGTGCCCAGGTGAGCATGTCCATTTGTGCCCACTTAAAATTTTGGGTGTGCTCATACCTATTATTTATTGGGTGATCTGAACGGACAAATAGGTTCGAACAAAAATTGCCATCTGTACATAAAATACAACTGTCTTTTTAATTTTTTTTTTGTCAAAATTAGAAAGTACTCCCTCTGTCCCTAAATTATCTTCATCCTTTCCTTTTTCGTCCGTCCCAAAATAATTGTTCACTTTGAAACTTACCTTTTTAGAACATCACTTTTACCACTTTACCTTTACTTTTTCACTCTACTTTAATTATGAGCCACATGCACATGATCATTAAAGGAAATTACATATTAAACCAATATAAATAATCAAGTCAATTATTTTTTCTTAAATTATGCGTTAGGTCAATTAAGACGATTATTCAGGGACGGATGAAGTATAAGAAAAAACTATCCAACAGGAAAGGAAAGGAAAGGAAGCAACCTTTTATCTTTTAATTTTTCAAGATTAAGATCCTCTATCCTGTCAGAGTGTCAAGTCATTGTCATAGATTGATTTAGGTACCCACACACGCGGAGAGCTATCCTCACTTCTCTTCTACTTGCCACCTGGACTCCACATAGTAGCCGTTATGATCCCACTCTCTTTTGTTTCCAAACCAAACACATAACACACCTTAATTATCACCTGCTGGACTGGGTCGGTTCGGGTCGGGTCCCACCCCTCTCTATCTCATAAACATCCGGTTTGTTTTAAGTCGGTGCAATTTCCGACTTTGTCTTTATAAGAAATATCCGTAAATATATCTTGCCATAATTTTTATTTATTTTTTAAATTTTATTTGTCATACAAACCATTTTATATTTTAAATATGAAAATAATTAGATATCGGTTTCAGAGTCACCAATATTCACATTTCTATCACCATAGCTTAGATAATTCACCATTTCTTTACAATCATTTTATCTATAATCCATTTTCAATCGCACCCAAATCCAAATACTAGCTAATGAATATGCATTCGGAAAAATAATTAGACCTGTTAAAAAATATCGATAAGATCGTGTTACTTTATTTAAAAACGAAGGGAGTATATTTTTATCAATATTTATGTTTTTCGTTGAATAAGTATAAGTATATATGGCAGATATTTGATTTGGTAAGTAAGAGGGGGTTTGTTCGGAAAATAGAGTACAAACTACAAATATAAGAATTCGATCTTCTATTCTAAAACTGTATTTTATCTCCTATTTTACCGTCAGATTCTTGTCAATCGTAAATAAACAAAATTAATTAGTAAGTTGATTGTGTTTCATAACAATAAGAATCCGTAAAATCTAGTTCAATGTTTTCTTTTGTGAAAAATTCTGATTGATACGTGGCAAGAATCCGACAGTAAAATAAGAGATAAATACAATTTTTGAATAGAGGTCGGACTCCAAATATAAGGTTGGAAGAGAAACTTCCGATTTAGCCATTCAGAAACCGTATTGGCCGATTTGGAAACACGGTTTTCCCCCCTTTCTCTCTCCCTCACTCCCTTTCTTTCTCTTGTTGAAGAACACAAAACTCAAATCCTTCTCTCTCTCTAAGATTGTATAACACCCCATACGTATATACTCTTCTCAATCCTCTGTCCTTCCCATTACTACTACTACTGCTAATCTCTCTATTTCTGGCCGGGACCCTTATCACAGAGAGAGAGAGAGAGAGAGAGTTATTGCTAGCTAGTAATCAATCGGTTTGTTTCGTCCTCCCATTAACCTCGATCGATCGATCTCGATTTGGGGACTGATTGGGCTTGAATAAGCGTTTCTTTCAACTAATTTGATTGTTTTCTCTTCTCTTCCTTCCGCCAAACAAAGTCTTTTTTGGCAGTTTCATTGTGTTAATTACTCACTCACTGACTGGGCTTGGATTGGATTGGATTCAATTCAATTCAATTCCCCACTTTCTCTTACCTTTCCTCCCCCCACATTCACTACTGCTAGACTTGATTACATCATATCCTCTCTCTCTCTCTCTCTCTCTCTCTCTATTTGAGATTTTTTTTTGTTACCCCCAACCCCACCACCACCACCGCCACCCCACCGCCACCCCACGTTCTCCCTTTTCCTCGGTAAAATCAACATCACCTCTCCTCGATTTTCGCCATCCTCCTTAACCGTTGCCTTCTTCTCACGACCCAAACACCAACACCAACACCAACACCCACCAACAACACCCTCCCCTTTATTTAATCTCATTCTTTTAAATCACCACATACCCTTTTCCCTACCCTCGAGCAAAAAGAAAAATACCCATCCACCAAGATTCAATTTTTATCCATCTGATCTGGCTATAAAATTCTTAACACCTCCGATTTATAAATAATGTCAGGTCTATGGTCCTTTGTGATTATTTATGCATTACTCTTTGTGGTTACCCGACCTGTTGTTCAAGGTATAGGGGTGAATTGGGGAACAATGGCATCCCACAAATTGCCTCCCAAAGTAGTGGTTCAGATGTTGAAAGACAATGGTATTCAGAAGGTTAAGCTGTTTGATTCTGAGTTCTCAACCATGAGTGCCCTTGCTGGCTCCGGTATTGAAGTTATGGTTGCTATCCCCAATGATCAGCTCTCTGCCATGAACAGTTATGATCGTGCTAAACAATGGGTCCGCCGCAACATCACCCGTTTCAATTTTCAAGGAGGTGTTAACATCAAGTAAGCTTCTCCTCCTTCCTCCATTTTTCTGTTTACTTGCTTTACTTCTTGATTCAAATTTCTTTGATTAGCTGCGTTTGCACTATTTCTCAAGTTTCAATCTCTATTCCTTTCAGTTTTTATATCTTCGTGTGCTGAATTATTGTTGTTCATATCCCTACACTCAACTGCTTCTGTTTAGTTATGACCCATGAGACTGTACTCTGAATCCAATATTGGTGGATCTGATCTTAGGTTGGAGTTATGACTTGTTTATCTGTTTGGAATTTATCTTGTATACCACCTTCCAATGTGCACTCTCTGTGATCGGTGCTTCAAATTTTATCAATTTCTTTTTAAAACTGTATCTGCAAAAACTTGCCCTGCTGTTACTTGTTCTCACTTGAGGATTGATTGTTCCCTTCTTTGGGCCAATATTTGCTGCTACTGTACTGTTTCCTTTTACGTAAAGAAGATACAATGGAATATGGCTCCTCTCTTTCTTCTGAGTATTTATCGTATCCCTTATCACGTGGGTGAACTTTGTTGATCCCTTTTTATGGCCTTAAATCAAGTAAGCCATACCCATTAATTAGTATTCACGAGGGAAACGAAAATGCTGGATAGAAAAGATGTATCTTTTGTAGTACTCTTTACATAAAGTGTTTTCCCCCTTTTATGGACATCTTTTTGCTGGAATTTGTGAATTTAAAAAGACAAACACCCTGTGATTCCATGTTTGCCTGCTTTATCTCAAAGGAATATGATTCCTGTTTTACTTTTACAAATTATTCCAAGTCTTTCCTTTATTTCTGCCTTTGTGAATGGAACAAGGATATCTTACCTTGCATAGTTCAGTGGCGTCAGATGGAAAGTTATGGATGAAAAATAAGGCTTCCCACTTTTTTATCTTAGAGGTGTATCGAGAAAGCATTAATGAATCCTTCCAAGATGGTTCTTAAAGACAGCTTGAACTATGTTCAACAGGAACTTAAGTGTGTAGAGAATGGGTGTGAGTTTGAGAATGTCAATCATGGAGGGAATTATGTCTCTCTTGTTCTCTATTGTAATAAATGTTGGTGTTTCACAAAAGTGATATCTGCTAAGTTATTAGAGTTTTGTATCTTGCCAATTTTCTATTTCCCTTTTTCTGTTTTTGTTTTCTGGGTGGTGTGTCTGAAGCTTGTTCAGCCTTTTTCTCTCATAAGCAGCATGGTCAGATTCTATTTGATTTATGGTGATGCTGCTCTTGATTAAAATTTTAGACGAAGTTGGTCAAATAGAATAAACTTATTGGTTGTTATAAGTACTTAATTCTATCTCAACCTTTGTGCAGATATGTAGCAGTTGGTAATGAGCCTTTCCTCACGTCATACAACAACTCATTTATAAACACTACCTTCCCAGCGCTTCAGAACATCCAAAATGCTCTGAACGAAGCTGGATTCGGGGACTCCATAAAGGCAACGGTTCCCTTAAATGCTGATGTCTACGGTTCTCCGGATAGCAATCCTGTTCCTTCTGCCGGAAGGTTTAGGGTTGATATTAATGAGCAAATGACCCAGATCGTCCAGTTTCTAGACCAGAACAAGGCTCCATTCACTGTCAACATATATCCTTTCTTGAGTCTCTATGGCAATGACAACTTTCCCCTTGATTATGCTTTCTTTGATGGGGTAAGCAATCCCATTGTGGATAACGGGATTCAGTACACCAATGTTTTTGACGCAAATTTTGATACCTTGGCATCAGCCTTGAAGGCCGCAGGGTATGGCCAAATGCCCATTTTGGTTGGTGAGGTAGGGTGGCCCACAGATGGTGACAAGAACGCAAATGCTCTGCTTGCTACTAGGTTCTACAACGGGCTTTTACCAAGACTTGCAGGCAACAAAGGCACCCCACTTCGGCCGGGATCCATAGAAGTTTACTTGTTTGGGCTCATCGATGAGGATATTAAGAGCATAGCTCCTGGGAATTTCGAGAGACACTGGGGAATATTCAGGTATGATGGTCAACCCAAATTTCCAATGGATCTTTCCGGTCGGGGGCAAAATGTTTATCTAGTGGCCGCACAAAACGTGCAGTATCAGCCTAGCAAGTGGTGCCAGTTGAATCCCAATGCCAAGGATATGAGCAGGCTATCAGAGAAGATTGATTTCGCGTGCTCGCGTTCGGATTGCACTGCATTGGGATACGGTTCATCCTGTAATGGATTGGATGCAAATGGCAATGCTTCGTATGCATTTAATGCATACTTCCAGATCACTAACCAAGATGACGTGAGCTGTAGTTTTCAAGGTTTGGGCATGATGACAACCCAGAACATATCACAAGGGAATTGCAATTTTAGCATTCAGATAGTGGGGACATCGTCTTCTTATTCTGCTTGCGCAGGATCCTCACAAGTGGCATTTACAGTTTCATTGCTACTTGTAGTTATGCTCTTCTTATAGATTTTCTTATTCTGTAGATACCTCAGATGAACTACATTTGATTGTCTTTTGATTTTGTTTTGGGGGAATCATTGGTCAATTTTAACCAATATAGATTTTTTTTAATAAAACTTGTTTGGGATTTTATTTATATGTTCACCTTACCTGCGTCGGTGCTATAGAAACTCTGCATATTGACTGAAATTCTCCATGATCGTGTCGTACCATAGATGTCTGCCAGCGGGTGAAATGGCGCAAGGTATGTACCTAAAATCCGGATACGAGTCTCTATGTTTTGCTGTTTGTTGTTGGTTGCTCTTTCTTTATGGTACTACCTCAGTTGTCAAATTATTGTCTCATTTGATGCGATACACTATTTAAGAAATTATAATTATTGGCGAAATGTGTGGTTTTCTTTAACGTCCTTGAATATGTAGCTATAATTAAAGTAGATAGAAAAAATAAAGGTAAAATGATAAAAATGTGTTTTTCTAAAAGGGAAAGTTTTGAAAGATAATAGTTATTTTAGAACTGACGAAAAAAAGAAACGAAGGGGGACTAAGACAAGTTATGATGATCTGGTAGAAGAAGGTGCAGGGATTTCTTCAGCTCTACTTTGTTCTCTTAATCTTATAGATGGAGACTATATGATCTTGAATATATGTATTGATGATACAAATGCATGTCTACTGAATACATTTTGGTTTTGATATGCACCAAAATAATGGGCCCGAAAATATAGCCCAACGGAGTATTCCAAAATTGTACCTCAGAGATTGGGCCAAGCCCGTGCTCAGAAGAAAGCCTGAGCCCACACCCAAAGGAGGGCACAAGCCCAATAGCATACCAAGTGTATACCATATATAAAAGAGGAAACTTCCTCCATGAAGAGACCGGCCTCTCAATTTCTCAAAAGAGGACAAACCAACAAAGGGAGCTTTCTCTCTCTCTCTCTCTCAATCTCTCTCTCTCTCCCCTATTAGAGAATAATATCTTTATATTATTCTTGTTTATTTGTAATTAGTAATTAGTGGTAATTACCTTGTAGAGTTCTTTTCTTATTATGTACCTTCCTTGTATAGGTTTCTTGTACCCTACTCCAAGAAACTTTAATTGTATCTCTCCCTATAAATAGGTGATTTAATCAATGAATTGGCTATGCCATTATTCCTAAACTTCATCAGTTTCTACATGGTATCAGAGCTCTGCTCCTAAACCCTTGCCTTCTTCCTCTAGCCGCCGCCCCTCACCCTTCTTTACCATGGCTAACGGAAATCACTCCATCACCATTAAAAACCCTCTTGATCCCACACAAACCTTTGACCTCATAAACATCTCTCACCACAACATCACCAAGCTCACATCCACCAACTATATAGCGTGGAAACTTCAAGTTGAGGCCACCCTCATTGGCTATGACCTCTACAAGTTTGTAGACGACTCACATCCATGTCCGCCTCCCACTGTCCTCACCAAGGATGCTCAAACATCCAAGGACGTTCCCACACCCAACCCGCATTACCAACCCCGATCCCAGAAGACAAACTTCTTGGTGCTCTTGCTTGGCTTCCTCTCGCACCTCGTCCCTCGATCCAACAGCCGCCACTACCCGTGATGCTTGGCAAACCTGCTCACACGTATGCTCGCCCAACCCGCGGCCACATCAAGCAGATTAAAGATTACCTCAAGCGAGCTTCCAAGGGCACTCGCCTATTTCCGACTACATACGTTAAAGGAAGTGGTCGATGAACTCGCCGCTTCTAAGAAACCACTTGATCACGAGGACCTCATTGAGACCATCCTCGGTGGCTTGATGATGACTACCGCCACATTGTGGATGTGGTCAAGGACGGACACCCCATCATCTCGCTTGATGAGCTCCATGAAAACTCATCAATCGCAGCCGCTTGAAACAATCGCCCCACTCTCACCTCGAGCTCGCCAATCCTCCGCCGCCCGAGGATCAATAGCTCGCTCTGCACTCCTCCGATGCTCGCCATCCATCCCAACCTCGGCCTCGGCCTCTCGCCCACGCCCGACCATACCTCTGCAAGTGTCAAGCATGCCGCCAACAAGGCCACTCGGTTGCTCGTTGCTGCCCCAACTTCCAACCGGTCGCCACCACCTCTCCTCCCAACTCGGCCTCGGCCATTGGCTCCAAGTGGCAACCACGGGCTCACCTCGCCACCTCTGGCCGACACGGGACACCGAGTCGGTTACTCGACAAGGTGCTTTCACCATGTCACCAACGACCTTGGCAATCTCTCACTTCACTCCACCACGCTGGCATGGACGACATAGTCATGGTGATGGTATGGGTTATCAATTTCAAAAACTGGTTTCTCCTCTCTTCATACACCCACACACAATTTTTCCCTTCATAATGTTCTCTTTGTTCCTGATATGAAAAAGAATCTTATCTCTATATCTCAATTTTGTACTTCAAATAATACATCCATTGAGTTCTTACCAACTTCTTTTCATGTGAATGATCTGCCGACAGGAGAATACTATCGACGGACGGAGCCTAAGGATCTGTATGAATGGCCACTACACTACTACCCCACCTCGCCCAGGTCGCCTCCAAAGTCTCTCACCAGATTGGCATCATCGTCTTGGTCATCCGTCTGGTCCTATTCAACGACAGCTTCTATCTAGCCTAGGTTTAGACTTAGACACTACTAGCACTCGCCCTCTTCATTGTAATGCTTGCCTTTCTAATAAAAGTCATAAACTTCCGTTTCATCAAAATACTATTGTCTACTATTCCTCTCAAGAACCTGCTTATACCGATGTTTGGACCTCGCCCTTCCATCCATTGATGGGTTCAAATACTATGTGATCTTTGTTGATCATTTTACTCATTACATCTGTTATACCCGCCGACGCAAGTCCGAGGTCGCCACCATCTTCCCCAAATTTAAAGCCCCGGTCGAAAACTTTTTTAAAACCACCATTGTCACTCTTTACTCGGACAATGGAGGCGAGTACATGGGACTTGCCCGGACTCGTCCGCCGCCTACCTATCCGCCCATGGAATCTCTCATCTCACCTCGCCTCACACCCCGAACACAATGGGTTCTCCGAACGCCGCCATCGTCATATTGTTGAACCGGCCTCTCTCTTCTCTCGAGCATCACTTCCGCCTTTTCGTCGCTTGCCTTCCAAACGGCGGCTACCTCATAAATCGCCTACCTACACCCACTCTTGCTCATCGCCTCCATATCACAAACTCTTTGGCTCCCCGCCAAACTATTCAAAACTACGGGCCTGGCCGCCTACCCCCGGCTCCGCCTCTTACTCCGCTCACAAACTTGATGCTCGCTCCACCCCATGTGTCTTCCTGCTACTCGCTCACTCGAGTGCCTATCTCGTTATGATCCGAGCACCACTAAACCGTACACTTCTCGTCATGTTCGCTTTATCGAAGTCTGTTTTCCCATGTCCACCCGGCCACTAGTCCCCGCTCTGACGTAAACCTATGATAGTACATCTTGGCTACCCCTCATGATCCGCTTCGGCCACTCATACACACCGTCTGGCCGCTGCTCTAGTGCCTCCCCGTGTCTCCTCGCACTAATCGAATGTGGTTGATCTCAGCTCTCCCATACCCCAGCCTTCCCCGCCTACGCACATGGTGCCCTGCCTCACCTTCCTGGCTACCGACCGCCTAAGGATGGTTCTACTCCCACTTGCACCATGCTCGCCGAGCCTCGATCCTGCTCCCGTGACATGTGCCGCCTGCTCATGTGGCCAGACCGCCTGGCCGAGCCCGATCATGTTCCTGCCTGCACTGCTGACCTCTGCGCCGCCTCGGTCCTATTACTCGATCTAAAAACAATATCTACAAACCCATCAACAACCGAAGTCTTTCAAACCGGCAAATGAACCAACAAGTTGTCACCTGTGCTCAAAGACGGGAAGTGGCGTCAGCCATGTCCGAGGAATTTGATGCACTTGCCGCAATGGAACTTGGGAACTTGTGCTCTGCGGCCGATGCTCGCAATATTGTCTACCGCAAGTGGATCTACCGTATTAAACGCCATGCCGATGGAACCATTGACCGCTACAAAGCTCGCCAGGGCTGGGATTTCACCAATGACTGGATTGACTATCACGAGACTTTCCCAGTGATTAAACCAACCATGCTCATCTTGTTTTGTCTTTAGCGACCAAGGTCGGGTTACTCGCCAACTGGATGTTAACAATGCCTTTCTTCAAGGCAATTTGTCCGAGGAGGTATTCATGGCTCAACCACTTGGGTTCACAGATAAGGACAAACCTCATCATGTGTGTAGGCTTCACAAAGCCATTTATGGTCTCAAACAGCTCCCAGCAAGATGGTATAATGAGTCAAGGCTGGTTTCTTCTTGCCTCCTGCTTTCAAAAACTCGGTGGGCGACACATCGCTGTTCATCCTTCGTATTGCGAGCACCATCATCTATCTTCTTGTATATGTGGATGACATTATTGTCACTGGGAACCAGCCCGCTGCAGTTCAGACCTTCATTTCTCTGCTCGCTAATCGCTTCTCTCTCAAGGATCTTGGTGATCTTCACTACTTTCTTGGGGGTTGAGGTTGTCAAGCGCCCAAGTGGTCTCTCTCGCTTCTCCCGGCGTGGGTACATAGCGATCTCCTTGCTCGCACCGGCATGACCGATGCTCGCCCAGTGGCTACGCCCCTTGCTACCTCTCCCGCCTTGACTCTTCACGCTGGCACGACTCTCACAGATCCGATAGAATTTCGAGCAATGGTCGGGAGTCTTCAGTATCTGTCTCTTACTCGGCCTGATGTTGCCTTTGCTGTCAACAAACTCTCCAGCTTATGCATCGACCGACCACCGAGCACCGGAATGCGGTCAAGCGATTTCTTCGGTATCTCGTGGTACTATCAATGCGGGCATCCTCCTTCATCATCAGTCTCCTCCTGCTCTCCATGCCTTTATCGATGGACTGGTAACAAGGATGACTACACGTCCACTAGTGCCTATATTGTCTATCTTGGAAGCAGCTCGATCTCTTGGAGCTCCAAGAAACAACGCACGGTGGCTCGTTCTCGGCCGACACGGCTGGCTACGTGGCACCGCCGCCGAGGTTCGATGGGTTGTGTCTCTTCTTGGCGAACCGGGTCTCACCTCCTCGACTCAACCTGGTCATTTATCGTGACAATGTGGGTGCCACGACGATCTCTGCCGAACCCGTTTTTCATACTCGCATGAAGCATGTGGCTCGGACTTTCACTTCATTCGGGTTCGGGATGGGCTTCGCGAGTATGTCATGTCTCCTCGGGCGATCAATTGGTCGATGCCTTAACCAAGCCTCTTGCTCGCCAAATGTTCCATCAATTACTTCACAAGATTGGTCTCTCTCTGACGTCCATCTTATGGGCATATTAGAGAATAATATCTTTATATTATTCTTGTTTATTTGTAATTAGTAATTAGTGGTAATTACCTTGTAGAGTTCTTTCCTTATTATGTACCTTCCTTGTATAGGTTTCTTGTACCCTACTCCAAGTGTAACTCTAATTGTATCTCTCCCTATAAATAGGTGATTTAATCAATGAATTGGCTATGCCATTATTCCTAAACTTCATCAGTTTCTACATCCCCCACCCTTGCGATTAGATATCCAATCTTAAATACCACTTTCACTTGATTTATCACTCTCATAGATATTATACTGATTATCACACCGGAGGTCCTCCACCAACTCACGGTGCTCCATTTTTGCAGACTAAACAGCCAGATATCCATCCGACGACGTCACGGACCAATCACGAACGACGAGACTTTCGGCACCCCCTCTCGTGGCGTGATCAAGTGGTTCCGTTGCCGGGAATCGAGTTTTACTTAGTTTTTATCTATTGATAGCCTCCATTGAAAACCATGGGAGAGAGGTTCAAGTGTCGCCGGAATTCGCCATTGAAGATATGACACGGATCGGAGTGGATGGGGAAGGATACGGGACAGGAAACAAAAATCACCAGGTGGCGTGCCTTGACTAGACGAGTACAAGGCCACCACAATCGTCGTCAACCGAGCTCAAATGCTCCTCCACGCCCCACGCCAACCTGCTGGAGACGGAGATGAACAACGACGTACCAGCAGCTTTTCAACCTAACAGAAACACCACATATCGACACTAAAACTGAAGATCAACAGCACGGTTAGGTGCGATTTGACAAGGCGAGTCCAATGCCCCTGGAATCGCCTCCATCCAAGGCTGGACGCGCCGCCACCCGCAACAAGAAGCCGTTGGTCCCTTCCATGCCTCTCCACGCACCAGAATGCACCAGTGAAGTAGATCTGACGCGTCTGGAACGTCCTGCAACACGCCTGCAACATCTGTGACTTCAGACGTGGATGGCGTCATCCATGACGTTATCCTCCGTTAGTTTCGTCCTATTCCGTTAACTTTCTATCATCTTCCGTCAGTTAGTTAATGGGGACTTAACCCAGAGCTCATTTGAACGGGTCCAGCTCGTCAGAAAATGTTCAGACCTGGTTCACTTACCTCCAACCCGGTTCAAACTCAAATTGAACTGGTTCTGAAGTATTTCAGATGGACTCTTTCCATTTTTGCCCCCCGTTTTTGCAGATTTTACTCTTATGACCTTGGTTTTGTGTTGCTATCACATAAGTACTTAACGATGCATGATTTAAAAATTATAATTAATCCATATACTTACTTTATTGCTTCAAATTAGCATGTTTATGGTCGTAATTAATAAACAGCATGATCACATTTTATCTTGGGGACATTAATTTCCTTACAAATCATTATTTATAGCAATAATTAGGTGGCATTGCATGAAACGATTAACTATGGATAATACTTGCCGATATTTTATAATTATTACCATGATAATGCATGAGATGCTATGTTCATACCATTATGTCCATTTAATAAATTTTGTACAAGTTAAGTAATCCATCGATTATACATGAAATTATATTTGGAATAATTGATCACGTGTTTGACCGCCCACTCAGGCGCCAGTGAATTTATCATATTTATGTGTCGGGTATGATTTATTTTGACTATTTAAAATTAAAATCACTTATTACGCATTTGTGTAACGATAACTCACATACCTTCGATGATCGACATTAGAACAATTAAAATACAAAATAAATACAAAAATAAAAATGTTAACCACATTAAAATTTTGAAAATATTATGAATATGTTATACATTGATGCGATTGCAAAGGTCGAGACTAATTCAAATAAAATGAATGCACTCGTTGCTACTTTTAAACAAGAATGCAATATGTTACATGCCAATAAAAATGTTTCACAACTCTCTTTATATAATAAAAAGGGATAAATATTAACATGACACACTATGTTAGCTATTTGTTAACCATGATGATTGCTCACAAATTCACAATACAACTATTAAATAATGCCACGGCGTCATAGTATTTAGCAAGTAATAGCACGAGACATTAACTATCCGTTTAAAATCGCATGACGTATGACAACATGACTTAACTGAATAAATACAACGCACGTTGCTATGATAGATACAATTAACTATATATAAACGTTTGGCGATCGTATGTGATGATTAAGAGAAATCTGCGACCAAGTTAGAACCTCGAAATTGTTTACCAATCTTTTAAATCACTTCTCAATGTTCCTTTTAAAATGATCAATTGTGACATGCTCTACTTGATACCATGAGATATACGCTGCATAACTCGCTTTAAATACGTTTAATACACCTTAATTTATTTACTCAATTAATTGAATTATCACACAAATTACATGCCATACGAGTTTCTTTAATTGCCGATTGCGCTTGACTCATGTATTGATTGCTTGTTTAAAATTTGCACAAACTAGTAACAATTTATACATGTACATAGCCATTAAATCTCATACATTAGACAATTAGCATGACAACAATTTGGATATATATGTGTGATTAATTGTGTACAACTATGTTATGATTCTGCGAGCATGCATCAGTGCACCTTATAACGAGCAACATTATTTGAAAAATTATGACATTATTATTTCAACCGAATACACACGAGCTCGTTAGTCTCATCAACTTAAATATTATGTTATTTAGCTCTCATCGGTATATGATAGACAATTAAATGTGGCGCGAACTCGCCTGCTTTTGATAAACATGACATGCAAATTGAAATTAATTTACGTCAAACTATACACTCGCCTATTCATATCAATAACTCGAAAAATTGTCTGTGTAAAACTCATGAACTGTTTGTTTTACGTTATTTACTCGGCATGCACGCCTAGTTTAGTTATACTATGTTAGCATAACATTCTTGTATGACCTCTTAATTTCATGCATTCAAATAAACGAATTACAAGGCGGAGTGTCGCCACCATTATTTATCCTCGCATAATATGCAGATACTTATACAATCTTATCTTATACGACCATCATTCTCGGATTATTACAAGTACTGCAAGACTAAAGTATTTTTGATGAAATATGATCTTTTGCTTATACAATAACCACTGTCATTTGCTGCTATTTGGATTAAACGCGAGCATGATTATTTTCTTATTTAAACAAGGACAAATTAATAATACGCACTTCTATTAAAAATGGAATATGTTTGATTCGCAATGATGCTTTCGAAATTTTCAGGTGTAAAATACAAACGTGCATAGCGTCGGCAACCACGAGCAATAACACATGATGTGTCTCTATACAAACAATTACATGATAATTTACAAGGTCACATGCCCACCTCACCTCGCCGAGGTCACATTTTAGGCCAAGCGCCCATATTTTACTACTCGTAACCAATAGCAATCGTTAACTAGGGGGCTGTTACTAAGGCATGAAGTAAACACAAATCTTTATTACTTCTCGATCTAAGGATGTGCTCCTACTCTCAAGAAGTGGGGGGCTACTGCTACTACTACTACTACTACTACTAGCACTAATGGCATTCTACTGATGAGATCCTACATCATCTTTGTTTATATGAAAGAACTCGACTATAGTGCCATGCTCGCGCCAATGTTTGAGTTCGCGCCAATGCGTGCTCGCGATAGTGCCATGCTCGCGCCAATGCTTCAGTTCGCGCCAATGTCGTGCCCTCGATAGTGCCATGCTCGCGCCAGTGCCTGAGCTCACACCCGCTTCATATTATTATTCTCGTGCCCGTGCACGCCCTGTTCGCGCTAGAGTCATTCTCGCACCTTCTACACTTATGCCCCCCGATCGAGCTTTCTTGCGGCCGAGCTTTATAGTATTCCAGTGTCCATACTGAGCTTCATGTTATGCTTACCCCCCGATGCATCATGCTCCTTATTGAGCTCCATATCGTACCCGCGCTGAGTCAATTACGCGCCTATTGGCGCTTTATATTCCAATCGAGACCGAGCTTATATTATCATTGAGCATATTACGCTCCCCGAGCATCCCATCGTGTCTCCTCATCAACATTTGCAGCTACGCTCGGCATGAGGTTTATATCTCGCTTCAACTCGGCATCGTCGTCACTTTCGACCAAGACCCAACTTGTATTATCATTAAGCATATTACGCTCCCCGAGCGTCCCATCATGCTTGTTCATTATTTCTCGCTCCATCTAGGCATTGTCAACATTCTCGGCATGAATTTCATATCACTCTGAAGGATTGATACATCACACTCCTGCTGGACCTCATATCACGCAGCATCATATAGCTCGATTTTCTTGAAGTCCTCGCCACTCCAAGGACAGGTCTTATTATGGCCTTTTGGGTCACCTTTCTGGAAGATCTCGTCAACCAAAGAACACTTTTATCTCAAAAACCATCACAAAGCTGAGGAGGAATCATATCAAAGGGTAAATTATACACACAAGTTCCTCGCCAAGGTTCAAAAGTCGACTACACAAACTCTCTTGAACTTCAAAACAAAATCTCTAGCATTACAAGAAAGAAATTATGAGTAAATTGTCCTTCTTACCTTGGATATGAACCACTATGGAAGCCATCCCCATCCTCGGTACGCGAGGTGGGGGTCAAGGGCCTTATCATCGGAACACGAAGAATGTCGCAATAAACAAGAGCGTCAATGCTCAATACCATCCTCGGTACGCGAGGTGGAGATCAAGGGCCTTATCCTCAGTACACGAGGAAGGTCGCAATAAACAAGAACGTCAACGCTCAATACCATCCTTGGTACGCGAGGTGGAGATCAAGGGCCTTATCTTTGGTACACGGGGAAGGTCGCAATAAACAAGAGCGTCAACACTCAATACCATCCTCGGCACGCGAGGTGGAGATCAAGGGCATTATCCTCGGTACACGAGGAAGGTCGCAATAAACAAGAGCGTCAACGCTCAATACCATCCTCGGTATGCGAGGTGGAGATCAAGGGCCTTATCCTCGGTACACGGGAAAGGTCGCAATAAACAAGAGCGTTAACGCTCAATGCCATCCTCGGTACGCGAGGTGGAGATCAAGGGCCTTATCCTCGATACACGGGGAAGGTCACAATAAACAAGAGTGTCAACGCTCAATACCATCCTCGGTACGCGAGGTGGAGATCAAGGGCCTTATCATCGGTACACGGGGAAGGTCGCAATAAACAAGAGCGTCAACGCTCAATGCCATCCTCGGTACGCGAGGTGGAGATCAATGGTCTTATCCTCGATACACGGGGAAGGTCGTAATAAACAAGAGCGTCAACGCTCAATACCATCCTCGGTACGCGAGGTGGAGATCAAGGGCCTTATCCTCGGTACACGGGGAAGGTCGCAATAAACAAGAGCGTCAACGCTCAATATAAAGGATAAATCGTATTATGGCCCGGTTTTCTTATTGTTCTACGCCAAGCCGATGATAAATCTTATTACGGCCTTATGGCCCGGTTTTCTTATTGTTCTTCGCCAAGCCGATGATAAATGTTATTACGGCCTTATGGCCCGGTTTTCTTATTGTTCTACGCCAAGCCGATGATAAATCTTATTATGGCCTTATGGCTCAGTTTTCTATTGTTCTTCACCAAGCCGATGACAAATCTTATTATGGCCTTATGGCCCGGTTTTCTTGAAAATCCTCGGTACGTGAGGACCAATCACTTTTCTTGAAGATCCCCGATATGCGAGGACATGATATTATTTTCTTCTTTAAAGATCTTCACTTAATCGAAGACTAGCCACTCGAGGCCTTAGCACCATTTATCCTGCCTCGGTCAACTCGAGCACCTACGCAAAAATCTCATGCAATGTTCAAACGGCCAGGTTAAGAAGCCTTCTCCGGCCTCAAAGACAGAAATCATTAACTCTTAGCATGACAAGACAGAATCACAAAAAAAATAGTACTCCTTACCTTTGAGGTAAACCTCAAAAAGTAAGGAGTAAGGGGGCTATTGATATGCACCAAAATAATGGGCCCGAAAATATAGACCAACGGAGTATTCCAAAATTATACCTCAGAGATTGGGCCAAGCCCGTACTCAGAAGAAAGCCTGAGCCCACACCCAAAGAAAGGCACAAGCCCAATAGCATACCAAGTGTATACCATATATAAAGGAGGAAACTTCCTTCATGAAGGGACCAGCTTCTCAATTTCTCAAAAGAGGACAAACCAACAAAGGGAGCTCTCTCTCTCTCTCTCCCCCACCCTCACGGTTAGATATCCAACCTTAAATACCACTTTCACTTGATTTATCACTCTCATAGATATTATACTGATTATCACACCAGAGGGTTTTGGGGGACACCCCCACCCACTCATGGTGCTCCATTTTTGCAGACTAAACAGCCAGATATCCATCCGACGACGTCACAGACCAATCACGAACGACGAGACTTTCGGCACCCCCTCTCGTGGCGTGATCAGGTTTGATTCTGTAGTCTGTACTACACTTGCAAAGAAAAGGCATGAAAGGGAAACCCTTCAATGAGGAAGAAGAATGTCGTTGTTGAATTGAATTCACAAATTACAGAGCCCTAACCTATATATACAAAGAAAACAACGACTAATAAAATACAATAAAGCCCTCCAAGTTACATAAAACTACACCCAAACACTAAAGCTCTCTATTATAACAGAGTTAACTTCTTTAGCTTTGACTGCTTATGACTTCCATTGCTTGTCTAACTTCATAACTGCAATTCAACTTTCTGGAATGATCAATGTTAATACCCTTCGCACAAGTTGAGGGTGTGTAAATACTCACAATCCCTAACTTGGACAGAAAACTCCAATGTAAACTCTTTCCCAGAAATTTAGTGAATATATAGTAAGCTCATTCTTGGTGCTAATGTGCCGTAAGCTGATGAGACCATTTCTTATATTCTCTCTAATAAAGTGGCAGTCCAACTCTATATGCTTGGGTCTAGCATGATATACAGGATTGTTTATCACTGCAATGGCTGATGAGCTATCACAATACAACTTGACTGGTGTAGGCAAACTCACTTGTAATTCCTTCATAAGACTACTCAACCATATGACTTCACAGCTAGTTGTAGCCAGAGCCCTATATTCAGACTCAGTTAGTACCCTATGTAAAGCTCTCATGTGAGTGTATCTTGGATTCTGAACAAACTGACTTAGGCATTGAGCAGCAAATTCTAGGTCAGGTGGTCTAGTCACAATCAGGTATATTATATTTCCCACCAATTGTCAATACTCAGAAGGATCATTCAACAGGGTACCTTCATTGATCATAAGCTTCCCATTTGGATCAAAAGGGTTGGTGAGTGGCTTTGTATTTTGTAAGCCAGCTATCTCCACCAATTCCATGGCATACTTCCTTTGACTCATGTGAAAGCCTTCAACAGATCTAATGTGACAACTCGACCCGGACCCCGAGGAGGAATCGTAAGTCAAGCCATCCAAATAGGACTACAATTCATGCAAGGACTCAATTATAGAAAACGACGTGACACATTGTAGATGTGACACAACATTGTAGATGTAACACAACTCGGCACCAAAAGGCCGGAATATTTTAAAACTTTTTAAACCTAATATAACAGTTAAGGCAAATTAAACCAAATCATCGGTGACTTTACAATCGGAACCCAACACTAAACAGTTCATGCTATAACATCTCGACGGCTAAAACATGCCGGAGAAACAACAAAAGTAAATAAGAGCTAATGTAATGCTCAGCGGAAGATTTAAAACATAGCGAACCAATTACAACTATACAAGGCTCGGCGTACAAGCGCCGGCACTCAAAATAGAATACAAGTTACTACAAGTTATAGACATAAATACAACAAGTTCAAGTTTCCCAAAAACGAAGTCTAAATGACTTGCTATACCCAACGTCCTTTCAAAAGAGAACAAAATAAGGACATCTTTAAAACAACCTTTTCACGAGTGAACTCGGACAAGCGCGAACCCCGCAACACCTTAACGGGAAGGACCTGGACGGCTCGGATCTAAAGCAGTAAAAGTGAGGGAGTAAGTCATAAAGACTTTGTGAGATAACAATTATGCATGTCATGACATCATGCAATATACATAGACAGATATCATCATTAATACCAAGTCGATCAAAGCATTCATTTATTTAAACACTCAGTTCACATATTCATGGTAGCACGTTGGTTTCACATAAGTTCTATAAAGTAAAACATATATAAAGAGGATATGTTATAAAACTGGTGCCGCTACGTAGCTCCTGCAATACACAACGTTAACTTTGTTTCCGTGACTACGATGTTCATGTGAGTTACATCGATGTACTGAGGACACCCCTCAGCCGAATTAGCATAATCCAAGCGCTCTATTGAATACGACAATGGGCTAACTTCTCCATTGGGGCCAACAGTGGAAGGTGTGTGATAAAATCCGATAAGACAACCCATCACTATCACGAATCCCATAATTCGTGACGGCGATGCATTGTTCCACCATCGACTCAACCAAATATGCTAGATGGACTAATGCAATGCCAAGTAGATGTTTAACTCGTCATATAAACCAAATAAGAAACAAGTTCGACAAGAGCGAACTTATTCAACAAATATGTGTTTACTTATCATCAAATCAAATAGGAATTTGACAAGAGTGAATTCAACATGTCAAATAGATATATCATTCTACAACATGCTCTCAATTATGCATTTCTTAAACACAATCATATAAACCGCATAAGAACTCGATTGAGTCTCATAAGTACACATACATCAAGCATGCACTTCAATTCATCCCAAAGTCTCGTAAGCTCATATACTAGTCTAACGAACTACAAACGTCGTAGGGATTGAATGTGGAATCGGTATTGTTCAATAACTCCCTAAACTCAACTCCGATGAATCATTGCTAAAAGTGCAACCAAATAGAGCATGGATACTATATGCATCCCATTACTCTTTTCTATGTTCTCCATTCATTTAGAACACAATAACCAAGCCATTCATGACCTAAGATTAGCCATAATCCAATTCTCGAGTTTGAAACCCTAGAATAGTCGATTTTGCTAAACACACAATTGAAATTTATTCTTTCACAAGAGTTTTTCCTAAGCACATATGGAACATCATTCATGCTTTACACAAAGTCAAAATCATAACTTGACATGGAAACCTTAAAAACTTACATACTTTTCACATGATGAATTGAAAAATTCTACTTTACTAGAAGTCTTCCTAAGCATGTTTAGAAGAACTATAATGAAGGAAGCATGTTATTTTATTGAACATACAAATCTGGGAATTGAAAACTCACCTTTAGCCTATGAATAATGGAAGAAAACAATACCAAACTAAGGATTGTAGAAGAGGAGGGCAAGGGCTTCAATTAGGCGGTCTCGGTTCGCGGGTTACCGGAACTCCGAAAAATGGTCACACAAGTATGGGAGCTTCACAAGCTCAACAATGGAATGAAGGTTTAGTAAATGGAGAGGTTGAAGACAAAGAAGGGCTTTAAATGAGTGCACAAAACCACAATCCTTGTGAAGGGTGGTTATGTGGCTTCTCATTGGTCAAGGCTTGAAAGCCTTTGATAAAAAAATCATCCAAGGGCTAAAAAGGCTTATACTAAAGTCAACAATGGTGTGCCAAGCCACAAAGGTCGGCCAAGGGTCAAGGGTAAACAAGACATCAACCAAAAGAAGCAAAAATCCCGAAATATGGAAAATAGAATTTTCATTTGCGAAGTTACTGGACAGTCAATCTTGTAAAATCGACCATAAATAGGTCATACCTCCAAATGAGGTTATTATTGATTTTTATGAAACTATACTCTTTAAAATATATTTTAGCATTTTAAATTACTCTATTTGGACTTATATTCATCAAAATAAGGTTACTACAATATCAAGTACGGAAGCTGATTTCCTGAAAACAGAATTCTGGCATAGCCGTAAGTCAAGACCTAATTGAGGTACTTAGACACCTTGGAAAATCACCAGATTTTACAGGGAGTATCCTAACATATGTAGGTAAAAAACACCCAAAGGAAATATCAATCACTTTAGTAGATTGGTACCAGAATTTTCCCAAAACTTTCCCAAAAATAGGACTGAATCTGTGAAGTTTCTAACTTATCGTTAAGCACCCAATGATCAATGAGATGACCAAGAGCCACGAATTAAAGATACTAAGGCTAATTAAGACTTAGTTAAATGTTTAGGAAGCTAAGGTGAATACTCAAAGCATTAACGACAAAGCATGCAACGCATATAAGGCATTCAAACGACTATGATCGTAACTAACCTAATGCAAGCATGATATGAACAATATGAACTATCTAACGTGTTAAGGTATATGTTAAGCATGTTATAATGATGTTATACAAGTAATGAGTTTGGGTTCTCACATCTAACCATTTCTATTCCAAGATAATACTTGATAGGCTCTAAGTCCTTTATGTTAAATTTACCATGTAGAAGAAGCTTTAAAGAGTTTATAAGTGTTATGTCATTTCCAGCCAGTAATACATCATCCACATATACCAATACACTAGTGAATTTTTGTCCTTCTCTGTGAGTGAAAAGTGAATAATCTACCATGGATTGGATGTATCCAAGTTCAAGAAGAAATTATGTCAAGTTTGGAGAACCATTGCATTGATGCTTGTTTTAGCCCATATAAAGATTTCCTCAATTTACAAACACTGTTAGGGTTTCCTTGTATCGTATACCTAAGGAGTAAATTCATATATACCTCTTCTTCTAAATCTACATGCAAAAAAGTATTGTTGACATCTAATTGATGATCTTCCCATCTTTGTGTAGCTGCTATGGCTAAAATGGTTCTGACTGTCAGTCTGTCACTATCTTAGCTACTGGTGCAAAGGTTTCTGAGAAGTCTATTCTTTTAGTTTGGTTGTAACCCTTAGCAACCAATTTGGCCTTAAACCTTTCCACTGTGCCATCAGAATTATATTTAACTTTATAGATCCATTTGCATCCAATGGCTCTTTTCCCTTGAGGTACGTTAACAATATCCCAGGTGTGATTGACTTCAAGGGCACTAATTTCCTTGCTCATTGTCTCAATCCCTTCATTGTGTTGTGCAACTTGACTGTAAGACTGTGGTTTTTGTATGTGGATCATAGAGTTGACACAAAAATGGTAGGCATGATTGGGTTTAGTAAAAACAAATGATACAACATAATCCTTCATTTTAATTGAAGGTTGTTTAATTCTGGTGGAAGCTCTAGTGGGAATGTGTGTGCTAACAGTTTCAGTGGTATGATCAAATTGATTCAAATCATCTATGTTGTTGTTATCATCTTTTTTATGTTTAACATGTGTAATAGGAGGGTCATCATGAAACATATTAATGTCAATGTTAGGTTTGATGGGGGGTTTGAGGACTTGTGGTAGGTTCTGTGTTGAGAAAAGGAAATATAGTCTCATGGAAAATAACATGCCTACTGATAAAAGTTTTCTTAGTTTCAAGATTGTACAAGATCCCTTCTGCCCTACTGGATTAGAGCTGCCAAACGGGCCGGTCCGGTCCAGGTCCACCGGCTTTTGCTTAACGGTAGGTCGGACCGGACCGACCCGAAACAATGACGGGCCTCATAGAACTCAAACCAAGCCCAGCCCATGCGCACTTCGGGCCTATGGGCCAAAAAATAACTATTTTTTATTAAAAAGAACTCACAAATTAACTAATAAAAGTTATATAGCACATCAAAACACTCATACTTACTAGTATAACTTACACAATTGCAAAGCAAAAGTGCAACCAAAGAAAACATAAACAAAGGTAGTAAATTCAACAATTAAACGAAACAGAAACTATAAAAACTATAATGTTACTGACCAAAGAAAAAATACATGTGCTACTTCAAAGTTATAACCAAATTGAAGTTCATCATACTGTCCCTAATTTTCTAATATTTGTTTTCTGAGGATAGACAAAAAAAACCGGGTTCTAGTTTGTAAAACCATACTAGCTAGCAAATGCTCATTTTTTGATTCGCCCGACACAATTTAGTATTTAAAATTTATTTCCTATCAAATTTATACTATTGAGGTTTTTTATTAGCTAATATCAGATAGAGATACCAAATTGAATACATTAGTTTCGATAAAATTACTAACCACAACCATACTAAACTAGATTGGAATTTGGAAGATCAACTTCAGTTCCTCTTTGTAAGTGTCACTTCCATCAATTTAGAATATGAGTTTCAACCAAAAAGAGAACAATGATTTGGAAATAGATCATATTGTATCATAAATTCCTCCAACCAAAAGAAAAAAAAAGATTTAAAAAAATAGTCTAAATGAATGTCTGATAGTTTTTGTTTTTTATGTTTTACGTTTTACGTTTTACTTTTTAATTTTTTAATTAAGCTTAACTTTGTCAATCGTATGGTCGGGCCAAACATGACCCACTGGGCCAAAGAGACCCAATTTTTTCCGGGCCTTCTAATTTGAGGCCCAGGCCCTTAAAAAGTTAGGTGGGCTGGACCGGACCTATGGGTCGGACTCAATTTTAACAGCTCTATACTGGATAACCAAAGTGAATACATTTTATAGCCCTAGCAGCAAACTTATCATTAGGATGAACTAAAGCATAACACAAACATCCAATTTCCGTAAGTGGTTATATAAGGATGTGGTCTTGTAAAGAAGTTCATGGGAGGTCTTGAATTTAGTGGATGATGTAGGTATTCTGTTGATGATGAACGTAGTAGTCAAGAGACAATAACCCCGAAAATGGATGGGCAATCTAGATTGGAACCTTAAAGCCCTGGTGGGCAAAGGTTGGTAGCTAAATAAAGACGTAACACTTTCATTACTAAATAGCGACTAAAATATCATTTATTTTAGAACAGATGCAGTATATAATTTAAATTGTTAAATTGTGAATACTTGAACATGAAAATATGAATAAGACAAAATCCTTCCAATCAAGTGGATCCCATGCAGCGGTCTCATACAAGAGTAAAATTAAAAGGGTAAAATGGTACAAATAAATTTCTAAAAACGAAAGTTTACAAACTAGACAAAAAAAATTAGGGATGGAGGGAGTAAAAAATTTACGAGTTATTTTTTTTTACACATTCCAACCCAATACTACGATTATTATTAGTATTTCTTATGTTCTAAAAATCGGCCTAGGCACCTGGGAAATTTGGCAAATTGACAAAAAAATCGGCTAGACGCCCTAGTCGGTCAGTTGCTAATTTTGCATATATTTTAAATTTTTAAAAATTTTGGCCCAAAATAATGTCATTTTAGGTTTTTTAAATAATAATAAATATCAATTCAAAATTTTAAATTATTTTTGTAAATTTATAATTTGTTAATGGACCTATGAACAATTGAGATATTGACTATTTTTGTAATATCATGAGCCTTGGAATGATATTAAATTTAACTTTTAAAATTAAATATTATAATGTAATTATTATTTTTAATTATTAGATGATATTTACTATTAGGTTATAATAAAAAAATATATTAAAAACCAAATAATATGTCTTATTTCCAAGCTCTGCCTAGGCGCTAGGTACTGACGTCTAGGCGCTAGTAGAGCTGTCAAAATGGTTTGGCAGGGCGAGCCAGCCCACAACCCACTTCAACCCACCATTTGGCGGGGCAGGGTGGGCCAGCCCAAAAACATGGCGGGCCTAAGAAATACCAACCCAACTCACCTCTTTTAGGTGACGGGGTGGGCTAGCCCAACGGGCTCAAGCCTTTTTGACAACTTTAGGTGAGCCAACCCACAACCTACTTCAACCCGCCATTTGGCGGGACAGGGCGAGCGAGCCCAAAAAAGTGACGGGCCTAAAAAATACCAACCTAACCTGTAACAACTCGACCCTGACCCCGAGGAGGAATCGCGGGCCGCGCCGTCCAAATAAGGACTACAATTCATGCAAGGACTCAATTATCAAAACTGACGTGACGCAACATTGGACACGTAGTAAAACTCGGCACTAAAAAGCCGGAATAATTTAAAACTTTAAAACCTGATATAACAATTAATAGTAAGTAAATCAAGTTATCGGCAAATTTACAACCGGAACCCAACACTAACAAGTCATGCTAATATATAAACACCTCGACTGCTAAACACGCCAGAGAACTACAAAAGTAATTAAGAGCTAATGGGATGCTCAGCGGAAGTCTTAACAAGTGAACCAATACATGCAAGCAAGGCTCGGCCTACAAGTGCCGGCAAACAACTAGAAACATAAGTAGTACTATTAGTCTTAGTCTACAACAAGTGCAAGTTACTATAATTACACATTCCCAAGCGAAGTCTAAATGACTTGCTTAAACCCAAGCGTCCTTGGAAAAGAGAAACTAAAAACCAACACTACCACCTTTAGGCGAACGATCACGAACAAGAGTAGACGATCAACCTCGATGAGACGGTCCTGGATGATTAGGATCTAAAACAGTAAAAGGGAGGGGGTAAGTCATAAAGACTTTGTAAGCCACCAATTATGCATGACAGGATATAATGCAAGACATACATAGCACGTATCAAGCAAGATCATACTAGCACGTAGTTCTCATGTCGCGATGCATGTTGTTTTCACATAAGTGCTTAATTAAATCACATAGGATAAGGATATGTTATGGAACCTATGCCGCTTCGTAGATCCTGAAATAGACAAGGTTATCTCGATTGTATTTGTCGGATGCACGTGTATGATGCATCGACCACGATAGTATTGTTCCAAGCGCCCTTTGGTTACGACGAGGTATTCTTCTCCACTGTGATCAGTAGTGAAGGGTGTGTGCAAGTTTATGGTGTGGTGACCCATCACTACCATGAATCTCGCGATTCATGACGGCGATGCATCGTTGACCATCAAGACAATTCACGTAATGCCAGCTGGACTAATGGTATGCCAAGTAGATATTTACTTGTCACACAAAATGAAGTAAGGAGCGAGTTCGACAAGAGTGAACTCGTCCGAGTCAAGTAGATGTTTACTCACATAATAAATCAAGTAAGGGAGCGAGGTCGACAAGAGCGACTCGTCCAATCAAGTAGGCATGTTACTCTACGATATACAAGTCAAGCATGAGATCAATCACGTTAAAAACTCCCAAGAACTAATTTACAATTCAATTGAACTCTAAACGTCGTATGGATTAATTGTAGAGTCGGTATTGTTCAATGACTCTCTAAATGCAACTCCGTTGAGTTATCGCTAAAATATTTCTAAGTAGAGGATGAATGTTATATGCAATTCATGGTTCTTTTCTATGTTCTCGATTCATTTACAATTAGACTATTAAGTCATTCATGACTTTTAGTCCATCAAGATCAAAGTTCTCAAATTGTGAACCCTAACATGGTCATCATTTTTAAAGTCATAATTTACAACAAGTCCAAGAACAAAAGTTATTCCAAATCCATTCTAGAACATTATTCATGCTTGACACAAGTCCAAATTATCGATTATGAGTCATTAACCCAAAATTTACAGAAAATTAACTTAAGAAATTTCAAGTTTTTAACATGGTGCATGTCTTCTTGAACATGTAACTAGAAACTATCATGAAGGGAGCATGCTTGATATTGAGCATACAAAAACGGGGGAATTGGGTGCTTACCTTATTCGAAATCCAACGGTTGGATGACAAAATAAATCAAGGATTAAGAAACTAGGGAGCAAGGGCTTCGATTTGGTGGTCTATACTCGAAAATCCGATGGTTGGATCTCCGGCAAAGGTGCAATCAAGGTGGAGGATCTTCAACCTTCTTCCTCTCACTAGAAACCAGCTCAACAATGGAGGAAATGAAGAATGGCTGAAATATTTGAGTTTGTGGAGGATGAACTCACTAAAGGTTCAATCCTAGGCATGAGTTATTAAGCTTCTAATTGGTGGATTCATGTTGGTCATTGATAAAAACACATCAAAGGGTTGAAATTAAACATGGAAAGGTCACAAACAAGGTGGGGGTTCGGATTGGGTCTAAAAGGGTTCAATGGTTCAGACCAAACTTCAAAAATCAGAAATCCCGTAATTGCAGAAAAAGGCACAATGCGGTCGCTTCCCTTTGGACCATGCTAGCGCATGGTCCTGTTCACAGCCCAAGACTCATTTTTGTTGTTTCTGACCAGCAAACTTGTAAATTCCACCATAAATCACTCACACCTTCAAATGAGGTGATTATTTCTTAGTATGAAACTAGACTCATTAAACTATATTTTAGCTTTTTAAATTACTCCATTTGGACTTATATTCATCAAAATATGGTCACTACAAATTCAAGTACAGAAGCTGAATTCTTGAAAACAGAATTTTGGCACAGCTGTAAGTCAAGACCTAATTGAGGAACTTAAACACCTTGAAAATTTACCAAAATTTACAGGGAGTATCCTAACATATGTAGGTAAAACATACTAAATTTTTAGAAAATTATCTTTAGTAGATTGGTACCAGAATTTTCCCGAAGTTTACCCAAAAACATGACTGATCTGTGAAGAAATAAATTGGTCATCTTATTATCAAATGCAACAAGTCTATGAACAATCATTGTGCAAGCATGAGAAATACTAGTACACTTGGTCTAGAACTCAAATGAACTTCTCGCAAGTTAAAGCACAAACAATACAAGCAACGAAGGCAATCCCGAGAGATCCTAAGGCTCAAACGAAGCAACAATGCTTCTAAACTCTCAACCATGCATACTATGATCAAGATTAATGTTATAAGTCATATATGCAAGGTACTAAGACTCCAATGGGACTTAGTTAAGTGCAAACATGCTAAGATGAATACTCAAAGCATTAACGACAAAGCATGCAATGCATCGAAGGCATTCAAACGACTATGATCGTAACCAACCTAATGCAAGCATGATATGAACAATATGAACTCTCTAACATGTTAAGGTATACTTTAAGCATGTTATAATGATGTTATACAAGTAATGGGTTTGGGTTCTCACACAACCCACCTCTTTTATGTGGCGGGGCGGGCTAGCCCAATGAGCCCAACCCATTTTGACAGCTCTACGTGTACGTACCACATCCACATTCAAGCCGATCGCAAGGCATAACTAAGTGTTCGGATTTTCTTTTCATTTTGCATTGGTTTATTTTTTGGTAGTTAGGAATCAAATTTTAATTTCATTCTTTGAACTATACTAATTACTTGTTTAGTAGAACGTTTTAGTTAAAATGTAAACAAAAAATGCAATATTTTCTCTTTTAAAGTGTTTCAATATAGCGTTTTAAAAATGTGATGCGTTTACGACTTCTATATTTATGAAAATAATGTTTTGAAATAGTTTCTCAAACGTATTTACAAAAAAATGACTGCGTTTTGAAAACATTGTGTTTTAAAAATACTGCATTTCGAAAAAGGTGTGTTTTCAAAACGCTACACTAAACGAGGCATAATAGTACTCCCTCCGTCCCTAAATTATCGTCCTCCTTTCCTTTTTCGACCGTCCCAAAATAATTGTCCAGTTTGAAACTTACCTTTTTAGAATATCATTTTTACCACTTTACCCTTACTTTTTCACCATACTTTAATTATGGGTCACATACACATGAGCTTTAAAGGAAACTACATATTAATCCGTCCCTAATAGCACTCAATTTTGGGTACCAAATGATGTGGTTTCCAATGTGTCATCTTATTTGACATTTTATGGGCTCCACTATAAATTAAAAAGTTATGTTAATAATATGACACATAAGATGCCACATCATTTGGTACCCAAAATTGAGTGCTATTAGAGTGGCCCTAGCATTACCCATATAAATAATCAAGTCAATTGTTTTTTCTTAAACTGTGTGCCGGGTCAACTAGGACGATTATTTAGGGACGGAGGGAGTATATATTTTGATTGTATGGCATAATGCAAAACTAGATTTTTTTTAGAGTAAATATATGTGAGGCAGTCTTACGGATTTTAATTCGTAAGACGGAGCGTCACTCTCTCACAACTCAGCCTACTAACACACGGTGAGTCAAGTAAAAATAATTCGTTGTACATAAAATATTCGTATGACCGTGTTAGCTGAATTCTCTCACAACTCAACTTACCAACATACGGTGAGTCGAGTAAAAATGATCTGTTTTACATAAAATATTCGTAAAACCGTGTTACCTAAGATTTTGTCATTTTCTTATTCTTAGAGCGAATATATATATATATATATATATATATATATATATATATATATATGGGTAATGCTAGGGCCACTTCAAGAGTACTCAATTTTGGGTACTCAATGACGTGGCAGCTGATGTGGCATAGGTGGGTCCCTATTCTTTACTAACTTAATTACTAAACCTTAGTTAAATTAACCTAACTAAAACTAATTAAAATTAATCATTAATCAAAAGGAAAAAACAAACCGTATCGGTTTCTACCCTAAAAAACCCACGACAAGATTCTTCACGACGGCGGCAACACACCAATCTTCTCCTCCGACGCCCGGCAACGCCCGGTCATCATCTTCTTCCGACGCCAATGGCTACTACCTTCTTCACCGGCGGCGGCAACACGAGTTCTTTACCGCGACATGAGCGACGACTCATCTTCTTCTCCCGGCGGCTACCATTGTCGGCGAGATGAGCGGTGACTCCTCCCCCTGCTCAAATTTTGATTTCAATTTTGTTTCTCTTGTGTTCTGTTCGATTTTCTAGTCTGTTCGATTTTGATTTCAATTTTAATTTCAATTTTGTTTCTCTCTGTTCGATTTTTGGTGGGGCGTTATATTGAGCTGCATTTGGTTTATATGATCATGATACCTTGATTATACCGATTTATTGCTTTTAATTTTGTAATTTGAATTTGTGGGGGTGCCAATAATCATGTGTAAAGTCTCTAGCAACTTGGAAGTTGGAGGATTGTTATCGCTCGCATACGGTTTGGTTTCAATTGTATATAGTTTATCATCTCTCTCTCTCTCTCTCTGGTACGTTGAACATCAGTTCAATTTATCTAAGACCACAATTTCACTCCATTAACCAGTTAATTTTAAAAGATTTTAGTTACTAGCTTCTAACTATTTCTATTTGGTTTGGGATGCTATATTTGATGCAAGTCTTGAATTTTTTGCTGAGGATTGAAAGACCTTTTGGCTTTGAAGCGACTCGATCAATCTCAGCCCATGATTCTCGTATGGTCTCGTAGCAGCTTTCACTCACTTCCTGTAATTGCAACCATTATCAATTTTTTAAAAAAACTTTTTTTGTGATGAAATGAAGAAGAAATTCAAACAAATCTAACAACATTGTAATTTTAGACCATATATACTTTGAAATCCTTGGTAACGATAGAAAAATATCCATCTTGAGGGGTGAGGTTGTCAAAGTAAAGAATAGGTGCTGATGAGGCTAGAGCACCAAGAGCAATGTGTGGATACTTGAGGCGAAACCACAAAGCAAGCACTGAAAATGTAAAATAAAATCAGCGAAAGGCCGGAGAAAAATAAATTGTAAAAACAATGGTATGTAGTCACTTACTTCCTCCATAGGATCCTCCAATAACGATAACCGGAGAATTTTGTGCGTATAGTTTTTCTTGATGTGCAGCATATCTGCAATATATAGCCGAGCTAAAATAAAATAACCGCGAGCTCTATAATTTTTCAGTGCTTTTTCCATTGACCCAACTGGATTTGATTTTCCATAGTACCGATGCTACAATATAAAAAAAAAAAAGTTTGAATCCATTGGCTGAGGTTTTTATTTGTTGAGGATGGTGTAAAAAGAAAAAAAATTAAAATGAGGAAATTTAAAAAAATTACCTAGGTTATGATTAAACATCTTGAGATTTTCATAACATAATACCCTTTGTCAATTTTGTGATTCACATGGTGGATGTATCCAGCATGTCGCACATCATCGCACATCTGATGGATTATGCTTGAATTTTCCAAGATTTGTATTATGCTTTAATTTTTTTGCAGCTTTAAGCTCTTAGTTTATTCTTAAATAATTATGAAATATTGGTTATCTGATTACAAATCTTTACTAGTCCAGTGCAATTATTAGTTATGTTTTATTCTTCTGATAAATGTCGCTTTGTTTTCTACAACCCAACCACCAGATGGACAAGAAGCTTATGAAAGAGATACTCAAGAAGAAGTCGAAACGAACATTTGATAGCCTTGAATGAGAAAATTGAAGAACCTAAAGTAGGGATGACTTTTGATAGCATTGAAAGCATAGTGGCCTTTTACCAAGATTATGCTAAGAAACTAGGTTTTAGTGTAAGTAAAAGATCATCGGCAAGAGGAGATGATGAAATTACTAGGTACTTCACAGCTGTGTGCTTCCGTGGAGGTATGTCGAGGAGCAAAGGAAAGAATGTTTTGAGGCCACGCCCGATTACAAAAACAAAATGTCAAGCGAAGGTTAGGGCAGTGCTCTATGAAGATGGAAAGTGGCAATTGACTGTAGTTGTACTTGAGCACAACCATTCACTAAGTCCAGGGAAAACACACTTGCATAGGAGGAACAGGAAAATAAAACCACATGTGAAAAGACAACTTCTGCTTCATGATAATGCTGGGATAAGAGTGAATCAGAGTATAAATGCTTTAGCGGTTGAGGCTAATGGTCATGAAAATTTGACATTTCTGGAGAAGGATGCTCGAAACTTCATTGAAAAAGAAAGACGATTGAACCTTAGTTGCGGTGATGCAGAAGCTCTTCAAAACTACTTCATGAGTGTTCAAGCAATGATTCTAATTTCTTTTTGTGATTGATTTAGATGAGGAAAACCGTTTAAGGAACGTGTTTTGGGTAGATGCACGGAGTAGGGCGGCCTATGAAGAGTTCGGTGATGTCGTGACTTTTGACACGACATACCTGACAAATAGATATGACATGCCATTTGCTCCTTTTGTGGGGGTAAATCATCATGGACAATCAACTTTACTTGGATGTGGTTTAATTTCGAGAGAAGATACAAAAACCTTTATATGGTTGTTCAAATCATGGCTTGCTTCCATGTCTAATCATGCTCCGAGTGCCATAATCACCGATCAAGATCAAGCTATGCGCAATGCAATTGAGTATGTGTTTCCAAATGTTCGTCATAGATGGTGCTTGTGGCATATAATGAAAAAGCTCCCTAAAAATTTGGGGGCACAATAAATATGAAGCTATTAAGTATGCTCTCCGAATCGCGTTTATGATTCATTGTCTTGTATCGAGTTTGAAGCAAGTTGGAAGGAAATGATAGAGAAATATAAGCTTGAGAATAATGAGTGGTTGATTGGGTTATATGATGAGAGGCATCGATGGGTCCCTTGTTTTGTGAAAGATTGTTTTTGGGCAGGTATGTCTACCACACAACGGAGCGAGAGCATGAATTCTTTTTGATGGGTATGTCAACTCAAAACCACCCTTAAACAATTTGTTGAGAAATATGAGCATGCTTTGAGGAGTAAAGTAAGGAAAGAAAAGGAAGAAGATGTTAATTCTTTCCACTCATGTATTCCTATTGTAACAATTTATAATGTCATGGAAAAACAAGCCCAAGAAGCTTATACTACCTCAAAGTTCAAAGAATTTCAAGCCGAGTTAATAGGGAAGATGTATTGTGAAATTGGCCCTTCACAATCTTATGGAGCAATTACAAATTATAATGTAGTAGAGGATAGATTAGTTGGTGAAAACTTGAGGAAGATAGAGTTCATGGTTTGTTTGATCAAAGAAGAGGGAGATGAAGAATGTGATGTGAAGTGCAATTGTCGCTTGTTTGAATTTCGAGGCATATTGTGTAGGCATGCTATTGCGGTGCTTATCAAGGAAAACATTTACTCCATTCCAACTAAATATATTTTACGAAGATGGAGGAAGGATGTGCAGAGACGACATACCAAGGTTAGAGTAAGTTATAGTGATTGGAGTTCATCCGAAGAAGGACGTCGGTACGATAAGATGTGCAAAGCTTTTTTTGAAGTTGCAGACTTAGCATTTGAGTTTGAAGACAAGTGCAATTTGGTGAACGCTGAAATAGCAACTCTAAAGGAAAAGTTATCTAAAAGTGAGGATCTTCCTAAGAATGACCCAAACAATCCAAAAAAGTTAGGTAAAGGGAAATCAAATCAAAGCAAAAAAATTCTTTCTCCATTGGCCGTACGTTCAAAAGGGCGCCCCCCGGTTAAAAGGAGGCAATCTACGGTTGAAAAGGAAGTTGAGAAAGCAAAGAAAAAGAAAAAAAGGATAGACTCCAAGGAAAAAGAAACAAATACAAAAAAAAGAAATAAGGTATGTAAAAGAAATTGTTCTACTTTTTATGTTTGGTAATGCTATATTAATTTTGTATTTCTTAACATTAATTGCAATTTTATTTTGGTGCAGTGTTCATTGAAAGAAGGAGCATTGGAAGTTGATCCGGTTGAGAGCCAATTGGTATATGTTTTTACATTTGTCTTGTTATACTTATATAAAAATATTGTTATAAGGATGTACTAACTTTACCCTTGTATAGACCTATCCAAGTCCTAGAAAAGAGGAAGCCGGTGATGTAACTGCAACTCAAGAAAGTACTTTTTGGGGGGTATTGTCTTTAATTTTAGATTTCATCCTATTGAATGTTTGTTTTTCTTTTCTCTTTTAGTATATGTTCTGTGTAGTAAGTTATATCTTAACTTTTTAGTTTATCTACTACATTGTAATGCAGGAGCCTCAAATTACTCAAAGGATCCAGAATTTCACACAACCCTACTTAGACCATCCAATAGGACAAGTTCCTTATAGTTTCACTCAACAAATGAATTACTTTTCTCAACTGAAAGACCATCCTCAACAGGTGTCTTAAATTAATTTCTTACAATGTTGTAAATCTTGTATGTGTTACGCGTTTTCTACTCTAACATGAGGTTTTTATTTCTGACAGAACTATGAGAGTTGGCAAAGTGATGGTACATTTGAGGCTGAAGATCGAATGAGCTAGATGTAGGGACTAGCGATTTTGGACTAGTTATAGTTGTTTTGGTTTGGTTCACCATTGCAATACTGCGGTCTTGAGATTTTGTTCATAATTCTTGTGTTATGGCTTATGTTTGTGGTATGAAGATAGTTGTTGGAACTACATGACTTCTGGTGTGTTGAGCAGTCTGTTTCACTATGTAAGTTTTTGTTGGAGGTAGTTGTTCTATGAGCCATGCAAAAGTATATGGATAAATTTTGTATTTTCCACATGCATTTGGTTTGGATTGAGTTATCATATTGTTAATTAATTGTGACGTGTGGCCTCATTCATGCTTAACTAGTGTGGGTGGTATATATGAGCAGTTAATAATCAAGCTTCATGCGATAGCATTAACGGGCTCCAAGAGGTGTTAGCTTTGGTTGATTAGTTCGATGGGGAACTTGAAAATTTGTTTGAGGTTGGTTTGATTAGCCTGTGAATTGAGCTCAAGTAGCTTTGGTTGATTAGTTCGATAAGTGAAGCCTGGACATCGACAAGTAACAAACAAAACCAATAACTCATCTCCATCAAATAAACGTCCCACTTACTGAAAAATCAATGTCACCAAGGTCCATTTCAGGTCCAGTAGTAAACGTCAAATATTTTCATTTCAAACACATCACTCAAAAGACACAAGGGATAAACAGAAAACTTGTACTAAAATGAGAAACTGGAGTCAAGTAAATCTTCAGTAAAGAAAAATATAAAAAACCCCTTCATCTAGTACAGTTTTTTTTTTTTTTTTGATAAGTATCGTCTAGCGTTACAGTTACGGCCCCATCAAAATACAACCAGCGGGCAGAACTATCAAGGAATTGTCATCTTCTTAAAAAAATAAGGGGGGGAACTATCAAAGAAGTACATTATACAACCGAGCAGAGGCTTCAGTAGAAAAATTACAGTATATACACTAGATAAAATTATGCATCGAGGGATTGGAGCAGCTTCAAAAGAGTCTTGACTCCACAGCTTACAACATCAACTTACTGTTCAAACACTATTCGCTACGTGTTACAATAAACAACCTGACCATCCTAAGTATGCTGTACAAAACATGAGCTATCCCATCAACAGGTGGGGAAGAACAACAAACAACTGTTTTGGTTGCAGCCCATTGAAATACAGAGACAACCAATGAGTCCACCTAAAACTAAACTCTATCTTGTACATAATACATCTAAATACATCAATACCACAACCTTCCTTTGTTTTAGTTCAATCTTCATTGGCCCCAACCTTAAATGGAAACAGCATTAAAAGCAAATAGAATATATTAACAAGTTGTCAAAGAACAACAGATAAAGAAGATTGCATAAAACTGATTTCCAAAACTCACAAAGTGCTGCAACCTCTACCATTCCGAAAAATGGATGAAACTTTAACACCAATCTCTTTCCAAAGAATATGTTTACTTGCAATTCTGCTTCCACGCCCGCCAAATCCTTCAAGCAGAGCTGATACAAACCTCCACTTTCTATATCAGCTTAGCGCGCACTTTTTCAAACTGGATAAGTGTCTCTTCTATGAAAGAAAATAAGCTTTGGCCAGCAAGAACAAAGTCTCGGTCAAGCACACCTATAGGCTGCATCAGGGTTGACAAGAAAACTTGCACTCACCAATTCTTTAGGTTTTAGCAACAGCAAAGACACCATCAAGGCACCCGGATATGCTCACAAAAACCTTAACCTAGTAAAACAAAATTTGATCTAATCCAACCTTTTAGAAGTAAATTTAATATATTCAAGCAAATCAACAATAACTCCCATCTTACTTATCATATGCCTGATGCCTCCATGATGTCTATTGACAGTAGACTACCTTGATTGAAATCACTGTAACATTAGACCAATTTATGCATCAGCAATATGTCGTCAGCCATCCATCATCTAGGAAGAACAACAATTTTCCTGAATACTGTCACTTCCTATATAGACTTCCAACAAAAAAAAGTGTTGCAGCAAGCCATGGATTAAAAATCCTTCATAGAATGAGAATTGGGCACTTTAGGGATTCGAGATAAGATGGTAATAATTCAGAGTATTGCACCAAGCCCATATAAGCTCAAATTAATCACAACAATTTAGTTGTAAATGAACAAATTTTACTAGGCATCATTGAACTAGTCATCAACGTGAAGAAACAGAAAATGTAAAAGTAGCTCTGCTCAATACGTGTGCATTTCAATATAATATAATATTATGTTCATAACAAGATTTCTAAAGCACGCTTACCGACAAAGATCAAGCGAATATTGAGCCTAAAATTATATGGTCTAAAATTACAATGTTGTTAGATTTGTTTGAATTTCTTCTTCATTTCATCACAAAAAAAGTTTTTTAAAAAAATTGATAATGGTTGCAATTACAGGAAGTGAGTGAAAGCTGCTACGAGACCATACGAGAATCATGGGCTGAGATTGATCGAGTCGCTTCAAAGCCAAAAGGTCTTTCAATCCTCAGCAAAAAATTCAAGACTTGCATCAAATATAGCATCCCAAACCAAATAGAAATAGTTAGAAGCTAGTAACTAAAATCTTTTAAAATTAACTGGTTAATGGAGTGAAATTGTGGTCTTAGATAAATTGAACTGATGTTCAACGTACTGAGAGAGAGAGAGAGATGATAAACTATATACAATTGAAACCAAAAGCGTATGCGTAGCAGTATAACAATCCTCCAACTTCCAAGTTGCTAGAGACTTTACACATGATTATTGGCACCCCCACAAATTCAAATTACAAAATTAAAAGCAATAAATCGGTATAATCAAGGTATCATGATCATATAAACCAAATGCAGCTCAATATAACGCCCACCAAAAATCGAACAGAGAGAAACAAAATTGAAATTAAAATTGAAATCAAAATCGAACAGACTAGAAAATCGAACAGAACACAAGAGAAACAAAATTGAAATCAAAATTTGAGCAGGGGGGAGGAGTCACCGTTCATCTCGTCGACAATGGTAGTTGCCGGCGTCGGAGAAGAAGATGAGTCGTCGTTCATGTCGTCGGTAAAGAACTCTGTGTTGCCGTCGTCGGTGAAGAAGGTAGTAGCCATTGGCGTCGGAGAAGAAGATGACTGGGGCGTTGCCGGGCGTCGGAGGAGAAGATCGGTGTGTTGCCGTCGTCGGTGAAGAATCTGCGTTGTCGTGGGTTTTAGGGTAGAAACTGATACGGTTTGTTTTTTCCTTTTGATTAATAATTAATTTTAATTAGTTTTAGTTAGGTTAATTTAACTAAGGTTTAGTAATTAAGTTAGTAAAGAATAGGGACCCACCTACGCCACATCAGCTGCCACGTCATTGAGTACCCAAAATTGAGTACTCTTGAAGTGGCCCTAGCATTACCCTATATATATATATATATATATATATATAGTTTGCGAGGGAAATAGCTAGCTAGAAGCTAAACTCATGATCATGTGCATGCAGATATGGTTTGAAGCTAGTTTAGAGCCGAATGTCTCCAGATGAGCTTAAATATCGGTCAAACCAAGAGAATAGGAGGAGGGGCCGGGGAATTCCATGACCAACCCTGCACCACTTAATATCTCTCATTACTCCCAACCTAGTAACTCAGATCAACTAAGGCAACCCCTTCATTTGTTTATTCTTATATGAACTGATCTAAGGACCATCACTCCCATCATCCTGTGTGAAACTCTTTTGGAGATCTGACTTCTCTATATATAAAAGTAAATAAATAAATATATATATAAATAAATAATATGGCCATAAAAAAAATGTGGAGCGTGGTAGAAGCGTTGCTTTTAGGGTTGATACTGCTGAACGTGGGGTGTAAAGTGGAAGGACTTGGTGTGAATTGGGGTAGCATCTCTTCCCACAAGCTTCCCCCAAAGATAGTTGTGCAATTGATGAAAGACAATGGAATCAAAAAGGTAAAGCTTTTCGATGCAGATGAGGCCTCCCTCAAGGCTTTGGCCGGCAGTGGCCTCCAAGTCATGGTGGGTTGCACTAATCTCCAGCTAGAAGACATGGCTGATCCCGCCAAGGCCAAGGATTGGGTCCAACAAAACGTCATCAAGTATCTTTCCAAAAATGGCGGTGTCGATGGCGTCAACATCACGTAATTGACTACTTCATTTCTGCATTTGGAAACTTAATTTCCTTAGTAGTAGTAGTAGTAGTAGTAGTATTAATCTGGTTTAATACTGGTTTTGCTTGCATGAACCATATAATATTAATGAAGTTTTGGAAATATATATGCTTGGCATGCAGATACGTGGCTGTTGGAAATGAGCCATTTCTAACGGACTACAAGGACAGATTTGTCAACTCAACTCTCCCGGCTCTTAAGGGAGTCCAACAAGCCCTCGACGATGCCGGAGTTGGGGCCTTCATTAAGGCCACAGTGCCACTCAACGGTGACGTCTACTACTCACCATGGTACAACCCCAACCCATCTGGCGGTCTCTTCAGACCCGACATCCTTGGAGCCGTGACGGACATCGTTAAGTTCTTGGACAAGAACAATGCCCCCTTCATTGTCAACATCTATCCTTTCCTCAGTCTTTACATGTCTCACGGTGCCTTCCCCCTCAACTTTGCTTTCTTTGATGGTGGTAACACCCTCCAGGATGGCAAGATCACATACGACAATGTTTTTGATGCCAACTATGATACATGTGTCTCTGCCCTGAGAGCAGCTGGATTCCCAAACGTGACGGTTGTAGTTGGAGAAATCGGGTGGCCTACCGATGGCAACATATTGGCAAATGTTACCCTTGCATCTAGGTTTTACAATGGGCTGTTGACTAAGCTTGGAGCCAACAAGGGATCCCCTCTGGTCCCGGGATACATGGAAGTGTACTTGTTCGGGCTTCTGGACGAAGATGCCAAGAGCACACTTCCTGGAGAATTTGAGAGGTCATGGGGAATCTTCAAATACGACGGACAGCCCAAATTCCAAATGGATTTCGCAGGAAAAGAAAAGAACCACACACTGGTCGGAGCTAAGAACGTGAAATACCAACCGTCGAAATGGTGTGTATACAAGGGGGATAAGTCGAGCAATAATCAGTCCAAGCTTGATGGGAATGTGAGGTACGCTTGCGATCATGCGGACTGCACCCCGCTGGCTTATGGAGGATCGTGCAGCCGACTGAAGGATGAGGATAAGTTGTCGTACTCATTCAACTCATACTTTCAGGTGGCAAACCAGAGCGAGGGAAGCTGCGATTTTGAGGGGTATGCGAAGGTGGTGACCAAGGATCCGTCACAAGGCAGTTGCAATTTCACAATCCAGATAGTGGCAAATGCTTCATCGGGTGAGTCTTTGGCACCAGCTCCATTACCTTCAGGTAAGAATAATGGAGATGGAGGAGGCCCAGGAGGGCCATCCTCATGGTCAGCGCCTAGTGCAGTCCACTCAGCACCCTTGGCTTTTGCAGTTTTAGCCATATTCTCATTCCAAGCCTATCTATTCCGATCGAGTATTAATTAGTTTGGTTTTTTTTTTTTTTTTTGGGGGAATATTTTGAATTACTGGGGGACACGAGGTCGATCCATGTAATAATTTTTGGGATAAATCATTGGAGTAATAAAGTCTTTATGTTTTGAATGAGAATCGGTTTGATTAGACATTTGATGATCGAATCAGTCATTTGCCATGCATAGAGAAACTGATCCAGCCCAATTAACAAGAGATGGTATATTTTCAAATATTTAATCGCTTTAACTCCCCTTCTTTTCTAATAGCGAAAGTCAATTTTCAAAATTTTGTTTATAAAATACCCAATAAAATTCCAGAATATATAAAATTTCAATAAAGAAAAGTGACTCACATGTTTTTGAAAAATAGAATTAAGCATTAGGCTTAGTGCTCATTTGTTATAGTTTATTTGGAGTAACTTTTGACTTTTGACTTTTAAAAAATTGTTAAAATTTGTATTTGAGTTAGATGTATTGAGGGTAGCCGGACCACCACCATTGACGGTGGTGGCCGGAGGTGATTAAGAAAGGAAGAGAATACGCACGGTAGAAGGCAATGAGAAGAGAAAACTAATATTATTTGATTAATGAATTTGAATTAATTCATAACTCACTATTACATCACTATATATCTAAAGACTAATGACCTATTGGGCTTACAAGGTTTGGGCCTCTTGGGCTTGTATCTTCAACATTTTTTTATTTTTTTTGAGAATTGGATTCATAAACTGCATTACTAAAAACCTATTACATCATATACTTATATCTAAAACAAAGTAAATGAGCTAAGAATGTAACGGGCCCAAATGAGCTTACAAGGTTTGGGCCTCTTGGGCCTATATCTTCAACAAAAATCATATTTAGAGTGTTTGTTTCAACTTATAAGTCTAAAGCCAGTAAGTAAGGTACAGTATCCTTTATGCATTGAAAAGTCAAGCTAAAAAGCCAAAACAACTTTTCATTAATAAATATTTGATTATCCTCATTTCATCATTTTATGAAATATACATAAAAATATGAATACTAATTTTTATGTTTTTTAACAAATAATTATAACAACTCAGCTTTTCAACAGCTGTAACAAATAGTTTATCATACAATAAGCCACAAGTCTTTCTGCCACTAGTTTATGGCCTTATATGTTATTTAAGTAGATTATACATGACTTATGACTTATCTTACCTTAAGTGAAGTCAAACGTTTCAAAAATAACTTATGATAAATCATAAGCCATAAGTACTTCCAAATCAATCAAATCAAGCATGTCCTAAATAAACACAGTTTTAACGGAATATAAGTGATTATTTCTTGAGATATGTAATCACGATTCACGATATTTGTTTTGGGATAAAAAAAACTTTAATAAAATAACACTAATTTTGCTCAATAATCACTTAGAATTGAGAGAAAATTAGTAGCACATACAAGTTACAACAATTCAATTTTAATTACAAAAGAATGAAAGGGACAAATAAAAGAATTAAAAAACTGTCCCATTTTCAAAAGAATGGTAGAAACTAGAAAGTGACACGTCACGTGCATGTCCACTCTCACCCCTCTCATTGTCATCTTAAAGACTAAATATTAAATATTGATTGATTTATCATATCATCATCCAATTAAATAAATACTACTCCTTCCGTCCTTCAATTATTATCTAAATTGATTCAGAGTACGGATTAAAAATAATAATTGATTTTATTATTTATATTGGTTTAATGTGTAGTTTCTTTTAAAAAACATATATATATGACTCATAATTAAAATAAGATTAAAAAATAAGGATAAAGTAGTAAAAGTAATGTTTTAAAAAAATATGTTTCAAATTAAACAATTATTTTGAAACGAACGAAAAAGAAAAAGAAGACGACAATTTAGAGACGAAAGGAATATTTCATAAATCATAATCAAGAAACAACAATGATTGCCAATATGAAACTTTTTCAAAATACAAAATGTAACACTCATTTAAAAATGTAATGACGTAACATTAAAGTGTACTCCCTACCTAATGAACCATTTATGTACACCTAATACCCTTCCTTAAATTAAAACAAAATACCTAAATATTTTTTCATTTCTCTCTCTAAAAAGACTCAATTCACGAGAGATTATATATTTTAATTTTTGTAAATTATCTAATTTGGGATGACTTAACTAATATTTGTAAAGACTTTTGGTGTACAAATTATCTCTTATTATTTTCAATATATCCCTTTATTTAATTATTAATATTGTACATCTTAAAGAGAATAAGTGTTATGGATACGTAATTAATGACAGAGTTGTATGTGTGTAATGGTGGATAAAATACAAAGGGGAATTGTGGACAAATGTTTCAAAAAACAATTAAGGTGACATATGCCCTCTAAAGTGAATGTTTGAATTTTAGGATTGACCATTCCACCCTTCTCCTTCATCGTCGACCCACTCTCACACTGCGTCCCCCCGCCGACTGCATCATCACCACCGTCCTCTAGGTAACCCTCTCAACCCATGAATTCGTCCTCCACCTTCATCTCCCTCTCTCCTTTGTCCTTCGTCTCTGTCTCATATTCACTCTCTATTTCTTTAGGGTTTGAGTCTTCTTAATCAACTTGCGAGTTGATTAATCGATACATGAACCGCGTAATCTATTCACGACTCCGCAAAACAGTATTTCAGGGTTTTCAAATAAAAATAGACATCTTTTTTGTATTTTTGAGTGAGGCTGTTTTTAAATCCCCTTTCTAAAATAGTGAAGATTGCTCGTAGTCCACCTAGTATTTCCCTTTTTCACACCCTCCCAAACAAGTTAGTTAAAATACAAAGGGGAATTGGGGACATGTTTCAAAAAGCAATTAAGGTGTCATATGCTCCCTAAAGTGAATGTTTGAATTTTAGGATAGACCATTCCATACTTTACTAGTTAATACTCCATTAAATGCCACAATGGTAGAGTTCAATGCCCCCTCCTATATATATAAATAAATATCTCCCTCCATTAATCAGTAACTGCATGCAGATAATTGTATTGTTCAATGAGAGAGAGAGAGGGCCTAGCTAGCTTGAAAATGCCTGTTTTTATAAGGAATGGGACAAAGTGCGCATCTCCAAGACTTTCTTGTGAGAGTTGGAGTGCATATAGCTAACAAAAGTAGGGCTCTTGGCTGGTCTGTACTCTGGCAGCAGTCTTCCAGACTTGTACCTCACCCCACATGCATTGCAGAGCGTCTTTGGACCCAATGGTCCTCCCCTCCATTGTGGTGTCCTCTGTGATAAACAATGGCTGCACCTCCTTATTCCTCCACTGTTATTATTCTCCTCCACCACCTCCTCCTTCCTCCCCTCCACCCCCACCATCATCAACTTACAATTATCATTCACCTTCTTCCTCTTCTTCTTCCTCCCTAATTGCTTATTAACGACTACTTCTTGCAGGTCATCACCATCTCCTCGAAATTCTTTCCTGCTGCCACTACTAGTGTAATTTGTGGGGTGGTCTTTCTCCTCCTCCTCCTCCTCCTTTTTGGGGAAAATGAGCTCACTGTCAGCTAACCAGTAGGCTTGTTGGAGCAAAGGAGGGTCTGAGGTCAGAGTCAGCTCTTGTGCATGTGGTGGGTTCATGAAAAATTGGTGAGCCTGAGACCAACAGCTGCCTCTTCTCCTAGACATGAATGAGGTGCCTCCTGGTACACAATTAGAATGGCTTCTTTTCCTCTTGCTTCTTGCCTTGCCTGGTATCACTATTTTATGCTGTTGAAGGAGGTGGGAAGCAGTACTGTCTTTAACCAATTGGCTAGCAACTGAATTTGTTGTGTCACAAGTCGTAATTTGAGGAGTGGGAGATGTTGCGGCTGGGGGAGGGAAATTAACACTGCCACTGCTGGATAAGCAGTCTTCCACAAATATTGACAGCCATTCCAAGTTCACATCCCCTTCTTCCTGCATTAACCAACTTCTTTCCCATCAGTTCCCCAAAACAGCTAGGCCAGCACCAAAATCTTTAAAGAAAAAGTTTTTACTTTCATGGTTTGAATGGAAAGAAATGTCCTGTGTCCATTACCAATTGTGATTGGGGGCTCTTTTCAATGAAGGAAAATTACATAATTAAGTATGAATTGGGGATGGAAGCAAAGAAAGAAACACCGCATCCAATCAGACCGACAGATATATAGATAGATAGATTTTCAAAAGTCTGACAAGAAAGAGAGGAAAAGGAAAAACAAAGATTCTTGAGAGGGGAAAGAGCCAGAATAGATGCCCCTCTTCATATGTACGATCGATGTGCACAGTCATAAACATTAAGCACCTTAAAACTCTGCTAAATCTACAAAACAGAGAGAGAGAGAGAGAGAGAGCAAACCAGAAACCCAAATAAAAGAAGAGAAAACATGAGTAAATAAACGAAGTTCTAAGGTGGAAAAGGAAGGGAGAAGAGATAGACATACCAAAGGGTGGCCAGAAAATAGGTCATCAAGGCTGCCGTCAATCTTAGAGCAAGAAGGAGAGACAAGTTGCTGCTCCGGTTGATGATAGTCAGAGTGAAGACCACCTGAAACTGAAATATCCCGGCAGAAATCCATTAAAAAATTTCCCCCACCCCCCTCCTCTGACTGAAACTCACTCAAACAGAAGTTTCAATCTTTATTGCAGCAGAACTCACCACCAAACTGAAATGCAAGGAGGAGGAGGAGGAGGGAGAGAGAGAGAGACTGATATTTGTGTTAGTATTATTTAGTAGTAGTAACTGGTAAAAACTTTGTCTAGGGACTAGGGAGTCTCTTCTTCTCAAATCTCAAGTAGGGAGGCTTCTTTTTCTGTCGGCAAAATTATTTAAGCTAAACAACAAACAGCTCCCTGTTAAAATTCATCAGTCAATTCACACACACAAACCCCACATTCCTTTCTCTTTCTTTCATCCATAAATTATATTCCTACCTTTTTTCTGCTAAAGTGTACAAACTAACGTATTACATATACTAATTAATACTACAACTTGTTAATTTGAAATTTGAAAAAAACTACTCCAATAAAATAACACATCCATTTTGGGATGAAGGAGGAGTACACTGTGCACTGTTTTTCTTAACCTCAGCAAAAATCAAATTTTAACCCCGCAACCTCTATTTATTTCTCATGACTAAGGGTGAAAACTGAAAAGGGCAAAGATATTCTGCTCCTTTAGTAGATTCCTATCTACTACTCCATTATAAACTTGAATTCCTACTTTCTTTGTCTCAAAATATGAATTTGCCCTTTGTTTTACATGAAAATAAAAAAAAAAATTACTTTTTAATTACTCTCTCCGTTTCAAGCAAATAGATTTCGTTTGAAAGTCAAATTTTTTATAAAAAATGATACTTTTAGTAATTCATTAGTAATAAAATGAAACTTTTATGTAATTTTTAAAAATGAGATCTTTAAGTAAAATACCCTCAAAATAAAATAATAAATTCTTTGTTCGGAATAGAGGGAGTATCACATATCTATAACTAGTCCTACATTATTGTTGCATTTGCTACAAATTAAGAGTTACTGAAAGCAGTGTGTTAAGGAGCCTTTTTCTTGGGTAATTCATAACTACTCTAGCTCCTGCTCAAATGGTACATAGTGTTTGAATGCAGCCAGCAGCAGAGAGTGAATGCTTAGAAAGGCCCACTGGCTCTGATTCTCTCTCTCTCTCTCTCTCTCTCTCTGAGTAGTAGTATTTTCCTTGCAAGAAAGGTAGAGAATACTGCATAGTCCCTTCCTGTACAAGGACCACATATAATACACTCAAGTCTTCACACACACATGCACACACCAAAGTGTTTCTAAGTGAAGATGCACACACATAAATTATTGTACTGTTTTTTTTTTCGTGGATTGTAAAAATATTCCTCCCATTGTTTTCAAAATATTATCTGGGTTTTAAGAAAAATGAATTGATTTAATTGTAAATATTGGTAAAATGTTTGGTTTCCTTTAATACCATTGAATATGTGATCATAATTAAAATAGATAAAAAAAATAAGGTAAAGTGGTAAAAATGTTTTCCTAAAAGGGAAAATTTTGAAAAAAAACAATTATTTAAGAACGGATGAAAAAGAAAATGTAAACTTGTTTGTAACTTTTTTTTGAAGATAACACTTTTTACTATTTTACCATTACTTTTTCTTATTGCTTTAATTATAAACCACGAGCACACGAATTCTAAAAGAAATTACACATTATATTAATATTAATATACAAAAATATGATAATAATTTTGGAGACCGGAAAGTATATAAGTTTTAAAAAAAGTAAAAAAAGAAACAAGGGGTGCCAATGCTAAACATTCTCAGAAGATGAAGATAATGTGATGATGATCAGGACTTGTCCATGACAGGAATTGAAGAGTGTAAATACCATTACAAATCCACAGTTTCCAATATCGTTGAGTAGGCCTGTTTGATGGGTTGGATTAAAATTGGGTCGGATTGATGCAATTAATGGGTTGTGGTGGGTGAACATTATATCAAATAAGTCAAATGGGTTGGATAATCGGGTCAACCCGTTTTGTTTTGGTTTTTATTGTTTTTATATTTTTTTCCGAACAATTTATTCATAAAGAAATAGCATATACACATTAAACAACGACACATCCATTTAAAAAAAAATAGTACAGAAAATATACATTGATACGCAAACCATCCAACCAATTTGGCGCCAAATTTTATCATGAAATTTTACTCAAAAGTAACATTTTAAGATCATAAACCGAAAAACAAATATCTTTCTTTAATAACATTCCAATCATTGCTCATTAGAAGAACCCAACAAATAATAAAAACATAAAAATAGATTTAATAGATTAATCAATTGAATCAAACAAATATACAATTATTTATCAAGATAAAAGTTGAAAACCAGCAATCACAAAAACAGAACCCACCTCTATGAATCAAAATTTGATCTCCAAACTCTCATGTAGGTATGTAAAGATGTTTAGTCAAAATTGGAGTCTTTGAGTTTGTTGGAGTAAAAGCTTACTTGTAATAGGTTTGTAAATTAAATATTTCTTGCCAGATGAATCATAGAATCCGATTTATTGGAGCTTCGATGGTTGCGACTTGCGAGATCAAGGAAGTGGAGTTTTGATAGTTGCATGAGGAAGAAGTGGAGCTTTGATGGTTGCAACTCGTGAGGATGGATGAGAGAGAAGCAACTAGGGCTTGATTTGGGATCTCAGTGTCTTATGATTTAATTACCCTGACGGGTTGAAACGGGTTGACAGGTATTATAACCCATAAAATTCGTTGGGTTATGACGGATAACCCGTTATTATGTTAAGTCGGATAATTAGCGGGTTGAACTAGGCAATTGGATAACCATCTGCCTATCCATTTTTCCATTATGGTTCTTAGAATACAGGTTTAGCTCCAAGCCTCCAACTCTTGAATCATGATAACCTAGACCATTAAAAGTAACCCCCCCCCCTAGTGATTGCCAAGTGGCAAATCATTTTCTAACTCTCTATCATTATGTTTGCCAAAATTCACAGTATTCAAGGTGGTCTGAAAGAGCCGCCAAAATAAATTTAAATTCCATGATACTCCATCCAACATTAGTAGTACAAGATTTAGTTCCCCCATAAACTGGAACGTAAGATTGTGACATTTGGGTAAAATTTAAATTGACAAATACTTCTACCTAACTCCCTCCGTTTTAGAAAAATAACAAGTCAGACCGTAACTTAACATGTTTGTGTTTTTTTAGGACAAGCCAGAGAGAAAAGAGGTAATATGTTGATGGGATCTACTGGTACTGGCACGCTAAATTTCAACCCCTTCATGCTTTACCAAAGTCTAAACCCATACCAGTATACCACCCACAAACTGCACATTGGCTCACCACAATTCCTTCATACTGAGGGCAAAGCCCAACAACAAAGCCAGCTTTTTGTCTATGATTGATCTCTCTCATGATATTCATGAATTGCGTGATTGCATCAAGAAAAAATATTCCATGATATCCAACACTAGTAGAAGATGATATAGTTTCCATAAACTTGCAATTAAAACTTTAAAAACAAATAGTGAAAGTAAGATTATGAAATGAGGCAATTAAATTAAAATCACACAGACTCAGGTCAGTGTTAACACTTAATCCTTCCTAATCACTTGGGTAATTCATATTTTTAGTGATCTGATAAAGTTTTACAATGGTTGTCACTCCTCTGACCTCTCCTTTACTCCTGCCTGGTATGACTCTAACTCTACGCATAGTTAGTTCCCCTCCTCCACACCCACAAGCACAACCACTATACCAATGGCACATTTCTCGCACACTGAAGGCAAAGCTCGGTAACCAAGGCTAGGGATAAGCAATCGAAAGCAGCAAAGCAACAGACAACCAGGCACACTAGAAATGATGGATTAAAGTATTTACGCGCAATCATAGGCAACAGGGGATAATCACAAAGCACAAAAATCCACAAGTGCCCTGTGCACATGACTTTTTTTTTCTTTTTCTTTTTGGGGTGGGGTGGGGTGGGGTGGGGTGGGGGACCTGGTATTGATGTCTTGATGTGTCATGTTTAATACTCCCCTCTCCTGCATCAGTCGCCCAAACATTTTGAGACAACCCAGGTAAATAAATTTTAATTGCAGAAAAATTTTAATCAAAGTTTTAGACCCTCCAACCCTAAGAAACACAAATTGCAGAAAAATCTAAAGACACGGAGAAAGTTGTGAATCTTAAATATCACCCATCAATCATCATGCAAGCCCATATTTTCAATTCTGGAAAGCTACTGTTATATTTTATGTTGGGTACCGGCGGATCCATTAATTTTACTTGGTAGGTGTCACAATCTATTTCAACTTCACAAGCAAAAATGTGTACTGATGAGGCACAAATTTAACAATACTTTATTACAATACAAAGCTTAAAAATCATCTTCACGCGTTTTCATACTCTGAAAATGTTTAATTACATCATTAAACAAATCTTTTTCAATGAAAGCTAAATTTCTTGCTCCAACTGACAAACCTATGTCATTTTTAACACTACTTTCAAACCCATAACAAAGAAGATGAAGATAAAGAAGCCAAAGTGGTTTTTACCTTCAAATTGTTCCAATATAAGCTCAATCTTCAAATAAAGCATGTATTCATACACCAATTCATTAAAAATATCAGTTAAATCAATTACTTTAACCCCAAATTAAATGTCCTAAGGGAAGAAAGGGCTTGTTACTTTAGCTTTTAATAGAAATATTTTTGTTTTAGTTCAATGTTGTCACGTGACACAACAAAGTATGCATGAGTTGTGTAAATAATAACTTGGTTTGCAGTGGAATAAGGAATCTTTCCATGTCATAGGCCCTGAAGAATCTCTAAAGTTGGTCTTTAAAGTAACCTTGCTGTAAAAACAGGTGACATCTTTCTGGTAATCATTCTTTAGTTACAAGTAGCTTAAGTCTATACAAATGTCAGTCCAGCAGAAACGTAGCAGTGAATCCTAAACAAATCAATACAACATCAGACTAATGGCCAGTGTACAATAATGTTTTATTTACCTGAGGCTGAATCGCTGAAGAAGTAAGGTAAGGGAAAGGTTCTAGCATTGCAAATGGAATACATAAACAAGCTTATGTGAGATGATAACAATTTCACTTTCCCTGAAGCGCTTGAATATGCCAATAGCAACCAGACAGATGTCATGGAGATGGTTTTGACAGGTACTGTTGCCACTCTTCGGGCATCTCCTTTCTAAATTTCAGCCATTTTATAGTTGCATTTGTCAGGGGTATGGAAAGTATCTCATAGTCTTTAGGGGCCTGCAAGACCAAAGTTTATGGCCATGGCCTCGTACTGATTACTAAAGAATAAAGAAACTAGCTGACAATAAACTTGGACGTGAAGTTTTACTTCAAGTTATGCTTTAGACAAATTTGTCCACTCAAGACACGTCGTCCACGGTAAGGAAATTAAATCGTACCTTGGGGGTCTTAAGCAGCTTCATGTTCACTTCCTCTAGAGTTTTATGACCTTTCTTTGAGTTGCAACCAGAACAGGCAGTAACCTGAAACATAAAAGAACCACATTATAGGGAACCAAATTATTAACAGGCAAACAATTCAAACATAGTTATTGTTAAATCTGTTTCCTATAGGGAACCTAGCTAGAGCTGCCAAATTAGCTACTCCCCAAGACTTAAAAAATATGTCTCTAATAACTCCAGCAGAACGATTTATCAATATAGCTACTCCCAATATACCAATATATTGGGAGTAGCTATTGATAAATCTTTTAGAATTCTCTTTGAATCACAAAATTTAAAAGATTGCATCACATGAAAAATGTATTGAGACCATATATTTTTTATTCATCAAGAATCATGGCAGGCCCAAAATACACACTGCAAAATCCGAATGGTGATGCTATAATGTAAAAAGGTTGGTTACAGACGTACAGAAACTTTGAGGTAGTCTTACCAGGTTCTCCCAAGTCCATTCACCACCTCGTGAAATAGGCAAAACATGGTCAACAGTTAACCTGTCCCTGGAAGAACAGTACCTGTTGATAGAAGATGTAACGTGTTAACGCACAACGGCACAAGCTCAAATTACAGACTTCAAATACTGAATCCATGCATGTATAGCTGCTTGATGGAGTACAAAAGGCATATAATTTTTTTAATGATAATAGGAACAATTATATTAATACAGCAATGATATTAACAATAATAATGGTCTTAATAATTATGATGATGATGATGACACGACGACGATGATGGTAGGAATAAAAAGAGACAGAAGCCAAAAATCCTACAGACACTACTAAAAGTTACAAAATCGACGTTGTTGGAATGATATGGATAGCATTTCTTTGCAGTTCTATCCCTTGTAAGTTAGAGAAAAACAAAGGGAGAACTCGTGGACCTTGCAGAGTTGAAAGCTAATAAGATAAGAGTATGTTCAATGAGGTTAAAATGTTATGAATAATACCCCTTGTATATGTTCAGATCTTCGCTCAATGAGAACGGATTTCTTCTGGTTATCTTAATAGCTCCAAGTCTATAACAGTTACAGAAATCCTAAAAATGACTTCTCCAGCAAGTAATTAACACATCCAGTAGGAAGGAAGTCTTAAATGAGACTTACATTCAATGATGCCAGCAAAGATTGAGTTTGTTTCATTCACTAATTTGCCTTATATCACGCTTTTAAGGGGTTTCATCGGAGATTACTGCAGTTGAGGGCGTTCTCTTATTCCTTCGGTCAATCTACTTTCTCTTTTTTTTTGGCTAAATGCATCTGCTTTGCTCCGATTTCTCTGTTTTTTTCTTCTTTCCTTTTGTCCAAGGCCAAGGCACCAGCTAGTCAGCTACATTCTCAAGTTCTAGGTTTATATATAATGGCAAACAACCCAGTTGACCCCCCTACTTTTCAAGTTCTTTGGGATTCGTCCCTCATGTGCGCAAATGATCCTTGAACTGATCACATTGAACGAAATTGGTCCTTCCGTCAAATGCTGATAATTTTTGGTTGTTACATCCCAACACATGCTTCTCACATGCATCAGGGAAAGGGCAAAAATGTCATTTCCTCATGAGCATTCAGGGATGAAAGTGTTTACAAAGCCCATGGAAGTTTTTAATGATTTTATTAATGACGAAGAATTAATTGATCTTCCATTAGTTGGAAGTTCTTTCACCTGGTAATAGTCACCAGTGGTCAAGGATAGACAGATTTTTGGTGTCTTCTGATTGGGAGGATCAGTGGGGTGAGCTCATCCAGAGTAAAATGACTTTAGATCATGCGCCTATTATGTTAGAGAGTGATGGATTGATCACAAAAAGAACGCCGTTCAGATTCGAGAGTATGTGGCTTAAGGAGCCAGGAGTTATGGATTGGGTTAAGGCCTAATTGAGTTCTTATGGGCCAGTCGGTAAAACTTGTTTTAGGTTAGCAAAAAAATTATTATGGCTGAAACAGGATCTTAGAGAGTGGTAGAAGGAGACATTTGGGAGAATAGATATAAAATTAAAGAAGCGATGAAGGAGGTCAAGAGACTGGATGATCTGGAAAGTACAGGAGGGATGGGGGAGGGGGGTGGGAGGGTCTGATGCTGCAAGGAGACGAGGTTAAGCTGGAATTTGAGAAGCTTCTGATTCAAGAAAAATTAGTTGGAGTCAGAAATCCCGAGTTTTGTGGCTCAAGGAAGGGGATAAGAAAACAGGATTTTTGTCATCGGATGGCCAGTGCTCACAAAAGCAACAACCAGATCAGGAAATTAAAGATCGAAGGGTCAGTGACGGAAGAGTCAGAGAAGATCAAGCAAGGGGTGGTAGTCAATTTGTATCGGGATTTGTACTCGGCAGGAATGGGTTATTTCTTGGAGATGGCTGGGCTCTCTTTCAAGTCCTTATCGGAGGCGGAAGAGGCTTCGCTAAAGCAGCCCCCTTTTCTGAAGATGAAGTTGTCTCGGCTTTGAAGAGCTTAATAGAGGATAAAGCTCCAGGGCAACCGGATGGGTTCTCTTCGGCTTTTTTAAGAACAATTGGGAGGTGGTTAGGGAAGATATTATGGAGATGTTTCACTCTTTTTTTGAGACGGGTGAGTTTGAAAAAAGCCTCAATGCTTCCTTTATTGCCCTTATCCTGAAAAAGAAAGGTGAAGAAGAGTAGGACTTTAGACCAATCAGTCTTGTCGGGGGAATATATAAGATTATATCAAAGGTGCTAGCAACTCGGCTAAGGAGGGTTATTGATAAGGTGACTTCCGAGTCCCAGCATGCCTTTGAGAGGGACCGTCAGATTTTGGATGCAGCTTTAATAGCTAACGAGGTGGTGGATGCTAGGATATGGAGTGGGGTTCCGGATTGTTATGCAAGTTAGATATAGAGAGGCATACGATCATGCAGAGTGGAAATTTATGATGTATCTTCTGTTGAGAATGGGGTTTGGAGAACGATGGAGAAGGTGGATTTTCTTTTGTATATCAACTGTTTGATTCTCCGTTTTCGTTTATGGGGAACCGGCAGGTTATTTTTTGAGTTCTAGGGGCCTTCGGCAAGGGGACCCCCTCTCTCCATCCGTGTTTATTGTGATAATGGAGGGTTTAAGCCAACTCATAGATAAGGCAGTGGAGGGAGGATATATTCAGGGGTTTGGAGTAGGTAGAGAGGGACATCAAATGATGAAAATTTCGCACCTATTGTTCGCAGATGACTCCCTGGTTTTTAGTGATGCTAATAATTCTCAGGATATCTTCGGTTGGTTCTATTATTTTTTCAGGTGATGTCCGGGTTGAAAATCAATATTTCCAAATGTGAAATAATTCTGGTAGGCGGCCAGGCGGGGTGGAGGACATGGAGGCAGTTAGTCACTTTTTTTGGGTGCAAGTCTGGAAATATCACTTTGTAAATTGGAGAAAGGTGTGTTCCAATGTGCGGAGCGGGGGATTGGGTATAAAAAATTTGAAGAATTTCAATAGGGCTTTGTTAGGAAAATGGAAGTGGAGATATATGGTAGATAGAGGGGCGTCATGGAGAAAGGTCGTAGAGGGAAAGTATGGAGAAGGGAGCCATTTTTGGTATCCAAGGGCAGTTTCTTCATCTCATGGGGTGGGTGCTTGTAAAGGAATTATGAAAGGGTGGAACTCCTTTAATCGTTGGATTGCTTTTGAGATAGGAGACAGTGACAAAGTTAAATTTTGGAAAGATAAGTGGTGTGGAGACGTTAAGTTTCAGCATATGTTCCCAAGATTATATAATTTAACGCTTGATCAGGAGGAATTGGTGAGCTCGATCATGGCACATCAGAATGGCAGCGATTTGTGGGAATCCTAGATTTTGAAGGGAGCTGCAGGATTGGGAATTTGAAGAAATTAGTCAGCTGTTTGAGATGTTATATGCTACTAAAAGATTAGAGTCGATGGTGGACAGAGTAGTATGGACAAGGTCGAAGAGCACGAATTTCTCATTGAGCTCTTATTATTCTTGTTTAAATGACGGGGGCTGTTTTAATTTCCCTTGGAAGGAAATTTGAGGTCGAGGGTGCCTAGGAAAGTGGCTTTTTGTGGGAAGCTGCAAGGGAGGCCCTACTGACAGGGGACAACTTGAGAGCTCGTGAGTGGACCTTAGTCAACCGGTGCTTTATGTGTAAACAAGAGGAAGAGACTGTCAATCACCTTCTTCTGCACTATTCGGTTGCGAGGGAATTATGGCAGTCCATATTCACTTTGGCGGGCATACTGTGGGTCATGCCAGAAAGTGTTATTCAGCTTCTGCGAGGATAGTATATAGATAAGCACAGTAGGAAGAATATGTGTTGGGCTACAGCCCCTCTGGCGATATGGTGGAATATTTGGTTGAAAAGAAATAGGAGGATTTTTTAGAACAAAGAATCTAACCTGGACAGCATCAAGACGAACGTATTTCAGTCGCTTGGTCTGTGGTGTTCGGAGTCGGATTCATCCATGGGGGAATCTTTTGTTAACATTTATGGACAGTTTTTTGGCTTTTTTAATTATTTTGTCTTGTATATCTCCCGTGTACAAGGACGCGTCACCTAATTTGACACTTTTTAATATACTATTACTTATAAAAAGAAAGTACATGGACCAAAAGTGAAAACATAGTTTTAAATGTATTTCTTTGATTCTAGGCAACTTGTCCCTTGTATGCTAGAGCAGATTCAAAAACTTACCCTGGGCCATTTGTCATTGTGAAGACTTCACTAAGAGGTGAGGTATTGTTGTTGCCCTTAAAACACCGGAGGTTTTGGGAAGAAAAAAGAAATCTAATATAAAATCTATATCAACTAAATGCACTTCCTTTCAATGTAAATATCTTAAGACCTCATGTTAAAAAAGTGAATTCAAGAAATTAAACACGCAACTTGTAAAAATCCAGTCTCCTGCTACAAATCTCCCCCAAGCCCTCCCCTCTCTCTAGTCTATATATATATATATATATATATATATATATATATATATATATATATAGAGAGAGAGAGAAAATCTATATATATATATATATAGAGAGAGAGAGAGAGAAAGAGAAATCCAGACAACACACCCACATTGAGTACAAACAACTTTTTTTTTATATAAGTAATACTCCCTCCGTCCCTAAATTATCGTCCTAGTTGACCCATACGGATTAAAAAAAAACAATTGACTTGATTATTTATATTGGTTTAATGTGTAGTTTCCTTTAAAGCCCATGTGTATGTGGCTTTTTAATATTATTTACTTATCAAAAAAAAAATGTGGCTTATAATTAAAGTAGGGTGAAAAAGTAAGGATAAAGTGGTAAAAGTGATGTTCTAAAAAAGTAAGTTTCAAACTGGACAATTATTTTGGGACGGACGAAAAAGGAAAGGAGGACGATAATTTTGGGAAGGAGGGAGTATTATAAACAAGCACCAAAACAGGTGACGCATCCTTAGTATACAAGAAATATACTCTTACCAAAAGAAACTAAACAATGGACTGATTATCCACATCAACTAAGGTATCCTCCGAACTATGAATACCATTTGAGTCCAAACATTACGATCCCAATTTACCAATCATATCAAGTCAAAGAAATGGAAGAGCACAGAATAACCCTTGTAATTGGAATTGGGACTCAATTAGTTCAATATTTGACCTATTTCGCACGAATTCCAACTTCGGAATTGGAACCAACATCCCAGGATTTCGCCAAAAATGAAACAGGGAATTTGGGGATTGTGCCGTTGAATTGATTTGAGCCAAGATCGAGGTGGATTAGCTCCCGCATGGCTGCCGTTGATTCCGGCAATGACTCAGATAACGAATTTGATGATAATGAGAGGCTTTGGAGGGATAATAGGTCACCGAACGAAGTAGGTATTTGTCCGGTGATGATACGTGAAAAACCCACCAACAACAAAAGTTGGCCGAATTCTCCTTCAACAAAACAAGCTGTCAGAACTTTGGCTTTGAACAGCCCCAAACTATAATAAAAATAAAGAATAAAAAAGGATAATTGCGGAATGGGTAGAGATGGAGGTGGTTCACCGGTTAGGCTTCACTCACCTAACGTAAAGATCACTTGTGAATTACTTTCTAGCCGCTAAGAAAAAAACACACGATAGTTGAACAAATTTCTTCGTTCTTTTCTATTACTTTTTCTCAAAATTCAACACTGCAAATTACATGAAAGTAAATCCCTATTTATACTAGAAACTAACCCTAATCCTTAAAGAAAACAATAAAGTAAATCCTACTCCTTAAGGGATTACAATTGTAATTAAAAAAAGGAAACTACCTAATTAAATCATAGTCCTTGAAGGACTTTATTGCCAAAAACGTGACAACTAATCTAAGCCCTAAAATAAGCGATTCCTTTAGCTTTAAGGATTCCCTTGGCTGCTCCTTTGAGAACTCTATGCGGCTGCCCTCCTTTCTCCTTGCCGTGCTCTATATTGAAGGCAACTTCCTTGTAACTTCCAAGCTTCTTGTGCCAAAGTACCATGAACCCCTTAGGATAGTTGTAGTCTGTCGTACCCCTCCTTGTAGCCGTGCCTTGCATAATCCAAGTTGTTGGTCCTCTTTACTAACCCGTTCTTTAAGCATCCTCCAAACAGCCCTAACCCGATTGCCTTCCTTGTTGCACACTTAAACCCGTGCCCTTTCCATGCATGCAACTCCCACTCCCCTTTCTTTGCACTACTCGTCCAATACACAATCCCATAACAGTCCCTTTAATCCCTAAAATAACCCTTATGAGCCGTATAGTACACAACTCAATATTGGCCCCTTGCTTGTCTTTCCACTTATGGTAATTCATCCATACACCTGTCTCAAGTGAGGTATTGGAGAAAGATTTAAGCTTCGGAGGTATTTTCAGAGGGAGGTAAGGGTGGAGAGGATTTGATGGCGGTGGTGGAGAGAGGTGTCATTGAAACAGTTGGAGAGGCAGATGGAAGTGGGGTGTTGTTGGAGCAGTTGGCAAGATCGGGCCTTACACCATCTTTGTTACACCTCCAGCCTCCCCCATCCCCCATGAAGGAGCTTTCTCCGATTAAGACCCGGGTTCAATCTCCTACCCCATCCCCATACTCCCCCCGCTCAATCCCATGCATGTGTGCAAAGGTAATTGAATTTTGAGTTGTCTTTATTTTCTTGGGGTTGGCTCAGATGTTGAAATGAAATGGGTGAAAGTGCATCAAGATTTGTGAAGGAAAAAAAAAGCAAAAAAAATATTGAAAGAGAGCGAGAGAGAGAATGAATCAAAATTTCAAGGTTTCATCTTCCACACAGGATTTTAAAATAGGACAAATTACACTATTGGTCCCTGTACTTTTAAAGGTAAAATGAAATTTTCCCACACGTGAGATGCATGTGCGACAACTTTAACGGAAAAAATTGACAAAATTGGACGGAAGGACCAATTGCATTACATCTGGTACCATATGGACGAATGGCATCAAAAAAATTAATCGGACGAATCGAAAAGGTGGGGGACCAATTGGGTAGTTTGTCCAATATATAATGCAGCATATTTACCAAGTCTTAGCAACAACAAAATATTGAAAGTGAAGAAAAGCATAGCAACTGTCAGCAGACTACTTACTGACAAGTGAAATTGTCACGAGTTAGAATGTTTCTGCGACTAAGGGGAGTTTTGACTCTTCTTCTCTTGATTACTTGAAGCAAATGAGGAACCTGGAAGAATGAACACAGTCAATTCAATTGCAACATTCATAGACATGGAGGAAGGAAGAAATGACTGGAAGTAGATTAACAGAAAGGAGGAGGTGGGTCAAATGTGACACTTAACAAGCACAAAAAATAAAGTTCCACAAAGCAAACAATTTTTTTAGAGATACACATAATGCTTCTTAAATGCATACCCTCAAAACAGCCGGAATATAAAAGGATCCACTAGGAGAGTCGACAGTTTGATCATAATATTCCAGAACATCAGCCTGTGCAAAAGCAAAATCAAGAAATTTAAATTTAAGTGATAATAACATTTCTATTAAAATGCAAAGCAAATAGAAGGGAATAGGCTTCTTATTCTACAATAAAGCCGTTGGAACTGCAAATCGATGTCTAAGAGCTGGAAATAAGGAGCAACTTAATTCACAAATTTAGAAGTTCGAGGTGTCATAAAAGTGACAAAATACTACTCCCTCCGTTTCAGGCAAAGAATCCACTATACTATTTTGGGATGTTTCACTCTAAGAGTCCACTTTCAAAAATTATGCTTACAATTTCTATAACATTTCATCTTTACCCTCTCCTGTGTTGTAAGTACATTGTTTGTGCTTAACTATTTTTGTAATTATGACCAACTTAAATGGCATTAATATATCTCTTAATAATTAGACTTTTCAAATGGGGACTCTTTGGGTGGAACGGAGGGAGTATTTCATTTTTACTGTTTATAAGGCTGATTTCATCGTACTAGGTTTGGAAAAGTTTCTTGACATACTGATAAACAGAAAAAACTAATTAAATTTATAACTCCATCTCTAGAAAAGAATCAGTTCCCATAAGTCTAACCTTGTCCATAAACTCCAGACAAATGGCACGTTTCCAGCAGACAACGTTGATAGGCCTAGCAATTGCAACCAGGTCTAATGAGCTTTAGTGCTAACTTTTAAGAAAAGGAGGTAGCAATGTCTTAATTCTTCAAAACTAACAAAAGCAAAGCAAATAGAAAACGGAATCAAAAAAGAAGCAACCACAGAAATGGATTAAATGCAAAAGAGTTGCATAACAAAAAAAAACAAGTGCACTAATAAAAAAAATGCAAGTTTCAATATCAACACAAACGCTAGAGTTGGCAGAAGAGCAACTAACATGGACAGTAGCATATCACGTTATGCCAGGAATATACTAATACTCCATTTAGTTGCTAAATAAATGTTTTATTCTGACACTCTAAAGTCAAACCGGTTGTTTTTCAATTGAAATTAAGATGTATATATTTTTTTTTTTCATACTTTCTGTGTACTACGAATTACACATTTTATGGTTTTGAAAAAAAAATACACAGCAAATTTTCATTTGAAAAACATTAAGTTGTAGAATGTGAGCGTCCCGGGGGATGTGATGTGTGCTGGGTAAAGAGTTAGGCGTGAAACATTGCTATCAAACAACCTCAAAGAGTAAATGCCGAGACTTCTTTCTCTAGTACTCACTAAGTTCTCAATCAAGTGAATTCTATCAAAATGATTATCGATCCTTGAAAATGAGATTTTCACCTCTATTTATAGTGAATGTAGGATGACACAGTCCTTGTTAGGTGTCATCGTCCTATTGATCATACAATGATCATAAGACAAGTGTCCAATAAGTGGAGACTGAATAAGCTCTTTCTCTTTCTCGGTTAGTGATCAGGTCACATGCGTCGCATGTGCGTGGTATCGCACGCATACAACGGGTGAGACTTTCTCTTGATTTCAGCCACCAAACCAATAACCCCGAGGTTCCCAAAAACTGCCTCGGTCTTTTGAGGGTTCAGGAACCCTAGACCTGCCATTGCACTTAGAGTAAATCACCCGGTAGTGCCCTAAGCCAGGTCATCCTTGACGGATGTAAGTGCTTGTGGTAAGTTGTTGCCCCTTACCTTAGGCTTAGAGTTAGTTCCTTCGAACCCTAATATTCAGAGATCGGGGCTCTGGGCCAACTCGATTCTCATAAGGTCAGGCAAGATGTCATCCTGACCTTCGGCCAGTTTGCTCATGGAGACCATTAATAGAGCCGGGGTGCGGGGCATCATTACCCTTAGGCTAAAAGCACTCAAACTCGGCCCCCCTTCGTCCAGTTTGCTCGTGGAGACCATTAATAGAGCCGGGGTGCGGGGCATCATTACCCTTAGGCTAAAAGCACTCAAACTCGGCCCCCCTTTAGGCTATTTCCCGGAGTCTAGTACATTCTCGTACGGTAGGTCTTAGTTCGAGGAAAACTAGGTAATTATGTGGCAATCACTTGGAGTGACGTGGCATAACCCCTACTACAGACTTTAAAAAGTCAAAACATGACACTATTTAGGAAAGAAAGGAGTAGTACAGAACAAATCGCATACCTCAAGTATGGGACAAGGACTCTATTTAGTAAATTGTTTTTGCCTGTAGCATGTAATTCTATATGAATCTTGAAATTTTCAAACTTTCCGTGCTTTCTTTCTGCGATTGTAATGAATAATATACAGTCTTGTTTCTCATGATTTGATCCCTTGTAACCTAACCTTGAATAAAGATTATGTGTGATTTATGTGTATGCCTTTGTAATGGAGGAGGGAGCCTAGTAAAGTGGATCGAATTATATGGTTGCTTTATACCGACTTAACCATCATGTGACTTGAATGAATGGAAATCAATACAGCCTTCTTGAGGTCACCAAACTGTGGGAAACGCAGTAAATCTCTGCATATCCATATTTCTCAAGAGTCTCCTATGCCTTAACGTTTTCACCGATAGGTCACTTTGCATATTTGCTAAGACTCCTAAACTTGAGGTATGTTTTATTTGTATTTCATTTTTTTATTTTTTGCCGAATTTAGATAGTCATTTTAAAAACAAAATTTTCTTCCCTATATACCCTTTAAACTGCACTTAGACTACATATATTTCGTATGACACAAAAGAAACACCATGTTTTTTTTGATAAATAAGGTATATATTAAAAATCAAAAGCGGCAAATAAGGAGCCGCAGCCTATTTACACAGGAGGGAAACTCCAATAATTACAGATTACAAAAGTTCACTACAAAGTCAAGCAAAAGAATTGACCTCGACCTAACACCATCACTACACCAAAAAAAAGCAACTCATTCTTCAAAGAACGACAACGACCTTTCCACGTTATCAAAAACTCTCCTATTCCTTTCTTTCCAAATCACCCAAAGATACTCCCAGAGGAATAGTCCGCCAAATAAAATCTCTCGTTTCCTCTTGTGCAAGGACCAACAAAGGAAGAGATCCTTAATGGATTCCTAAGATGGCCCAAGACAAGTTAAAATGTGAAAAATGTAGTCCCACAAGGCACCTCGCTACTGACATTGAAGCAAAAGATGATCAAGACTCTCACCATTACATTTGCACATATAACACCACCACTACCACCTTCCCGCCTCCTAAGATTATCCCCCGTAAGAATGGCTTCGTTCACCGCTTCCCAAATAAAGAAAGCAACTCTAGCCTGAGCTTTAGACTTCCAAATAGCTTTCCAGTGGAAATGCAGACCCTTCCCCAAAATCGAACCAAAGTAGTAAGACTTAACGAGAACATTTTGTTTTTAGCCCTATCCCAGATGACCTTGTCTACACAACTCCTATCCGTGTGCCGAGAATAAAGCAACTCGAGAGCCGGAGGAAACTCTGCACTTCCCAATCCTCGAAGAAACCTTCTAAAAACTGGATTCCAACTAATCGAACCTCCTTCGAGCGAAACACCATGTTTTTGAAACTTAAGAATAAATTTGGAAGAACGAAAGACTTTATAGCATCAATTGTGAAATTGGAACTTTTTTTGGAACAAAAAAATGAATTCTTTCTATGGGACGGAGGGAGTACTCTTAACTTTAATGCATCCAGTCATCTGAATTAACTCAAATCGTAATATTCATTGTAGCTTCAGTTAACATTGTCTTTAAACAATTCTTTCTTCCTTTTTTTTTTGATAAGTATGAAACAATTCTTTCTTTACCAAAATAAAATTTCACCTTCTAATTCTTGGGTTTTCAATAAGTTTCATAGAACTGATTTCACTGCATAGCATGGACATTATTAATTAGATAAGCATTGCATAAAAGCTTAGGAGTAGGTCTCATGTAAGACGGTCATACGGATCATAATTCGTAAGACGGGTCTCACTCTCTCGCAACTCAACCCACCATCACAATGGGTTGGTGATGCAATCCATCCTAGGTCGTTATCCATCATGGGTGTTCAACAAAATGAATACTTTTGAAGCTAAAATTTAAGACCAAAGTCAACCATTCATGTCTTTCAAGTGGAACAGATTTTTCAGTCAACTTCAACGGGCTACCCAGGATGTTCTAGAGCTCTAAAATTGGTGTATAATATATGGTTGGAAAGCCCTTGAAGTCTAGTTTCCAACAAATCGAACGGATCTTAATTCCGAATTTTCTAGAAGGAGCTAGACCCAAAATACTACAAGCTGGTCAGAATAGAATAGACAGGAATGTATCTTTTAGTCAAATGAACTCTGTTTTCTCCACCACCCTTTGGAGTTTCCTAGCGCATGAATTTGCATCATTTTTTGAACCTTGTAAGCGTATAAATCGGCATCATCAAACTTGCATTATATATAGAAAATATATAAAAGTTTGAGATTATTAGTGATGACTAATATTGTGAGGTTTGATCCTCCTTAGTTATGTTTGGAACATGTTGAACTTATCAAGCTCGTAGAGTTGAGGGCTTGTGGCGTTCCATGATCGAGGTTCATTAGGCAATTGCGTCTTTTGGGTTTTGGTTGCACCCCAAGCTTCCTAATCAATTGCGGTTAGCGAGACTCATCTATCTGTTTCTTTTTCATTGTATTCTAGCAAACCTTTTAAATGATCGTATTTAATCGATGTATTCGAATCCTCCCGGGAAAGATCACATCATTTGGTATCAAAGGAATGGTATCAAACCCCTTTAGAACGATCGTATTTAATCAATGTTCCAATCTTTCCAACGAGATCACATCAATTGGTATCAGAGCCAATCGAAAAGGTAACCCGAATTCATTCTACTCATCTTTCTATTTTTCGTTGAATTCTTCTTCTTCGAAATTCTCAGAAAATTGGAAAAACAAAAAAAAATCTGGAAAGTGTTCTTGTTATTCTTAAATTGAAATTTGCAATTTGTTCTTGAAAAGCCATGTTGTCACAAGTTGTCAAGGTTCCTAATCAATCACAATTAGTGGGTTTTGTCACTAGTTGTCAAGGTTCCTATTGTTGAGTTTCTTCGGGGTTGACGAGGATCTACATCTCAAAAAAAAAAAAATTACCCCACCTCTCATATTCTTCTCATTCTTTATCACCTCTCTCGGTTCTCAAGGTTCGTAGAACTCAAGTATCGATAGTGGGTTTTGTCACAAATTGTCAAGGTTCCTAATCAATCGCGATTAGAAGGTTTTGTCACTAGTTGTCAAGGTTCCTATTGTTGAGTTTCTTCTAAATTGACGAGAATCTACATCCAGATAAAAAGAGAATGAATTTTTATTTTATACTAATAAATTTTTGTAGGACAAGATTCGAGGACAAATCTTATTTTCAAGAGTGAGGGAATGATGCAATCCATTCGAGGCCGTTATCCATCATGGGTGCCCGACAAAAAGAATACTTTTTGAAGCACAAATTTAAGACCAAAGTCAGCCATTCCTGTCTTTCAAGTAGACCAAATTTTTCCGTCAACTTCAACGGGCTGCCAGGATGTTCTAGAGCTCTAAAATTGATGTGTAATATATGGTTGGAAAGCCCTTGAAGTCTAGTTTCCAGAAAATCAAACGGATCTCAATTCCGAATTTTCTAAAAGGAGCTAGACCCAAAATACTACAAGCTGGTCAGAATAGACGGGAATGAATCTTTTAGTAAAATGAACTTTGTTTTCTCCACCACCCTTTGGACTTTCCTAGAGCATGAACTTGCATCCTTTTTTTTGAACCTTGTAAGCCTATAAATAGGCATGATCAACCGTGTATTTGTGAGTTAGAAGATTGTGAGGTTTGATCCTCCTTAGTTATGTTTGGAACATATTGAACTTATCAAGCTTGAGAGTCGAGGGCTTGTGGCGTTCCGTGATCGAGGTTCATTAGGAAATTGCGGCTTTTGGGTTTCGGTTGCACCCCAAGGTTCCTAATCAATTGCGATTAGCGGGTCGAGGGTGACTCATCTATAGGTTTCTTTTTCATTGTATTCTAGCAAACCTTTAGAATGATCGTATTTAATCAATGTGTTTGTATCCTCCCCAGTGAGATCACGTCTAGCCTAAGTTTTTGCCAAAGCTTAAACTTGAATATAAACAAAAAAGAAAGAAAAAACAAAAACACACAATGATATAAGACTAAGAGCGAAAGTGGACCTGTAAGCGATGTCCAGGACCAAACCCCTGAAACAATGAAAGATCGTCATTTTGATCCTCGTCATCCTCAAAGATATCGTCATAAAATGCATCACTGCCAACATTCAAGATCCCCTCTGTGCTCTTCAAATGTTTGTCCTTGTACTTACCATGAGAATGAGAAGATTTTGAGGGCGATGAAGAAGAGGAGTAGGAGGCCTTGAGCTTGCGCTTGTGAAAGTGTGGTGAAATCGGAAGTGGAATTGAGGAAACATCAATTAATCTCAAACCCCCACAAGCTCTTCCGCCGTTATTGAGCTTATAGTGAGTTGGGTCTTTGGCATCAAACCCAGCCGCCGACGACGACATTGAGTCGCCATTGAAGAGGCGTCCTCGTGTTGTAAACCGCGCCATCAATGTCTGTGAAAGAAATTTATTTTCCCGTTTGGCAAGTCGCTCTATAAATCAACAGTGCGTGACATCTTTGATCACGTTTTTTTCACTCCATTAATAATTTCAAACTCTTTCTTGAGCGGAATGAAGAAGCAAACCCCAAAAATAAGAAAAAATGTTGTACGCAAAAAACCGTTACCACATATATTCCCTCCTCCTTTTGATTAAGAATATCTACTTCTGTGAAATGACATATTTGTCCTTTCTATTTCTCCAGAAAATTATTTCGTGTAACTTTGCTACTAAATATGGTGTGCACCTTGAAACTGAACCCGACCAATGGTGCATTTCTTCTTAAAGAAGGCTAAGAAGATGTGTTAAAAAAATTATGAATGTAAAGATAAATTATTAAATGGAATTTAAAATATATATATATATAGGTGACAGTAGGATTTAACTAAGAAAAAAAGGGATTGAGATGTCCTTAGGCCTTAGTTCATCACTTTGTATTTATAAATGCTAAAAGTACGTACCTAAAATTACTTCTAGCCACCTGCTTTCTAAAAACTCGCAATTAGGTCAACAATCGAGACTTCAAAATTTTCGATACCACCGGCATTTGTCTTACTTATCTTGCATATTAACCCTTTTTTTGACCGTTACCTTTTGACTTTAACTTCGCGTGAAATACCCTTTTTACCCCTTAAAATAGACAATAATGCCCTCAGTATATATAGTTGGAGGGACGGAAAACCATTATCGATCAATTGGGGAAAAAATCCCCAAATGTTAGGGTTTGCGATTTGAGCGATTTTGAAATTGGGAAAGCTACGAGGATTAAGCGGCAGCCGAAGGATTCTCGGATTAAGCGAAGGTGAAGGATTCTGATTTCATTTCTATATATAGCATTGAACCGAAACTACGAGGTAAATCGAGCTTTGTCTTTCTATGTTCATAGCTTCTCGTGTTAGGGTTTTTATATTTAGTAGTTTGCGTGGTCCAATGTTTGTTGTTTTGGTTGTTAAATGGTAAAGTATGAATTTTGTATCACTATTATTGGTGGGTGTCAATTTTATATTATCATGGGGTTTCAATGTCTGTGGTAAATCATACATTTTGGGACCACAAATGGCTTTAAAATATTGTGTTTGCCTTTAATATTGTAGTAGGCATGCATCCGCAACATGGTTTTAAAGTGTTATTGCTTTTGCCTACTTTATGTGGTCCATTGTTTTGATGGTATGCCATTGTTTATATTTATGCAGAATGGGCAACTATAAGGAAATTGGAATATTTTTGCTACATGGGGGACATTTCGTAGGGTTGATAACAAAGCTAAGTATGTGGGGGACTCTAGAATTTATCCTTAAGTTGATCTTGATACTCTAAATTATTTTAAACTAGAAAATTACGTTAAATTTTATTTGAAGTATGGAAGTGTTAAGCAATTATGGTATAGGTTGCCTTCTAAAAGTATTGATAAGTGGATCTGTCAAAAATAGATACTAATGCTGGAGTTTTAAGAATGCGGAAGAAAGTAAAGTGTGGGGTTTATATATATGTATGTTGAGCATGGTATTGAAGAACTGTGTTTGTAGATGGTATGAAGAACACATGGGACACGTGGGTGTAGATGACAATGTTAAGGAACTGTGATTGTTGTAGATGACGATGATCATGACAACGATATGAGTTGGCTTGAAGATGAATTTAGTGCACCTAAAAATAGGGAACTGAGGAAGAAAATAGGCAACTGAGTTTGAAAATAGGCAACTTGAGCCGGATATCCTTGAATGTACTCAACCGAATTTACTCAACCTAGTCAACATGAACTGAACATGAGCCTTTCTTTTCGAACTGAACAGAACATGAACTTGGACAGACATGAGCCTTTTTCGAACTTGAACTGAACGAACGAACTGGGCACGAACACATGACCACGACATGACACAAGTGGATATTGCATACGTATATCCATATGAGGTTGAAGATGAAGGATGTCATATGGAACCATGTTTAAGTGAAGATGATTTGATAGATAGTGATGAAGAACTTGTGCAAGTCGGGGTTGCTAAGTTGAATGTTAGGAAAAGAAAGAAGGACAAGAGATTGATCCGCCCACTTCTGACCACCCGCCCATACATCGATCATGCCCATACATCGACCACCCATACATCGACCTACCCACGACCACATACACTGCTAATGAGATTGATCACGGGATTCAATGACGAAGATACTTCATCGATAGTGATTCTTGTGATGAGGAGGATGACAAAATATTTCATGGAGAAGTTGACACCATTACGAGAAGGAAGGCGGTGTCAAATATCCTATTTTCAATGTTCTCACGGATATGAAACATGTGCATTTAAAAATTGGGCTTCAATTTGAAACAAAGGAAGTATTTAAGCAAAGCGGTCATCAAGTATGGTTTGGACAATAGATATGACATTAAATGGATCGAGAAATGAGAAGTTTAGGATGTGTGGTGTTTGCATGAACTTCGGTTGTATGTCCTTGGAGAATTTGGGTTGGATTCAATCAAAAAGTTTTGGCAAATTACTTCTTTTAATCTGAACATAAATGTGGGATGGCATTTAAGAATAGGCATCGAGTTCTTCTTTTTGGCAAATCACTATTTTGACACCTTTAGAAGAAACCACAGTTACAAGTTAAAAGATATGAAAGGCTGATGTGTTGAAGGACTTTGAGGTAGAATTGGTATTTGCATGGTTAGTAGGGCAAGAAAAAAAGCATTGCAATACGGATGACTCATGGTGAACATTATGCAAAGTTGTGGAGTTATAAAGATGAGTTCGAGAATAGGAATCCAGGTAGTACAATCATCATTGAGCATATCAGCCCTATCCCAGACAAGGGTCCTTTTTTTAGGAGAATGTATGTGTGTTTTGATCAAGTGAAGACAACTTTTATGGAGAATTGTAGACCAATGTTGGGGATTGATGGAGCATTTTTGAAAGGAATCTGAGAAGGGAGAGCTGTTGTCTGCAGGTTGCCAAGGATGCCAATAATCGGATGTACCACATTGCTTGGGTGTAGTAGTGTGAAAACAAGGAAAAGCGGACATGGTTTCTTAAGCATTTGATAGATGACCTTGATATGAGAGATGGATTTGAATGGACAATCATTCTTGATCAACAAAAGGTAATATATTTGGTATTTCTATTGTTTTAGTTAATTTCCTTTTGATGACATTTATTAACTGCTTGCATATTGTATGCTTTGTAGGGTTTGTTACCAGCTATTGCTAGCTTATTGCCTAATGTTGAGCACAGAATGTGTGCTAGGCATATCTACAGCAACTGGAGGAAAAAGTACAAGGGAGGGGAGTATAGAAGATGTTTACGGGTATTGCAATGGCACGCAACAAGGGAAAAATTCAAAGCGAGTTTGAGATCTTGAAGAATTTAGACAAAGAAAGCGGTGAGGATCTTGTGAAAACAGATCCTATCCATTGGTCAAAGGCTTGGTTTGACACACATTCAAAAGTGGATAATGTGGAGAACAATATTGCGAAGCATTCAATGGGAGCATTTTAGGCTGCAAGGGACTAGACCATTGATCTACATGCTTGAGGGAGATCAGATTGGCAATGATGGTGAGGATTCGAGAAGAGAAAAGCGGATATCAAAGTACTCACATAATATTTGCCCAAGGATAAGGAAGAAGATGGAGAAAAACAAGGAAGATGTTAAGCGTGGTGTGGTTTACAATGGTGGTGATCAATTTGAAGTGAAGTATGTGAAGGATGCCTTTGGTGTTAACATTACGGCCTAGACTTGTCATTGTAGAGAATGGGACTTAAGTGGTATTCCCCTGCACTCATGCCATGGCTGCCATTTACAAGATTGGAGGAGATCCAGAAGACTATGTCTCCAAGCGGTACAAGAAAGAGACATGTGTTAGTACCTACTCAAATTTGCTAAATCCAATCAGGTGAGAATCAATGGCCACCATCAAGCAACCTCTCCTACCACCACCAAACAAGAAGATGCTGGGAGACCTAAGAAATGTAGGGTTAAAGATCTAATGAGGAAAAAAGCGAAAAGATCCAAGCGACCTTAGTAGAAAAGGGAAGACAATGACTTGTAGCTTTGAAAGCAATGGCATAATTTTAGATCTTGCAAGCTAAGGAGGCTAAGGAAAGAGGGAAGTTAATGTTGTTCCTAAAAGGGTAAAAAGGAAGGCACCAGCTCAGTTGAACCAAAGCCTCCAAAGGTGTACAAGAAAACAAGAAACAAAGGAGTCGCAAATCTAAGAAAGCACGGGTTGATATGTTTGTAATTTTTAGGTTATGACTTAGTTATTATGACTTGGAACTTTGTAAAGAAACTATGGTTTGGTATTTTGTAAAGAAACCCTTGTTAAAGGTGGCTTGGTATTTTGTAAAGAAACCACAGTTCTGGTGGCTTGGTAAAGAAACTTCGATATATTGTATCAACCAACTATTTTGGCGGTATTTATCTAATGACTTAGGTTTGTGTTCAGTTTCTGTTATATTTTGGTAGGGTTGATGTTCTGTTTTTATTCTGTTTGGTAGGGTTGGTGTTGTCATTTATGTTCTGTTTTGGTAGGGTTGGTGTTGCATTTTTGTTCTGTTTTGGTAGGGTTTGTGATATGTTGTTGTTTTGTTTTGGTAGGGAACAACAGCCTCTGTTTTTGTTTTGTTTTGGTAGGGTTGGTGTTGTCATTTATGTTCTGCTTTTGGTAGGGTTGGTGTTGCATTGCCTGCTTTTGGTAGGGTTTGTGATATGTTGTTGTTTTGTTTTGGTAGGGAACAACATCTGTTTTGTTTTGTTTTGGTAGGGTTGGTGTTTGTTTTTGTTCTCTTTGGTGTCAATTTGATAAAGAAACTGCATTTCTCTTTGGTGTCAATTTGTTTTTTGTTCTCTTTGGTGTTTGTTTGTGTTTGTTCTCTTTGGTAAAGAAACTGCATTTCTCTTTGGTGTTTGTTTTGGTAGGGAACAACAGCCTCTGTTGTGTTTATTGGTGTCTGCAATTGGTATATTTATGTTTTGTTTTGGAAGGGTTTGTGTTCTATACAACTTTGGTCAACAAACAACAACATTAAGACAAACATAATAATCTCATTGATAGTTGCATATTGTTCACAATCTTAAGGCAATAACATTTTGCCATTTACATTGACTTTGAAGTATGATGTCAATAAGACACCATTGACAATCATCAACATGGCTATTAAAAAACATATACATTTTCTCTTCTACCATATTGTACAATACACCCTTTCAACCTCCTAATCTTATCCCTTTTCTTAGCACAATTTTTTGAAGTCTCCCAAATTCTTCCAACAAATTTTCTTCATTCAAGTCGAATCTCTCTCTCTCAAATCCTTGATAACATTCTTCAAATCGCTTATCACTTCCACCGACCTTTCGTGAATTTGTCATCAACCCATGCATAAAATCCACAGCTTTGGTCTTTCTCATATTACAAGACGAAACAGACAAACCAAAATTGAGAGAGACAGAAACAAATAAATCACAATTTGTAATCGTAATCGAAATCAAATTAAAATACATAAATAAACATTAGGGTTGTTTACCAATTCAAAAATAGGTTTTGAAATCAAAATTTAGGGTTTTGTGAATTTAAAAATTCGGGTTTTCGTAAAACAAACTCACTTACCATATATCTCTGCATCGATGAAGCGCCGCCCCGGTTCTTCTCGGCCCCATGTGAATAGGGCAACCCTACGATTACACCCACAAGTTTTCTCGCCGATATGCAGCCTACCAAGTCGGATTAGGCTGATGAAGACGACCCTTCAAGCCTCGGAGATCTCGCACTTCGCCACCGACATTGTTAAGAAAGACGAAGAAAGTCGCAAAAGAGGTTAACCGTGTTTCGCTATGAAGGAGATCTGGAAGAAGATGAAGAAAGTCGTATTATAAACCCGTTGGAGGAAGATGAAGTTAACCGACAATTCCTTCAACAACGGATTAAGGGGTAAAAGGGTATTTCACGCCAGTTAACGCCAAAAGGTAAGTCAAAAAAGGGTTAATATGCAAGATAAGTCCACAAGTGGCCATCCCGAAAATTTTGAAGTCTCAGTGGCCTAATTGCAAGTTTTTAGAAAGTACAGTGGCTCGAAGGTGTGTTTTGCCAATTACTTATTATCAAAGTTGATTTTACATCTATCGAAGATATTTCAAAGTTGATTGAAATTTAAGGTGTCGTTTGGTAGCCAGTGATTAAGGTCGATAGGATTACTAAGCCGAGTTGCGATGTTTGGTACGCGTTAATGTGGTCTAATAGCACGAGTTACCCTGATAAAGTCATTATCTCCTCACTATTAATACCATGGGAGGATGGTATTATTACGCCTCACTAAAAAAAAATGGGATTAATATTTGTAATCTCAAAACCACCCCCGATATATAAGTGAGGATTAATAGCGAGGGCACTAATAGTACTGGGATTAATAATACTGTTTATCCTTGTCCAACTACCAAACAAGCCCTAAGTGGGTTTGTCTTCCTAGCTATTCAAATTGGATATGCAAATATTTGTAGCTCTTAACTTAATAACAATTACCTGCTTCTAGTTGCATGTCATGGAAGTTGTTTGTCACAAAATTTTTCATCATAGGTACTTAATACAGTACCTATAAAATGCTTAATATAACATTTTTATAAAATATTTGACCAAAATACCCTTTACGTAATTTGTTTTTGTTTTTGTTTTTTTATTTAAATTTACATTAACTAAAATTTAGTTTTTTGTTTTTTATTAAATTTAAATTAGATAATTTAAATTTTAATAATTAATTTGATTTGAATTGGATTTAATTTGAATTAGGTTTAAATTTAAAAAAACAAGTTTTGGGGTAAAAAAACATGTTAAAAAAAACTTTTTTTTGGTAATTTAATTTTTTTGTTTTTTTAATTAAATTTAAATTAACTAAAATTTATTTTTTTTGTTTTTTATTAAATTTAAATAGTTAATATATAATTTAATAATTAATTTGATTTGAATTATGTTTAAATTAAAATAAAAAAAACAACTTTTGGGTTTAAGGACTGGATTGAAACCAGTCCTAAACTCATTCATTTCCCCCCACAAGCCCACTGCCTGCTACCAGACCAGCCCTCAACCCAGCCCCCCCTTTTTGGCCTGCTACCAGACCAGCCCTCAACCCATCCCCCCTTTTGGACTGCCACCCAACCAGGCCCAAACCCATCCCCCCCAATTCGGCCTGCTAGCAGACCGGTCCCTAGCACATCTCCTCATTTGGACTGGAACAAATCTGGTCCTAAGGCCTAAACCCAAAACTTATTTTTTTTTAATTTAAACATAATTCAAATCAAATTAATTATTAAATTTTAAATTATCTAATTTAAATTTAATAAAAAACAAAAAAATAAATTTTAGCTAATTTAAATTTAATTAAAATAAATAAATAAATTACCCAAAACTTGTTTTTTTAATTTAAACCTAATTCAAATCAAATTAATTTTTTTTTAATTTAAACCTAACTCAAAGATAATTTTTCACTTAGTATAACTAAATCAAATTAATTAGTAATTTAATTGTGTTTAGTAACTAAATCAAATTAATTAATAAATTAATTGTGTTTAAAATATTTTTAAATTTAAAATTTGTTAAATTAAATTTAATAAAAAATAAAAATAATAAATTATATAAAGGGTATTTTGGTAAAATATTTTTTAAAAGTGTTGTATTAAGCATTTTATAGGTGATGTATTAAGTATACCCATTTTTCATTCTCCCTATTTCCTTTGGATGTATATATAATAAGCAATAAAACAATCTCCAACACTTTGGTACAAAAGTTGCACCAAATTTTTAAACTGATGCAATTTTTGCATCAAATTTTTCTACAATCTCCAACAGTTCTACTTCAAAGTTTATTCTAAAAGAAATATTTCAAGTATGTTCTCCATTATTCTATTTAAAACATATTTTTGTTTTATTTTATTTGTATTAATGTATTTTAACAAAACAAATATATTATTCATTTAATTAATATTATATTAAATTAAATATCATGTATTAAAATTAATGATTAAATGCAAGAATTTAATAGTGTAAAAATCAAAATGCAAAACTAACAAAATAAATAAAAACTAAAACACAAAACAAGTATTGAATTAATTTTATGTAGCATTTAAACCAAACACAAAACTAGCATTAACCTAAAACACAAAACTAGTACTTAACCCAAAATACAAAACTAGTACAATATATAAACCAAAACACAAAACTAAAAAAATATAAAAATAAAATTTTTAAAACAAAACTATTATTTAAACAAAAGAAAAAAGAAAAATGGAGGAGAGTGAAGATGAAGACTCTTCCATGTTGCACCAAATTTGAAGTAGTTAGTAAGGGTCTATTTTGAATGTTTGAAGTCTCCATTGGACATGCTCTAAGCAGTTGCTTTGGTTTGGTCAGTTAGAGTTGGTCTTTGAAGATATATTCAAAGGCTTATGATCATACTTACATTGTTTCTATTGTTATATATATATGCTTTTGGCCTTTCTTGGGATATTGATACGTTGCTAATTGAAACTGTTAAGTAGCTTTGAGAAAGGTGTAAGATCAATCTAAAAGTAGAGATGATTTGTTTCTTTCTATTTTATTTTTGGTATGAACTTACAAAAAAAAAAAGTATACTTATCACATGTTATGTTATCATGTATTATAGGTTTGGTTCTTGTTTTCATACATCTTGATTTAGTTCGTGACCAGAGCGAAGTATTGGCTCTCATACATATTTGGTTGATTCTAGTTCTGAATTTTTTGGAACCAAACTATTAGTTTTGTTTTTATGTTCCTTTTTTTTTTTTACGAAAGTTAGACCGTACCGGATCAAACCAACTCCTACAATACTAAATATAGTTTCACTTACCTAAATTCCACATTAAAAAATGCTCGTAGCCAAATAGTCAGGAAAAAAATTCTATCAAAAAAGTCTCAAAGTTAAACTTTGTAGTATCAAAGAGTCCAAAACTTAACGAAACTACTAACATCATCAAGGTATGTAGTTTTATTTTAAAAGTTAATGATACTACTAACATCATCAAGGTATGCGATTTTATTTGAAAGGTAACTTGTTTTTAACATCAATGATTTTATTTTTAATCACTTAGTATTTTAGATAAAATAATAATGATAACAAGGTTTAAATCGCAATTTGAACACCTTACTTTCACCGATTATTTGTTAAGCTCACTCTATTTTTTTTCTCAATTTTGTCATTATACTTGGCATTTGATGATAATTAGGTCACTTATAGTCATTTTCGTTAGTTAAGTTGGATGGAAATACTCAAAAAGACAGAAATACCCTTATACATTTGGCTTGTAAAGTCAATAAGATCACTATACTTCACATGTAAAGTCAATAAGGTCACTATAAATTATCAAACTAAGAAAAACAAATTATTAATCTCACATATTGTAAAATGAATACTAAGTAATAAATTTAATTTGTCTAAATTTTATATATTTTTATTCATTTAAGTTACTTATTGGTCTTATTATAAGTTTTCTTTTTTTAGAATATATACAAAATAATGAAATAGTATAAAAAACATTATTAATAAAATAAAAGAAAATTAAAAAACCTAGTTTGTCTTCTTTCTTTTTGAGTTCTCAAGGTTCCAAAATGTAAAAGAATGATAATAAATAGTTATAATATTTTTCTCTAAAAGTTATAAAAATTAAACCATAAATTATCAAACCATAGAAAACAAATTCCCAAGCCCATATAATTATAAAATAAATATATGTTATTAATAAATAATTTGTCTAAGTTTTTGTTAATTTTTTATTCATTTCAATTGCTTATTTAACTTATTATAAGTTTTCTTTTTTTAGAATATATTAAAAATAATAAACTAGTAAAAAAATAAAATGAAGGGAAATAAGAAAATACAAACAATTGAATGCAAAATAAAAAATATCCATGTAAGTAACTAATAAGTTTTTTTTTTTAAGTTAAAGATGCGTCAATAACCTATCTTAACAAGGAAAAATAAATAAATAAAAAATACTCCTTAAGAAAAGCATTCCCTGCTTAAATCCCTTAGACATCGGATCGGGTTATCCACCACTTCTCCAACTCGCATCGGTCATGATCTTCCCCTTCATCTTTGTCTCCTCCTTCAAATCCGATCATTCCAAGAAACCTTCAAGCTCTAGCACCACTTACCCCGCACCCCCTCCCCCTCTCTCTCTCTCCTTCCTCGGTTCATCTTCTCCTGTCAACGCCACACCAGATCCGACTAAAAGAGTCTTTGCCTCAAGTCGATTAACTGCTCTAGCTATCACTCTCTCCATCGTAACCCTCAGGTTTCGCCCCACAACCTCTGTCTCTTCTATCTCTGCTCAAAGAAACTCCAAGCCTAGGCTTGAAATTGCAATCTTTTTATCCCAGTCGCAATTGAAGCCTGCCCAAATCGTCGTAGATTTGTTTGGTGTTGTTGATGGGGAAATTGGTGGATTGATATTGAATTAATTGGACTGATTTGTTGAATTTGTCAATGTAGTAAGTGTTACCTTTATGTTTTTTGAGGCTAATCTCTGAAGGAATTGAAATATTAGGTTAATGTAACCTTGTACTGGGTATGAGATCATAATTACTTGAATTTTCCCTCATTGGTGCTGCTTCAATGGAGCTTCAATCATGGTGCGATCTTGTAATACCCCAAATAAAAAATATTTAGTAATTATAATAATTAATATTATAATTGTTTTGGGCCAACCTAAATCTTTGGAATCAAATTATTTGTTCTGGATCTATCTTTAGAATTATTAATTTTTGTTGGGCCAATACAATTAGCTAGTTGGTTAGTAGTAATTGGGCTTGACTCATCTTTAATTATAACCACTATAATAATAATAATAATAATAATAACAAACTCAGTTTTTGTCTTCCAATCAAACATCCAAACTATCAAACAAGCGGGAGCCGTGGCATGGGAGGAGTCTACGAGTAGTAATCGACTTGATTACGGAAGAAATTTTCGGGAGATATATAAGGGGTTGAGGGTTTAGGTTATTGATAGAAACAAACCAGTTGAAGAAACAGAGCGAGAGTGTAGGGGAGAGGCAGCGCCACAACGAGGGATCGAAGAGATCGACTGTTACGATCTTCTTTTGTTTGTGCACCTTTGAACAACTGAGGTATTTTTCCGTGTTATTCCTCTGATTTGCGGTCGTCAATAAGTTTCATTTTTTTTTTTGTAAAGTAAACAATAATGTACTGATGGGTTAATGAAGAAGAAAAGAATTTTGGTTAGATTTATATGTGAGTTTACAGTGGAAATCTAAGTTTTGCAAGTGGGTTTTGTGAAGGTTCTGTATAAATGTATATATATTAAAGGAGAAGGAGAAGAATAGATTTAAAGGGATCAGAGATGTGTTGTGTATACTGGTTAGTTGCAGAATAATTGGGGGTAGGGACGACCAAAAGAACAAAAAAAAAAAAAAAAAAAGGAAGAACAGCTTGTGCCGAAGAGAGAAGGGGGAGAAAGAGAGAAGGAATTGAACAGCTTGTACTGAAAGAGAGAAGGGGGAGAAGGAGAGAAGGAATTGATGTGAGAAAAAAAAAAAATTAAAATGTGTGTGTTTGAAAGGTGTGTTAGTGTGTGTACATGAAGTCAAAGAAAGAAAGGAAAAAGGCTAATACCCTGCCGTGATTAATTCCTTTTTGGATGGTTAATGGAGAAATTTCAACAAGGCCCCTAAGCTTTTGGACATAGTTAACCACTTCCAATTATTTAAAAATTACCACTTATCTCTTTAACAGTTAATTAGTTGTCATTAATATTATTTTACTTTTGTTGGGTTATTTAAGTTCAGAAATAATAAGACTCGAATTTCAGAATTTTAATTTTAGTGTTTTGTTTAAATTAGTTTTGGGCGAGACGAATTAATGTTTCAATTGCGGTTCGAGACTTTGTCGTGAGCACACCTTAACAAGGTAAGAGATTACGTTTCTTTTAGGTTCTTTGAAAAAGTATAAAAATACTTTTAATGTTAGGCTTCCGCAAATTCTTGAAATTATCCGTTCTTTCATTTGTCATGCCCGACCTCATGTCGGTAGTTGCTTTGACTTCGTCGTTAGTTTTATTGAATATCTTCGTTATACCTTCGTTTTCGCAAATTTCATGTCTACTTTGATTTTTATGAAATACCTTTGTTATTGAGAAATTGCTCAGTATTTGTAAACCTTGTCGGTATACTCTTTGGTATTAAAAATGAAGAATTTTGATATGAATTACGTTTTAATAATAGTACATTGATAGTACTATTCATGTTTTGAAATTATTTATGATCACTAAGTATGAACAACCCGTCACGGGGATTTTCGTGACAACATTTGAAATAATTGTGTACCCTTTGGAGGATTTGCGTACCCTTCGGGGGATTCGTGTACCCTACGGGGGATTTGTGTACCCTTCGGGGGATTTGGTTCTTGGTCAATAGACTCTTATGTGATCTAAATAAATATTTTAATATTCGGTTATTACTGGCTGGTATGGGATAGTCAGTAATGACAAACTTGTTTGATCTATATTTGTTCTGTTTGAACTCTCCTTTTAAAAAGAGATTTTTAAGCATTTCGTTACTTATCTTTGATTTTTTTTTTTTTTTTGCAAGTTGTCAAATATCTAAAACTTTGTTTTACATATATCATGATTATTCTTTGAGTCACCCCTCCTTAGAAACCGGATGGGCGACGTATGATCTTACTGAGCTTTGTTTGCTCACCCTTCACAACCATCTTCTTCCAAGTAGAAATTAAAGACTAAGTTTGAGGTAGAGGATACCGGCGAAGAAATCAAGATTTTTAGGTCATAATTATATGTGTTGGAATTTAATGAAGACGGAGAAATTTTAGTAGACGTTGTTCCGAAAATTATTATTTTTGGATGACTGTATTTAAGTTGGAGACTTTTGTAATATTAATTGGATATAGTTTAATTTAGTATTTATTTTAAGTTTGAATTTTGTAGTGACATGGCCAGATATGAGTCCATGTAGTGGGATCCGAGTTTGGGGCGTTACAGTTCTTAATGAAAAAATGTGTTTTAAGCTTGGTCTAACGGTGAAGGTGAGAAAATCATGTAAGTAGCACGTGAAATCAATAAGGGTACTTTTGGGTTTTAAAAATATTAAGCTTTTCATCCAAAAAACTAAATAGAGTGATGATTGTGAAAGCTAAAGCCAAATACAATGACTAAATTGAGAATAATAAAAATAGTAGAGTGAAGTTAATGAATTATGTATGAAAATAGGGTAATCGAATTGAGATTTAAGCCTAATAATATATTAACAACTACTTACATGATGAGGACAGTTTTTCTTGACTAATTTACATAAAAAATATAAATCTTACTATATGTTCCAAAATAAATATCGTTTAACAATTTACAAACAGATTAATGAAAGTTATAATAAGATTGATGTAGCCTCCTTATTTAAGAATTAATATAAATTATTATAGTTAAGTTGTATTGATTTTTATTTTTTTTCTATCAACGACCCTATTTAATATCATTTAATTTGAGCGTAATAAATATGATAATTTTGATAAAATATGGAAAGATGTTCCTATTTATAAGAACAATTATTTTGGAATAATAATCCTTTTGGGATGGAAGTCACATATTTAACACAGGATGGAGTAACTACTACAACTGTAACATTGCTCAAATACAACTCACTAAACAGAGCCACCATTAGCAAGAATGATCTGACCATTAACCCACTCTCCAGCGTCACTAGCCAAGAACCCAACCACCGGCGCCACATCTTCTGTCTGACCCAGCCTTCCCAACGGACACTCCTCCACAATCCTCTTCACAATCTCCTCCGTTTTCCCCGCAAAGAACATCTCCGTCGCAATTGGCCCCGGCGCCACACAGTTAGCCGTGATTCCTGTGCCTTTCAGCTCCTTGGCCAGTATCTTTATCATAGCTTCCACGGCCGCCTTCGACGCCGTGTAGGCCCCGTAGCCGGGTCTCAACGCCGCCACCAGCGAAGTGGTCAAGCAAATGATCCTCCCACCTCCGCCTTTCTTCAAACGGTTGGCGGCTTCCTTGCAGCATAAGAAGGCCCCCCTGGTGTTGATGGCGAAAATGCGCTCGAATTCTTGGAGGGAAGAGTTTGGAATTGAAGGGTAGGTGGGGTCTCCAACGCCGGCGCTGTTGACGAGGATGTGGGGTGGTACATTAAAGGCGGATTCGGCGGCGTCGAAGAGGGATTTGACGTGGGTTGGGTCGGAGATGTCGGCTTGAAAGGCGATGGCACGCGGGTGATGAGGAGAGGCGGAATTGGAATTCGAATTGATTTGGGATGCGAGGATGTTAGCTTGGGTGGAGCTGGAAGTGGAGGTGTAGTTGATGACGAGCTTGGCGCCGAGGGAGGCGAGATGGAGGGCGATGGCTCGGCCGATTCCACGGGAGGCGCCAGTGACAATTGCAATTCGGTCGTGGAGCGGAAGGGATTGGGGTGCCTGTTGGAGAGTTGTGCTTGATTCAGCCGAAGCCATGATTGATTGATTATTGATAAAGAAATTAAAAACACCTATCTGATGACTGATCTCCATCTCCATCTCCATCTCCTATATGTATCGTTTACAGATTACAGGTTACAGTAAAAAACGTCACTGCCCATGTCACCCCAACACAATACTAACTACTCCCTCCCTCCCTCCCTCCGTCTCCGTTCCTAAATTTTTTTATTTGTATAATTGTTCAATTTGATACTTATCATTTTAGAATATTATTTTTATTATTTTATTTTTATTTTTTCAGCTTAATTTAATTATGAATCACATACACATGAGCTTTAAAAGAAACTACATATTAAACATTATAAATAATCAAGTCAATTATTTTCCTTAATTTGTGTGCTGAGTAAATTACGACGATAATTTAGAAACGGTGGGAGTACTAACTTTCTTTTTTCTTTTGTTTTTTTTTTTGTTACCCAAGAATTAATCAAGTCATGTTAGACTCAAAGGGGGTTGAATAGTCTAAGTACAATAAAAATTTTGAGCTAATTGTCCTTTATGTTTGCTAACAACTTATGAAATTAAGTTGTAGTATCGAAAATAATACACAAGGAACTGAAGGAAAACTCTGCTCGTATAAGCTATTGGTAGATTTTATATTTGCTCAATATAAAACGAAGTGTAATTTAATAGAAAAAGTTGAATAATGAAAGACATAAAAAAGTACTCCAAGAGTTTGAGATGGTTTGCACTATAAAGAGTGCACGTCCACCATTAAAACTGTGAACCTTAGATTTTAGAAGTGTACTATGTTTTTCACTAAGAGATGTATTACAAGTGTTTGGTTGGTGGAATAATTATCTGTAGACAGAATAATTACTGTGCGTAAGCTAAAAACATAAAATGTTCAAACAATAAAGAGCAATATGAAATGTAGAATAATTAGAGCAACTTCTTCGATGTTTGGTAGGCGTTGATTGTTCTGACTTGGATCACTTGAATACACTGAAGATTAAGAGCGTTAAGGTTGTTGAATATTTTAGAACATTAGTTCTTCTAGTCTTCAATGACAGTATTTATAAGAGAAATCTTTCTTGACCGTTGGTTGAATTCATGAGAGAGACAAAAACTAGTTGTTTGAATGCTTTGAATGCAAAGACTGTTGATTTGAGTTTCTCTTGCTGTCGCATTGACCAAGATCCAGTTGTTGCAGACAATACTTTAGAGTTGCAGTTCTACTTTGCTAGAAATGGCAAAGCCTCTGAGGCGTTATGTCTTCTCGTCGAAATCAACAAAGAGAAAACTTCATTTGATTCACCCATGTGGTCCTTGGTGAATGAGTTTCAAGAAGTCAACTTGAGAATTCCTTAACACAAATTTTTGTAAGTAATAATCCATGAATCATGTTGAGCTGGACTTCTTATAATCCACGTTATCGGTGTTCACTCCCAAACTGGAACTCTAAAGGAACAAGTCTGGTGAGAGTTTGCTAATCAGTGCTCATCATATTTGCTTGTGGTCGTCATTACTACATATATACACTTTGAATTGATAACAACATGTCAAGGAAAGTATGTCTTATAACAACAGACATACCTCAATCCTAAGTAGCATTGATATCTGGTAAACTAATCTAAGTGCTTACAAAAGATAACAGTAGACAGTGCTGGCACAAGTAGATCAGTATAGTTAAGTAGAATTAAGCAGTTTAAATATAATTAAACTAGAAAGTTTAAATTTCAAGCAAGCAGATATAAACAACTAAAAAGCATATGAAGTAAAACATAGTACTTGATAAAACACTTATGCATTTCAAACGAGTTGTTTAAAAGTGCAGAGTTTGAACAAAAATAGATATAAAAGAGAAAGGGAGAAAAGTGTTGTTACATAGGAAATTTGGTCAGTCATCTTCTTTTTCCCTTTGTCTTTAGCAGCGGCAGCCTTTTTGTTCTCTGCGCTTCTTTTCTTTTTCTTCAACTCCTCTGACATATTCTTCCACTGCATCTCTCATGCAAAAGTCACGTTGTCGAAGTTGTAGCTGCTCTCTTAACCTGTTATTCTCATCCATCAAGGCCTGGTTCAGAAACTTCAATTGTCTCTCCTCCGTGATGGCTACATCTCGTCGGGTCACGGCCTTGTAGCGTTCTGTGGTGGCAACACGAAGCTCGTCAACCATTTCTTGAACAAACACCCGATTACCGGCAAGATGGGGATGCATATTTGCAAGAAGGGTGGAGAGTTGAAGATCAACATTGAGCTTGACGTCAATGAAGTCATGTCGAACACCTTCGAACCTTGTCCAGACATCATTATGGAACTGACCTAGAGTTTCTGCAGCAATCTTGTCAGAAGACTTAGCAACATTCACTACTGTTTCACTGAGAGCAGCAATAACACTGGTGAGCCCGTTCAGTCCATTCCGCCCATTTTCAACCTGTTTCTCTTTCTTATTTTCTCCCCTTTCTTTACTGGGTAACCCGCGGTTTTCTTCGATGGATCGCCCGCTTTAGCAGCCTCCTTTCTCTTTTCTTTGAGGCTTCCTTCTTACGGATTCTTACAGGAGACCTACTCTTTTTAGTTTTTGGTTTTGGTGCAGAGAGGTCTACAATTACATGGGAAGTTGAAGAAAGAAATATAAGATTGTAAGTTTTTTCTTGTACTCCATCATAATAGGATGAGTAGATTATAAATTTATAATTGTTTAGTCAGAAATTTGCTAAGAAAAGAAAGTTCTATTCTAATACTCCATCCAGCTCGCGTTAAAAGCCTCCCTTTCTTTACCGAGGTATGAATTTTCTTTAAAGTATGCTAAGCGATCGAAGACAATGACCTAGCGATTCCTGTAACCCAATAAAAACAAGCACAAAGAAGTAATAAAACGATGAAGAAAAGTAATTGGACATGAACAAACTAAGAAAACAGAGAGATAGAGAGAGAAGAGATCTCCACTTGCTTAGGGACATTGATTTACTGTCATAGATATTAGATATATACTAATCTCAGACCCAAGATTTTACAAGATTTTTCAATCCCCTAGGACCACTACAAAAAGTCAACTTATATCCAACTCTTCAAACAGATCTTCCTCCTTGATACATGCACTAATTATCACCTAATTAAGGGACACATACAGTGGGGGACGAGTAATGATGAACTTCTCTTTTCCTGTCAACGCCACACCAGATCCGACTAAAAGAGACTTTGCCTCAAGTCGATTAACTGCTCTAGCTATCACTCTCTCCATCGTAACCCTCAGGTTTCGCCCCACAATCTCTGTCTCTTCTATCTCTGCTCAAAGAAACTCCAAGCCTAGGCTTGAAATTGCAATCTTTTTATCCCAATCGCAATTGAAGCCTGCTCAAATCGTCGTAGATTTGTTTGGGGTTGTTGATGGGGAAATTGGTGGATTGACATTGAATTAATTGGATTGATTTGTTGAATTTGTCAATGCAGCAAGTGTTACCTTTATGTTTTTTGAGGCTAATCTCTTAAGGAATTGAAATATTAGGTTAATGTAACCTTATACTGGGTATGAGATCACAATTACTTGAATTTTCCCTCATTGGTGCTGCTTCAATGGAGCTTCAATCATGGTGCGCTCTTAATGAAAAAAAAATGTGTTTTAAGCTTGGTCTAACGGTGAAGGTGAGAAAATCATGTAAGTAGCACGTGAAATCAATAAAGGTATTTTTGGGTTTTAAACTTTTCATCCAAAAAACTAAATAGAGTGATGATTGTGAAAGCTAAAGCCAAGTCGGTGACTAAATTGAGAAGAATAAAAATAGTAAAGTGTGTAAAGGATCCCAATTATCCTCCACCAATTTCGGTTAGTTAGAATATTTTCTATAATTTAGATAGTTGACTAAGTGATTTAGCATATCTCTATTTTTGTATTCATGATTGTATATATCTTTAAGTGATTTAGCATATCTCTATTTTTGCATTCATGATTGTATATATCTTTCCTTGTATTTCTCTAGGTTTTTAAACTCTCTTTTGTAACTATATATTGACATGTTCATAAATGAAAAGATTACTTTTTGCCAAAACCCTTTTTATGGTATCAGAGCAAATTGATCCAAATTCTTTTTCAAATTTCTCCTGCCTCCCTATTCTTTCCGCCGCCCACCACCCTTTTCTCCATGGCATATCAGTCCTCCTCCACCATCACTAACACAGCCGAACCAAACCACCCCATTCTACTCGTTAACCTCTCTCAATGCAAGACGCTCACACCTTTCACCTATCTCTGCGGGTCCTCCCAGGTAACCTCCCTTGTTTTTGGTTTGGACCTCCTAGGCTTCGTAGATGGCTCCCATCCCTCCCCTCCCGAAACCATCAAAGTTGATGGCAAGGACACCAAAAACCCTGCTCTAAGTACCTGGAATAGGCAAGATCGCCTCATACTTAGTGCCCTCTTAGGAACCCTTGACACATCAGTCGCACCTCTTGTTTATCAGCCACCACCTCCCATCAAGCTTGGGATATCCTCAAAACGACCTACGCAAACCCTTCGCGTGGTCATATTCTTCAACTCAAAGACCATCTCGACTCAATCACCAAATCCTCTCTCTCCATCACAGACTATATGCAATCCATAAAATCATGCACCGATAAACTTGCAATTCTAGGCAAACCCATGGACTCCGAAGACGTTATTGCCAAAGTTCTAAAAGGCCTAGACTATGACTCTTACAAACCAATCATCGACTTCATCCGTGCTAGAGACAATCCCATCACCTTCGAAGCTCTTCATGAAAAGCTCATTCACCATGAGCTCTCCCTAAAACAACAACCCACTCAACCTATCCTTCCCATGTCTGCCCATGTCGCCCACCATGCACCCTCCCCATCCTACCATGCTCACTCTCGCCATTTCTCAAGCCAGCCGAATCCTCTGCCCATTCTGCCCACACCACCTCAAACCCGCACCCCCTCCTCCTCCTCTTCCGTGTCTTTCAAAGGCAAATGCCAATACTGTCGATTTGTTGGACACGTGATCTCTCAGTGTCGTCAATTCAAACGCAATTATCCAAGTGTTGTCTTCCCTCCACCCCCATCTTCTGGCCGCTCGCCCCGTAACACCCACATTCCAAATCAGCCCCAAGCTCACACAGCTTCTGCCCCTCACTCCTCATCTCCGACTTCTTGGCTAGTCGACAGCGGTGCTACGCACCATCTCACAAATACTCTCTCCACTCTCTCCCTTCACCACCCTTATGATGGAAGCGATGAAGTCATTATTGGTGATGGATCATCCCTTCCGATTGCCAATATAAGTAGTTTTTCTATTTCTTGTTCCCACTCCGCCACCTCCCTCTCCTACTACTTCCGAACCACAGATCCACCCCCCTCCTACTTCCTCCTCTGACACCAACCCACTCCCTTCTACCTCTTTCGACCCAAGCAACAACAACAACCAAACTGCCCAGGCCGAGCCACTTCCAGCCACCACAAATCAGCCCCAAATCACGCGCACAATCACAACCCGCCTTTCTCATGGCATCCGAAAACCTAATCCTAAGTATGCTAATCTCACAGACCTCTCCTCTCCTTCCTCCCTTCCCACCACCACTAAACAGGCCCTCTCTACCCCTCATTGGTACAAAGCTATGTGTGAGGAGTACACCGCTCTCATGCGTAATGAAACTTGGTCCTCAGTTCCTTCCCATGAAGCACCAAACATTGTCGGGTGCAAATGGGTATTCCGTATCAAATACAACCCCGACAACACCATCCACAAATATAAAGCCCGTCTTGTTGCCAAAGGATTCCACCAAAGGCCTTGATTATTCGAAACCTTTAGTCCCGTAGTCAAACCCGCCACTATCGTCTCATCCTTTCTAGCCACCCATGGTTGGCCCCTCCGCCAACTTGATGTGAACAACGCCTTCCTCCAAGGCCGCCTCTCTGAAACCGTCTTCATGTCACAACCCCCAGGTTTCCAAGATTCCACAAAACCCTCTCATGTGTGTCGACTCTCCAAAGCCATCTATGGCCTCAAACAAGCACCTCGTGCTTGGTATACCGCCCTCAAACAATTCCTCATCTCCTTCGGCTTCAACCCCTCTATTGCTGATCCATCTCTCTTTACCTTCCACAAAAATTCCCACCACCTTCTTCTTCTAGTCTACGTTGACGATATTGTCATTACGGGTCCTTCCACCTCCTTTCTTGAAACCTTCATTGATCATCTTGCCTCTCGCTTCTCTCTAAAGGATCTAGGTCCTCTTTCCTATTTTCTTGGAGTCGAGATTACACCCAATCCTCATGGCATCATCCTCTCTCAAACAAAATACATCATCGATCTCCTCACCCGCCATAACATGGGCAACTCTAAACCTTCCCCCACACCCATGTCCACCTACCCTCCTCTCTCGGCCCACCCTCGTACTCCCATCTGCAATCCCTCTGAATACCGAGCCATCCTAGGGAGCCTCCAATATCTTTCTCTCACTCGACCAGGATATTGCCTTCCCATTAACAAGCTAGCTCAATTCCTTCACCACCCACAAGAAAACCATTGGTCCGCTCTCAAACCATTTGCCGTTACCTTCATGGAACCATCCACTGGCATTCAGATTTTCAAACAGCCCCCACCCATTCTCCATGCTTATCGCGATGCCGACAAGGGGACAAAGACGACTTCTACTCAACCACCGGTTTTATTGTTTACTTAGGTCGTAATCCAGTTACTTGGTCTTCCAAAAAGCAACGAGCTATTGCTCGTTCCTCAACCGAAGCCGAGTACCGTGCCATTGCCGCCTCCACTACCGAGCTTCTCTAGGTTCGCAACATTTTAGCTGAGCTCGGCATCCACTCTTCAGCACCACCAGTAGTGTTCAGTGACAATCTTGGCGCCACCAACTACTCCGCCAACCCCATTTTTCACTCCCGTATGAAACATTTAGCTCTCGCCTTCCACTTTGTACGAGAGCAAGTTCAGCTTGGAAACCTTCGTGTTCAACATATATCCGGCAAAGACCAACTTGCCGACCCACTCCCAAAACCACTCTCACGGGCTCGGTTTGTCTCTCTCATCTCCAAGATTTGCCTCACTCACGGACCGTCCATCTTGCGGGAGCGTGTAAAGGATCCCAATGATCCTCCACCAATTTCGGATAGTTAGAATATTTCCTATAATTTAGATAGTTGACTAAGTGATTTAGCATATCTCTATTTTTGTATTCATGATTGTATATATCTTTAAGTGATTTACCATATCTCTATTTTTGCATTCATGATTGTATATATCTTCCCTTGTATTTCTCTAGGTTTTTAAACTCTCTTTTGTAACTATACTAGTACTCTTGCCCGTGCCGATGGCACGACGCCAGTTTGAGAATTTATCAATAAATGAAGCAGATATTGTGGAAATGAATTAATATTTACTTATAATTTGTATGAGTTTGATATATGTACACTACACAACGAAAAGGGGAGAAAACTCAAATGCCTAACAAAATAAAACATTTTACTTCGATATTTATTTCATAAGAAAATCAATAAATAAATATTTTAATTATAACTACTGTTAAAATATGAAAAGAAAATTTTATTGTTTTCTTAATAACGAAAACTCGGTCTTCTTCTTCTGGGGGTTCTTGCTTAACAACAATGATTGGTTTGGAAACATGAGATGCAATAACTTTGTCTATTATTTTTACATACACATGACACAAAGAAAATTTAAACACATTCATTTAACCAAATTCTCTACTTCATCTGCAAAACTCGAATCTTCCCACATATTATCATATAAAATCTAACAGGCGAGCAGAGATCCATTTTGATCAAAATTAATCAATCCTAAAAGCTAAAAAAAATGGCAATTAAATCATTAGAAACCAATACATATGCTCCAACAAACGAAACCACAACAATGAGAAGATGTGTAGTATTCTATAAAAATAAACTTGTGTCCGTGCCGATGGCACGGTGCCAATATGAGCATGATCAATGTATGAACGTAGCATGATTAAAATAAATTAATATATCTTTAATGTAAACTACACACCAACATCCCGAAAATTAAAGAAATAACATATTTTATTGGTCGTAAAAGTTTATAACTCATCTTAAAAGAAAATTTGTAACTTATCTTAAAAGAGTATAATTAATCATCAAAAAGCATTCTCTCTCTCTCTCTCACACACACACACACCAACCCAACACCTGTTAATTGAAATAAACTTAAAAATGAAAATCTCCACAAACAAAAACCATAAAATAAATTGAATAAGACAGAGTGAACTAACAAAATACTATTTTGAAATCGAAATCACAAAGATTTCAGATCAATAAGGGAAACAAAACACAACTTTTAAGAAAATAAAGAAATTAAAATACAAATATTCAAAATTTAAAAAGTTGATTACCAAATTTAGAAACAAATTTTTTTCGGACAAAAATTAAACTGAATCAATTAATTACGATAACAATAAGAAAAATTAAAATACAAATATTTAAAATTAAAAAAATTAATTACAAAATTTACTAATAACTTTTTTTATAAAAAAATAAATCTAAGCCAGACATAAATTAAATTGAGATTTAGTTGATTACGATAGCAATCAATTAAAAAACTACAACTAAATATTTGTTAAACCGTAAAGGTCAATTTATTATTAATGAACTACTAAAAATATTATTTTCTTAAAAAAATTGACTTTCAAACGGGGCCTCTTTGCCTGGAACAGAGGGATTAATTAATAATTTGTTTACGAAATTGCGGGCTAGAAAAACGGGCCGAGTAAAAATTAAATTGATTAAGTTAATTACGATAATAATTAAAAAGAAAAAAATAAATATTTCAAATTACAAAACTTACGATTTTTTTCAAAAAAATTATTTGTATACAAAATTATGGTTCGGAAAAAAATTAAATTGATTAAGTTAATTACGATACCAATTAAAAAGAAAAAAATACAAATACAGATTTTCACAATAACAAAACTATAAAACCTTAAAATATTAATTGTAAAACTGTAATATCTAATTTTTGCAGTAAAAGAGTGAATCTCATAGAAACTGATGAATAGGCAGAGAGGAGGAGAGAGAAAGAGATAGAGAAGGAGTGAGAGTTAAAATGATTGTGGAGATAAAATAGAGATAGAAAAGTAATTGTGTTTGGTAATTCTAATAGTATAAGGAAACCCAAAAGAAGAGGTTACCCAAATAAATGACAGCCGTAGGATGATAGTAAACAAAATTAAATCATGACCTCTGAATAGCCCTAGTCAATTACCTAGTTTCTTTGTAATATAGATATTGACATGTTGATAAATGAAAAGATTACTTTTTGCCAAAACCCTTTTTAAAGTGAAGTTAATGAATAATCTGTGAAAATATGGTAATCAAATTGAGATTTAAGCCTAATAACATATTAACAACTACTTACACGATGAGGACATTTTTTCTAATAGAATGTGGACATTTTTTCTCGACTAATTTACATAAAAAAATATAAATCTTACTACATGTTCTAAAATAAATATCGTTTAACAATTTGTAGACAGATTAATGAAACCTTATTTAAGAATTAATATCATTTATTATAGTTAAATTGTATTGATATTTTTCTTTTTTCTATCAACGACCCTATTTAATATCATTTAATTTGAGCGTAGTAAATATGATAATTTTGATAAAATATGGAAAGATGTTCCTAATTATAAGAATAACTAGTTTTACACCCATGCGTTAAACGCACGGCCATACATTTTTTCAATTAACTTATACTCAAGCGAAATAAAGAAGAAAAATAAAATTTCAAAAATAAAGAAAAAATAATGTTTGAGGCAACTACTTTCTATTAAAAAAAACTGATTTGTTTTGAATTAAAAATTAGAGACTTGTTTATTTAAGATATGAGAAAATAAAGTCAATTTTTTAGAAAAAAATTGGGGCTTAATAGTATGATGTATGTTTCAAGGAGTTTTGACTATTTAATGTTATAAGGGATGCAATTGTAAATGATAAAGTTTGTTGTAAAAAAATGATGAATATTTCGAGGAATATTCAAATCTAATGAAATCACATAAAAACATTGTGTTTATTTTTTTTTGTATAAAAAAATATTTTTGACATTTAGATCCACTGTGAATTTGTTAATATTTTTTATACATCGATTTTTGTTATTTATTTTTGGATAAATCTCCGAACTGTTTTAATCATTTAGAATTTTCGAAAGATATTTTTTTATGGTGATTTTTATTTCATAGTACTTCTAATTTGTCAATAGTTTTTTACATCTCAAATTTTGGGTATTTCTTGAATTACTTGATTTTTTTAGTATAATATTTCAATATTTGATGGGTTCATGTTGTGAAGAACCACTGTTTAGGTGAGAAAGGAGACTGTTAAATAAATGTCGAACAATATTTGATGGGTTCATCTTTCTTGCAGGTAGCTGATCAAATACAAAGAAGGAGACGGTGATTGTGAAATAATCTATATTCATTAATCATCATTTATAATGTGTTGATTCATTTCAATTTGACGCAATCGAGAATTGGAAAACTATGCAAATTAGGATAATTCATGGTTGAAGTTCCAAGAAGTTTTTGAATTATTTAATTTAATTAAAGAATGCATTAATTGTTTCTTGTTAATATATAGGAGTTTCTATTTTGGAAAACAAAGTTTTGACGAGATTTTTCCTTATATGGAAAACTATGCAATTATTAAAATGAAGATACATGATCAAATTATATCAAGGTATGAATTGTTCCGTTCAATTGATGTATATTATTCTCTATATAACTTAAATATTTAAAAGCGATGATGCATTAAATGTGTTACTTCTTGTTATGATAGTTTCAAATTAAGAGTTCATCATTGTATTCTTTATCGCACATTTGTTCTTATTCCATTTGCTCCCCTGATTTTTGGATACTTGATATCTACAACATGTGCATATTTATTTTATAAATCAGTAATCTCGGATATAATAATACTCGATGATTAGCGGCGGGGACTAAGCAGTAGATTTGTTTTTACCAAACACAATCACTGGTCAGGATTTAATCTGATCTCAGGCTGATCAGGATTTAATCTGATCTCAGGCGGTTGAGAAAAGCGGTGTCAAGATTGATTTTTACCAAATACAATTACTGGCCAGGATTTAATCTGATCTCAACCGTTTTTATCACGTTTTTATCTCCACAAAATCCATTCATCATTCTGTTTCTCTCCATCTCTTTATCTCCCTTCACCAACCGTTTTTATCCACATTTTTTATCTCCTCAATCGTTTTCTCTCTCAATCTCTATATCTTTCTCTCTCTCTTTCTTATCAATAAAATCTTTTCGCTAGCCCGCCTAATACACTTTTTCTATATACTATTCTATCACATTAGTTTTCAGAATTTATTTTATAGTGTTATTATTCGTTGATAAGTTACTAGATTTTGTCTTAAAGATTTTCAATGTGTATACTATTTTTAGTTTGATGATATGCAGTAGTACACGACAACAACAGAAAGAAATATCCAAATATTCACCAAAGAGACATGTTCTACAGAAAGTACGTCATAGAATTTGAGCTTATTGTGCTTAATAAGAACAAACATTACTTGAGTCATTTAATATAGGGTTGGTAATTTGGTGGGTTGGATCGGATATGAGTTAGGTTGAAATGGGTAATGGGTCAGAACGGGTCGATCTATTTCGATCCGTAATTTTCCATCAAAAAACTTATATTTATATATATATATATATATATATAAGGGGTCGAAATTGATAACGGGTTCGACACACTTTAACCCGATCCAAATCGATCCGTTAATTCATTTTGCCAAAAAACGTAACGGCTCGGGTTAAGTTTGGTAATTTTCAGACTGCGTTAGGTGAGTTAGCAGATTTTAGATTGTAATTACCAGACATAATTTAATAGGAAGACGTTACCCATTTTGGACATAGTCAAATTTGTCCCAGTGACATCAAAAGATATTTTGTATTCTGACTTATATGTAAAATGAAATATGCATTTATTAATTTATTTTTATCATGTTCGATTCATACATTGATCACACTCATACTAACACCGTTATTTATTGATAAATTCTCAAATCAACGTCGTACCATCGATACGGGTAAAGGCAGTGGTATAGATTATTTTGGAATAATAATCCTTTGGGGATGGAAGTCACATATTTAACAAAGGATGGAGTAACTACAACTGTAACATTGCTCAAATACAACTCACTAAACATAGCCACCATTAGCGCGAATGATCTGACCATTAACCCACTCTCCAGCGTCACTAGCCAAGAACCCAACCACCGGCGCCACATCTTCTGTCTGACCCAGCCTTCCCAACGGACACTCCTCCACAACCCTCTTCACAATCTCCTCCGTTTTCCCCTCAAAGAACATCTCCGTCGCAATTGGCCCCGGCGCCACACAGTTAGCCGTGATTCCTGTGCCTTTCAGCTCCTTGGCCAGTATCTTTATCATAGCTTCCACGGCCGCCTTCGACGCCGTGTACGCCCCGTAGCCGGGTCTCAACGACGCCACCAGCGAAGTGGTCAAGCAAATGATCCTCCCACCTCCGCCTTTCTTCAAACGGTTGGCGGCTTCCTTGCAGCATAAGAAGGCCCCCCTGGTGTTGATGGCGAAAATACGATCGAATTCTTGGAGGGAAGAGTTTGGAATTGAAGAGTAGGTGGGGTCTCCAACGCCGGCGCTGTTGACGAGGATGTGGGGTGGTACATTAAAGGCGGATTCGGCGGCGTCGAAGAGGGATTTGACGTGGGTTGGGTCGGAGATGTCGGCTTGAAAGGCGATGGCACGCGGGTGATGAGGAGAGGCGGAATTGGAATTCGAATTGATTTGGGATGCGAGGATGTTAGCTTGGGTGGAGCTGGAAGTGGAGGTGTAGTTGATGACGAGCTTGGCGCCGAGGGAGGCGAGATGGAGGGCGATGGCTCGGCCGATTCCACGGGAGGCGCCAGTGACAATTGCAATTCGGTCGTGGAGCGGAAGGGATTGGGGTGCCTGTTGGAGAGTTGTGCTTGATTCAGCCGAAGCCATGATTGATTGATTATTGATAAAGAAATTAAAAACACCTATCTGATGACTGATCTCCATCTCCTATATGTATAGTTTACAGATTACAGATTACACTAAAAAACGTCACTGCCCATGTCACCCCAACACAATACTAACTACTCCCTCCCTCCCTCCGTCTCCGTTCCTAAATTTTGGTATTCCTCTCTTTTTTTTATTCGTATAATTGTTCAGTTTGAAACTTATCATTTTAGAACATTATTTTTATTATTTTATTTTTATTTTTTCAGCTTACTTTAATTATGGATCACATACACATGAGCTTTAAAAGAAACTACATATTAAACATTATAAATAACCAAGTCAATTATTTTTTTTTAATTTGTGTGCTGAGTAAATTACGACGATAATTTAGAGGCGGTGGGAATACTAACTTTCTTTTTTCTTTGGTTTTTTTTTTTTGTTACCCAAGAATCAATCTAAGTCATGTTAGACTCAAAGGGGGTTGAATAGTCTAAGTACAATAAAAATTTTGAGCTAATTTTCCTTTATGTTTACTAACAACTTATGAAATTAAGTTGTAGTATCGAAAATAATACACAAGGAACTGAAGGAAAACTCTGCTCGTATAAGCTATTGGTAGACTTTACATTTGCTTAATATAAAGCGAAGTGTAATTTAATAGAAGCAGTTGAATAATGAAAGACATAAAAAAATACTCTAAGAGTTTGAAATGGTTTGCACTATAAAGAGTGCACGTCCACCATCAAAACCGTGAACCTTAGATTTTAAAAAGTGTATTATGTTTTCCACTAAGAGATGTATTACAAGAATCACTAATAGATAGTGTACAAAATATTTAATGAAGTGTTTGGTTGGTGGAATAATTATCTATAGACAGAATAATTATCTGTAGACAGAATAATTACTGTGCGTAAGCTAAGAACATAAAATGTTCAAACAATAAAGAGTAATATGAAATGTAGAATGATTAGAGCAACTTCTTCGATGTTTGGTAAGCGTTGATTGTTCTGACTTGGATCACTTGAATACACTGAAGATTGAGAGCGTTAAGGTTGTTGAATATTTTAGAGCATTAGTTCTTCTAGTCTTCAATGACAGTATTTATAAGAGAAATCTTTCTTGACCGTTGGTTGAATTCATGAGAGAGACAAAAACTAGTTGTTTGAATGCATTGAATGCAAAGACGGTTGATTTGAGTTTCTCTTGTTGTCGCATTGACCAAGATCCAGTTGTTGCAGAAAGTACTTTAGAGTTGCAGTTGTACTTTGCTAGAAATGGCAAAGCCTCTGAGGCGTTATGTCTTCTCGTCGAAATCAACAAAGAGAAAACTTCATTTGATTCACCCATGTGGTCCTTGGTGAATGAGTTTCAAGAAGTCAACTTGAGAATTCCTTAACACAAATTTTTGTAAGTAATAATCCATGAATCATGTTGAGCTGGACTTCTTATAATCCACGTTATCAGTCTTCACTCCCAAACTGGAACTCTAAAGGAACAAGTCTGGTCAGAGTTTGCTAATCAGTGCTCCTCATATTTGCTTGTGGTCGTCATTACTATATATACACTTTGAATTGATAACAACATGTCAAGGAAAAGTATGTCGTATAACAACAGACATACCTCAATCCTAAGTAGCATTGATATCTGGTAAACTAATCTAAGTGCTTACAAAAGATAACAGTAGACAGTGCTGGCACAAGTAGATCAGTAGAGTTAAGTAGAGTTAAGTAGAATTAAGCAGTTTAAATATAATTAAACTAGAAGTTTAAATTTCAAGCAAGCAGATATAAACAACTAAAAAGCATATGAAGTAAAACAGAATACTTGATAAAACACTTTTGCATTTCAAACGAGTTGTTTAAAAGTGCAGAGTTTGAACAAAAATAGAAATAAAAGAGAAAGGGAGAAAAGTGTTGTTACATAGAAAATTTGGTCAGTCATCTTCTTTTTCCCTTTGTCTTTGGCGGCAGAGGCGGCGGTAGCAGCTTTTTGTTCTCTGCGCTTCTTTTCTTTTTCTTCAACTCCTCTGACATATTCTTCCACTGCATCTCTCATGCAAAAGTCACGTTGTCGAAGTTGTAGCTGCTCTCTTAACCTGTTATTCTCATCCATCAAGGCCTGGTTCAGAAACTTCATTTGTCTCTCCTCTGTGATGGCTACATCTCGTCGGGTCACGGCCTTGTAGCGTTCTGTGGTGGCAACACGAAGCTCATCAACCATTTCTTGAACAAACACCCGATTACCGGCAAGATGGGGATTCATATTTGCAAGAAGGGTGGAGAGTTGAAGATCAACATTAACCTTGACGTCAATGAAGTCATGTCGAACACCTTCAAACCTTGTCCAGACATCATTCTGGAACTGGCCTAGAGTTTCTGCAGCAATCTTGTCAGAAGATTTAGCAACATTCACTACTGTTTCACTGAGAGCAGCAATAACACTGGTGAGCCCGTTCAGTCCATTCCGCCCATTTTCAACCTGTTTCTCTCTCTCATTTTCTCCCCTTTCTTTACTGGGTAACCCGCGGTTTTCTTCGATGGATCGCCCGCTTTAGCAGCCTCCTTTCTCTTTTCTTTGAGGCTTCCTTCTTACGGATTCTTACAGGAGACCTACTCTTTTTAGTTTTTGGTTTCGGTGCAGAGGTCTGCAATTACATGGGAAGTTGAAGAAAGAATATAAGATTGTAAGTTTTTCCTTGTACTCCATCATAATAGGATGAGTAGATTATAAATTTATAATTGTTTAGTCAGAAATTTGCTAAGAAAAGAAAGTTCTATTCTAATACTCCATCCCGCTCGCATTAAAAGCCTCCCTTTCTTTACCGAGGTATGAATTTTCTTTAAAGTGTGCTAAGCGATCGAAGACATTGACCTAGTGATTCCCGTAACCCAATAAAAACAAGCACAAAGAAGTAATAAAACGATGAAGAAAAGTAATTGGACATGGAACAAACCAAGAAAACAGAGAGATAGAGAGAGAAGAGATCTCCACTTGCTTAGGGACATTGATTTACTGTCATAGATATTAGATATATACTAATCTCGGACCCAAGATTTTTCAATCCCCTAGGACCACTACAATAAGTCAACTTATATCCAACTCTTCAAACAGATCCTCCTCCTTGATACATGCACTAATTATCACCTAATTATGGAAATAATAAAAATACAATATAAACAAATATTGGTACTATTATTCACACGTTACTAAGGGACACATACAGTGGGATGTAGGTACCCAGAAAAAAGCCTAGAGGACGAGTAATGATGAACTTTCTCTTTTCCGTGTCTTTACTTCTCTCATGGAACTCCAAGGGTGTTCAAGTGTTTTGGCACCAAAATAAAAACTCTGAAGTGAGACTTGTTTTGTGACTATAAAAGCGCAATAGTCACACTCAGTTTAGAAACAGATGTAATAGCACAATATGTGTAGAAGCCTCATCCTTTTACCAGAAACAGACATTTCCGTTGGCCATTCTACATGGTGCAAGTTACGCCATAACTCTTGTAGAAATCAGCCAAGTAATAGATATCATACATTCATACCAGAGAGAGAGAGAGAGAGTGAAAGAGATCTTACCTGTTCGAACAACCAGAAAAGAAAGGAGCAAGTTTTCCGACAGATTCTGCAGCGAAAAGCTTATCATCGATGACAGGTGTATCCCAAGAACATGTGATCTTGGAATCACCACAAGTGGAACAGTTGGTTTAACTTGAGCAGATAATGGAGGGAACCTCATAGGTGTTTACTCCTTCACCCTATCAAACACAATAAAGAGTGAATATGCAGTCAGCATAGAAACTAATTCGGCATCCTTAGTGTATATTGAAGGGAAACCAAGTAAGCATAAGTCATGAACTGATTGCTTTAAGGAAGAAACATAGCAATGCAAGTAATCACCAAGGAGAAGTGTGGGAGTAAATATACAACAGCTAAATCTGTTAATGTTTTTCCTAAAGCACAACAGGAAATTTCAATTAGGGAAGGCTGAAGAAATTACCATGTACTGCAAAAAAGAATTATCCAGAGTAGAGGTCTGAACATCCCTACGTGCATTTGGAAGCTCTTCAACCACAAATCAATTCTCCAAGTCGGCGTCACCAATAGTCTTTGCACGAACAGACCCCATCTCCAAAATGATGGAAGCGGTATGAATCTCGTACCACAATAAATCGATTTGAAATTTTTGACACAAACTTTATCCAAGTATGGCAATCATTACAGACACGAAGATTCTTAATCACTCGTAGGGGAATTGTATCAGACAAGCTTAGAAGTCCAAAAGCAACCGCCAACTTCTCACTGTGTATGTAAGTAGTTGGGTCCTTCTGTCCCTGCTCTAAATCATTCAAAAGGCTGTAACGGTCCTGTACATATCCCATTGCAGCAGCTCGCTTGTTCAGATCTTCCAAGAATTCATAAATCTTATCAGCTAGAGGATGAAGGCGATCACCAACAAAGAATGCATGAACTGAATTCTTGACCTCAATCCAGCTACGACCGGGGACTTTTTTTACACCCCTGTCTTTCATTAACTGCCTCGTCCGGTCTCTGTAATCCCATTTCCCAGAAACTGCATACATATTTGACAGGAGAACATAAGTAGCAGAGTCTTCAGGTTCTAATTCTAGAAGATGACGAGCAGCCAATTCTCCAACTTCAATATTCTTGTGAACTGTGCAAGCGCTTAAAAGTGTCCTCCAGACCATTGCATCTGGTTCGATAGGCATTGCCTCTACAAATTCTAGTGCACGAACCAGAAACCCAGACCGTCCAAGAATGTCTATAACACAAGCATAGTGTTCAGGTTTTGGCACTTGGCCATAAACTTCACTCATGGAATTGAAGTAGTCAAGCCCCTTGTCTACCAACCCCACATGGCTACAGGCTGTTAAAACACCTACATAGGTAACATGGTTTGGCGTGAAGCCAAGCCGTTTCATTTCCTCGAAGAGTTTTATTGCTTCATTACCACATCCATGTTGAGAATAGCCCGTGATCATGGCATTCCATGAAACCTCATTTTTCTCAGGTATTTCAAGAAACTCTCTCTTGGCGTCATCTAAGCTTCCACATTTAGCATACAATGTTATTAGAACATTGGAAGCCTCAGTTTCTACATTGTATCCTGTTTTTATCATCCTTGCATGAATCAGCTTCCCTTGCTTTATATTTGCCATATTAGCAGCAGCACTAACTGCAGAGCCAAATGTGAACATATTAGCTTCTATTCCAACATAATTCATTTGAGAAAACACTCTCAGTGCTTCCTCACAGTGCCCACTTTGTGCAAATCCTGAAACCAATCCATTCCATGAAACATTGTCTTTCGCATCGATGTTGTCGAATGCCAAATATGCATCATCTATTCTACCACACCTAGCATACAGATTAACAAGTGCATTGCCAATGGAAAGATCCTGTACATAGCCAGACACAACAGATTGAGCATGAATTTGCCTTCCTTGATTGAGAGCTTGAATTCCAGCACTAGCACTGATCGCGCTTGAAAATCCTATGTTATCTGGTCGGATCCCTTGGCCTTGCATTTCTTCAAAAAGTCTAAGAGCTTCAACAAACAAATCGTGCTTAGTGTATCCAGCAATCATAGCTGTCCAAGAAACAACATCTTCCTCGTTGAGCCGCCTAAGAATTTTCAGCGCAGTCTCCAAGTCTCCATGCTTGCCATACATATCAATAAGCACGCTGCAAACATAAACATTTGGCTGAAAACCAGACTTAATAACTTGGGTATGTATCTGCTCTCCAAGGTCTAGAGCTCCCACAGAAGTACAAGTTCTCAATATACTAGGATATGTGTATTCATTAGGGACCAAGCCTTCAATCTGCATCTGCAAGAATAACCTTAAAGATTCACGCAAATCACCCATCTGCCCATAAGCCACTAGCATCACATTCCACAGAACCACGTTCTCTATCCGAGTTGTAAGAAAGAAGTTATGGGCAGTTTTAACATCAGAGCATTTCACGTAAAGATCCAGCAAAGAACCTTCAATTATAATATCTGAACACATCCCTGCCTTTATTGCATATGAGTGCAGTTGTCTTCCCTTAAGAAGAGCCCCAACTGATGCACATGCACTCAAGAGGCTAGCGACAGTAACACAATCAGGTTTCAACGAATCAATCGGCATTTTCTCAAATAACTTCAGAGACTTCTCACTGAATCCATGCTGAGCAAGTCCTGAGATGAGAGAGTTGTAGGAAATGGCATCCTTGTGATGCATCGTACAGAAAATTTGTTCAGCAGATATCAAGTTCCCGCAGCGGGAATACAACGTAACAAGAGCATTACCCACGAATGTTTCAGATGAAAAATCCCATTTATAGATAAGAGCATGAATCTGTTCTCCCAGCTCAAAGAACTTAATCTTGGTGCAGGAACTAATAACACTAGAGAATATATACGGAGTAGGTGCAATCCCCGATTCATGCATCCCCACAAACAATAGGATGCCTTCTTCTTCACGGCCAGCTTGAGATAAAGCAGATATCATAGCAACCCAAGAAACACTATCCCTAAGCTGAATTCCTTCAAATACTTTTTTAGCAGTATCAACACACCCATTCTTTGCATACAAACCAATTAAAGGATTGGCAACAAGCGGACTTGTACTGAAACCATGCCGAATAACCTTGGTGTGAATTTGTTCCACATTGCCGATATCAAGTTTACTTCCACTACAAGCCCGCAAAACATTTGCAATCGTACTTTCATTGGGATAAACATTTTCCTCCAGCATTTGTGAGAAAATACTTAACACTCTGCCAAACAGCTTCTTTCCAACAAACACAGAAATTAACTTATTCCAGGAAGCCACATTTCGGTAAGGCAAACTGTCAAGTAGTTGGCGAGCAACATGTATATCACCGTATGCAACATAAACCTCAGCAAGGCGGCTGCAAACCTTGAAGTCATTATCAAAACCAGATTTTAGCATCCTCCCGTGAAGCTTTTTAACATCTACTAAGGACCCAGATTTCAAATACCCGTCTAAGAGCCAAAGGTACGTCTGATGATTCGCACTAATTGGCTGTTCTTCCGTCGAAATAGGAAATTGATGACCGTTTGTCTTAATGATTTCAATTGAACTCCCTCCATTTTCTTGATCTGAAAACTCGTCGAATACTCGGGAAGTTGCAGCAATAGTAAAAGAAGCTAAACTCAACCTGCTCACTTGCCCACCAGAATACTGCAATTGCCACAAAGATTAAGTTCAAAAAATAAGAGAGAGAGAGAGAGAAGTGAGAAAAAAAAATTGTTAGTTGCGATTAAGAAATCACCTTGGGGAACCTGACAATGGATTCACGCGGGAATTGATGGAACATGGCATCTAAGGACCCACATGGTATATTTGGTTTTGGAAGCATGAATATTAATTGAACTTCCATTAGCATCTGTGCCCAACTCCAGAAAGGGCAAATCTTATAGGAATAGGGGGAGGGATCTTCACACAATTTCTACAGCCTAGAGAAACAAGTGTCACCAAGACAAGGTTTTCTTTCATCCATGGCTCCATCCCCTTGGAATTGTGGACGATATCAGTCTCCATCAAGTAAAGTAACTTCCGTTGATAGGCAAGTTAGTCGAGCCGACTGAATTAAAACTTGACTCCAGTTGCGGTGCAATCCAAGTTCAAGTTGGCTCCTTTATAAGTTAGAGCACGAACAAAGGAGCTCCCACTTGGAGCTTATGTTCTATTTCTTTTTTTTTTATTATAAAAATATAATTAACTTCATATTTAAACTTTTTAATAAAAATATTTTTTCAATAATACTCAAATTTTAACACTTTTATACATTTCATCATCTTTATATCCACTAATTTGAATTCGACTAATTTATGAATGAACTCGGCTTAGACCGAATGAGCTGACGCTTAAGCTGACTAATTTTTTAATTCGACTAATTTATTAAAGTCCAGTGATCTGCAAATCCAAAACGTCGTCGTGCAACTTGTATTTCTAATTTCCCATTTCGTACTCTTTCGCTCCCCCTCTGGCGTGTAAACGAAACCCTAGAAAAGACCCACACGATCGATCGAGCTCAATCCATAAACAATGGCGATCGCTAGAACTGGAGTTTTTGTCGACGATTACTTGGAATGTAAGTTTTCTTTCTCCAATTCATAATCAATTGTTATTCGTATAGTCTTTTTCTTTCATTTCATTTTCTAATTGATTTGTGATTTTGAAATTGGGGAAATAGATGCAAGCACATTGCCAGCAGAGCTCCAAAGGCTTCTCAATACCATCAGAGAACTCGATGACCGTTCCCAAGGTTTCACCTTTCTTCCTCCTCACTAATCAACCCATTCCTCACACATTTAAAAGTGTCTGTGTGTCAATTGAATTATTGGGTTTTGATATTTAGGTTAAAAAATTATGATCTTTTAGTTGATTGAGGGATTTTTTTTTTTTGGGGTAAAAGCTATGATAAATCAAACAAGACAACAGACCAAATGCTGCTTGGGATTGGCTTCACAAGGTTCAAAGAAAGGGAACTATGATGAAGATGATCCAACTATTGACAAGATGAAGAAAGAGACCGAGGCCAACCAGGATAATGCTCTAAGTTTATGTACGGAGAAGGTTCTATTGGCCCGCCAAGCTTATGACCTTGTAAGTTTACTCACTTATGCGCTTCTACTTTTTTTCAATTTCAATACCTCCGTTTTGCTTAAAGATTTCTATTTTCTGTTGTATTTTAGAACCTACCACATAAAGGATCTTGTTTCAAAGACAAAGCTTATGAAGTTAATATCTTAATGAGTTTCCTAGTTTGTCCTTATTACATTAAATTTCAAACTAGCAAAACTAGTTTACTCTTTGAAAATAATTGAAATTGAGAGCATTTATGATTTTATGTCAATTTGTAATACTTCCGAATCTAAATTTCCGAGTCCCTGCTTACCTTTTAGAACATCATTTTTACCACTTTACCCTTACTTTTCACTCTACTTTAATATGGGCCACATACACATGGGCTTTAAAGTCAATAAACCAATATAAATAATCAAGTCAATTTGTGGGAGGGGCGGAGGAGTAATAATCTTAAAATGTTTGACTTTAAAATGTGGACTTTTTGAGCTGAACGGAGGAGCATCTTATATGTGCTACCAAGTTTGTTCCTGCGAGATTTGAATATTTAGACGAAGATTGTGACTCTCCATGATGGTTGTTTGCTCATTGAAGCTTGTTGATTGGTTCGGTCTTCCATCTTTTCTCCAATAGCCCCTTTTTTGCACTTTTTGAGATCATTATACTATCGTGCTAAGGGCGCATGTTAAGGACCATTAAGTAGTCCCAAGTCCCAACCACCTTCCATTTTCTTATATCCTGCTGCTAGTATGAAAATCTTCATGCATTTTCTTAGATACACATTCAATGCATTTTCTTAGATATACATTCAATTTCTAAGCTTCATGCCGACACTAAGATGATAGTTACTTTAGTAGCGTAGACACTGGTAGGCAGTAAGCTGAGCTTTGAAATGGAGGCATTACACTTCCTGGTGAGACCCACCCTCAGCGGATGTGAGCGAGGAGGTGGGGATTGGATGGTGGGCTCAGATTGAAGAGAATAGTCAGCTCAGTTACCAAGAAGATAATGAGCCATGCTAGGGTTCAGTGATGACATTATTACAGGATACTATGATGCAAGCCTAATGGTCAGTTTGAGATCTTTAGGTCCATTGGAGTCGATGAGGAATCTTTCTAAACAATGTTACTTTGCAGCATGTAGGCACGGACTAGCGTATTGCTACCTGTAAGGGGAGGTGCTCAATGTCTTGGAAGGCTAGACGTAGTCTGTTAATGAGGCTCTTGCTCCTAGTCGCAAGACAATATACCTTCATGGATCCCAGTTATGATGCCATATCAGCAGCTGTTGTGATGACCTTGAATGATGTGAAGCTGTAAGCTTCCTTATGAGGATATGGATGGGCCCGTCGGCAGATCTCTATGGGTAGTTTCAAATGGCCTAGGTCTGCATAAGGTGTTGTGTTGCTAGAGGAGGTCAAAGACTTGGCAATATCTCAGCCATCACTGACAACTTGATGTGGCATGGCTGTTGGCCAAAAGCCACCACTTATGCAAATTTGACAATTGACAAAGCTTGTGGCTGCACACTTGATCATGAGGCAGTTACTGTTTTCTTTTTATTGACACCATATATTTGGCCCTCAGATGCACAAATTGTATTTGTGTTTCTTTCGACACAGTGCACAGCATATTCTCATGTAGTTTGTCATTGGATTATGGCCATTTGCTGAATGCTTTTAACATTTTTTTCACAGATTATGGAAACACAATTATTTTGTTAGAAATCTATCTTTGTTTAGTATCTCACACCCCTGTAACAAACATTTTGCTGCTGCTGCTATGTTCTTTTTCACCATGAAACCATGGGGGAACACATGATAGAATATTATTTATTAGCATACATCACTGTTCTTTAAACGATCATTCATTAAAGTCACTTTACTATATTTTTCTGTCAATTTCATCATTACACTTCAACTTTGTATTCACATTAGTCACTCCAACCACTTCCGTTAAGGATTTTGGATGGAAAATGTTAAAAGGAATTAACTTAGTGAGCAACTAAAATATCTATATTAAATAACGTTAATTGAATACTTTTAATGAAAATAATAATTGTTAAAAAATTGTATAAAAACACATTATTAACATCCAACAAACTAAATGGGGTTTATGTAATTTTTTTAATCGACATAGTTAAATAGAATATATATAAAGAAGGTGGAAACCAAAATATCAATAATATCTTGAAATTGTCTCATCTTTATCTTCTTTTACGAATTGAAATTTAAGTAAAAGAAGAATAAATCAAAATGAAAAAGAGATTGTTCTCATTTTACTTTTTCTTCCTTATAATTATTGTTTCTTATAAACGTTATTTGTTTCGACCTTTTCCCCCCCTCATTATGTATTTGCAGTTGCTGTTCTATTCATTAAAAAAAGTTAAAGAAAAAAGATTGTGAAAACAATGAAAACATTTAATTTAGCGCGAAAGGAAAAAATAAAAAATAAAAGGCAAATCATAGACAAGATGCAAGGACATATTTTTAGGAAAAGTCTCTCTCTCTCTCTCTCTCTCACTCACACACACACACACACTTTGATTTTGGGTTTAAAGAAACTAAAATTGAAGATAATTTAGGGATGATGTTGTTTAGGGTTTGATCTTACCCTTTTCTTTTATTCCTTTCATCTTTTGTTTTGTATGTTAATTCAAAAGTTTACATAAATCTCATTTAGTATTGTTACCATTGTCTACTTATATGTGTATTAGTCAATTTATATATATTTTAACAAATACATACAATAAAGCATTAGATTAACTTTATAATGTACATACATATATATATATATATATACATACATATATATATACATATATATATATATATATATACATACATATATATATATATATATATACATACATATATATATATATATATACATACATATATATACATATATATATATATATATATATATACATACATATATATACATATATATATATATATATATACATATATATATATATATATATATATATATATATATATATATATACATATATATATATATATATATATATATATATATATATATATATATATATATATATATATATATATATATGTATGTATATATATATATATATATATATATATATGTATGTATCAAAAAGAATTGTAAATAAGTATATTTTTGAGTATATTGTTTCTTTCTTAACGTTTTCCATCTGAATCCTTCAACTGTTGTTTTTTTGGTGTACAGATCAGTTGGGCCTTTGGTTAATTCTTTTGTAGAGTTTGTGGATAGTTTTACTACTCTATAATCTTTTGAGTATACTCCTAGTGTACAAAACAAGCAGCATGAGATTTTCCGCTCTTTGTTTATATCACTTCCTACTCATAAAATTATAAATAAATAAAAAAGTGACCGCATAATTGAAGTACACTGATGAAATTAACTAAAAATATAGTTGTGTGACCTTAATGAAGAAAAGTTATAAGTAGGGTGACCAATTTACTATTTTAGCCTTTTTTAGTTTGTAAACTCATTAACTCCTTTCGTTGACTATAGTTTGTTTTTCTTACAATTTTCTGTTTCTGCCAACTTTCTTTCAGATAGATAGCCATGTAAAACGTCTTGATGAGGATCTGATCAACTTCGCAGAAGATCTAAAGCAAGGTGCAGTAACTGCTTCCTGGACTATCCACTTAAATGCTTTATATAGAGTAATAAAGACTATGAGAGTAAGAAATGCTAAAATGGTGCCTTGCATATAAAATTAGTGACAACACCATAAGTGTCTTTCGCCAATACTCAAAGTTCGTTCGCCCCTAGTTATACCACTACAAATCATATTCTGGGTCCAACTGCATATTGTAGCTGCTGATATTCTTCCTTAACATCAAGAGTACAATGTTATCATGGATACATTATGTGTAGACTGCATCTCAAAGGTTGTACTAGTTAGCATAGGATCTTTATGTCTACTTCTCTTACCTTCTACGGATATTTGCAGAGGGAAAATTACCACCAGATGAGCCAGCAATTCTACCTCCATTGCCTTTAGTTCCTAAGAATGAGAAACGTAAACCAATCTATGGAACACCTCAGTCAAAGAAGATTGATTACCGGGACAGGGATTGGGACCGGGAGCGTGATAGGGATCTGGAGCTCATGCCTCCTCCAGGTGGCTATAAAAAGGAATTTCCGACCCCGCTGGAAATTGAACAACCCATAGATCCAAATGAGCCTATTTACTGTGTCTGTCATCAGGTTGAGTTCTGTTCCACTCTATTGATTTGTATCTGTCAAATGTGGTGAAGTATATTGCACTCAGCAACTTACCATATTTCAGGTATCTTTTGGAGATATGATTGCCTGTGACAACGAACACGTATGTCCCCTTCTCTTTTTCTTTGTTTGTTACACAGTCTTGAGAGAGTACTGTACCTAGTTTGATTTTTGTATGTTTGTTTACTTTTCTATAAACTTTCGATCTCTGAACTAGATGACATCTAAGCTGCATATTCTTCTTTAAAAGCCTTGGTCGTTTACCTGTAGATGATATTCAATGAATGGTCATGATTATCGGCATCAAAAATAAAAGAATTTATAATCATCTATCAGTATGACATGGAAAGAAATTTCTCAAGAAATACTCTCTCCGTTCCGGGCAAAGAGTCCTTATTTGAAAGTCAGTTTTTTAAGAAAATTACACTTTTAGTAGTACATTAGTAATAAAATGACACTTTTATGCCTTAATTTTGAAAGTGGACTCTTTGAGAGAAACATCCCAAAATGGAATAGTGGACTCTTTGCCCGGAACAGAGGGAATACAAGTGTAAAATTTTGAAGCAAGTGCCATGATAGCAAATCGCCTAGCCTCCGAATGTATGCAGATTTAGGTTAACTGCATGATTAAAGAAGACTGCACAAAAATATGCTCAAATGCTGCTAGTAGTATACCCATTTTTTCTGTTCTGTTGTGTGTCTAGTGGAATTAGAATAATTTGAAGTGATGACATTGCCTTATATAGATTAACATCACACTTGATCAATGCATTCGGGGTGATCATGTAGCCATTTCTTTTGTTTTCCTACTTCTTTGAACAGTGCCAAGGCGGAGAATGGTTCCATTATACGTGTGTTGGCCTCACACCAGAGACAAGATTTAAGGGAAAGTGGTATTGTCCAACCTGCAGACAAGTTCCTATATGAAGAAATTGATTAAATAATATTTGACGAACACCTGACAAAGACAAAGACGAACGCCTCACCAAATTATTCCCCAACAGAAGCATTATGTGAAGACTTGTGATTCAACGAGGGTTACAAATATCATTGTTGTATGTATACATGTCTATAGACATTGATTACTCGATTCACAAATTCTGGTGTTAGTTGGACGCCTAATCTGAGTTTTATTCTCACTATTGCATGCATTACAATCGATCTCGCTTTCTTGTGTCTTGTTCTTTCTCTGACATTTTGTTGGTTATGCTTCTGTCCAAAGCAGAGAAGGTGAAGTTGAGGGGTTAAATTATGGAACAAAATAAGTGCAAGGGTTTAAGAATCGATCTATCTTTGTTGGGGATCTGAATTCAGTGGGCCCAAAAAAGAATCATAAAAAACAAAAGTTACTTGTGTATTTTTTTGTCTTGACCAAAAAAAGTAGCATCCCTGAAAAAAGAGCGGGAAACATGGCTTGTTTTGCCCTCCCCAATTTCACCTCCATAAATCCTGAAATATATCTAAAATGACGGGACTAGCCCTATTACCTTCCCAAATACTCCAGTCGTTCGTAAATAGTTATCCAGCATTTCTTTTTTATACGTTCATGTTTTCAAACTTTTCTTTTTAAGAAAATATTTTTTATTATTTTATTCTTTTTTTTTTCTGATTTTGATTGCGGTCTAAATACACATTGGTTTAAAAGAAAACTGAAATACATATTATACATATATATATATATATATATAGTTAATTAATACATCATCCGTTTTCAAATTATTATTATTTTTTACTTGATACATCGTTTAAGAAAAAATAATTAACTGCATTGTAATTATTGGTGAAATATGTGGTTTTCTTTAATATTTTTGAATATGTGGTTATAATTAAAGTAGGTAGAAAAAATTAGGGTAAAGTGATAAAATGTTTTCCTAAAAAGAAAATTTTGAAAAATGACAATTATTTTAGAACGTACGAATAAAAAAAGACAATAATTTAAAAACAAAAGGAGTATTAGTTTTGTGTGTGTGTGTGTGTGTATATATGCACGCTAATTATACAGAACAATTGTTTAGTTACAGAATGAGTATTTACTTTTTAGGAAACGTTATCAATGGAATAAATGTGATCATGACGTAGCGTTTAGTTGGTGATAGAGGATAAGCATCGGTAAAAACTAGTTTTTTTAACTCATACGTTAAACGTACGTCAACTAAATTGTACATAAATAAAATAAGAATGATCGATTTATTAATAATTACACATAAGTATATCACTAATAATTATAGGTTCTAAAAAATTTCTTTATACACAGCGTTTGTTGACTTATTTGTTGGGTTTTCATCTTCACCGTATATCAATATCTTCAAACTAAAATAATATGTTACTCTAGAAACTACGACATATAACTTTTTATGGCTAAATACTGATTTTTTCAAAAAGAGACCTACATGCAATTATTGAATTTGGTACTTGTTAATTGTCATTGTATATGATACCAGTAATGTAAATTGTCTTCTTTGAAACTTGAAAGACAGTCTTACATCGGATAGAGTTAATGACAATCTTGGGATAAAAACATTTTCTCCAACATTACTTCCTTTCAAAAAAATTGTTTCAACAATGTGATCCCCAAGATTTATGATGATTAGTCTTGTTTCATTGCACAACCCTGCAGCATGGTCAATGTTTCTCAATATCATTACTGGAATACTAATTTTAAGTGTCAATTCATGGCTTGACAACCTCGAACACTTTATACTATTCAAAAACTCGGTATAATTAATGTCTTCGAACAAACTTTAATTTTTTCCGCCATTCAAATAGAATTTGAACTCAAATAAGTTCTTCCTTTTGAATAATTACTTTTATTAAATTATATTTGTATTTTATGAATAAAAAATTTATGAGAAGAAAATAAGCTAAAATCAAAATAACGAATTTTTTTTTACCGTTAACTATTATTTTTATTTTGTAAATTATTTTGATTTTAATAACTTCCATTATATTTTTTTGTTTTATTGATTTCGTAATTATTATTTTTATTTTATTTTTAAGAATTAGTTTTATAAAAAAAAAATTGTTCCGTACGAGTTTTGTGTGTGTGTGTGTGTGTGCGCTCTAATTATACAGAACAATTGTTTATGAACGGAATGAGTATTTAACATTATAAATGTGATCACGACATTGCGTTTAGTTGGTGATAGAGGATAAGCATCGAGAAAAATGACAATATTTGATTAAGATTTCCCAATGGACGTTTAACCAATTGATTTCTTTGGACCATTGCTAAACATTGAAAACTTGAAGGGGTCTTATGTTTAATATTTCACTTTTAATTGTGCCTATTTTTATTTTCCAAAATATTTCTTGTTTTAAAAAAATAGCCTAAATGAAATATATTGACCAAGTTAAGGTCTTTTCAAAATTATTAATTTATTATCATCAAAATGGTGGAGTAATTAGTAATATAAAACTCTGAAGATATACACTTTGTTTATTTTGAATTTTGATGCTGAAATAAAAGATAGTGCGATTCATTGTGCTAACATACAAAATATCAGATACATAATACTCCCTTTATTTATTTATTTGTAAAAAATAATTCATTTTTTATTTTAAACACTTTTAAAAAAACCTACTCCTATCCAAGATTCTAAATTGATGGACCCACTTTCACATATGTTTTTAAAAAAATTGCACACTGTTATAAATTAACCACCAATGAAAGATGAGAGAGAGAGAGAATTTATTAAATCTAGTGCCTCATACCATTACATTGCTCGGTATTTATACCGCCGAAGCAATGAACAATTTGCCAATTGGTTAATTGGCCAAGTTTGACAAAACTTACCAACCTACTAACCTACCTATGCCTACTAACCTATCCTATGTTCATTATTACATAACACTCCCCCTTGAACATAATAGTAAGTTGACTAAGTGTGTCTCGTTAAAAACCTTTAAGTCGAAAAACCCAGTAGGGAAAAAAATCGGACATAAGGAAAAACGTACACAACTTAGGCCACCAATTTTGTGCATGGGTCGCCTCGTTAAAAACCTTTTCATGGAAAACCATGGGACAAAAACCATGATAAAGGGAAAAAAGAGTAAACCATATATGCTCCTCGACAAGGCCAAGAGAAGTCACCTTTGTAAATCTCGTAGATTTCGCATCCCAATATTGTGAACATGCTTTCTCAAGGTTGTAGTGGGGGAGTGCCTTCGTAAATAAATCTGCAAAGATTATCACTTGATCGAACATATTGGATCGACCTCTTTCTTCTTTTCAAGTTCTCGAGTGTATAAAAAGAGCTTCGGGGATATGTTTGGACTGCCACTTTTGATGTATCCTCTTTACTTTGGGCGACACATGCGCATTGTCTTCAAATAATACCGTTGGTCTTTGCGATAGGTAGTCCATCGGCATTTTGAATATGCCTTTGAGTCATAGATCGAAGCCATACACACTCTCGATCGGCTTCATGAAGTGCGATCATCTCAACATGATTTGACGATGTAGCAACTAGCGCTTGCTTTTGAGAACGCCAGAAATTGCAGCACCACCCATCGTGAAGACATAGCCTGGCCCGTGATCCGCCTTATGAGGATCGGACAAATAACTCCATCGCAAAACCAATCGGGTTCAACCCTAGATCCTTTGGGATAAAATAATCTCAAATCGATCGTCCTCAAGATAACGAAATATGTGCTTGATACCATTCCAAAGTTGTCTCCGTGATGGAGATGAACTATATCTTGCCAATAGATTTGTAGCAAATGCTATATCCGGTCTGTACAATTAGCAAGGTACATAAGAGCTCCAATAGCACTTAAGTATGGTACTTCAGACCAAGTATTTCTTCATTATCTTCACAAGGACGAAATGGATCTTTTTCAACATTAAGTGATCTATTAATCATGGGGTTAGTGAGAGGGTTTGCCTTATCCATATAAAAACGCTTCAAAACCATTTTGTGTAATTTGATTGGTGTACAAATTTTCCACTATGAAAGTGTTCTATTTGTAAACCAAGACAATATTTGGTTAACCCAAGATCTTTCATTTCAAATTCTCCCTTTAGGTAATCAACCGCTTTGATTTCCTTGGGAGTTCCAATGATATTCGGATCATCTACATAGACAATGATAATAGCAAATCCAACCGTCGCTTTCTTTATAAAAACACACGGACATAATTGATCATTCACATATCCGTCTTTTAACAAAATGCTCACTTAAGCAATTATACCACATGCGACCGGATTGTTTTAATCCATACGCTGATCGTTGTAGTTTAATTGCACATAATTCTTTAGGCTTTGAGCTCGGTGTGCACTTTAATTCCATCAGAATTCTCATATAAATATCGGCATCTAATGATCCGTATAAATAAGCCGTTACAACATCCATGAGATGCATATCTAGATTTTTTAAACCGATAGGTCGATTAGATATCGAACGTAATAGCATCCATTACAGAGAATACGCTTTCTTCATAATCAATCCTGTGCCTTTGAGAAAAACCTTGTGCAACAAGGCGAGCCTTGTATCTCACAATCTCATTTTTCTCATTTCGCCAACAAAATCCATCGTATCCAATGGGTTTCACAAATTTCGTGTGAGAACGATAGATCCAAATACTTTTCGCTTATTCAATTTAATTTAATTCAAATTCTTCATGGCATCTATCCATTTGATCTTGTCATGCCTCTTTTGACATTCGATACAGATTTTGGCTCTGATCATCATCCCGTCCATTAATTTCTTGGGATACCGAATAAGAGAATATATCATCAATATTCTCCATTTCATCTCTGGTTCCATATTTTTCCATTACATATGAAATTAATGGAAATCTCATGGTTATCATTACTGCGGGGCTTACTAGATTTGCATGATCGTGTGTTTCTTCCGAACAATTTCACGATCGTGTGTTTCTTCCGAACACTTTCATGTGATCGGGGATTTTCAATCACTTTCCTTTGCGAGGATTTTATCCTTTGAACCAATGGGTCGCCCACGCCAGCGTGTCTTAGATACATTTGCCATTTTATCATTTGGCGTTTCTTTGGTATTTCATTCAAGCAGAGCATTTATAGCAGCTACATGTGACTTTGTCACTCTCTTTGTATCTATAAATGCATCCGCAATTGATTCGCTACATTTTGTAAATGTATGATCTTTTGAACTTCCAACCACGTTGCTCTCAGGAGGGTCAAGGTGCTGATAAAGATGATGTGCACCACTTGATCTCTCTTCCCACTTGTTTCCCTCTTCACCTAAAGGTGGAAACTTGTCTTCATTAAAATGACAATCGGCAAAGCGTGCCGTAAAGACGCCACCCGCTTTTGGTTCAAGATATTTTATTATAGAAGGATTCATACCCAACATATACTCCCAATCTCTGGTCCCATCTGTGCGTTGTGGTGGAGCAAACATATACCGCACAACCAAAAACTCTTAGATGGGATAGATTCGCTCTCGCCCGAATGCCAACCGTATTGGGGAGTATTTATGATATGCACTTGGCTTTCGAGGCGAATTGTCGCATGTAAAACAAAGATGACCCCATACGTAAGTAGGAGCTTTGTTCTCATCATTAATGGTCCGCAATGAGTTGAATACGCTTGATCAACGATTCACCAAACCATTTTGTGTATGAACATGGGCTACCGGATGTTCAACATCGTCCCTATTGCCATACAATAATCATTGAATGCTTGAGATGTAAATTCACCAAAGATTATCAAGTCTCACTTTCTTGATCATATAATCTGGGAATTGTGCTCTCACTTGATTATTTGTGCAAGGAATTTGGCAAATGTCAGACATTAGTTGATAATAGACATACGTGCGACCATTTGCTAGAAGCATCAATCAATACCATAAAGTATTGAATGGTCCACTTAGTGGATGGATAGGTCCACATATATCACCCTCGAATTCGCTCCAAAAACGATGGTGATTCATATCCAACTTTAGTTGGTGATGGTCTAATTATCAACTTTCCTTGAGAACAAGCCTCACAAAGGAGTTCATTAGATTGAAAAATCTTCTCGGTTTTTCAATGGATGACCACTAGAATTCTCTATAATTCTACGCATCATTATTGATCCCGATGCCCCAATCTATCATGCCAAGCTTTAAATGTTTCAAGAACTTCGTGTTTCATCTTGTAGAATATGATTCAAATATTCTTATGATTGTACTATACAATCCGATGATAGAGATGGCAATTTTTCCAATATACACTTGCTTCCTAGGAAGTGTTTGAGGTAATGCAAAGATATTCATCATTCCCTTATTCATAGTCTCAATATGATATCCATTCGCATTTAATGTCTTTGAAACTTAACAAGTTTCTTTGAGACTTAGGAGAGAACAATGCATTATTTATCATAAATTTCGCACTCCGCATTAGAAAATTGCCTTGCCAAATCCTTCAATTATTTTGGCATTACGGATATAGTGTTGACATTAGCATTGTCAATTTTTAGATAAGAAAAATATTTCTTATTTTTAAGTATGGTATGCGTAGTAGCTATCTGCAAGACATAAATCTCCTCCTTGATTTTGGATTCGTACATATTTGTGATCTATTTCAATATGAAAGAAAGTAAAATAAGATGAATAAATATGATAACACATTGAATGCAAAATGCATATATAAACTTTATTGTAAGCATGCTAGTATACATAGAAAAGCAGTATAATGTTCCTACATAACAACATGTTACTTTTTCCACAAATTTTTATCTTAAACTCTGACCATAGCTTCATTCCTATGTTCATTTATTGTTCATGACCAATATCATCACTAATGGTATTGGTCATGTCGACGCTGGCCATATCACCGAAATCAAAATGAAGATCTTCGTGATCATTTTCAAGGAAATTTGTCTCTACATTCTTTCCTTTTTGTGATCTCTCATAAAGATCAACTAGATGTTTACCGTCGCCATGTGCTAAGACAGCGTGCCTGCCTGTCATGCCACACCTAAAACATGAACTCTTTCTTCATTGTTTGGACGCACATTTTGCCTACTCGAAGAGGTGTTTCTATCATCATCTCTGCTCCACTTCGTGTGGCATGAGAGGAATTTCCATTATACGGATGATGATGATGGCGACGAAAGTTATTTCGTCCGCGGCCTCTTCCTCGGCCTTGATTTCGAACACGACCCGCCTCTGGCCTTGTCCATGATTTCCTTGGCCTCGACCACTAATCGCGACCACTAATGACCACTACCACGCCCACGCTCTGGCCTTCATCATACATAGTCCATTCATTCGCCTGTGGAATGGGGTCGAATCCAAATTTGGCCGAGATTCATGATTCTTCATTAGAATCTCATTATTCCTGCTCACTACAAGTAGGCAAGAGATCAATTCTGAGTACCTTTTAAAACCCCTTCTTCGATATTGCCGCAGAGCATATTCGAGGCATGAAATGTGGAGAAAGTCTTCTCCAACATATCATATTCAAGTGATGGTTTCCCCACATAATTTCAACTCGTGAGGTTATTCTATACATCATTGAACTATATTCATTAATGGTTTTAAAATCTTGTAGGCGGATATGAATCCAATCATAGTGTGCTTTTGGGAGAATGACCGCTTCAAATGGTCATATCTTTCGTTCAAACTCTCCCAAAAGACGAGTGGATCATTCACCGTGAGGTACTCCATTTTTAGGTCTTCGTGGACGGTGTCGAGGAAAATCATGGCTTCGAGCCCGTTGTTGATTACTTATCCATTC
>CM028380.1:136945368-137097935 GCA_013146195.2 Codonopsis lanceolata | reverse complement strand
TTCACGGGCCTGGAGGCGCGTGAAGGCACTCAAAGTCGACCTCGGAGGGAGATACCACTAGAAGTGAGGAAGTCACTTTCCTAGTCCTCGATCTTCCTCTCCCAGGTACAGCGCAAATCCTGGACCAAATTCAGGATGGATTGGCATCAATGGCCCATCAGGTCAAGTCATGACCTCGTTCGGGTGCGGGTCCTAAAAATGATGCTCGCACTACTGAATACCTCATCAATGAGAAGAGAGCCGAGAGAGATTGAAAAAGTGGGAGGCCAGGAAAAAGGATGGATGAAGTTGCCAAAAGCAGGCTCGAGGGCTCGATGGAGAGCTACCAGTAGCAATCAAAGCATGCCGAGGAGGTTGGCCCGCGTCGGGAAGAAGAAGGAGGACATCGGCCGAGATTGAGAAAAATAAGATCGACCTCGATGTGCGAGACCATCGGCCGACTATGGAAGATGTATGGAAGTTATCATAAACTTGACTGACCAAAAAATCAAGGTGGGAATGGAAATAGAGGCGGAAGAGCTATCATCGAGTTCTTAAGCAACACGGGCGTCTCACGCATGGCAGGATATGGAGGGCATTGTCGAGGAAGTAGCGGTTCACGGTTAAGCATCGATCCGACATTTATACCCGTCAGCGAGCCGAGGTATTTCTCTCTGAAAAACAAGATGCAATTAAGGAGGAAATAGCCAAAAGCCCTGGCCGAGATCATAAGAGAAATCCACTACCCGGTCGATTGCAAATGTTGTGATGGTCAAAAGAACAATGGAAAGTGGAGGATGTGCGTTTACACCAACTGAATGAAGCATGCCCAAGACTAGTACCCATTGCAGAGGATAGATCGGGTTGGTCGATTCTATCTCGGGCTACAAAATTTTAAGCCGTGGACGCCTACTCGAGGTACCACCAAATCGGGATGTGGAAAGAGGATCAAGGGAATACAACTTTCCGAGCGGCAGTGCTATCTCTCTTCTGACATGATCCGGTTCGGCCTAAAAATGCGGGGGAGCTTACCGGCGAATGGTAAACAAAATTTTCGGGGACCGAGTTAGGAGAAATGTGGAGGCCTACATAGGCGATATAGTGATTAATTAAGACGAAGGAAGCGGGCCACATAGGCGACCTCAGGAAACCTTTGCAAACCTCGAGAAAGAATAAAATGAAGCTCAATCCGCGATGTGCCCTCGTACGAAGGGGAAGTTTTGGGGTACATAGTATGGCGTGGAATTGAGGCAAATCGAAAAAATAAAAGCATTAGCCGAGATGAAGGTCCCAATAGCCATCAAACAAGTGCAACGGTGAATGGGAGAATAGTGGCCACAGGAAGATTCATCTAAATCAGTGAAAAAAGCCTCCCTTCTTCAAAATCTTAAAAGGAGCGAGAAAGTTCACATGGGACGTAGAGTGCGACCTCGCTTTTGCCGAGCTTAAAAATACCTCGTGACTTACCCTTGCTCGGTATCCCTTGCAGGAGAAAGACTACGTCTATCTCGGTCGCGGACTTTCTGACCATAGCATCGGTCTTGTTGCGAGAGGAAGGAGGACTTCGAAAACCCATCTACTATGTGTCACATGCAGGCGGGGTAGAGGCAGGTACATGCGGATCGAGAAGGTGATTCTCGCGTTAATGATAGCGGCGAAGCCGTATTTCAAAGCACATGAAATCGAGGTATACCGATACAGCATTCCTCTGCGAAGAATCTGAACTTTGCGGGCTGACGTTCTTTGGAAGAATGATGAAGTGGGCCATCGATTGACTGAATATACAATTGTTTATCTTTCAAGAAAAACCATCGAGCTCAAATCTGGTGATTTCATCGCCAAAACCTCTTTCACCTCGGCAAGGAAGAAGCGTGCTGCCGGATCAAGGACCTCCACGGCGAACAAGTGCCAGGGCAAGAGTGGACTCAAATGGCAAAAGCGACCATCTCAGCCACGGACATTGTTCGTGGGACGGATCGTCTAGCAAAAATGGCAGCAGACATTTTGTTGTGCATCCTCCTCGTAACACCCAGAACGAGATCGATAAAGCCCTTAAAGCGATTTCAGCGTCAAACAACGTTGCAGAATCTGAAGCATTGATAGCGGTGCCGAACTAGGCTAGAGATAGGAGCTACTCAAATCTTAATCTTAACCGCCACCTCATCTTTACTCACACGTGGACGACAAGACAAGGTGTGATATCCCTAATTTTGATAATGTTATAGTTTTTTTTTTTAGTGTAATTGGGCCTGTAATAGTTTAGTTATCTTGGGCCGATATTTGTGGTTTGACCAAATTTGAAAGAAATTAATATTTGGGCCTATTAGTGAATTAACAAATAGCCCATTTAATTTTAGCACACACTTGAGTTATCTATTTATGATTGGGCTTGAACCCAATTGATGGTCCATTTGATGATGATGATGATAATAATTTGTAATAATAATAATAATAATAATAATACTAATAATAATAATAAGTAATAATAAACTCATCGGTTAATAATAATAATAAACACCTAAGTTAATAAGAGCATAAATGGGAATGGTGAAGAGGCGGGAGCTTGTTGCCGTTGAAGAAAAAACGGTGGCGGCTCTTTATTCGGCGATAATGGAGGAGAAGAAAAGACATTTTCTATGATTATAAAGGGGGTGCCTCTAGATGGATCATCATAGAGAGAGAGAGAGAGAGAGCTTGATCGAAGGAAGTTTTGGGCGAAGTCTCGGAGTGAAGGAAATCGACGACACCAAGCCACCAGCGGACAAAGTCGCGAGAAGAGGCATCGTTTGAGGTACAATGTTAATCTTTGACCTTTACGAAATTGTAGTTCCTTACCGAAGGTATAATGTGGGTTTAAGGAAAGAAAACAAAGTAGTTTAAGGGAGGATGAGAAATTGTGGGGTTAAATATTTGTTGTGGTTAGAACTTTAGGGGAGTATTGGAGGAGGTTAGGTGGGTGCTTGCGGGATTGCGAGAAACGGAGAAGAGAATGAAGAAAAAAAAAGGAAGAAGAAAGAGAGGTCGAGAGAAGGGGTTAGAAATGGTGAAAGGCTTTTTGACTTTTTGTGTTTTGTTGGGTGAGGAATAAATTATTTGAAAGGTTAGGAATTCGATGAAGTGGTATTGGCTGGGAATCAAACTCACCATTTAAGTTTGGATGTGACGGAGAGAAATAATAAATTAAAGGAGAAAAGAAAAAAAGGTAGGGGTGGTCTTTTCAAGAAAAAAAAAGAAAGAAAAAAGAGGGGAGGGAGGTGACGGAGAGAAAAAAAACAAATTTGGGATTTGGGTATTTTGGTGTTTAAAGTTTGTTTGGGTATTGTTTTGGCTCATTGTCAATTTGGTTCCTAAATGAAAATACTAATAATAATAACTAAAATAATTAAGCGGGGTTATAAAAATAATAATAATAAATAAAATTTGTTTAATGCGGGTAATATGTCGTTTAAAATAATTTGGTGTCTTTTCTGTATTTGTTGTTAGATTTGGGCCAGTACGAGCATCAGTGACTTACACGTACAAGTTATTGTCCACTATTTTTAGGTAAGAGATTATACTCCTTTAAGTTATTTGATCATCAAATTTTATTCGGTAGGCTTCCGTTATAATTTATTGGTTTAGCACTCTCTTTGTAAACCCTATGTTCGGACATTCGCCGATATTTGCTTTGAACTCCGTCGAACCTATTTTATTCATAATCTGAATTTTGAAACTTTTGTAACCCACATTTGACTTATTTGAAATATCAATCCGTTGGAAAAATGAATTGCATAATTTTGGACATTTGACTTTATTTGGAACTCCTCAGTGATCACTAAGTAAATTAGTTGTTACGTGAAAATACGTAACATTTTTGAACTTTGAATTATTTGACCACCTTGGACATGTGGTGAGGTTATCCGGATACACCTTTAGGCTCGTTGCGGGTTTAGGCCCATTGGGCTGGGTATCGAGCCCATTAGGAGTAGTTAGTCAGTCGAATTGACCGCTTAAGTGATCATGGAATATGCGGGTATTCTTTGTTCCAACTGGAATGGGACAGTTGTCGACAATTGAGTAACTCGTATTTGTTTTGAGCTTTATCTGTTATTTGGAACTCCTAATTATCACTATATTCGATTTATTTGTTTCTTTATCAGATAAATGCGGTTTTGGTCTTGTTAAAATTATTTGACCTGGCGAAATTTATTTTTGTGGTCAACTCCTCCTTAGAAACCGGAGGGTTGTATATGAACTTCTTGGGCATTGTTCGCTCACCTTTTTCTATTTTCTTGGTCATAAGTAAAATTTGAAATCTTTTTGGGATCGGTGGATCGTTTGAAGGGTGGCGCGGACAAGATAAATTTTCCTAGAGTTTGACAATTTATTTTAAAGGGATTAAACATTTGTTCAGTATTATGGGTTATTATATTTGAGAACTGTATTAGACCGTTATGTATTTTTGAATAGGAAAAATTTAAATGTTTTATTTTGGATATTTTGTGAGTTAGTATTTAGAATTGGTGACGTGGCCAAATTGTGGGACCGCGGTGTCGGTGCCGAGTTTGGGGCGTTACAGAGTGGTATCAGAGCGTAGGTTAAAATAATCCTGAGGGTCATAGGTTCTAAAGGTTTTGTTGGAAGTGATAATGAGAGGGAAGAGATAAGCATATGATCGAAATGTGGGTTTCTTTTAAGGACTAATACATCGGTGGTTATGTGTAGGGATGGCACGAACCAGACAAACTGCAAGGAAAACATGCATTCACCAATCTCTCTCGGTCCCTCGAGGGATGTATAATGAAGTACGTACTAAGTTGTTTCGCTCTAGGCGTGCCTTTCAAAGAATGAGGGACGCTAAGGAAAAGCTGGCGGCACACTTGCGTGCCCATATGCAAGCGGTTAGGGATGCTAAGGACGTACTTGATTTAGTGTGTGCAAGTCTTGACCAAGTCATTGACGAAGCTCCCGAGGACGGGCTAGGGTCTTCTCTGAACCCTATACAAGTTGACTCAGATGATGACGTGGCGGTTGAGGAGACGGAAGAAAGCACGTCAGAGGGCACCAGGTCCGAAGGCTCCGAGTCTGAGGACTCTGAGTCTGGCGGAGAAGTGGGGGCGGTAGCCGGGAGGACACACACCAATGGTTGGATAGAGTGATTTGTAGATAATCATTTTCTTTTGTGTTTAAGGAAGTTGTCAGTTCTTTTTGTTATGGGTTAAAGTCCCACGGTTTCGAACATATTTTTGAATGTAATGGAAATGTTTTCTTTTGAGTTTATTATAGAAAGCTTTATTTGAGTACGTATGGTTTGATTTGGTTCCTTAAATCCTCTCGATCGATGTTAAGGAATTCTTTAGTAACCATTTAAGCCTTAAAGGTTCAGCATTAAATCGAAAGATGTTAGAAATGTATCTCTACTTTATGTGTGTGTGTGACACTTTTGTTATCCATGAAATAGTAATAGATGGCTCGTGGAGGTCGTACGGGCGCTAGAGGCCATGGTCGTGGTCGGGGAAGGGTCAACGAAAACTCTACCTCTGGGGTTGCGGGTGAGGAGCGGGAGGTCAACGTTAATGGTCTGGTCCCTTGGACCCAACACTTATGGCCCTTCTTCAAACTCTCACTCAGCCGTCTTGGCAAATATGGGCCAACCTGGGCAACAACAACCACCACCTCCTCCTCCACCATTGCCACAACCCCAAAACCAGGCGTCCACTAAGGACCCCCTTGAAGCTTTCCAGAAGAGGAAACCTAAAACCTTCACCGGTGCGCGCAGAAACCGAAGAATGGCTGAAGAATATGGAAAAAATATTTGGAACCATGACTTGTACCGATGAGCAGAAGGTTCAATTTGCCACCTTTATGCTGGAGGGTGAGGCTGGTGAATGGTGGGAGTCAGAGGAGAGGGCCTTGAGCGGCGGTGTGGCCATTGATACTTGGGAAATGTTTCGTGAAGCTTTTAACAAGAAATACTTTCCCTCGTAGTGTGCGAGAGCGAGATTGGTAGAGTTTCTCAACACGGAGCAAGGGACAATGAGTGTGGATGAGTACAATGCTAAGTTCTACGGAGTTGTCGAAGTATGCTCCTAATTTCTTTGAGGATGAGGATCAGAAGGCAAGAAAATTTGAGAGAGGACTCAACAGTCAAATCAGTTTCGGGTTGACTTTGAAATTGCCAACTCATGCGGAGGTTACGGATCGGGCTCGGGTGGTCGGCGGGGAGTCGGTGCGAGGAAAAAGGAAGATAAGAAGAGGAACTCGGAGGACGACTCAGGAGGTACAGGGGACAATCTGGGGGTCAAGGAAGTAGTGGTTACGGTAATAAAAGAAGGGCCACTGAGGATAACCGTTTTAAAGGGGGCTCGGTAGTCAAGGAATCGATCTCAAAGTCGGGGATCGAATTTTAATCGAGAAAAGCAGATGACACGTGTCGCATTTGTGGGGTTTGCATCAAACAAGCCTTGCTAGAGGGGACGGGAGCATGTTTTAAGCGTGGAAAGGTGGGACATATGATCGGGAGCGTAGGAGCCGCTCAAGAATACTTTCAACAAAGGCTCGGGGAGTGGGGACAAGGACAAACCCAAGGCCCAAGGAAGAATTTTGCTATGACAACTAGGGATGCTCGGGCAACCAATGATGTGGTGGCAGTGCGTACATCTCTACACCCGCGTGTATGCTTTAATTGACCACGGTGCTACCCACTCTATTATTTCTCTGCTCTTGCACGTCGCATGAAATTATCTCCCAAAATCTAGATGTCGAATTGATCATAGATACCCCAATCAAGGAATCTATTAGGTAACTACTGTGTTTAGATCTTGCCCGTGAAACTTCGGGGATAGGGAGTTGCTGTTGACTTAATACCCTTAGACATTCAAGATTTCGATATTATACTTGGTATGGAATTGGTTAGCTGCTTTCCATGCTAGGGTGGTGTTTTGAAAAAGAGGTTGTGTTTTGCATTCCGGGTGAGCCAGAGTTTAGGTTTAATGGTTCCAAGCCAGTGGGCGTGTCAGGTCTTATTTCTTTCCTAAAGGCAAGGCGACTTTTGAGAAAGGGTTGCCAGGGATATCTAGCGTCCATCACTGACACACGTAAGGAAGGAGTTAGCCTCGAATCACTTCCAGTAGTTAATGAGTTTGGGGATGTGTTTCGGAGGATCTACAGGTCTACCACCGGAGGCGGGAGGTAGAATTTATGATTGACCTAGTGCACAGGGGCGGCACCCATCTCGAAGGCACCATATAGGATGGCGTAGGTAGAGAACTTAAGGAATTGAAGGAGCAGTTGCAAGAATTGTTGGAAAAGGGTTAATTCGGTAGGCGTTTCACCTTAGGCGCTCGGTGTTGTTTGTAAAGAAGAAAGACGGGTCTATGAGGTTATGCATTGACTATCGGGAGTTGAATCGGGTTACAGTAAAGAATAGGTACCCTTTACCAAGAATTGATGATTTGTTTGACCAGTTACAAGGTGCTCGTTACTTCTCCAAGATCGATCTCCGATCAGGCTACCATCAGTTAAGGGTTAGGAATGAAGATATTCCTAAAAGCGGCGTTTAGAACAGATATGGCCACTATGAGTTCGGGTTATGCCATTTGGGTTGACCAATGCTCAGCCGCATTTATGGACTGATGAATAGGGTGTTCAAGAAGTTTCTTGACCGTTGTGTGATTGTGTTCATTGATGATATCTTAGTCTACTCTAAGACCAGGGAGGAGCATGAAGAACATTTGAGAGTTGTGCTGCAGATCCTAAGAGAAAAGAAATTATATGCCAAATTTAAGAAGTGCGAATTTTGGCTGGAGAAGGTAGCTTTCTTGGGGCACGTAGTATCGAAGGATGGAATCTCTGTGGACCCAGCTAAGATTGAGACGGTGGTAAATTGGGAGCGACCAACAACTGTCACTGAAGTTAGAAGTTTCCTGGGGTTGGCCGGTTATTATCGCCGATTTGTGGAGGGTTCTCAAAGATAGCAGTACCCTTATCTAGATTGACCCAGAAGAACGTTAAGTTTGTATGGACCAGATGAATTTGAGCCTATTTTCCGGAGGTAAAAGGATCGATTGGTATCGGCTCAGATCCTTACCTTACCATCTGGTCGGAAGGATTAAGTGATCTGATGATGCATCGCTAAAAGGATTAGGGTGCGTCTTGATGCAAAATGACAAGGTAATTGCTTATGCTTCTCGACAACTCAAGAACTATGGGAAGAATTATCCAACCCATGATTTGGAGTTAGCAGATGTGGTGTTTGCTTTGAAAATTTGGAGGCATTATATGTATGGGGAGAAGTGTGAGATTTATACCGACCATAAAAGTCTTAAGTATATATTCACACAAAAAGAGTTAAACATGCGGCGGCGAGGTGGTTGGAACTACTGAAGGATTATGATTGTACGATAATATACCACCCTGGAAAAGCCAACGTCGTGGCTGATGCGTTGAGTCGGAAGAACCAAGGAAGCTTGGCAGCTATGGTCACTAAGGAAAGGAGAATTTTAGACGACCTAGAATCTTTGGGAATTGAAGTCGGGGTTCAGCGCGATAGGGGACTTTTAGCGCGATGAGTGTGCAACCATCTTTGTTAGAAAGGATTAAGGCGGGGCAATTTGTGGACCCAAAGTTGATGAAAGTCTCGAAAGGTCTCGAAGAGGGTCGTCATTGATTTCGGGTTAGTAGTGATGGAATTCTACGTTTTGGATCGAGTTTGTGTTCCCTCGGACCAGGCGAAGAAGGAAATCTTGGAGGAAGCACATAGCTCGAGGTTCGCGGTACACCTGGTAGTACTAAGATGTCAGGGATGTGCGTGATACCTTACGGTGGGACAACATGAAAAGGGAGATCGCGGAGTTCGTCTCAAGTGTTTGGTATGTCGGCAAGTGAAGATCGAGCATCAGAAGCCAGGAAGGTTATTGCAATCATTGTCGGTTCAGAGTGGAAGTGGGAACATATCACCATGGACTTTGTGATCGGGTTGCCTAAGACTCTGAAGGGTCACAATGCTATATGGGTTATTGTGGATCGATTAACCAAGTGCACATTTTCGGCTTTTCGGGTTCTGATTCTTTGGAGAAGTTGGCAAGGTTGTATGTTAACAAAGATTGTCGGTGCATGGGGTTCGGTCTCGATTGTGTCGGATCGTGATGCAAGGTTCACCTCTAAGTTTTGGGCCGGTTGCAAGGCGTTAGGTACAAAGTTGAGCATGAGTGCGGACTTTTCACCCACAAGCAGATGGTCAATCGAGCGGACCATACTGACTTGGAGGACATGTTGCGGACGTGTGCTTTGGATTTGCGAGGCGGTTGGGATGATCACTGCCGTTGGTGGAATTCACGTACAACAATAGTTATCACGCAGTATTGGAATGGCACCGTCTGAGGCTTTGTATGGGCGAAAGTGTCGATCACCTACTGTTGGGATGAAGTGGGTGAAAGGAAGCTTACGGGACCCGAGTTAGTGCAAGCTACATCGAGAGAAGGTGCGATTGATTAAGCGACTTCTTATGGCCAAGCAGAAGTCGTATCTGGACAACCGTCGCCGCGGACTTGAATTGAGCGGGGATCACGTGTTCCTAAAGATTTCGCCCACAAGAGGAGTTATGAGGTTTGGTATTAAGGGTAAGAGCAGAGGTTTGTTGGACCGTTTGAAATACTTGAGCGGGTGGGAGAAGTCGCCTACTGACTTGCTCTACCACCTACACTCTCCGGAGTTCATAATGTGTTCCATGTGTCGATGCTAAGAAAGTACATGTCAGACCCTAGTCATGTGATCGCGTATGAACCCTTGCAACTCAGAAGATTTGAGCTATGATGAACAACTGTCCGAATTGTGGATCAGAAGGACCAGGTTTTGAGGAGGCGAACTATTCCTTATGTAAAAGTTCAGTGGAGTAACCATACCGAAAGGGAAGCCACTTAGGAGCTCGAGGAAGAGGTGAGAGAGAAATACCCCGAGTTATTTGTTTGACCAGGTACGTCAAGTTTAGAGGACTAAACTTATTTTAACGGGGTGAGAGTGTGATATCCCTAATTTTGATAACATTATAGTTTTTATTTTTTTAGTGTAATTGGGCCTATATTAGTTTAGTTATCTTGAGCCGATATTTGTGGTTTGACCAAATTTGGAAGAAATTAATATTTGGGCCTATTAGTGAATTAGCAATGAGCCCATTTTATTTTAGTACGCACTTGATTTATTTATTTGTGATTGGGCTTGAGCCCAATTTATGGTCCATTTGATAATAATAATAATAATAATAATAATAATAATAATAATAATAATAATAATAATAATAAACATAATAAACATAATAATAAACATAATAATAATAATAAACATAATAATAATAATAATAATAATAATAATAATAATAATAATAATAATAATAATAATAATAATAATAATAATAATAATAATATAATAATAATAATAATAATAATAATAATAATAATAATAATAATAATAATAATAATAATAATAATAATAATAATAATAATAATAATAATAATAATAATAATAATAATAATAATAATAATAATAATAATAATAATAATAATAATAATAATAATAATAATAATAATAATAATAATAATAATAATAATAATAATAATAAACACATAAGTTAATAGAGCACAGTAAATGGGGATGGTGAAGAGGCCGGAGCTTGTTGCCGTTGAAGAAAAACGGTGGTGGCTCTTTACTTTGGCAGTAATGGAGGAGAGGAAAAGACTATTTTCTATGATTATAAAAGGGGGGATGCCTCTAGATGGATCATCAGCAAAGAGAGAGAAAGAGAGCTTGATCGAAGGAAGTTTTGGGCGAAGTCTCAGAGTGAAGGAAATCGACGGAGCACCGAGCCACCAGCGGACAAAGTCGCGAGAAGAGACGTCGTTTGAGGTACAATGTTGATCTTTGACCTTTTTGAAATTGTAGTTCCTTACCGAAGGTATAATGTGGGTTTAAGGAAAGAAAGCAAAGTAGTTTAAGGGAGGATGAGAAATTGTTGGGATAAATAATTGTTGTGGTTAGAACTTTAGGGGGAGTATTGGAGGAGGTTAGGTGGGTGCGCCGGGATAGCAGATAACGGAGAAGGGAGAATGAAGAGGAAAAAAAAAAGAACAAGAACAGAGGCAATGCCGAGAAGAGAAGGGAGGTTAGTAATGGTGAAAGGCTTTTGACTTTTGTGTTGGGTGAGGGAATAAATTATATGAAGGGTTAGAAATTGGTGAAGTGGTATTGGCTGGGCAATCAAACTCACCATTTGAGTTGGATGTGACGAGAGGGAAATAATAAACAAAAGGAGAAAATAAAAAGGTAGGGGGTGGTCTTTTCAAGAAAAAAAAAAGAAAGAAAAAGAGGGAGAGTGGAAGTGACGGCATGGAAGAAAAAAAAACAAATTTGGGATTTGGGTTATTTTGGTGTTTAGAGTTTGTTTGGGTATTGTTTTGGCTCATTATCAATTTGGTTCCTAAATGAAAATAATAATAATAATAATTAAAAAGGGGTTATTAAAAAGTAAAATAAAATTTGTTTAGTGCGGGTAAAATGTTGTTTAAAATAATTTAGTGTCTTTTCTGTAATTGTTGATTAGATCTGGATCGGTACGAGCATCGGTGACTTACACGTACAAGTTTTTGTCCACCACTTTTTGGTAAGGGATTATACTCCTTTAAGTTATTTGATCATCAAATTTTATTCGGTAGGCTTCCGTTATAACTTTATTGGCATAACGCTCTCTTTGTAAACCCATGTTCGGCATTCACCGATATTTGCTTTGAACTCCGTCGAACCTATTTTGTTCATAATCCGAATTTTGAAACTGTTGTAACCCATGTTTGACTTCTTTGAAATATCAATCCGTTGGAAAAATGAATTGCATATTTTTGGACATTTGACTTTATTTGGAACTCATCCGTAATCACTTAATAAAATAAGTTGTTACGTGAAAAACGTAACATTTGTGAACTTTGAATTATTTGACACCACTGAACATGTGGTGAGGTTATCCGAATACACCTTTAGCCCCGTTGCGGGTTTTGGCCCATTGGGCTCAGGCCCATTAGGGCAGTTAGTCAGGTCAAATTGACCACTTAGGTGATCATGGATTCTGTGGGTATTCTTTGTTTCCAACTGGAATGGGACGGTTGGCGACAATTGAATATCTCGTATTTGTTTTGAGCTTTATCTATTATTTGGAACTCCTAATTAGCACTATATTCGATTTATTTGTTTCTTTATCCGATAAATGCAGTTTTTTGTCTTGTTAAAATTATTTGACCCTGGCGAAATTTATTTTTGTGGTCAACTCCTCCTTAGAAACCGGAGGGGTTGTATATGAACTTGCTGGACATTGTTCGCTCACCCTTTTTCTATTTTCTTCAGGTCATAAGTAAAAATTGAAATCTTTTTGGGATCAGGTGGATCGTTTGAAGGGTGGCGCGGACAAGATAAATTTTCCTAGATTCGACAGTTTTTTTTAAGGATTAAACATTTGTCTGGGATTTTTGGTGGTTATTATATTTGGAATTTGTATTAGACCGTCATGTATTTTGTATAGGAAAAATTTGAATGTTTTATTTTGGATATTTTGTGAGTTAGTATTTAGAATTGGTGACGTGGCCAAACTGTGGGACCGCGGTGTCGGTACCGTGTTTGGGGCGTTACAATTATTCTTTCTAATAGTTCCAAACTATAATCTTAAGATATGCCTTGGGTCTGTATTCCTTGTTGTCAACTAAAAATAGGGTTGGACCGTGAGAGATCCACCTACAATTATTTGTTGGTGGTTACGATATTCTTGTTCCACATTTCAACGAAGACACTCTAAATAGTGTTTTATTTTACTTGCACACAATATTTCATGTACTTTAGCTTGTTGATTTCACTCACATGAGCGATATTTAAAGCTCTTTGTCTCTCCTCATACCTACTGGCCAAGATCCTTACATTTTCAACATTGGCTATGTGGCCATGGACAAAAGAAGTATGGGCATGAAGATAGTTAAGTTGATCCATAGCAAAGCATCCCCTAAGCAACATATGTGCAGGCTTATTATTCCTCATCGGATGTTGATTGCATTGGTTAAAAAATTAAGGGAAACAATTTATGAAGCGAGGTGTCTGAATTCCAACATCATGGTGTCTATTTTATGCCATAAGGTAGTTTGGACTCCTCAAGTTGAGTGGGCACCAACCTTAGACTCGTAAGATAAGAAGCCATAAAAGCTTTACTTATAGTTTGGCCTAGATTGATTATTGCTTTGGTCCCTCCACTTGTATTTATGTTAGTGGAATATTTCTTAGGGTGACACTATTAACACCCCAAAACTGTTAACACCCACATTCTACAAACATGCACTATCTTTTATTTTTCATCTTTCCAAATACTAAATACACCCTCATATATTCCCTATATTACCCTTCTTGAACATGCACCACGATTTATTCTCATCAACCCCGTTCTTTCTCTCTATCTCTTTGTTTGACCCCTATGTGTTTGAAATACTCGCGCCATTTGGTCTCCCTTGAATAGGTCTACAATTTGAGGATTGGGAGATTATTAAAAACTGGTATGCCAATTTAACAAAAATCCAATTGAATAAAGAAATAAAATTTCAAAACGCATTTATCAATTTGGTCAAGTAGGGAAAAGATAATACAAAAGACAAATCTTAGTTATAGTTCTAATTTTAACAAGAAAAAAACAAGGGGGGGGTTAGAGAATTTGAGATATGTCACTAAAATTTAAGAGTGAAATGCAAATTTTACAAAAATCCATTCGAGAAAGCATGAAAAATTCAAAATCCATGTTTAATTTTGGTCAAAAAATGTCAATACTCAATTTCAATCATGGGTATTGTTTCAACAACAATAGTACTGAGAACAAAAAATAGTGAAATGAAGTGTTCGGACCTGGTTCGCCAAACATTTTAGTCACATTTGGCTGGCTATGGGCAAACATGAACATAATGTTTATCCAAGGGTAGTGGAATAGTTCAAACATGTTTGGCTAATGCTGTTGGAATATAACAAGAGCTTGTTACATGAATAGAATTTCGGGTAAGACTGATGGAACATCGAGGATTAAGGGTTATTTAGTTTTGTTTGGTTGATTGCTTACATTGTTTCTCGCAATTCTAAAACAAAAAACTAAGATATAAATAAATTAAAGTTTTAATTATATAGAGAATTATTAATGAAATAATAATTAAATATCAGAACCAAACAATTATGGTTTGTTCTCCTCAAATATTTAGAGGTTCGGTTTGTAATTTTAAAATTTATCCTTTCAATCCTACACTCCCTCGGCAAAAAGTCCCTATTTGAAAAAAAACTTTTTTTAAAAATAACGCTTTTAGTAGCCCATTAGTAATAAAATGGCATCTTTATGCCTTAATTTTTTAAAGTTGATTATTCAAGTGAAACATTCCAAAATAGAATAGTTGACTATTTGCCCGAAATGAAGATTGTATATCTCTATCACTTTTACTTTTTCTTCTTGATTTTCATATAATAATAACTAGTGACGCACCCGTGCGTTGCACGGATTGTATATGTGTATAAAATTATAAACTAAATTAAAGTTGAATAGTATGCAATTAATTTTTTTTAATATTAGCAAAATAATAATAAAATAAACAGTAAAATTAAACATAGAAAACCCTATAAATTTGAAAAAATAATAATATAAATTTTGGAATACTTTTTAGATACAATAATTTTCGTTCAACATGTACGACTATTACAACTATAAATATTACATAGTAACTCTAGACAAAGCTACATACAACTTATGATAAGCAAAAACATGTTTTCAAATGAAGTCTTATATTAGACAATGACTTACCATGGTTTTTATTTATAGATATTGCGTAAGACATAATCAACAAAAAATATTTTATCTGGAATTTGAAAAAACTTATAGGATCAAATAATATTAGGGACATTCTTGGAATTAAAAGAGTACAATCAAAATTGCCCTTTGAAAGAACTCAACCTTCTAAAACATAATTTTTCAGCCTTATAACAATTAATCTCATATCATTGTATAACTCAAGTGAATATACTATGTTACGAAACAACATTATTTGAGTTCCAACCTTCAAATTTAACTCACAGTTTGAGATTTCATAATATGTAATTCATTTGAAATATTCACGATTATGTATCGTTCAAATTTAACTCACTGTTTGAGATTTCAGAATATATATTGTTCATTGATGTGATGTAATTAAAAAAAATTGCATCTTAATTTTTATATGACTATTTTATTGAAACCACAAAAAAGCATGTATCTCTTTCAACAACATAACTTATATATTATATTTCAATTTTTAATTACATAAATAATTAACAAAAAAAAAGAAGAGAAAATGTCACTCTAATTTGAACATGACATAAAGTTCTCGATATTCTTATTTATTTGTAATGGACCATCATAAAATGTATTTTTTTGTTTAGTTTATTGAGTTTTATCTTTTTTTCAGTTGTGTAATGTGCATTCATTTGATATTTACAAAATCTCAAACATATATCAATTCATTTACATACTGTCGGCTTCATACATTGAATAAGTTTCATACTAACATCGTGTCATAAGCAAAGACACAAAATCTAGTGATAATTTAAACTAAGACGGACCCAAACTAAAAAAATCAAACAAAGTCAGGCTCATGAGTTGTTTTTTTTTTCTCAATATTATAGAACTGTATTTCAAGATCTATTAAAAACAATCATAAGTATTTTTATTTACCCATTTTTTATTTAGAATAATACTAAGATATTCAATATTTTTGAATAAATACCATTTTTACGAATTATTTTTATATATTGGTTTTGTTTGTAATTAGTTATATGCATATGGACTCTATCTGACTTATGATTAGCTTGCCTAGAAATTTGATTTATACTTTATTTTTGTGTAATATTCAATAGTTATATGGCTTTGGTATGTAATTAGCTATATGTCATTTTCGAATGTAATTCTCCAAATAAAAAAATAAACTCAATTGGAATAGTTTCTGTCAACATCATTAATTGACATTTCTCATATTCAATTTCAAAAAAATAAAATAAAATAGACATAAACAGAACTTAAGTGATTCCATTTTTGAAAAGTGAGTTTTGGCGGAAAATTTCTAAAAATTATGCACTTTCTGTTTTTATATATACTACGACACAACCGTGTAATTCACGGTTCAATATTGATATAAATAAAGCAATATAAATTTTTAATGACAACTGAGCTGTCTGGCCCAATAGGCCCAAGCTGTGAGACACGTGCTTAACACGTGATTATTATTCAGTCAACGCACGAGCATCCAAAAGTCAAAGCTACGAGGAGAAGATGAAGTGGTTCTTGTATATCACGAGCAGGGATTCAACCTTTAGCGAGCAAGAAATGTCAGCGAGCTGGGGGCTTGATCAGTGAGCGAGAACATGTAACGAGCATGATGTGTTATGCTCGTGAATTTAAGAATGGTTGACAGTTTGAGGACGGTTATGTCCGAATAACTCTCCAATTGATCCTTGTGGTTAATGGGACAGTTAATAGGGCAGTTAATATTCCCGCCATTAATGCCATGAATGTTAGTGGGCAGTTATGATTGGTTGGCTAATGTAGTTATGGTCAAAAAATCCAACGGCAAGTGGCGGATGTGCGTGAATTTCACTGACTTGAATAAAGCTTGTCCGAAAGATTGCTATCATTTGCCTCGAATTGACAAGCTGGTGGACGCTATGGCGGGATTCGAGCTTCTCAGCTTCATCGATGCTTATTCTGGGTATCACCAAGTCAAAATGAATGAGCAGGATAAGGCTCTGACAGCTTTCCGAGCAGCAGGGGGGTTGTACTGTTATAAGATGATGTCATTCGGTCTGAAAAATGCAGGAGCCACTTATCAGAGAATGGTGAATAAGATATTCAGCTCGCAGATCGGAAGGAATGTTGAAGCTTACATTGACGACATGGTGGTGAAAACCTAACATGAAGCTTAACCCGAACAAGTGTGTGTTCGGGGTGAAAGCGGGCAAGTTTCTGGGGTTCATGGTAACTGAGAGGGGCATAGAGGCTAATCCAGAAAAAATTAAGGCATTGGTCACTATGAAGCTTCCCCGATGCATCAAAGACGTTTAAAAGCTTAATGGTAGGGTGATAGCCCTTGGTCGCTTCATTTCCAGGTCGGCAGAAAGGTGTTTGCCATTCTTCAAAGTTCTCCGTGGGAACAAGGGGTTTGAGTGGACATCTGAATGTCAGAAGGCCTTCGAACAGCTTGTGAAATATCTGGGAAGTCCTCCTCTATTAAGCAGCCCGGTCTTTGGCGAGACATTGTTTGTATACTTAGCGACCACAAAGCAGGCTGTAGCCGCTGTGTTAATTAGGGAAAAGTGTAATGTGCAAAAGCTTGTTTATTATGTTTCTAAGGCCCTCACAGCTGTAGAGTAACGATATTTTAATGCATAAAAGTTGGCTTATTCGCTTGTTGTCGCTGCTCGGAAACTTCGAGCTTATTTTTCTGCACATTCGATCATTGTATACACCGACATGCCTCTTAGAAAAATATTGCACAAGCTAGACTCTTCTGGTCGTTTGCTCACTTGGTCTATCGAGTTAACTGAGTTTGATATTGACTATCAACCTCGACGAGCGATTAAGGCACAGGCTTTGGCAGACTTTGTAGCTGAGACTAGCTTCAAGGATTCGTGCGAAGAGAAGGTTCCTTCTAAGGCAGCATCAGCGAGTGTACCAATTTCAAAGCCCCGACCAGAGTATTGTTGGGAGTTGCATGTGGATGGTTCGGCTAGCAGGTTCGGAAGTGGAGTCGGGTTGGTGTTAGTCCCACTAGAGCCGGATGTAGAGTTTGAGAAAGCATTGCATTTTAAGTTTCCAGCTTCCAATAACCAAGCAGAGTATGAAGCCTTGATCGCAGGGCTCGAGCTCGCGCAAGATGTGGGAGTTCGAGAGCTGGTTATTTATTGCGATTCACAGTTGGTCGTGAATCAAGTTAAAAGTGATTATGTTGTTCATCATCTAATGTTGGTTCGCTATTGTGCGATGGTGAATGAGATCTTAAAGGATTTCGATTATTGGGAATTGGTGCGAATTGCTCGCGAGGATAACATGAGAGCAGATTATTTATCCAAAATGGCCGAGGATGAAATTCAGTCCTTGCACCCAGGAGTCATGATTGAATATTTGAAGGTTCCTGTCATAGAAAAAAAGGTGATCATGGACATTGAACCTGCTTCTAGGTGTTGGATAGACGACTTGAAGGCTTACAACGAGCAAGGGACTTTGCCTGAGGACAAGACGGAGGCTAGAACCATTCAGAAGCGGTCATGTCGGTATGTTATTTTGGACAACATACTTTATAGGCGGTCTTATACCCGACCTTTGCTTAGATGTGTGCGACCAGAGATGACTGAGGGCATTCTGGGAGAAATAAATGAAGGTAAATGTGGCGGTCATCCTGGTCAAAGGTCATTAGTAGAAAAAGTTTTAGCGACTGGTTTTTACTGGATCACTTTGAGGCGAGATGCAGAGATGTACGTTTGGCGTTGTGACAAGTGTCAACGTTACACGGACATACCTCGCTTACCCTCTACCGAGCAAATTCATGTGGTTGCATCATGGCCATTTGATATGTGGGGTATAGATCTTATTGGCCCATTTCCATTGGCTCGATCGAAGTTTAAATATGCGGTGGTCGCTGTGGATTATTTTACCAACTGGGTGGAGGCTAAGCCCTTGGAAACCATTAGCGAAGTTAATATGATTGATTTCGTTCATGAACACATATGGTGTCGCTTTGGAGTTCCACGAGCAATTGTTTCTGACCATGGTACTCAGTTTTCAGAGAAATTCACTAAGGCATGCGAGCAGATGCGAGTGAAGCATTGACAATCTTTGGTGGCATACCCACAAGCTAATGGGCATGTTGAGGCTGCTAGCAAGCAAGTCTTGCATGTTCTCAAGAGAAACCTCGATGATAAAGCAGGAAGATGGGTAGATGAGTTGCCTTCAGCCTTGTGGGCGGTTAGAACGACGGTCAGAGGTCCTACTGGAGAAACAACTTTTTCTATGGCCTATGGATCTGAAGCTATGGCCCCGGTGGAAATGTATTTGCCCAATCATAGGGTGTTGCACTATAATGCCGAATTCAATAGTGTAGCTCGGGCAGCCGATCTGGATTTGCTAGAAGAGAAACGGTTGGAGGCCAAAATGAGGATGGCAAATTATAAGCAACGAGCAAAGGCCTACCACGATAAAAAGGTTCGTGGTCGGTCATTTGCTGTGGGCAACTGGGTTCTCCGTAAGATCGAAGCAACAGGTCATCGAGCAGAGTGGTGGAAAGCTTTCGCCGAATTGGGAAGGACCTTTTCAGATTGCTAGAATTGTTAAGGAGGGCACTTATATGTTACGAACTGAGAATGGAAACAAGCTGCGACATCCATGGCATACAGACCACTTGAAGAAGTATTATCGATGATTGGCAGTATGTGATTTATTTATTTCTTCTTTTTATTTGGCAAGTGATCATGGATTGAATAAGCAGTTGTGTTCAGTTTAAATTTTTTAATGCAAAGTTCAATTACACTTTCGATTTGAAAGTTGTTGTTTGAGTTAGTTGTTTTTGTTATTTTCTCGATTATTCTCTTTCGCGAGCATAAGTTATTTATGCTTGTGTAAAGGGTTGGTGTTCGAGCTAAATGTTTTTATTCTCGATTATTCTCTTTTGCAAGCATGAGTTGTTTATGCTCGTGTAAAGGGTTGGTGTTCGAGTCAAATTTTTTATTCTCGATTATTCTCTTGTAACGAGCATAAGTTATTTATGCTCGTAAAAAGAGTTGGTGTTCGAGAAAGTTGCTTTTCTTATGTTCTCGATTATTCTCTTTTACGAGCATAAATTATTCATGCTCGTGAAAAGAGTTGGTGTTCGAGTTGGTTGCTTGTTCAAATTTATATGATTTCTCTTTCACAAGTATAGGTTACGTACCCATGCTCGGAAAAGAGTTGGCATTCAAATAAGTAATTCATAGTTGAAATGATTAGAATGCAAGCATGCATATTAAAATGAAAGCATTCATCACACAAACAAAGTAAAAGAGTAGCAAATATTACATAACCATAAAAGTAAATTGTTTTTGAGGAATCAAGGCACGCAGGCTAGTGAGAAGTTTACGAGTCCGCAACAGTGGTTTGGTTGATAGGGGGTTGAGCTGGGTCGATAACAGCAACTTGATTGGTAGCAGGATCAGTGGGGATAGCAGCTTCATTCTCAGCTTCAATAATGATCACATCGTTGTCGGTGCCGGTAGCTTGAAGGGTCAAGTTTTGATTTTCTTGGTTTTTTCCCATCCATATCTGGGACATTAGCTCGCTTACAGTGGTCTCTGCGGTTGGAGGAGGGGTCCAAGTATCTAGCCCTTTTTGAGAATCTAGCTCGGCCAGGGAGTTTAGTTCATCCACGGAGCAAGGAACTAAAGCATGACCTGGGCGAGCGGAAGAGCAAAAAGGGGTGTTGGTTCCCCATGTTGCGAGCTGTTCCGGTTTAAACTCGAGACTGCTGCAGGCTAGTTGTCATAGGATATGGTTGACTCCTTGCAGGAAAAATGGGTATGCTTCTTCTTCAACAGCAGTCGCGAAATCTTCAGAATTTGTGTACTAGGTGATAAGGTTCTCTTTTTGTGCGTGGGCTTGTGATAGCTCGGCCTTCAGTCGTTTTTCCTATCAGCTGCTTCTTTTTTTACTTTCTACAGCTCCTTAGTTGCCTCCCGGATATCTTTTTTCACCTGAGTGATGTTGTTGAGGGCAGATTCCTCAGATTTCTTGGAAAAAGTAAGGTGGGCTTCAAGGATCCTTTTCTCCTCTTCGAGCTTGGATAGTTCAGTGACTTTGGTTGTTAAGCTCTCCTCGCTCTCCTTCAGCTCGCTCCTGAGAGAATTGACTTGATCCTCTAATGTGTTCTTCTCAGAAGACAGTGTGCTAGAGGTTTTCACATTTTCGATCAAACGGTCAAACAGAAGTTTAGTTTTGCTGGCCATCTGAAAAATTAAAACAAGATGAGCAGAAAATAAAAGTAAGGAGTTCAGTTTTCTTTATAAATGGTGAAAAATCATTTACCTCGGTCATGCACATCCCAATCTCACCGATCAGGACGGCGCTGGGGAGTTCAGTGCTTCTTCGGCGAATGCCAGTGTGGCGAAGTCTCTTCACCATTCCCAATCCGATGGAAGCCGCATGCCCGCCTCTTTTATTGGTATTCAGATTGGCCAGATCAGGAACGTTGCCTATTTCTATTATGAGTTTGGTCGCGAGCTCACGAGTTTCAGGCATCTCGAAATTCTCCCTTTGCCAGATGGGAGCTTGCGAGCTAGAAGCCTCAGCGGGCTCACTTTGATCGGTCCTCGATCGCGTTCTTCTTTTCGGAGGAGAGATTGGGGCAAGTCTTTTTTGTTGTTGTTGTTGTTGAGGAGCAACTGGAGCAGGTATCACTGGAGCAGGAGTTATCACGGCAGCCGGTGTAGGGGTGGCAATTACTGCTTGGCTTGATTCTGGTGCTCGGTTAGATCCTCGACCTGTGTTAGTGGCCGGAACGGTAGGGAGGCGAGCAGGCTGTTGCCCAGCCATTTGGGTGTTCCTGTCAATGGCCCTTCTCCTCATCGCTTGGAGAAAGCGTTGGGAATCCTCCATTTGCCTCATATCTGCAGGAGGAGTTATGAAAGGAGGTTAGAAGTTATGATTGAAATTACAAGTATTCAAACATGGAGAATAGATTCATGCAGACCAGAAACAGAGAAAACAGGGGTGCAGTTTCTTCCGGTTTGTCTGCAGCTCGGGCATTCACTTGGAAACCTTCCCCCATGGCAATTACCCCAGAACGGGTGTGGTGTTTCAGGTTCGAGGATAGTTTGGGGCTCGCAGCCTTGGACATGCCAACTTATTATTGCTGCTTGACGAAGTAAGACAAGGTCGGAAGTTAAGGCTACCTAGTCTAACACCCAATCCTGCCCTTGTTTTCCGTCTTTCACTCCAAGAAGTTTTATGAATGTTTTGACGAGCATTGGCTCTCCTGTTCGAAAGGCTTGCTTGTCGTATTTGGCAAGGGCTAGGTTTTTAAGGTACGGAGCAAAAGGTCAGCCTACTCGGGATTCTACGAGCAAGGTTTTGGAATCCCAGGCATCGACTTTGTTTGGACTATCAGACAGAAGTTTAAAATAATTGGGGTTGGAGTGACCAGTGATGCGCCCACTTTTCTTATCCATAGAAAAAAGAAAGAATTTTCTAAAAAGGTCCATGCTGGGTTCGAAGCTAAGGAGTCTACATGCGACAATGTATGCGATCATAAATCTAACGGTGGTTAGAGTCAGGTCGCAGGGAAGAGCGTTGTTTACTAAAAAGAATTCGGCAAAGAAAGGATCTAAGGGCAGTCTGAGGCCGACTAAAAAGAAATCAAAATAAAAAACCATTTTGTCTCCCTGAAAATTGTGCCCAGCTTCTTCGATATCCAGGTCAAATGCTCTAACTCGGTAATTCTTAGGATCCATACCCAGAGAGTAAAACCAGTTGGAGACTTCGTCCTCGCTGGTTAGGTCGTCCCATTTAATGAAGGGGGTACTGGTTGAAGCAATTTGTTTCTCTTTGGCTGAATCTTGGTTTTGTGGTCTGCTTGAGCTAGGAAGGTTTTCTATTGGCTGCTTAGTGATATTTTTGGGAATTCGGGGGCGTCTCTGCCGAACAAGTGGGACTTCTTCTCGCTCGGTTCCTTCTGAGCTCGAAGATCCTGAGCCTGGGCTCTCCTCATTTTCTGGGGGGGCTCCATGGTCGTATGCCCGTCCTTCGATTTCAGATGAAGTTCTATCACCATAAGACATCCTACAGGAATCGAGGAATATATGTTAAACCCTGCTCGGGGTGACAAGCAGAAACAATTAAGCAAAAACCCATGGCCAGCAAGGGTTTATCCTCAAACCAATGAGCGGGGCACTGGTTAAGATGATCCTCGATTCCAACTGTACAAATTATCTAAGTTTACACAGTGCATAAAGGTACGACGTGCTTAAAGTGCGGAGTCAGAAAAATGGAGATGAAGATACAAGAGAATTGTGAACTCTGTTTTTGAAGGAATTGATCAGAGAGGGTATTCAAAACTCAGGAAAAGAGTTATGGATCTTAAGATGAGGGGTTCAAGCATATTAAAACTAAAAATACAGAAGGAAAATAAGAGAAGAGATTTCAAGGCCATACCTGTTAAGTGCTGGATGGATTGGTGAAAATTCTGAAGATTTTTCGGAAAAGGATTGTCGAAATCGATGCAGACTGCAAATGAGGGCTCCGAAAATCTTTGTTGCAGACCTGGTAAACGGAGATGGGGATGGTTTCTTGAATCTTCAGCTTCTTAATAACTTTGCTCTTGTGAATTAAGGGGGCGGTAAAAGTTCAAAATGAGAAAGGAGGTCGACTTTTATACCGGTGAGTAACCGTTGCTTGGGAGTTTCTCATCATTGCAGCTCAAAGATCGAGGCAACATTTAATGTCTTATCGGGAAGCGAGCCTGTGTAAGTGCGCAGGCGGCGGGTGATGGCTCATATCCTTAAAAACCCTTTTAGCTGGCCTCCACTTTTAATTTTTGATCAATAGCAACTCGGTGTACTTGTAGAAGCTCATATTTGGAGAAACGATTTGACTGGAGAATTCATAATTCTCCTTGTTTCGAGCATGAATACTCGACAGGCAAGGAGTAGGGGGCTACTGAGCTGCCTGGCCCAATAGGCCCAAGCTGCGAGACACGTGCTTAACACGTGATTATTATTCAGTCAACGCACGAGCATCCAAAAGTCAAAGCTACGAGGAGAAGATGAAGTGGTTCTTGTATATCACGAGCAGGGATTCAACCTTTAGCGAGCAAGAAATGTCGGGGCCGGGGCTTGATCGTGGCGAGAACATGTAGCGAGCATGATGATGTTATGCTCGTGAATTTAAGAATGGTTGACAGTTGAGGACGGTTATGTCCGAATAACTCTCCAATTGATCGTTGTGGTTAATGAGACAGTTAATAGGGCAGTTAATATGCCCGCCATTAATGCCATGAATGTTAGTGGGCAGTTATGATCGGTTATGCTATCCGGCAACTATAAAAGCCCCTCAAAATGAAGGAGGGAGGTATGTGATTTTTACTGTCTAGCCTAAACTCTGCTGAATTTCATTCTTTCATGCATTCTTGTGCTAATTCTCACGCCGGAGGGCTTTTGCATGGAGTGCCCTTGCCTAGTTTATGGTTTCTTTGTCTAATTGCAGTGTTGGACTTTGAAGATTAAAGGATATGTTGAAAGCTAGGTATTCAGTTGGACAAGTCCAGTGTGTCTTGGAGATTTTGGACGCATCAACAACCATATAACCGAATAATTATATGAAAAATCACGAGTTCAATATGCTTATAAAACAAATTATAGAAAATTATGTTAATAAAAACAATAATTTTTTTTAACATATCTTTAAATTAATATCGAATTGACATGTCCTTGACCAAAATAGTTTACTTTGTACAATAAAAATTGAAGTTAATCATATAAAATTATAATCAAAGCACTCGTGCGATGCACGAAGCATATATTCATATAAATACAATAGACAAAACTTCAGTACTAATAAAATACACAAATGATTGTAACATAAAGATTATGAGTTCGATGTGTAGAATTAAATATCATAATTTTGTTTGGCTCTTATGTAGAGTTCAATTAAAAATCTAAATGTATAATCAAATTAATAGAAATAAAAAAATTAATGAAAATCAATAGTCTTTAGGTTTAAAAAATGTTTTACCTTTGGAGAAAGAAAATCAATTTATAGAATAAAAATATTAAGAATTTCAGTTCAATTCAAATTCTAATATTTTTTGTGTGGATATTAACAATAAAATTTACATTGACGCCCACAATTCCAATTATAAACAATGGAATTGAGGTTCACTTTCTCTCATTCTATACTATGAAGTCTCAACAAAATTTAAATTCACTTATGTGTTTTAAGTATTAAAAAATGATAATAAAATATATACAAATAAATATATATAAATAAAAGTTACATTAATGTTAAAAAAATTGATAACGCATATAACATCAGACAAAGGGCAAATTGTTTGTGATATACTAACATGTTTTGTTATAAAACCTTAAAAACTACACTTTTCAAAACTGGTAATTTTTACAAAATAATTCAAGTATTATGATTCAATTTAAAAATTAGACATAAAGAAAAAATAATTAAAATAGTATATAACCAAGGAAAATAAATGTAAGAGATGTATCAAGGAAAATGAACAAAAAATTCAAATGATCAATGGATAGACATCATAAAATCTGGTTTAAATCGTGATATGGATAACTTTTGGACCGTGATCCGGTAAACACTCATAAAACCACGTTGTTTTAGTTGATGTATATAAACGAAAAGAAAGCACTTTTACCCTAGTTTCACCACATATTGCAAAATAAAAATTTACGCATTTTTTGCAGCGATGACAAACCTTAAGGTTATCACCTAAAGAAAGTCCGACAACGGAAGCTATGACCACCGACTTACTGGAAACTTGTTGGTATGTTCATATTTCCAAAAATATTTCAAAAACCATGTTTAACTTCAAAACTCGTTTATTAATTTTAATTCGTGATTTAGTTCAACTAACAAACAAATTCGATCTGAATGTTGATTAATTTCATCATCAGCACTTTTTTTATATCTGAATTTTTTAACATGTATAAGTAACTAAAAAAATCAGAAATTATCGGGTTTCCATATTTTTTGCATTTAGCTAGCTGTCCCAAAAAATTGGTCTTATCTCGATTTATAGATTTTTTTTAACAATAATAACATTGATTATGATAAAATAGAGAAAAAATTGTCTGATATTGGTATTATTATTAATTGATTGTCTGTGAATTAGTTTTACTTTAAAGTGTGTGTATATGATTTAGTTTCAAAATCATTGTTTTATTCCATATTTATTTTTTTAGCCTAGATATTGATGCAAAGAAATTGACAAAAAAAACTTGGATTTGTTATCTCTCATGTTTCTATTATGTATATTTTTCTTAATATATTAACTAAGAATGTGAAGAGGTTTTGGAATCATTTTTCAATCAAACATAATAATGACATTTTATATTTTAAATTTCCAATATAAAAAGGAACTTATATATAAATTAAAAGTGTTTCTAAATTTGAAAAATCAATTTTGACAAAAACTTTCCAAATCTTGCTCCTCTATTTTTTTACATGTATAGATAAAAAACCCTAAATATTCAAAACCACCCATGACCATGACCCAATCACGCCCTATTTAGTTGTGTCATTATCAAAATCGAAGTGCGCGAATAGGCTCAATATCAATTATCACGACATCCGGTTTTCCGGTCTTCCATTGCTCCTCTCTTTGAATCGGTTTGTTAGTTACATTGCATTGCAGAAACAGAGGAGAGAAGACGGACGAGATAAAGAAATACAACGGGCTAGGGTTTGTAAGAGAGAACAATCGAGTGAACGAGAGATGGATGTTGTAGCCGACAAGAGAGAAGGTGATAACAAGAATGGCAGCAACTACGCTCAATCGCTGTTCGATCCCGCCGATAGAGATTCCGAAGATCGCGAACGCCAGGCTCGAGAAATCAAAGCCGGTTTGCATCCTCTCAAGGTCTCCCTCTCGCGCTCTGTGTGCGTTTACGTGTTTTTGTGCCTGTATAAATTATTGATTCGCTCTGACATTTCTAATGTCTGTTTGGCATATGATTGTGTGCATGTATTGATATATCTCTTTATTCGTCTGGGAAATGGAAGTAGTTTGCTTTACCCGGTTTTAAACCTGTTTTTTATTATCGCATTTTTTTGTATATGTATTTTTGTGTGAGAGCATATCTATAGGAAGAAGCATGTTTACTGTGTGCTCGATTACTTTATGTGACCAAGTATTCTCTGCAACCATGTGAATTAACACATGGTTGCCGAAGTTGGAATAAACATTTACTTACATAATTGACACCCGAGGTGTACAAGACATCTACTCAAAGCTAGAAAGAGTCTATGGTACTTTCTGATAGGAATGAAGGTGCCTATACAGGCTCATGCTGTCACAAAAACTAATTTAGTTTTCATCCACAGATGTGCAGTTTTAACTAACACGTTGGTAGGATAACTTGAGCAAGCTGAATTCCATTTTCAAAGCTGCATGACCTCCTTCCAATAATAATAATAATAATAATAATATAAGAAGTGTCAGTTGAGAAGTTAAACTATTGTGGGCCAATGTTTTAGGGATGTAGGAAACAGCATTTCGTTTCGAGCACGACTAGAGAATTCTTGATCTTTCTGTCTTAAGACGGCAGCTGCACGATCTTCTGGTTGATAAATTCATCTTCTTATATATTTGTCTTTTACATTTGTTATTCCCCTTCTTTTGTTTTCTTGAAGGGGTTATGATCAGAACATGTTTGACCCTTATAATATTTGATTGTCTTTAAATCTTAAAGGCTTGCACCTAAGGATGAGTGGTTCATTGCTATTTTACGTGCTATGGGTGATGGAAAGGATTGAATAACTGCTTTTTTGTTTCTTTTAGACTTTTAGTATTTGTATGTCTTTTCCTGTGGACACACTCCTTTAAATAAATTCTGAGTCAATTCTTAGCAACATCATTATGGGACGTTTCCGCTTCATGGCCTCGAGTAGTCGTTGTAACATGTAGTTCATCTCTTCATTTTGCATATATTTTTGTCAATCGGGAAGCCCCAACTATTACATATCTAGATTATTATTTTTTGATTTTAGTAGTCTTTTTTTTTTTATAAGTAAGCACTTTAATAAAATACGTCTAAAAGGGCGACGCAACCTTGTACACGGGAAATATACCAAAGCGACAAACTAGATACCGACTAAACTAACAGAAACACTATGAAAACCATCCCCCACAGAGAGATGAGACTGTAAGCACCACAAACCAATTGAAAGAAAGACGAACCCCTGGAGACGAGCACCGTCTACTTCAATATTATCAAAATTCTGTCTATTTCTTTCTAGCCATATATTCCACCAGATTGCCAAAGGAGCAGTGATCCAACTCTTATTTTTCCTCCTTCGCTTTCCGCCAACCACCCTTGCAGAAACTGACACACCGAACTAGGCATTACCCATGAAATACCGGCCATTTTGAACACCATATCCCATATGCCTCTCGTAACCGAGCAATGAAGAAGAAGATGATTAACTGTCTCCTCCTCAAGCTTGCACAAATAGCACCTATTCACCACAACTCTACCTCGTGCTTTCAGATTGTCACTAGTCAGAATTGCCTCCCTTGCCGCTTCCAGGCTAAGAACGCAACCCTCCTTGGAGCCATGGTCCCCCAAATTGCCTTCCAAGGGAATCTAGAACTGACCCTGCCAACAAGGGAGAAATAAAAGGATTTAACCGTAAATTTTCTGCCCTTTGAAATGGCCCACACCACTCTATCCTTCTCATCCATTCTTCTCTTGAAACCATATAGCAGCCCAAACAACTACTCAATGTCCTCGAGCTCCCAATCTTGTAACTCTCTTCTGAACACCGGATTCCACTAGTCTATCCCATTAAGGTTAGCCACTATCAAACTTACCAAAACTTCCTGGTTCACCGCTAGATCAAACAGTCTTGGAAATTGATCCTTTAGAGGCTCATCACCACACCATGCATCTTTTCAAAATCTAACTTCGTTTCCCCTTCCTACCTCGAAGGCAATATGCTGCTTCAAAGACCCCACTTCTTCATAACCCCTTTCCAAACCCCCACACAGTGAGTGCCCTTAACTGCCTTCAGGTACCAAAGATGCCTCACTTCTCTGTATTTCACTGCTACCATCCTTCACATCGCCTTTTTCTCTACCATAAACCTCCATTGCCATTTCCCCAACGAAGCCCTGTTAAAATTACGCAGATATTTTACTCCCAAACCACCTCCCCTAACCCGTCACTGTATTCCAGTTCACTAGATGATATTTCCGCTCCTCCAACCCCCCTCCCACAGGAAATCCCTTTCAATTTTTTCCAGCCTCTTTGCCACCGAAACAGGGACCTCCAAGAGGGAGAGAAGATATGTGGGAAGATTAGAAAGAACACTTTTGATTAAAGTCAAACGGCCTCCCTTGGACAAAACTGCCGCTTCCAACCTGCCAACTTCGTCTCGAATCTTTCAATAACTGAATTCCAAGGAGTGCTGCTCTTGAAATGCGCCCCCAACGGGAGGCCCAGATATGTAGAAGGTAAACTTACAGACTTACATCCGAAAAAAGCTACCAGCTGCTCTAAGTCCTCCACATCCCCCACCGGAATTATCTCGCACTTAGAAATATTAATCTTCAAACCTGAACACGCCTGCAAGAATAGGAGCACCAGACGGAAATAACCCAACTGAGATCTATCAGCATTGCAGAAAACCAAGCAGTCATCGGCAAACAACAGATGCGAGATATTCAAACCTCCCTCCCCCTCTCCCCCTAAGCCAAAACCCGATATCAGACCACCTTCCACTGCTTTATCGACTAGACGGCTAAACCCCTCCATCACCAAAATGAATAAGAAAGGGGAAAGGGGATCTCCTTGCCGAAGGCCCCTCGAGCTTGCAAAGAAACCAGTCGCTTCGCCATTGACCAGAACAGACAACTGAACAGACGAGATGCAGAATAGAATCCACTTCCTCTATTTTTCCCCAAAACCCATCCTCGAAAGAATATACATCAGGAAGTTCCACTCTACATGCTTTTCAATGTCTAATTTACAAAGTAAACCCGGAGGCCCTCTCCTTCGTCTGTCATCCACCGCTTCATTCGCTATCAGAGCAGCATCCATAATCTGTCTACCCCCCACAAAAGCATGCTGGGATTCAGAAACCACCTTGCCTAATACCTTCTTTAACCGAGACGCGAGCACCTTAGCTAAAATCTTATAGAAGCTCCCAAGTCCCAATTAGACTGATAGGTCTGAACTCCTTTACGCTCACTTCTTCTTAGGAATTAGAACAATGAACGAAGCGTTAAGACTTTTTTTGAAGCCTTCTGACTCATAGAAAAAAAATAAAGCCTCCAAGACGTCCTTTCCCACCACCTCCCAGCAATTCTGAAAAAAGGCCAAGGAAAACCCATCCGGCCCTGGAGCTTTATCTCCTTTCAAGTCCTTAAGAGCAGCCACAATTTCCTCCTCGGAGAACTGCTGTTCCAGCGAAGCCCCCTCTGTTTCTGACAAAGTTTTGAAAGAAACCCCGCCCAGTTCGAAAGGAGAATAATCCTCCCGAAGAATATAAGTCCTGATAATAAGAGACTACTCCCTGTCTGATCTGCTCTTGGTCCTCAGTCACCTCTCCTTCCAGCTTCAATTTTCTGATCTGATTCTGACCTTTGTGCACACTGGCCATGCGATGAAAAAATCTGGTATTCTTGTCTCCTTCCTTAAGCCACAGCATTCGCGACTTCTGTCTCCAGCTGATCTCCTCCTTGATCAGTAACTTTTCTAGGACCAGCTGGACCTCCCTTCTCCTCGTAGAATCAGCGACATCCGGTAATCTGTCCCTGTCCAACTCATCCATCCTCTCGAGTTCCTTCATTGCTTCTTTAATTTTACCTTCATTCCTCCCAATAGTCTCTCTGTTCCACACTTTGAGATCCTGCTTTAGGAGAAGTAATTTCTTTGCCAGCCTGAAACAAGGATCTCCTACTAGCACATAAGACTCCCACTTGGATCTAACCCAATCCTGAAACCCAGCCTCCTCTAACCACATGTTTTCAAATCTGAACGGCATACTTCTTCTTGAAGACACTCCAATCTCTAGCGACATGGGAACATGATCTGAAGTTACTCGTGGAAGACTGCTCTGGATTGTTTCACCTAGAATCTCCTCCCAATCATGAGAAACGAGGAACCTATCAATTCTCGAACACTGCCTGCTATTACCTTCTCTAAACCAGGTAAAGGAGCTTCCAAGTAACGGAAGATCAATCAACTCTTCCTCGTTTGTAAAATCATTAAATTCATTCATCGAATTTGAGATGGACTGCATCCCAAACCGCTCATGAGGGAACCTAACTGCGTTAAAATCCCCCCCAACACAGCAAGGTTACCTCCACCTCCTTCTGACTTCTTTCAAATCCATCCAAACTTCCCCCTGCTGAATCTCTGAAGGGCCATACACACCAGAGAATAACCACTGAAAATCAGACCCTTCCTTTTTGAACAGGCAGGAAATAGAATGGCAGCCCTCCACTACCTCTACCTTAGAGTAGACTCTTTTGTCCCACATAAGCAATATGCCCCTAGCTGATCCAATAGCATCTTTGTGAACCCAATCCATCCACTTGTTATCACTCACACTATCCACTATCTTAGAGACCATACCATCTACTTTGGTCTCTTGAAGGCAGACAACCACTTGCTTACACCTCCTCAAAGCTGCCCCCACAACCTGTCTCTTCCTGATATCATTCAAACCCATCACATTCCAGTTGATTATTTTGATATCCATTAAAAAAATCAACAAGTAACCTGATGCGGACTTCCTTCCCCCTTTTCCTTGCTGGCTGCCCCATCGAAGTTAATTGTGCTTTCGAGATTTCTCAATTCTCTCGACTCCCCTCCCCTCTTTTTAATTTTCGTGGCCCCTCGACTACCTCCACCAGGAATACAATTTTTTTCAATATCCATAAGGATCTCAACTAATCTGTCCTCATTCTTTTTGCTAGTAATACCCAAGATGCGACCACATTTTTTGGCCCTTCTCTGCACCCATACCGAAATATTACCACTGCTCCCCTCCAATTCTTCCTTCTCTCTATCCATCGAGGTCTCCACATTAGGACTCACCATTGCCAAAGGCGTGCACACTGTTACTTCGACGAAAGGAAACTCCAGCAGTTCCTTGCACTTCTGGTTTTCGCCCACTTCACCCCTAATTTCCGCCCCTTCTTCAGTCTGCGTAAAAACGTCTTCTCTGTCCACATCACTAAGACCCATAGAACTCTCCTTCCCTCCAATCTCACATTCTGGCTCGAACACTGCTACAGCCAACTCTTTACTGAACCACCATTGCAGAAATTCTTCGAATAACTTAGTCAACATTCCCTCTTCGAAATCTTTCTGTAACCCTAGCTTTAGACCCTCCCCTGCCGCCGAATTCTCTTCATAAGTGGCGTCGAACCTATTTTCGTTCTTCGTCGCTTCTTCCCTAAGGTACTCACCTAGTCACCTTCTCCATACTCTTTGCGTTGACCCAAGCTCGGCGTTCTGTCCACAGCCTTCGACTTTTCAGGCTGACTATCCTGTAAAACGAAAATGGATTGTTTAGGGCTGACCTGACTTCACCCTGTATAACTTAACTCACCCTTATCCGGTTCAAACACAAAACCTTGGCCTCCTGGCAGCCCAGACGGCCCACCTTCACCTAAAACACTCGGCCCATCATCCTGGCCCAAAACGAAAGAAGCCCCCCCCCCTCGACGTCACCGTTTTCGACTGCAGTCCCTATATTGGATTTAAAAGTTGAAATCAAATTTGAACCACTAAAATGCTTCAATTTCTTCACCCACCTGCCTGTCCCCTTTTTTCCTACTTTCTGCGCAACTTCTGACCTACCTCTATTCCCGTACTCATTCAGCCCAAACCCTCTGGTCCCGCGATTCACTTACCTCGGCGGCGCATGATTGTCGCTGAAACTACCTGGAAAATCCCGGTGACAGCTTCCTTCTCTGTCCTCCCCCTGTTCTGACTGATGTCACTGAAGAAACGAAGCCTGAACCTCGGCCCAAATAGGAATCGTATAAACTTGATTACTCGCTCTTGTCTGGACGAACGCCGGCACCTCACCCTTATGCCGAACCAGAATCCTAGCCCATCTCAAATCCTCCCGCAACCTTGTAGGTTCATCTATATCAATGAAACCCCCGCATAGCTCCCCTATGCTTCGGAAAACCTTCTCCCCCCACAGATGAAGTGGAAGGCCCTGCACCCTCACCCATAACTCCCTAGGTACGTTGGATTCTGTGACGCAATTAAAGGACGGGTTCCACCGGTCCAGTTTCAAAACGACTTGATTAAATCTCCACTCCTGTTTCGCCAAAATTTGATGCGCCAACTCCTTTGAAGAGATTTCGAATAAGAAGGAAGAATCATCTAGCACTGCCACTCGCACTCCTCCCGCCTCCTTCCATTTCGCATCCACCCAGTTTTGCAATTCCATTCTCAAAGTAAAAATGCCCCTCTTCGAGAAACCTTCCGGTCAAGCACCTATCCAGGAACAAAACTGCTTCGTTGCTCGTTCCATCCGCAACCGTGAAATCCGCTCCCGACCCCTTAGGAAGAATCTGTGTGTGACCTATCGAACCCAGCCAAGAAGGAATTCTGGTCGCCTCTGCGTAAGTTCTCTTAGATCCTTTGGTACCCTCAAGGTCCTCCTTCGCGAATCGCAATACCTTCTCCACTGCAAAAACCCATCCATATCCATCTTCTATCTCTGGGATATAGATACTATCCGTCTTTCTAATCTTCCTAACTTCAATACGACAGAAAATGCCCGAGCAATTTGCTTCCTTGGTAACCGCTACGACCCTCCCCTTCGCTGATAATTTTTTCCAGAACAAATCATGAATGGAAGAGGCCTCCTTCAGCCAATGACAAATCCATACCAACTCTCCCAAACTGGTGAAAACAGAATTCACTCTTCCTCTACTTCTCTCTATCCATTGGTATTCCACAACTCCATGACTCCTCCTCACCAGCTCGAAAGACTTTCTTCCAGCTTGAAAAAAAGTCCGATCCAAGTCAGGAACCCACATTCTTAATTCCTAACCCACCTCTCTTTCAAATTACAGCATACTTTTTCCCACTTTACAAGATGTAATTTATATTTTTGAACTGATGGTCTTTACTCCTTCACTGGTTACTTGGATACGGTGAAAGATAATGGTGTTCAGTTTGGCTGGAAAAATGTTATCCACAGGTGATTCTGTGTTTTAATGCTTGAAAGCATCTCCTGAAGTCTTTACAACCTTATGCCTTGTGTTTCTTATCTTGCTTCAACAGTACAAGTTTGTATTTTGGTACACTCGCCGAACACCAGGAGTTCGAACCCAGACATCATATGAAGACAACATAAAGCAAATAATGGACTTTAGCACGGTAAGCTTATCATGCAGAACCATGATTACAGCTAGTTCACCAAACACATGGTCTGTTTATTGATTCTGTATTGATCTTGCATTGAAATTATTTTGGTTTATAGGTTGAAGGATTTTGGGTCTGTTACTGCCATTTGGCGCGTCCATCATCCTTGCCAAGTCCAACTGATTTGCATCTTTTCAAGGAGGGAATTCGTCCGCTGTGGGAGGTAATTATCGTCTTGGAAGTCTTTGCTTGACCATTTGGTCGTAGTTGGTTTCCTACTTTCTCTCTGTGCTTATGTTTTGGTTTTAACCATAATATCTGCTTTGATTGGTGGTTGTTTGATTAGGATTCTGCTAACTGCAATGGTGGTAAGTGGATAATACGATTTAAAAAGGCTGTCTCAGGTCGCTTCTGGGAGGATCTGGTATGGAAAAAGATTGCTTATACATCTTTCTCTCTCTGTCAATAGTTGCTTATACGTTTCTCTCTCTCTCTCTCTGCCCTCCCTCCCCTCTCTCTATGGTTGGCATGATGAATATCGGAACCCTAAGACGGGAGATACAAGATTGTGTTTTTGCCCCATAGATATCATGTCTGAATTAAGTGATGCATGCAGAAATTTCTATTTCATAGGGGTATTGTAAGTTTCTGGCCTCATCAGACAGTAAAGATGCTGGTGTGTGCCTATGCCCCTGTGTAGGCAAACAGCATGAGTGGAAAAAATTGGAGGCTTGAAAAAGTGAACTCTGACATTAAGAATTTGACCCATGTGGTACAAACAATTGCTAGGAGAAGTTCTGTTTCCTCGTTAAAAAGTCCAACACTTCTAGAATTGTATTTGCTCTTCTACTGTGGCGTTTGGTTCAGTAGAATGAAGCTAGCCGAATGGAATGGTCAATGGGATTTCATTTATGCGGGATATGGAATTGGAATGGATCAATGCATGCATTTGGTTTGCATGGAATGGAATTGGATGGTGCTTTCATGTTTGTTACGTCGGAAGATTGATGGGAATGGAATAAAAATACCAACCAATGACCCCAGGGGGTGGGAGAGATGACAAGGGCACTCAGGCAAAGACCTTGAGGTCCTTGGTTCCAATCCCCATACCAACAAGGGGTCACACTTACCTATAAAAAAAATGACCGTATAGCACTTATCAATTTATCATTATCAATCAAAACCAAAATCCAATTTGAACCATCTATGTTGAAGCCCAATCTCCAATCCCATACGCAATTTGAGAAAACCAAATTTGTTTTCAAATCTCAAAGATGGGGTCTGTCATAGTGTCATGTTCTTTTAATCTAGTTGTTCGAGTATGTCCACCATTGATTTTGACTAGAAAGATGTGGAAACAAAACAAATTAGATTCTGTAAGGGTATATGTATGGGTAGGTTGGGATTAACACATGTTTGGGGATATTTTGGTCAAAATAATTCCCATGGAATGATTTTTATTGGGATTTTAAGATCTCACCTCTCCCATGGGTTTGCTTGATTCTTCATACATGAGATTTGGTGATTCCCTTTGAGATGCCGGCCCAAATAATGAACCAAACATGATGAAGAAATTGATCAACCGGAATTGGCCATTCCATTGTGGCCAATTACGAATGCCACCTAAAGGTGTCAAAGGAATTTGAAGGGAAAATATGAAATTCAGTTGTGTCAGAACTTAGAAGTTTATCAGTTGAGCATGCTTGAAATACTGTTTTCAAGAAAGAATAGACATTTGGCATGTACGAAATTCTCGTGAAGTCAACAAGTAAAGCCTAGGTTTCAACCATTTTGTACAAAGGTTGGCGAAGTTCTCTCTTTATTTAAGTCTACCTTTTATTTGCACCAGCCTATGTGGGGCCGACAACGGATGATAGCCTTGTAAAATTCAAGACTGGAGGCTAGTTATCAGGTCCATCATATCCATTTAAAACAGCTCCCTTTTTTTTTCCATCACTGAAGATGTTAATTTCCATCTTTGCTTGACGTGTTTGAACTATACTTTCTCCAAGAGCCCATGGCAGCGCTGTTTTGTCTGAGTTTGTGTTTAGCTACAGTTATCTTACCTCATTTTGTTTCTGTAAGTAAAAAAAGGTTGGGAGGAATTAGTTTGAGGGGTTCTATACTAGGGAGTTTAACACTAATGTTGGTAAAGAGGCAAGAGCAATGTGCCAAGGTAAAGGCCAGTATTGGAGCATGGGAACATGTTTGGGCGATTCAGGGATTGCACGCCTAGCCACTGTTTGACTCATATTTGTCATCTTGGAGATGTTTGTTGCATTAGAAGGATTATGATGCGATTTATTTACTCCCACTGTTCCCTGACAGTATTTCCAATATGAGAGTCAAACATTTGAAAGGAACTCTCATGTCCTCATATTTAGCCTACCCCATTCATCTATGTACGGCGTTGGATTATTTTGTTTTATTGTCTCTAATCTAATGTGTATACGTCAAATAATCAATGTGCTTTTATATGTTTCTAAGATGTTATTTCGCCTACCCGAGGGCTGGCCCCGGAAAACACTGATAAACACATCATCATTCTACATGTGGTCAGTTGTGCATAGTGATTAGCACTTTTCCATATATTTCAATAGTCTATAGGGTTGTAGTCCATATCCTCCTCTGCTAATGAGGGAGCTATGGTGAGCAAGTCCCCTACTTCCATTCCTTAGAGCAGGAATAACAGATTTATCTTCTTTTTCTATGGTCTGCTTTCTATTACCTTACCGAGCTCTTCCATTAAGAGAGTTTTTCTTTAGCTCTCTCCTCTCCGACCCCATTCTTGTTTACCCTGCCTGGAGAGGGTTCTTGCTTGACATCTCCTTTCCAGAGAGCAAAGAAAGTACTTCCAACTGCTGGATCTTGGACTTCTTGTTTATTCGTGGACGAAACAAGGCATTTTCTCAGTTTTTGACTTCCCTGAAAGAACTCCGTATGCAAATGTGCTAAACCCTACCGTAAAGAGAGTTGTGATCAAGTGCAATAGTAGAAGACTGCATTACAACCAATTTGGGCAGCTTTTACATAGATGAACATTGCTCTAGTGCATAGTTTGTAAGCAAATGACTAGGTAGTTTTTGACTTTGAGCATATTAATACCGTTGACAGTAGTTTTCACTTTTCAGTTGATTCATACTGTCTATGCACCAATATTGAAGTGAATTAAATTTTAATATCATGACTATTACCATCTAGCTTATCCTATTTTATCCAGCCTCATTTTTGCTTAATTTTAGTTTTTACTGGTTATGATATAATGCTTTCCATTTCTGTTTGATTTTCTAGCTGCTCGTGTCCTCCCTCTGTTCTATCTGGAGAGTCCCTTTCCTACCTTTCTTTTGTCCCAGTGAGAGACTCCCAAATCTAAAGTTAAACTTACACCTCCCTGGTAGTGCAATTTTGTTGGTTAAATGTCCAAGAAACAAGTTGGGATATGGAAGCAAGATAATCACATAGTATCACTAAGTCTCAAGGGTAACATTGAATTGGAAGCAAGATAATCACATAGTATCACTAAGTCTCAAGGGTAACATTGAATTGCTCAAAATATCTGATTTTTTGAAAAGGAACTCTTCCAATGGTGTGGAGAGTGTATTTGTTGCACACGAAAACTTTCTAATTTCTATTATACCTTTCCATTCCATACTGGTTTTAAGTGCCTCACATATACTACTCAGCAGTTCTAGGAACGTGACATTGTATCAAAACTTTTTATTGAAAAAAAAAAAAGATGACAAAAACAGACAATTGTGTCAAAACTGTTAGCTAAGGATAGTATTTCTGTGCACCTCCAAGGGGTGGGAGAGATGGCAAGGGCACTCAGGCAAAGACCTTGAGGTCTTTGGTTCCAATCCACAAACCAACAAGGAATCACACGTACCTATCAAAACAAAAAATAGTACTCCCTCCGTTTTCAAAATATTGTCTTCTTTGACCCGGCACATCGCTTGAGAAAAAGTAATTGATTGGATTATAAATATTGGTGAAATGTGTGGTTTCCTTTAATGCTCTCGAGTATGTGGCCATAATTAAAGTATGTAGAAAAAGTAAGGGTAAAGTGGTAAAAGTGTTTTCCTAAAAGGGAATGTTTTGAAAGAAGATAATTATTTAAGAACGGACGAAAAATGAAAGGACGATAATTTGAAAACGGAGGGAGTATTTCTATTGTCTAGGTTCTTTTGTTTATATATTCCTTTTTACTTATAAAAAAAGTTTGGCTAAAGTATACTTTTAGCCGAGTTACTTTATCTTGTGGTTGTTTATTCGATTAGGGAAGGGTTCACTTCTCTGTTTATTTATTGGTTAATGATTGAACTTCGACATTTTACACCAATAAAGTGTAGTTGTCATCAGTTTTAACATACCTCGTACATTCTAATTCTCTGGCCAAAATTGTCTTTAAATCTTGTAAACATGAGATATTCTCAATCTTACACAACTGTATGTCATCAATGTCCAAAATAATTTTATATTCATTGCTGGTGCTGCGAATGTAGATATCCTGAATTCGAAGGTGTTAGACCATTATGGATTGGTGCCCAAATATTATAACCTGAATATGCTCTCTCTCTCTCTCTCTCTCTCTCACACACACACACACACACACACTCACTCTCTCTCTCTCTCTCTCTCTCTAGCAATGACAAGATGCAAAATGGATTCAATCTTTCTTTTTCTTTTTTTCTTTTTCTGTTCTTACATATAAAATGATCCTTTTAGCCAGTTATTAGTGGGTTGCTGATGCTCTAGATATTTCTTTTCATTGGTAGTTCGCAAGCATTTTGTCCATGAAAGAGATTGTTAGTGTGCATGGAGTGAACTTTTCTTATATTTTTCACTTGGTGTCATCTGTTAGTTATTTTGTTTGTCGGTATGCCTAGGTTTTAGCATTGGTGGGTGACCAGCTTGAGTATGGTGATAACATATCTGGGATCGTTTTGAGCATTCGCTTCAATGAGGACATATTGAGTGTTTGGAATCGCAATGCATCTGATAACCAGGTTAGCAATAGCCAATCACTGTTTAAATTACTTGCTCATTTCATCTTTAAGTTTGCTATTTAATGCTATGTTTTAACCAGGCTGTGATGGCTCTAAGAGATTCAATCAAACGGCATTTGAAGCTTCCCCATGGATATGTTATGGAGTATAAGCCCCATGATGCGTCCTTGCGCGATAACTCATCATATCGAAATACTTGGTTGAGAGGATAGGGGGAACAAGCTGGAGCCTGGCTTTTCTTATTTTTAACCCAGAAGTGGCAAAGCTGAGTGCTCTCTGTTTAAGCTTGTTGAGGTCCTCACTCCTGCTGAAGATCCTGATTCCAGTCTGCCTGTATAACGAGCTTTACAACCTGTTTTTTTTAATGTAATGTCCTTCTGATACTAATGAAGTCCTTGACTATGACACTGCAAGGGAAAAAGGAAAAAATGTAAATCAAGACATGAGCACGTCATCTTATATTATTGCTGGAGTTCTTGGTTTAAATTGTTCTAGTAGTGGTTTGAGCTTCAAATTTATACCATCTTCATCTCAACCTGTAAAAGAGCACTTTCTGGAGGGCTGCTGTCAATTCAGTGCTGCCTCGTTCATCCAAGTATGGACATAATAGTGAGACAAGTGCCTATGATTATGGAAAATAGGAAAGGGTTCAATCCATTTCTGGGATAAGTGTCTATGAATGTGGTAAATTGTAAAGAGCTATATCCATTTGTTTGCCTTTTCGTCTTGTCTTTTGCATACCAGTGAATATTTCTTTCTTGGCAAAAAAAAAAAAAAAAGAGTCAACCCAACACCAAATCAGTGATAGCAGCAATGGCACGAAAAAGCCCAGAATGTGTTGGCTAAATGAGATGCCAAAAAAAAAAAAACTTCCGAAGCAAATGTTAGAAAAAGGCTTTTGCTGCCCAAGAGATGCTAAGAAGACTTCCAAAGCAAATTTAAGAGAAGACTTTAACAGTATCAAGTTTCCCAATATTTTGGTCATTACGCTCCGACATAGACACACACTAAAAGACGAAAAGTAGGTTTCCAGTAAAATGATTTTACGGATCTTAATTCGTAAGACGGAGCCTCACTCTCTCACAACTTAACTCACTAACACACAGTGGATTGGGTAAGGAAAATCCGTCTTACAAAGAATATTTGTAAGACCGTTCTACTTAAGTTTTTGCCAAAGACGAATATGTCATATGCAAGGGTTTGTAAGGCCTTCATTGTTGCCTGAAGTCATAAGTATCAAGTTACTTCTTAATTGAATAAAAGCATGAACTTCAAGTAAACAATACTTATACTCTTATTGCATTTTGCATGTAACATAAAGGTCGCAGGAGTCATGTAAATGGTAGAGGAGCCAGAAATTTTATTATTTTTTGGAACACCAGATGAGGATGAAGTCAACTTGGCAAGTTTTACAAAGTATTAAAAACATAAATCTGCCTTCCCCAACCAGCAGCATTTGGTTGGAACTTCTGACACTAACAAGACGAAGATGAGATCCTATACGGATGATTGAAGCCCAATTATACCTGTCAAATATTGATGTAACAAATGTCAACTCCATCATATTTGAATACAAGAGATAAAACAAAGGAGGAAGCCGTGGAAAACTTGTGAAACTATAGGTCAATAAACTGATGCGAAATCCGACTAGGTATATTCCAGAGAACTGAATTTATTTGGGACAAGAAACTTAATTGCAGATTTGACACACAATGATGAAAAAGCTTCAATGAAACCAACTCGGAAAACTCCTTAAAGTGGCTTTCATTCTCCCGCTTTTAAGCATAAACCGCGATAATTTATGCAATAATGAAGATGCTAGCATGGATCAGCGAGTCATAATCAAATGGGAAAAACAACATAGATATAGTAGCATCCTAAAATACAGAGTTCACCTTCATGGGAAAAGGAAATGGTATGCCTATTGCAGTTTTCATCATGCCTACTTACACAGTTTTGTACAATTATTATTATTTATTTTTTGATAATTACAGTTTTGTACAATTATTATAGATGCAAGATGAAAACAAAACATATCAAAAGAGTATGTATGGAAGATATTGATGATGCTGCTTACCATCATATGAAGAAGTTTCAAATTGATCAATGGACCTAAATTTCATTTATGAATCAACAATTTGATTTATGTACATTTACACGAGGGTTTTACTACACTTAAAAGTATCACAGTTCTACCCTTGTAAAAAAATAATAATGTAAAACTCCAATAACAAGAATGCCAATAGCAGGAGACAGGAGAGGTTGTAATTACCACATGCAACTCTAGCACCTGCATTTCCTGTTGTTTTGCTTAGTTCACTACCTCCTGTCACAGAGCTCATTATCATCAGTTAGCCCCAATATAGAGGTCATAAATATAAGTAGACGTCATAGTTGGTGCAGGGCCAACATTACATAGTTTTCTGTATAACCAAGAAACAGCATGCGCAATCATATAAAAATGTAGAGAAATACAACTGCAACATAACGATGATGACTTGAAGAGCAGCCTGGTGCTAGTGGGTCCCCTTTCAAAGCAAGATAGAAGCAGAAGTGCTCAAGCGTGTAGTATTACACAGTGATGTTGAGTTTTTTCCTGCAGCGATTTCTAGAATTCCGTGATTTACAGTTTAATACCTGGTAGTCTGGGACTATTACTTTCCTTCGTGGAGCTTGTTGCAATATTGGACACAATTCTTCTGCCTCTGCTAAGGAGGCTAACTGGCTATTAAGAGTGTGCGAATAAATCTGGTTGAGATTTTTTATTCAATTAATTTTTATTTTTGTTTGATAAGTAGGTTGAGATAAAACATCTAAATGATCGTTTGTTCTCAACTATTAAGATGATCTGGAGTCTGGACATGAAAGGTTTTCGGTCAACTGAGGCCATTACATACTCTTAGTTTTTTTTTTATATAATTACTTAGCTGCTGTTTCTATTTCTTATGGAGATTTTGAGAACCTGCACATATATGCATTTAGCAAATGATAACAAAAATAACCAAGATTGTCATAATTCTTGCAGTCTAATAACATTGTCCTAAATAGAAATAAAAGCTTTGTCTCAATCATGCGCAAAGCCCGCAAGAGCTATCACTAAAGCATGCACCTCTAATTTAGCTCAACACCCTGCACTGGCCTATGATACCTCGAAAGTACTAATTAGGGAGTTGTTTGCTGATGAAAGGGGATTACTCGCAAATAATGTTACTTTTCCGTCCTGCTTAGTAATGAAATGTGAAATGCTACTACGTAGTCTTTTTTTTTTATAAGTAAATATAATATAAACACAACGTCAAATCAGGTGACGTGTCCTTGTACACATGGAGTATACAAGACCAAAAGAATTAGATCTGCAAACTATCCATAATATTAACAAAAGAATCCCCTGGACATGACACCACATCAGAATGCCAGAAATTAAGAAACTGATGCACTTCTTTCTTTAGCTGGTCAAAGTCTAACTCCACATTTTTTTGATAGGTAAGTGCGGGGATTGGAACCAAGGACCTCAAGGTCTTTGCCTGAGTGCCCTTGCCATCTCTCCCACCCTATGATTCCTTTCCTTCCAAACGCTTCACCAAATCGCCAAAGGAATAGACTTCCATCTATTGTTCTTACTAATACTACTCTTACTAATACTACTGAAAGAAGCCCAACCATGAAGCAGTTGAAGAGAAGACCTAGGCATCACCCAAGAAATTCCAGCTATGGGGACATCCCTAACAACATCAATAACTCAACACCAATGCTGACATCCGTTGGACCAGTCACAAAAGCTAGAGCCAAGAGAATCCGTGAAGAAGTCAACAGCTTAGTTCGTGAGACATTGAGATGGAAGCAAAAGCATTGAGCCATTAAGAAAAGACCTTGAAGGGTCAAAGGAAACTGATGAACGTTATTCAGGATAAGAGGAACGAAATTAATGAGTCTTGAAGGAAGGAATCAAGCGCTCGCCTTGCCCTGCCAACCAAGCGACCTCCTGCTATGTGAAATAGTCAAGCACTCGCCTAGCAACAACAGTCGGCTCTCGCCTAGTCCCGATGACCATGCGACCACCTAATCCCGTTTTTCAGCTTGGGTCAATTTGTAATTTCGTTAATTTTACTCCTAGCATTAGGGTTTTCTTTAGTACGAGTTTGAAGTCTAGAGTCTAGAGTAGGTATAAATAGGGGTTTTCTTTCTTTTGAATACAACTTTGAGTATTATTAATTTTGTGAGTTTATCAAAACTTATTGGTTCTTCTTGAACTGTCGAGCATCTACATGTGTGCAGCTTATGCGTTCATCCTTGACTTATCAATTGATTCTTCCATATCAATTGTGGCGTCTTTCATACTACTTAGGCTCTTCAATTGCTACGATTGCGGGTTACGGCTATACATGCCAAGGTTCTTTTCGTGCTAATTGTTGGGTCGAGGTGTCTCCCTCGCAAACATCCTTCGATCCTAACTTCCACCATGTGAGTAATTCGTTCTTCAACGAAGCCTTCCAAGAAGATCGTATCACCTAGGCATCACCCAAGAAATTCCAGCTATGAGTAAGAAAGAGCCGCATAAGTCCCTAGCAACTGGGCAGTGCAAAAGCAAATGATTAACTGGTTCCTCCTTTTTGCACTTGAGGCACCAATTAACATCCCATACAACTTTATCCTCCCCCAAACCTCTCCTCTGAACATCATAAAACATTTCGAAGAATCTAGAAATATTACCAATCTCCCAATCATGCAAATTTCTTCGGAATGAGGGGCTCCAAGAATCTACCCCATTAACTTCTTCGCACCACTTATCCTTCCAAAATCTCACCTTCTCCCCATTACCAATGTAAAGGAAACCTACTTTTGAAGAATTCCCAGACTTTCATAAAACCCTTGACCTAAGAGCAGGAAACTTCCTTCGGGAACCACAAATGATTCCCTTCACCATATTTGCCCACCACTACCCACCTCCACAACACTTCCCTTTCCTCCAAGAATCTTCCACAACCATTTACCGAGCAAAGCCCTATTGAACACCTTAATACTCTTAACTCCCAAACCTCCATTCCGAATACTACTACAAACAGTATTCCAATTTACTAGATGATACTTCCGACCATCCGCACCCCCTTCCCATAGAAAGTCTCTTTCCAATTTCTCGATTTTCTTCACCATCGACTAAGCAATCTAAAAAAGAGAAAGCAAATAGGTTGGCAAATTCAGCAATGTACTCTTTATCAAAGTCAAGCGACCTCCTTTTGATAAATAATGTCTCTTCCAACCTGCCAACCTTCTTTCGAATCTTTCGAGAACCGAAGCCCACATTGCTACATTCTTGAAAGCTGCTCCAAGAGGTAGACCCAGATACTTTGTTGGAAGGGCTTTCTACCATTCTTTGATGTGCTAGAAATAAATTACTCCCTTCGGACTTCCTCAAAAATCCCAATCTATAGACATTAACCTACTAAAGTGTGAATTAGGGTATGACACTATGACCAGGATGAGAGACCAACAACCAAATCTTGAGTATCACAAAACTTGGTAATGGAATAAGTATGAGCAGTTTCAAAACGATCTGATACCTTTTCTTTCACTGTTAATCTAGGTTGCACGGACACGCCTTCAACCTAAAGTATCCAGAAGTATCTGTGTCACGGATACGGCTGATACGTTAGGTTGAAGGAGTGTCCGTGCAACCTAGCTGTTAATCATGGTTAGGAAGTCTAAGATAGAATGTGAATAACAGTCGCGATATCAAATGCAAAAAGCAAAAAGAGGAGAGGTTAAGAGTATCACAATATCTTCCAACCATTTACCGAGCAAAGCCCTATTGAGCACCTTAATACTCTTTAACTCCCAAACCTCCATTCCGAATACTACTACAAATAGTATTCCAATTTACTAGATGATACTTCCGACCATCCGCACCCCTTTCCCATAGAAAGTCTCTTTCCAATTTCTCGATTTTCTTCACCACCGACCAAGGAATCTGAAAAAGAGAAAGCAAATAGGTTGGCAATTTCAACAACGTACTCTTTATCAAAGTCAAGCGACCTCCTTTTGACAAATAATGTCTCTTCCAACCTGCCAACCTTCTTTCAAATCTTTCGAGAACCGAATCCCACATTTCTACATTCTTGAAAGCTGCTCCAAGAGGTAGACCCAGATACTTTGTTGGAAGGGCTTTCTGCCATTCTTTGATGTGCTAGAAATAAATTACTCCTTCGGACTACCTCAAAAATCCCAATCTATAGACATTAACCTTATAAAGTGTGGATTAGGGTATGACACTATGACCAGGATGAGAGACCAACAACCAAATCTTGAGTATCACAAAACTTGGTAATGGAAGAAGTATGAGCAGTTTCAAAACGATCTGATACCTTTTCTTTCACTGTTAATCATGGTTAGGAAGTCTAAGATAGAATGTGAATAACAGTCGCGATGTCAAATGCAAAAAGCGAAAAGAGGAGAGCTTAAGAGTATCACAATATCTCTCAAGGCAAACAATTTTATACAAAGGGTACTCCATTTTAAAATTAATGGGGCACGAATCAAAGTGGAGGACCAGCGCAACAATTCAAGCAAATCCAAGAACCATACCTCTACCAAGGTCATCAGGATCAGCATGCACAACAACAGCCCTCCCCAAAATAGAATGGTGTCCACTTAGCGGAATCTGTCAATTTGAAAGTGGAGAGCTTAAGATGGAACTCAACTTCAACAAAAATGAAGGCAAAATCCTTCTTCATTTGAAGTAATTTCCTGTAATTAAATTGGAATCTTACCTAGGTCATGATTAAACATCTTGAGATTTTCATAACATAATACCCTTTGTCAATTTTGTGATTCACATGGTGGATGTATCCATTCAAATGCTGTAGAAAATAAACTAAAACAACTAAATTTTGCCTGGGTCAAAGGTACAGTGAAACAAACCTGGATGTCTTTAATGGAAATCTCAGCAACTCCTGCAATGATATAATCAAGCTCCCTTTACACACAGCACCAACAAACTAAAAAAGAACCAGAATTTAAGATTTTAAGCCCAAATCAGAAAAGGATTCACTGACAAGGGACATTGAAACACACCGTCTCGACCAGCAGCAATATTACCCAAATCGCCAGCATGTCGCACATCATCACTGGGAGCTCCATGATCTTTCTTTAGTGGATTAAAATGAGGTCCTGGAACATAAATCACACATCAAACAACAATATAAGGCACCCTAAGTCAAGTACTCACCCAGCCATCAAGGAATTGAAAGGCAGAAGCACAGATAAAATTCTGCGAAAGAAAATCACAGATAAATAAAAGCAACCCTAAGCAGCCCAAAGTAATCATCACAAATTTGAATCTCAATGAATATGTCATGATGTAATCAATTCACTAAATTACATGTGGTTCACTAAACCAATCAAAGCATGAGACTAACTAACCAACCATAACACTTCAATTAAAAATCAAAGCTGCGATTGATTATGTTGAGCTACCCAACAGTATAAACTAATTAAAAACAAACAAATCAGAATAAAAAGCTAAAAATAGGGAAAAGGGAGAGACCAGTTGAATTGCAGCCATTAGTGGTATCACCAAGAGCATGAATATGAAATCCATGGAGGCCTGGTGTCAGTCCTGTTACCTTCCCTCTCACGTGGGTCGCCCCTGTTTGTTGTACCCATCATACATCCATAAGCAATTATCTTACTAGTAAGCAGATTACAATTCATCCAATGATGTGAGCGTGTGTGTGTGTGTGAGTGTGATAGAGATAGAGAGAGAGAGAGACCGTCGGAATCTTGAAAGAACTGAAGAGAGCCTCTAACATTGTTGTCGCCGGTAAGGATTGCCACGGCTTTGATAGTACCCATTTCCAGATAAACCGTCTTGTTTTCCTCTCCGCATGCGAGTTTATCCGTAATCCCAATTCCAAAACGAATGACCAAGCGTCAAAGCTGTTTGGTTCGAGTCATTCTTCCTGGGAAAGGCAAACGACTGTACTTAGTGATATTTTCTGTAACACCGATCTCCTTTATTCGATAATTTTATTTCTGGGAAAGGCATTCACAACTAATTTTATTTAAGTTAAACAAAACCAAAATCCTATTTAGTGGGCATCTCCAATGGTGAATCTTTAAAAATGATTTTTCACAGTTTCTTATATGTTACATCATTCGCCACATCAAAAACAAAAAACTCATGTCCTTATGGACATTTCTTCACAATAGTAAACTCCTTTTACATCATACCGATATGAACCTTGTATGAACCTTACCATTGGATCGATCTAGCGAAGATTGCGTTTGATAAGTATGAGGAACTGGATAGTGTTTCCTGGAATTCGTTGATTGCTGGTTATGTTCGATGTGGATTGAATGATGATACGCTGAGGGTTTTGGTCCGAATGCATCAACGTGGAGTGAGTTTTAGTAGTTATGTGTTGGGGAGTGTTTTGAAGGCATGTTGTTCAACCTTTAGTTGTTTGGTCGAATGGGGGAAAATGTTGCACTCATCTGCCGTTAAACTTGGATGGGATATGTATGTTAAATTGTTGTTGGGATCACATTACTTGACATGTATGCTAAAATGGGGGATTTGTCGATGATGCGACTTTAATTTTTAGTCTTCTGCCCAACAAGAATGTTGTCATGTATAATGCAATAATTGCTGGTTTGTTCCGAGGAGAGAATGTTAGCGCAAAATTTGTTAAATGAGGTATAGATCTTTTTATAGAGATGCATAGGAATGGGTTGAAGGCCCTCAAAGTTTACGTTCTCAACCATGATTAAAACTTGTATAGCAAAAGAAGAGTTAGATTATGAAAAGTAGATCTATGCACTTGATTGCAAGACCAATCTTCAGTCTGATGAGTTCAGTGCACTTGTTGAGCTATACTCTTATTGGGCTCAACTAAGGATGGGCGGAGATATTTAGATGCAGCCACTAAGATAAATGTTGTCATATGGACATCTATGATCGTGGGTCATGCTCAAAATGGTCAATCCGAGAGTGCATTGGATTTGTTATGCGAACTACTCATATCTGGTGCAAAACCAGATGAGTTCACTATTTCCAGCATCTTGAGTGCTTGTGCAAGTTTGGATGCTGCCAGATCCGGTGAGCAGATTCAGGGCTATTCCATCAAAAGCGAAATCAGCAATTCAACGGTTGTCCAGAATTCATTGATATATATATATATATATATATATATATATATATATATATATATATATATATATATATATATATATATATATATATGTATGCAAAGTTAGGAGACATAGATGCTGCAAATCAGACCTTTGAAGTAGCAAATACCCCCGACATAGTGTCTTGGTCAGGGCCAGCCCTGGGCAAGGGCATGCTAGGCATCAGCCCAGGGCCCAAGCTAATTATGAGCCTAAAATTTTGTAGGTATTAGTAATAGTATTATATTGAATTAGTGTTTTTTTTATGCAGCTAGCTGAAGAGGCCAAAAATCCAAAGAAAACAACTCAATTCGGCAATTCTCAAACTTAAAACACAGCCCTAACTCACTTCATGCATTCCAATTCGGTAATTTTCAAACAGCCCAATTAGTAATAGTTATTAATGCACTAAAATTGATAAATCGCGGTTCAAAAATAAACTAGCAATTACATTATTGAACATCGATGCAAAACTTAATGCACTAAAATTGATGAATCACGGTACAAATATAGACTAGTAGTTACACTATTGAACCACGATGTAAAATTAATTCAATAAAAATTGATGAATCGCGATTCAAAAATAGACTAGCAGTTACACTATTGAACCACAGTGCAAAAAATAATGTGATAAAATTGATGAATCGCGGTGCAAAAATAATGACCTCCATAGCGCACCTACGGTTCATTAAGGGTATCGTAGTCATTTTGTCACTAAAAGTAACTTTTTTCGGTTAAAAATAAAAATGGTGTACTTTAGCGATTAAAAGTTTCAAAAAGTGGAGCGGTCCGCAATTTTTTCTAAATATCAATTTTGGTTATTAAATAATGGCCCTTTCTTGAGCTTCGTACTGGGTCAATTAAATGTTAAGAACGGCCATAGTCTTGGTCTGTGATGATAGGTAGCACTGCACAACATGGTTGTGCAAGGAAAGCTTTAAACCTCTTTAAGCTGATGAAAGATTGTGGGACTGCACCAAATGACATAGCATTTCTTGGGGTTCTAACTTCTAACTGCTTGTTGCCATGGAGGGATTGTTAAGGAATGACTCAGGTGAAATTTCAAAAAAAAATATTATGTTTTTATTTTGTTTATAAAAACACATATGTTTGTGATTTCACTGAAGTGGGTCTTTACATTCAACTTTGCCAACATAATTTGGAAGTGGGATGAGATGTTTGTTTGTTGTTGCCACATCAATTCTATTTTCTTTACCACCCAATCTCTCTCTTTCTCTGAGAAAGTACGGATTCTGCAATAATTTGGACAGATTCAGAAACTTGTACATGATTGAGTAAGTGAGGAATGCTGAGATAATGTATGAAGTTCAGTAGTCGTGCCATGGTTTCACTTGCACTTTTGATATTGATGTCTGGTTATATATTATGAAAGTACTCTTTGTTGTTTTCTTTTTGTTTCAATTATCTCTGATGGTTTTACTATCTTGACACTTGCTAGATACTACAAGGGCATGAAGACTTGAAGAGAGAACATGGTATTATGCCAAACGAAAAGCATTGTATCTGTATTGTTGACCTCTTGGCTCGTACTGGAAGACTAAAGTTTCATCATGGAATCAGGATTTAGTGATGCTCTATTGATGTGGCAAGCCCTATCGAGTTTTTGTAGGGTTAAAAAAAACACAGTTGCTGCAGAGAGAGTTATTGAGCTGGAGCCTAAAGCGGCTGCTGCATCGTATGTGCTTCTTTATAACATCTATCATTGTAATGGCCCGAGCCTAAAAGCTCGGTCCGCACCACAAGTCAACCCTAAAAGTCATAGATGGTGTGGTGCCCAGTAGAGTCATGGATGATTATATAGCAAGTAGTTTGTGGCTGCCCTATATATCAAGAGATGGCTCATAAGGGGATCAAGAGGTGGGAGCGGTGTAGCACTTTATAGCTCATACGAGGATCAAGAAGTGACTCCTACCTCCCACGATAGAGCACTTGGCCCGTACAACACTTGGTTCCTACATTTTCGGTCGGGGTTTGGTTCCATTATGATACCATCCCACGATGTAGCACTTGGCCCGCACAACACTTGGTTCCTACATTTCCGACCAGGCTTCGGTTCCATTATGATACCATTTGTAATGACCCGTGCCCAAAAGCTCGGTCCCCTACGTGCAGCCTTTACACCGGCCCACTAAGCACCTACCTAGCACCTTGGGTCATACAGGCGTACCACAAGCCTACCCAAAAGTTCATGGATGATGTTAGTGACCATCAGTAGTTTATGGCCACCTTTTTAACCACATTGAAGCCCGACATCTACCCGATGTGGGATGTGGTATTAAAATCATGATGCTAGAATGAGAACCCCAATAAAAAGAGTCAAAGATGTAATGAAAGAACGTGGATTTGGTTTTAGTTGGTGATAGGTCACATCCTAAAAGTGAAATAATAATTGCAAGATTAGAAGAAATGTTGAGAAAATTGGTTATACAAATGAAAGGTTCATTTCTGATGCATTTGAACGAGAGGAAAGGAATAGCTTAAGTGAACAGTTGGCAGTGACTCTTGGGGGATAATCAGTTTGCCTCCATCGGCTTCAAAAAGTGTGATAAAGAACTTCAGAGTCTACCAAGATTGCCATACATACAGTAATGAAGTTCTTTTTAAATGTGGAAAGGCAAGTGTTAGTCCCAAAGGGCACAATAATAAGCTAGAGGGGGGGTTGAATAGCTTATTAAACACTTAAAACTTTTCGTGTTGATTCCTAAAACAAGCACTTGCAATCTATTGAAAAGATTTAAGTAGCGGAAGTCTTGCAAGGAAGACAGACTAAGTCTGCTGGTGAAGCACTACCAGTAGATTTAACTAGTTACTCAAGTTTGCTGCTGAAGGAATAAGTTAACAAATATGAAAATAGTGTAAAGTAGTAAGTAAAGAACACATGTATTTTGAGATGGTTCGCACTATAAAGAGTGCTACGTCCAACACCAAGGCAGTCAACCTTGGATTTAAATGTGCACTATATTTTCCACTAGTTATATTATACAAATGTCCAATGGATCGTGTAGAAAATATTTGACTTGTGTTTGAGGTGGGGGTATTGAATATCTGGACAAAACAGAATATTTAATGCAGGAGAATAGTAGAAGGAACAACAATAAGAAGCAAAAGATTAATGGTTGATGCAGATCTTGTTGTTGTTGTTGAGGACTTCGTTCATCAGTTAATGATCTCTTGAATGCACTGAGTATATAAAGCTTGATGTTGTTGTAAAGATTCAGAGCATTGTTTTCTTCAGTCTTTAATGGCAGTATTTATAGCTTGAGCATTATTGAGATCGTTGGAGAAGACGAAGTGAGTAACAGCTCTATTAGGTTGGATGCATTAAATGCCTGGAGCTGTTTGTTGACTTCTTATTCAACTGATACTGAGCAGGGAATGATGAAGAGTTGTTGCAGCAGCTAGCAGGTGAGCGACAATCAGAGTTGCAGACCTGCAGTAGTTGGTACAGTCTGTATGTGTCAGTCTATGCACCTGCTTTGTCATTTTTTAGGAGACGAAAGTCTTCATGCTTTTTCGGAAAAGTTGGAGGGACGTGTCTGACAAGTCAACGTTGATCTGGAGATGATTTAATTCATATTCAAACTGGTTTAGGCTTGAATTAAATAATCCACTTAAGCTTTGAAGTCTGGAAGCCTTGGACACGTCATGCTGCCCGAGTGCAGACAAGGTCTGCCGCTGGAGGCTGCTTGAAGTCTTCCGGAGAAGCCTTCAGTCGAAGTCTTCCGTTGAACCTGTGAAGTCTAAAAAACTATTCTAAGGCAAAGTTATATACACAGTTGCCACGCTAACTGGTACGTAGCCCAATTAGCCACTAAATATAGAACCTAATGTAATGAATGAACAAATGCAAATAAAGATATAATGAGAAACAACAATCTCCTTCTATTTGCATCTGGTCATCATTACTTACAAGTGATAGCTATGAAAACTTTAGGATAGATAATAGCATGTCAGAAAATATTTTAGTTTTATAACTGCCGACATGCCTCTATCAAAAAGAAAAACACCTCAAGTGTAAAAGCTAATCTAAGTGCTTACAAACAGAAGAGATGAAGGAACATCACAAGGATTAGTAATAAACAATTCAAATAGATTTAAACTGGATGTTTACATTCTAAGCAAATATCTGAATTTAAATAACAAGAATTTAAACAATAGATGGTTTTTGAAAAGAAGGAACATCTGTATTTCAAACAAGAAGTTTAATATGTACAGAGTTTTCAAAAACAAGATAGGTACAAAGGATTAGAGATAGAAGAAAAAAAAAACGAGCTACCACGACCTTTTTCCTTTTCCTTTGTTTGCTTTGTCAGTTGCTTATCTTTCTTTGCGTTGGCATTCGAGTTCTTTAACTCTTCTGGTGTATTCATCATCGGCAGAAGTTGGTTGTCTAGTGGAGCGAGAACGGTAGTCGAGTTCTTCACGAAGTATGTTGTTCTCCTCCATCAGAGTTCAGTTCATATACTGTAGTTGTCTCTCCTCCGTGATGGCCAGATCACGTTTACGCTCAGCATTGATACGATCATGTGCTGAGTTGAGCATCTCATCGTTTAGCTGCAGTACTGGAGCGCGACCATGACCCAGATGTAGAGTTATGTTGTGGAAGAGCTGGTAGAACAGAGTAGAGCAGAGTCTGGCGCACTCGTTGCGTTGAGCTTCCATGTTGATTTTGAGGTTTGTAGACTCATGCCATATTTCTCCAAATTTTGTCCACACATCCTCATGAAATTGGCGAAGGATGGTGGCATTCCTGTCGGCATCTTTGGACGTTGCAGTTACAAGTTCAATAGCAGTTGTGGATAGGGGTGGCAATTCGTGTTATCGTGTCGTGTGCGTGCCTCATTATCGTGTTTTAATATTATCTATCTTATTTGATCATAAATATAACAATAAATATTAATTTGAATATATTAACAATTTCGTGTCTTTTGTGTCGTGTTTCGTGTTGTGTTGTGTCGTGCTGGGCTTATCATGCCATTTGTCTCTATAATCGTATTTTATAATCGTGTCGTGCTGGTTCGTGCTATCGTGTCGTGCCAGGCATTGCCACCCCTAGCTGTGGAGATACTAGTTAGTTATCCCAGTATGTTGTAAATGGCGTCCATGTGGTTGAGGATTTATGAGTTGGCCGGTTGGGATGGAGAAGGATCGAGACCTACGTGAATGTGCTCAATGTTGGCAGACGAGGTGGCGTCAGCAGAGGTGACAGGGCGGAATGGCTGCTAGAGAGATGGAGTGGCTGAGTTGGAGGAAGAAGAGTCGGGTGTAGGAAAGGTATGGGTAGAAGAGGAATTTGAGTAAGGAGGGGTTGGGGGGATTTCAATATTTGTGTCCGAATGATCACAGACATTTGAAGGGGTTGGTAGGGGTTCAGTTGAGAACCAGAAGGAAGGAGAGGGATAGGAAATATCTTCTAGTCTCACAGGGGTAGGTTTTGGTTAAGGGGGAACAGGTTTGGGAAAGAGGTCTGCTACTGACGAGAGTTTGAAGATGAACCTCGTAGAAGCAGAGGAAATGGTAGGGGATACCAGGGTGTTAGGATCAGGGGGGATAGGTTGGCTTGGGTATGATTGTGAAGAAGGGTTGGTTTGGGTGGGAGAGGTCTGGTTTCATTCGGATGGTGTGGTTGGGTTGGTTGGATTACGAAAGGGTGAAGATGGGGTAGAAGGGTCTGGGGAGTAGTTGAAGGGAGATGGAGGGGCTGGAGAGGGTGATCTGGTAGGCTCCTCTTGAGGGTTAGAATCCTCAAAAGTTTTTGGCTTCTCCTGAGGGATAGACTCCTCCGTAGGGGGTGATTCCATCTGAGTATAAGACTTAGTAGGGTTGGGTTGAGTAAGGGTAGAAGGTTAGGTGCCAGCAGACTTCCTTCCCTGCCTCAGCTGCTGGATAGAGATCCAGTAGCTTCATCGGCAGAGTTGATAGGGTCTGCTGGTGGCTTGGTCGGTAGTCCTTTATGTAGTCATTTACGTTTAGGCTTGGGTGAAGGAGAGGGTTGGTCAGATGATGGTTTTCGTTTTGGGGTTTGGGATGGCTGGGGAATGAAAGTTGTTGGTTCAGGGTTAGAAGGCTGGGGAGAAGATGGTTGTCCAGCAGCGGCAAAGGAGCTGCCAGCAGACTTTGCACGTCTGCTGGCCTTCAATTCCTTCCGAATTCAATCTGCTTGAAGCTCTTCAATGTCTTTTTTAGCTTCTTTCCTTACCTTAACACCAACAACAGCTTTGTCCTTGGCGAAGATGTCTGTCAGAACCTCACTCTTATCTGGTGAGAAACCAGCTGCCTTCCTGGCCTTGGCGACCTTAACCCGCTTAAGAATGTGTTATGACTCATCAGCTAGGTCTTTGGCCTCTTGATGGACGTCACGAGCAACGGTAGAGGTTGCTTTCTTGAACCTGTCCATGGCTGCATGGATGGATACACTGGCAGCATCATACGCTTCCATGTCAAACCGTATGACCATCATGGGAGTGGGCTCGGCTATCTTTTTAGCATCAATGTTTGGTAGCCCTCTTTGCTGCCTCCTTTTGTTCTCCCATTCAATGTACTTATTGAAGAAGGTAGCCGTCAGTTGTCTGTCTTTAGAAACTTTGATAAGTTCTTCTTGATGAACGACAGACTTGATCTGAGGCGTATCCCTTAGCAGGGAGTTAATGAGCCTAACAAAGGGTCTGTTGAAGGAAGGACTATCTTTCACTTTGGCAATGTAATTGCGGAGCTCATTGAAGATGATAGCACCGTAGTTGAGGTGAGTCCTCCGGTGAATGGCGCTCGAAAGGTTGAGTTGTTGAGCTGTGAAGTTGTCACGGGCTCCATTCTTGAACAGAAGGGATTTGTCCAGTAGATGACTGGAACAGTATACGTCCAAGGGAAATACATTCCTCAGCATTTTGCCTTGAGGTTCCCCTCATTGCTTCCCAGGCTCTGTCAGCCTCAGCAATGGATAGCTCCATGTCTCCGCCGTAGTGAACACCAATAACCTTGGAGATAACTTTGCCAGAGAGAGAAAAGGGAAATCCACGAATCCATCCTCGGATGACAGACGGTGTCTTGGGGTTGATTTCCATTCGCTGGTAGAACTTTTCAGCGAGAAGGATGTTGTAGTCGTCGTCGTGGAGACAGAAGAGGGGGAGAATCCTGGACTCGTTCATGTCGTCACACATTTTGGCTCCGACAGCGAATATGCGAACTGTCTGTAGGTCAATGCACATGCCAGACACGTACAACTTGGGTTCTAGCTTCTGAATGATATCGTGAGCAGCAGTATAGAGAGGAAACCCAGGGATGTTGACGGAAGGGCTAGGGTGAATGACGCTTTCTGGGTCAAGCACCTTCTTCTTGCCGGTATTAGACTTTGTAGATGATTTCACCATTGTTGCTGTAAGGAAGAAGAAGCAACGAATAGTCGGAGAGAGAGAGGAAGCAATTGCAGAGAAGAGAGGATGGTTTGAGTAGAGAGAGAAAATTTGAGAGAGAGAGGGTTCGTAAAGGTTTGAAAAGGGCGGTTCAAAGTCTATTTAAAGGAAAAGAAAAGTCATTTTAGCGAAAAAGGCCTTGGATGAGTGACTGGTGTCTTTCAGCCAGGCTGTAACTTAAGATATTTTCAAAGTAATTAAAAAAAGTGAATTTTAACCCTTTTGCCTATTTAGAAAGTCTTTTACCCTTTAATAGACTAATAGTTGAGATACTAACCTGGTCTTATAGTGGTTGAACTATATCATGAACAAAGTTAGTAGCAACTAAATCTGCCGGTATGAAAGAAAGCTTTAAAAAATAAACTTTAAGCTATAGGATCAATCATACCAATATTTCTCCTTAAATAGGCAAACCTGGTAGCATCCAGTGGCTTGGTGAGAATATCAGCCAATTGATGTTCAGTTGGAACATATTCCAAGCTGATGTTACCTTTTTCCACATGATCCTTGAGGAAATGATAACGAATATCAATGTGCTTTGTCTTTGAATGCATCACTGGATTCTTTGAGACTGAAATTGCAGAAGTGTTGTCACACATTGCAGTCTTGATGTTGTAGTCCACCAGTTGCTGCTTCATCCATAATAGTTGAGAGCAACAACTGCTGGCAGCAATGTATTATGCCTCTATGGTTGAGTTTGCAACTGATCCTTGCTTCTTGCATGACCATGAGACAAGCCTATTACCAAGAAATTGACAAGTCCCACTGGTGCTTCTTCTGCTAACTTTGCAGGCTGCATAGTCTGCATCCGAATATCTAACAAGATCGAAAGTTGTTCCTTTTCGAATACCAGATACCCAGATTTGTAGTGGTTGAAACATATCTTATGATACATTTAGCAGCAAGCAAATGTGATTCCTTTGAATCTGCCTGAAATCTAGCACAAACACAAACAGCAAACATTATATCAGGTCTACTCGCAGTAAGGTAAAGAAGTGAACCTATGATTCCTCGATACTTGGTCACATTCTCTTACTTTCCCTTCTCATCTTTGTCAAGATGGCAGTCGGTAGACATTGGAGTCTCAAATCCTTTAGTTGAATCAAGACCGAATTTCTTGATAAGTTCCTTTGCATATTTGGTTTGGCTTATGAAGATCCCGCTTGAAGTTTGTTGAATTTGAAGTCCTAGAAAGTAGGTGAGCTCTCCCATTATGCTCATCTCGAACTTGCTTTGCATCAGCTTCTCGAATCTCTTGCACGTGCTTTGATTTGTTGATCCAAAGATGATGTCGTCCACATAGATTTGTACCAAAAGAGAATGACCTTTGTGCTTGAGGATAAACAGAGTTGTGTCTATTCTTCCTCTCACTAATCCTTGTTCAATTAAGAAATTGGATAGAGTTTCGTACCAAGCTCTGGGAGCTTGTTTGAGGCCACAGAGTGCTTTCTTAAGTGGGTACACTTGATCCTGTTTATCTTGGATGACAAAACCTGGAAGTTGTTCAGCGTATACTGTTTCTTGAAGATCACCATTGAGAAAGGCGCTCTTCACATCCATTTGATATAATTTGAAGTCCATGAACGAAGCATAGGCTAGAAAGAGTCTGATTACCTCTAATTTGGCAACATGAGCAAATGTTTCATCGAAGTCAATGCCTTCTTCCTGTCGGTAGCCTTGAGCAACTAGTCTAGCTTTGTTTCTAGTGACATTTCTATCTTCATCTCTCTTGTTTCTGAATACCCACTTGGTGCCTATGGCTGGAAGGCCAGTAGGTCTTTGAACTAAGCTCCACACTTTGTATCTTTCAAACTAGTTGAGCTCTTCTTGCATAGCTTCAATCCAGTAATGGTCTTCGATAGCTTCATCAATCTTCTTTGGCTCGATTTCAGATACGAATGCGAAGGCAAACATAGTCTCATTTCGAACATTACTTCTTGTACGAACTCCCGAGTTGAGATCACCAATGATTTATGAGATGGGGTGATCTCTTGTTTCAATAACAGCTGGAGGAAGATCACTTCTGGTGAGTTCTTCCCTTAGAGAATCTGGAGAAGGTAGAGAAGGTGATTCACCAAAATCGGGTTCAGAAGAGGTAGAATCTTCGAGACCTTCATTTTCTGGTGAACAAGAAGGGTGAGTGATCTGCAAAGGTGTTTGGGGTAGAACAGAAGAGATGGGTTCAGGGTCAACAGAAGGGTTGGAACAGTTACCAACAAAGTTGAAGTCTGTTGGTGCTGGGTTAGTAAAACTAGAAGAGTCTGCAGTTGGAGGATTATGAGGTGAAGCAGAAGTAGAAGCTCTATTTGTACCTGTCTCAACATCATCGGAATCATTAGCAACATTTGGAGCCACTCGTGGCTCTAATAAATCATATTCATCAAAAGTAACATGCACAGATTCTAAGATTTTCAATGAAGTTTTGTTAAATATGCGAAATGCTTTTGAATGATTGGAATAGCCCAGAAAAATTACTTCGTCTGATTTTGAATCAAATTTACCTTTATATTTTTTTCCATTATATAGAATAAAACATTTACAGTCAAAGATTTTGAAAAATCCTATATTTTGGGCTCTTCCTCTCCATATTTCATATGGAGTTTTATTATGAAATTTGTTTACCAGAGATCGATTCTGGATAAAACAAGCAAAATTGACATCTTCTGCCCAGAAGTATTTCGGAAGTCTAGCTTCTGCCTGCATGGTTCTTGCTGCTTCAATGAGTGTTCTATTCTTCTGTTCAGCTACACTGTTTTGTTGAGGAGTTCTGACAGCAGAGAAGTTGTGGCCGATCCCGTGGTCATCACAGTATCTTTCAACATTGTTGTTCTTGAATTCGGTGTCGTTGTCTGATCTGATGTCACATATGTCTTCAAGCTTTTGGGTTTGAAGTCTTCTGAAAAGAGCGGTGACTAGATCATATGTCTCATCCTTTGAGGTCATTGTTTCGATCCAGGTGAACCTAGAGTAGTCATCAACTACTACAAGTGTATACTTGTCTCCGGAGATACTGACTGTAGTGATTGGTCCAAAGAGATCCATGTGCAGAAGTTGAAGAGGTCTGGAAGTTGACGGGACTGACTTGCTCTTGAAATAAGACTTGGAGAGTTTTCCTAACTGGCAAGCCTTGCAACTTTTGTCATGGTCAGCAGACACCGTAGGTAGACCTTTGACAAACCCATCTCTGAAGAGCTTGGAGAGGTACTTGAAGTTGAGGTGACTGAGACGCTTGTGTCAAAGCCAACTGTTGTCATGAATGTTGTTCGCAACTAGGCAAAGGCTGGAGGATATCCCTATAAGATTTAAGTCCACGACATAGATGTTTCCTTATCTATTGTCGATCAGTAATGTTGAGCAGGATTCACAATCTTTGATGAGACATTGGTTGGAGGAGAATTGGCAGATAAGACCTTTGTCGCATAATTGGGATATGCTCAAAAGATTATGCTTTAAGCCATTCACTAGAGAAATTTTGTTGATGTAGAGGCTTTCTCTAGTGATTGAGCCATACCCAATTGTTCTGCCTCTTGCATTGTCGCTGAAAACCACCGTAGGACCTTTAGCTTCAGCTATATCTGATAGTAGACTTGTGTTCCCTGTCATGTGCCTTGAACAGCCACTATCGAGGTACTAGATGTCCTTATCATCTGAATCTATAGCCATGAAGCAGACCTGAAAAAGTCAAAGGAACAAGGTCCCCTTTATTTTCTTTTGGGTCCTGAGGATTAGCAACCTTTTGGGACCCATATCTGTCTAACCTTGAGAGAACTAGGTCTCTCAAATTTTGGTGTGAAACTTAGCAGGCATTCTGGGGCCAGATGGCCTAAGCAGTTGCAAAAATGACATAGATGAAAGTTTCACGGAGGACAGTGATTAGCTTTAGCTGTAGAGTGCTTGTGACTTTCTTTCTTCCCAACAGCAGTCTTGGGTTCAGCTAGCTTGTTGACAGTAGGCTTAATTGGTTTTTGTTGAATCTTCCTTGATTTGTTACCACCAGACTTAGCCTTAGCTGGTCTGTTGTTAACTTTTTTAGGAGGATTCGGCAAAATTCCTTTAAGTTTTTTGTCAATTAATTTGGGTGCCTTAGCTATTTCATAGACAAACTTGACAAGTACCAGCAGAGATTTTCTAGGTCTACCGCCAGCAGACTTTGCTTTAGCAGAGCTGTTGTCGGTAGACTTTGATTTCTCTATTGTTCCTTTCTCAAGCTTCTCATTAGAGACAGTCTCTTTGGCTTTCCCTTTATGAGCCTTGGGGTAAACATATGGTACACTTATATAGCCAAGTCCATGTTTACCCTTGTTCCCGAAGGTCTGTTTGGAGAAGGAAGTATCATCAGCAGTCTTGGAGGATTCACCTTTCTCTGTGATAGAAGTGCATGCAATGTTGGGCTCATCATTATAGCCTAAGCTTGATTTATCTCCACTTGGCTTTTGGCTAGAGAGGATTCCCTCGAAGGTTTCCTTGGAACTGTTCCAGGAGTCAATTGTCTTTTGCAAGGCAATTTTCTCAAGGTCTAGCCCTTTGATGTGCTCAGTTAGGCAATCAACTTTGTCACAAAGGAATTTGTTTTCTCCTTTTAGCTTGATACTCTCTTGTTGACAACTATTGAGAGTTTTAATCTCAGTTGCCAGCACAGATTTCTCAGCAGCAAACTTTTCAAAGTTCTTTGCGAGTTTTACATAGGCTACTTTGAAAGAGTTGAACTCCTCAAGCATTTATTGATTATCCTTGAGCAGTTCTTCCTTACTGAAGTTTTCATAATTAATCTCACCTTTTATGAAGGGACTAGGTGAGATTTCGACTTCATGTTCAAAGTCATAGGTGGGACTTGATTCATGAGTTATTAAGCATATATTGGCTTGCTCACAATCGTCCTCATCCTCTTCTGAATCTATCTCAAACCATGTAGCAACATGTTTCTCTTCAATGTCTTCAGCCAGCATACCTTTTTGTTTTTGAAATTTCTTATAAGGAGGCTTTCGGTATGCTTCAAATTTTGGCTTTGAACATTTAGATGCAAAATGACCAGGTTTTCTACAGTTATAACACACTAGCTCATTGTTAGATGGGCTTTCAGCAGATTTTCTAAAAGGCTGCTGGTGTGCGTCCTTCCTTCCATATTTTGCAAATTTTTTAAAACGTTTTACGAACATAGCGAATTGTTCATCAGAAAGAAAATCGTTTTTGCTGGAGGAAGTAGAAGGTTTGTTTTCAAGTAGGGTTTCTTCTTGTACCATGACTAGCAAGGACAAGGTTTTGAACTGCTTGTCCTGCTCTAGAGATTGATTAACTTCGAGCTCGTAAACCTTTAAACTTGCATAAAGACTACAGAGAGTCATTTCATTTAAGTTCTTGGATTCTTTCATGGCGGTAGTCTTAACATGCCATAGACTACCTAGAAAGCCTAGAGATCTCATGTTCATTTCTTTCTTGTCATAAGTTTTACCAAGAGAAAAACATCTATTTATTACCTCGCTGAAGTGATCATATGATTGTCTCAAGGTTTCCTTTGGATCCTTTTTGAATGAATCGAATTGTTGGATGAATGTGTACTTCTTGTTGTCTCTTGTATCTTGGTCTCCTTCCAAGTATTCAACAAGAGCTTCCCACATTTATTTGGCAGTAGTACACCGGATCACTTGTTGGTTAGGACTGGTGTCTAGTGAGTTTGTTATGATGTTGATGGCTTTACTGTCTAGCTCCACTAGCTTTCTTTCGTCCTCGGTCCATTCTGATTCTTCTTTTGATACTTCAGCAAGATTACCATCAATGCTTGCCAGAAGATTTGCCTTCATTGGTACATGACGTCCTGCTAGTACACACTTCTATAACTTGTTGTCAATAGAATTCATAAAATGCATTATCTTATCCTTCCATACATTGAAATGGCCTTCATCCAATATTGGGACGTTGTTCGCATTTGACGTAGGTAGCATGTAGAATGTTTGTGCCATTGGATCGTGTTTCTCAAGAGTTTAATCTTGGAAAAACTAGTTTTCGAAGAGTTGAGCTCTGATACCAATTATTAGTCCCAAAGAGCACAATAATAAGCTAAAGGGGGGGGGGGTTGAATAGCTTATTAAACACTTAAAACTTTTCGTGTTGATTCCTAAAATAAACACTTGCAATCTATTGAAAAGATTGAAATAGCGGAAGTCTTGCAAGGAAGACAGACTAAGTCTGTTGCGCACTACCGGTAGATTTATCTAGTTACTCAAGTTTGCTGCTGAAGGAATAAGTTAACAGATATGAAAACAGTGTGAAGTAGTAAGTAAAGAACACATGTATTTTGAGATGGTTCGCACTATAAAGAGTGTTACGTTTAACACCAAGGCAGTCAACATTTGATTTAAATGTGCACTATATTTTCCACTAGTTCTATTACAGAAATGTCCAATGGATCGTGTACAAAATATTTGACTTGTGTTTGGGGTGGGGGTATTGAATATCTGGACAAAACAAAATATTCAATGCAGAAGAATCGTAGAAGGAACAACAATAAGAAGCAAAAGATTAATGGTTGATGTAGATCTTCTTGTTGTTGTTGAGGATTTCGTTCATCAGTTAATGATCTCTTGAATGCACTGAATATATAAAGCTTGGTGTTGTTGTAAAGATTCAGAGCATTATTTTCTTCAGTCTTTAATGGCAGTATTTATAGTTTGGGCATTCTTGAGATCGTTGGAGAAGACGAAATGAGTAACAACTCTATTAGGTTGAATGCATTAAATGCCTGGAGCTGTTTGTTGACTTCTTCTTCAACTGATACTGAGCAGGGAATGGTGAAGAATTGTTGCAGTAACTAGCAGATGAGCGACACCCTGGTATAAATAAAGGACGGTAGCCAAAGCCAAAAGACGTCCAGAAAGTATGAGGAAACAACTTTGACTTAGATTTTAGTTTGTATTACGTAGTTTAGCCATTGTAATTACAGTTTTGAAGATCGATTCATGTATTCCTTCAACTCGTTGTTCAGTTCATCTTGAAGGATGAACTAACCGTCCATTAATCTAGGAATTGGGAGGTAACTTGTATCGAATCTATGGCTTAAATATTTTTTTTTATTCATTCAATTCTTGTTGATCATGGTGTTTATCAACCCCTTTATTGTCTAACTTTGACCAAATGAATGGAATCACAAGTAATAAAGGCATAGAGGTGCGGATACTTGCACGATCATATGCATATGTCGTACACGGGCTCACCATCATGATAAATTGAACCTGTCGATGCACGAGAGTGATAAGTTAGGGTCAGGTTCATATATATGACCTAAGTGACAGATAGGATCCATATGTTCTTGTGCTTAGGATATAGAATTGATGAATTATTTGGGATGGAGACTGAACTATAATTTGACAGGCTATATCTATCCTTTGTGAACGACAAGTTATTGAATAATACTTTATCTAAATAAGCAATAGAGTAAATGCAAATGAAACCATAATCCTAGATTTCCCTCTTCCATCAGATCTTTACAAATGTGATTGCTACCTAGTTTAATTAGATTTACTGTTTTAGTAGAATAATTAGTTTAAATTATTACCGATATTCTTGCCATCAGTATTTTTCTTGTCTCTGTGGTTTGACCCTTGCTTCCCAAGCTGTTCTACAATAGTCTTGTGCACTTGTAAGGAATTAATTAAAATAAGACACGATCAAGTTTTTGGCATCGTTGCCGGGGACAAGCTAGTTTACATGGTTAGTTTGTTGGTAGCGTTGTTTTAATTCAATTTTATAAAATAAAATACAAAAAGATTTTTTATTTATTTATTAGTTTTTAGTTTTTAGTTTTTATTTTATTTGCTTTTGTTATTTTATGCACGGTCGTAGATCTTTAAATCCCAAGCTGACAGAATTAAATCAAAATATAAATAATCTCGGTAAGAATCAGGAAGACCCTGATAATTTGGAAAACCAGTCTGTTAATCAAGAACAGTTGAATCGAGAGGATCCTCTGGTTGATCCTCCAATAGATATCAACAATAATCAAAATCCTGAAAATATGGTTCCTCCGGTAAATTTGAATCAAAGAAGGGAAGAACCTGCTGCTAGAAATATGGAAGTAATAATCAATCAAAGAATCATAAATGATTATGGTTGTCCCATGTTGAATGCAACACCATCATGTTTAGTTTTACCAGAAGCGGTAAGAAATTTTGAACTAAAAGGTCATTTTTATAATATGTTGCCTTCGTTTCATGGATTGCCATATGAAGATCCAGTAAATTTTGTTAAGGAATATGATTTTATGACCGGAAATTTTCCGTTAGGAGGTTTGACTAAAGATCAAATAAAAATGAAATATTTTCAATATGCACTAAAAGATGCGACAAGAAGATGGTTTATGAATTTAGCACCGAGAAGTGTTTATACTTGGACTCAATTATATGATTTGTTTATGGGTAAATTTTATCAACATGCATCTCTTTCAGAATATAAAAAACAAATTATGTCTTTTCAAAATGAACCAGGAGAGACATTCCATGAAGCATGTGATAGATTTAAAAATTTACTTATCATGTGTCCCCATCATAATTTATCTCAAGATGTGTTAGTAACTCAATTTTACCATGCTCTTTCGCCTACATTGCAAACAATGGTTGATAGTGCAGCCGGTGGGTCTATTAATAGAATGACACCAACTGAATTAGAAAACTTGCTTGAGATGTTAAGTGCGAATTCTTAACAGAAAAGTACAATAGGTAAAAGTAGAAGTTTGTTTCAAGTCCAAGAAAAATCAGATATGCAAGCTCAATTTAAACGTTGACAATCACAAATTCAAGAAGCATGTTCTATTTGTGGATTAAATTCTCATGCTACTGATTTGTGTTCTTCTAGTGATGTATATCCTGAACAGGTTAATGCAATAAACATGTATCCTCAAAGACAAATGAATGATCCTTATTCCAACACTTATAATCCTGGTTGGAGGAATCATCCTAACTTTTCATGGGGAGGAAATAAGTCATTATAGCCTCAACAATTTCCTAAGCAATGACAATTGCAGATTGAAGAAGTTCCAAAGTCAGAAGGATCGAACAGTGGACAAACTGCTCTTTACAAATATTTGCTAGAATCCGTGGAAAAATTGCAAAAAGATCTTGCCAAATATCAAGAAAGAAAAGAAGGGAAGTTCCCTAGTCAGGCAGAATAAGCAAAATCTATCACTACTCTCCGAAGTGGTAGAATAATTGGAGAAGAGATAAGTAACCATACTCAATCTACTGATGTGCCTGACAAAATAGATAACTCTGGCAAAGAAGATGAAATAGATAAAAATGAAAACATTCAAGCAAAAGATGAAGAAGTAGAAAAAGAATTTTTCAATAAAGAAAGTCAAGAAAAAGTCACTCAAGAAAAAGAGCAAGAGGCAGAACCTCTTGGGGAACCATATGTGGCACCTCCACCATATGTTCCTCCAATACCATTCACTGGTAGACTTATGAAAAACAAGATTGATAAGCAATTTAAGGAAATTTATAATATGCTATCAAAAGTGAACATTAATCTCCCTTTGCTTAATGTAATTAAAAATATTACATCCTATGCTAAGTTTTTCAAAGATTTCCACTCTAGAAAAAACAGATTCGAAAAGAATGAAAAAAATATTGTTTCTGAAAACGTGAGTGAAGTATTACAACCTGAACTTCCTCCTAAATTAAAAGATCCATGTAGTTTCAATATTCAAGTCTCTTTGGGTAGTTTTAAAAAGACGAAAGCTATGCTAGATTTAGGAGCAAGTATTAATTTAATGTCTTTCGCTATCTATAAACAATTAGGATTGGAAGAATTGAAACTCACTACTATGTCTTTACAGTTAGTCGACCGTTTGGTCAAACATCCTTTAGGTATAGTAGAGGACATTCTAGTACAAGTAGATAAGTTAATCATCACAATCGACTTTGTGGTTCTAGAGATGGAAAGAAAAATATGCACTAACAATGAAGTTCCTATTCTGTTAGGTAGACCTTTTATGGCCACTGATAACACAATGATTAATATTAAGAATGGTAAACTTTCAATGTCAGTTATAGGTGAAATTGTAAAAATTTCAGTTTTTGATGCATTAAATAGACCGAGTGACATGAATGCATATTTCTCAATTGACGAAATTGAAAATCTTACGGCCCAAACCTTTGAAGCAATTTATGATGATGATGATTTAGAAAGAGATACGTATGTAGGATTTGATGATAGAACCTTCTCCCATATAAAAACCGACATAGAAGATTTAGAAAGAGAACTCCGAGAGACAGATGCTAGAAAAGAGAATGAAAGATTTGAAGCTCTCAATAATGAAAGTGAAGATAAGAAAGAAGTGGAAGATCTCAAATCAGAAATTAGTTCTGATGAAATAGAAATTTGTGAAAATGATAAAGAAGAATTAGAAAATCAAAAATATGATTTTGATGAAACAAAAATAGATAAAGAAAGGGAAGAGAACTCTAAGGAGGAAGATGAAGAAGAAACAGTGAAATCAGAAATTCCTTAGTTTATACCATCTGTTAAATCCCCTCATGAAGTAGAATTAAAGTCATTACCATCCCATTTAAAATATGCATTTTTAGGGGAAGGTAAATCTTTACCTGTTATAATTGCTGCAGATTTAACAGAAGAACAAGAATCAAGCCTGTTAAAAGTTCTATGGACACATAGAGAAGCTATAGGTTGGTCCTTAGCAGATTTGAAAGGAATTAGTCCTTCTATGTGTATGCATAAAATTCATTTAGAAGAAGGTAGCAAACCTTCTATAGAAAGACAAAGAAGACTTAACCCTCATATGGAAGAAGCAGTTAGAAAAAAAAATGCTTAAACTTCTTGATGCGGGTATAATTTACCCGATATCTAATAGTAAATGGGTTAGTCCAGTCCAAGTAGTTCCTAAAAAATCAGGAATTACAGTCGTTAAAAATGAGAAAGACGAGTTAGTTCCCACACGAACTATTACTGGTTATAGGATGTGTATAGATTTGAGGAAATTAGATGCGGCAACAAGGAAAGATCATTTTCCCTTGCCTTTTATTGACCAAATCCTTGAAAGATTAACTGGCCATGAGTATTATTGTTTTTTTGATGGTTTTTCGGGGTATAATCAAATTCCAGTGGCACCGAAAGATCAAGAGAAAACCAAATTTACATGTCCATTTGGTACCTTTGCGTTTAGGAGAATGCCCTTTGGACTATGTAATGCCCCAGCTACTTTTCAAAGAAGCATGATTTCTATATTTTCCGATTTAGTGGAAAGATGTGTGGAAGTATTTATGGATGATTTCTCAATATTCGGGAATTCTTTTGATCATTGGTTTTGAAGACATTCATTATACAGAGTTTGTTAGAAGACATTCATTATACAGAGTTTTTGAATAGTATAAAGTATTCGGGGTTATCAGTCATGAATTGACACTTAAAATTAGTATTTCAGTAATGTTATTGAGAAACATTGATCAGGTTGTGCAATGGAACAATACTAATCATCATAAATCTTGGGGATCACATTGTTGAAACAAAATTTTTGAAATGAAGCAATGTTGGAGAAAATGTTTTTATCTCAAGATTATCATTAACTCTATCTGATATAAGACTGTTTTTCAAGTTCCCGAGAAGATAGTTTTCATTGCTGGTATCATATGCAATGACAATTAACAAGTGTCAAATTCAATAATTGTACGTAGATCTTTTTTTTTTTTAAACCAGTATTTAGCCATTGACAGTTATATGTCGTAGTTTCTAGAGTAACAAATTATTTTGGTTTGAAGATATTGATATGCGATGAAGATGAAAAATCAACTAATAAGACAACCAATTTTGTGTATAAGAAATTTTTTTAGAATCTATAATGATTAGTGATATACTTATGTGTAATTGTTAATAAATCGATCCTCCTTATTTTGTTTATGTACGGTTTAATTGACGTGCGTTTAACGCACAGGTTAAAAAAACTAGTTATATATGACAACAAACAAAGAATGAACCTGTAATGTACTACGATTTCATTTCATAACTTAGGAAATGGGAAGAATTTTCTGGAATTGCTTCATAAAAAGCCTCAACCATCAATCGTAAAAGAAAATATGAGGAGCCAAGCCAAAACTCACCAAAACTTTGTGTATACTTGAAATTTCTTGATCTTATGAGCAGAATTAAACTAAACTAAACACCGACAAAAACTTTTCCATTCAACTGTCTACAACCCAATTGTTGACTCCAGCTTTTGTATTTGATTCAAGAATATCCATGTCAACTGCAAAATCACCCATGAGATCAAAGGCACATATTCAAACTAACCAACATACTCAAATCCTAAGCTGATAGCATAAAATAACGTCAAGTATATGTCATCACTCCAGAAAGAACAAAACTCTAACTTGAGGAAACTTTCATATGTTTTTTTTTTTTTTTCCTTGAGATTAAAGGAGCAAAGATTTTGAGAAAATAACTGATTCGGAATTACTAAGGGTAAACACCATAGGTAGAGAGAGGAGACGGAGAAAGATGATTTACCATTACATGGGGGGCAACCCTAACACAATAGACAAGAAATCCTGTATATAATTTCAAAGGTCTTGCCTTTCTCAATGTTTTCATGGCACGGTCCAAAGACCCAAAGTAGGGATACTTTCCTTCAGCATCAGGTTGCATCCTTTGAATATGAGTTTTGACATAATCAAAGGGTAGACTACACGCTGCATCAAAGAACCCTAAAATCGCACTAGCTCCTACAAGAGAAGAAATTATCAACATGAAGCCAACAAAATGTAAAACTACAATCTTTGAGAACACATCCAAAAAATTGTTCAGTTTACACAAATAAATTGGTTATTAGATAGTAAGATTCCAAACACAAATTAAAATGCAAATCATTAACTTATGCACAAAGTACACATGCAAATCATTAACTTATGCCAGAAGTTTCAATTTTCTCACAACCTAATCCTGAGGTCATATTTGCATAATCCAGAGCCAATTTTCCATCAATCACATGCACTCAAATTTTCTCCATATGGCTTTTGATCACGTCGTTCCAACCTTTCCCCGTTATGCATTCATGTTGTTCTCTACATGGTATAATAATTTTTAGACCTCATTTGGTAACATATGCACGTGCACTTTCATTTCTTCAATTATTTTTTGTGCATTATTTTAGTTTATTGTTGTCGGTATGCTGGAATGCAGACACCAGTTATACAAATCAGATCCTCAGTTAGTTTAGATGCAAAGTGATATGTAGCCTTTTAGCTGTCTTATCACTTACTACTATTACTTAGGTCGTCTCTTTCTAATTACCGTTTTAACATGATAAATGGTCAACAATCATAAAACTCCTATAATAGACTCATACGAACTTAAAGATTGAAATCTGACACCTGGTTGATTATTTGAGAAGGTCAAATTTGTCATCACCAATGGAGCAACTGATCCATGAGAGACAAAATGGTCATTTAGTTACCACGTGGCCATTGATTGATGTCCATTATTCCTATTTCTTTGCCCAGTCTACTCAACACCAAACCTTATAGAAAATCAATGTCAATGTTGTAATTTCCAACTTTGAATCAACCCTTACTATTTAGTGTAAGCAAAAAATGCAGCAAGAAACTTGCATATAGATCTTACTTAATATTCATATTTATTACAGCTAGGCTCAATATTGACACTACAAATTGGTGAATGTTGTATGTATATCTCTACACAGGACTTTGGAAAGTTATGGGTCAGACTATGTAGGCTCGTCAGCGAAATGGTATAAGGGATTGCTATGGACCATTATAACATCAAATTACGTTACACCTAATGCCGAAATGGTATATTGGACAACTATGAAGCATTATAACATCAAAATACGTTACGCCTAATGGTGAAATGGTATAAGGGACTACCACGAACCATTATAAAATCAAAATGCATTACACCTAATGACGAAATGGTATAATAGACTACTATGGACTATTATAACATCAAATACGTCACACATAATGTGGAAATGGTATAATGGACTACTATGGACCACTATAACATCAAAATATGTTACGCCTAATGGTGAAATGGTATAATGGACTACTATGGACCGTTATAATATCAAAATATGTTACATCTATTGGCAAAATGGTATAAGATATGCAGCTCAAAATATGTCCATGGGTAGAATTTGATTTTTTTTGAAAGTTGGGACACGGACACGGTTATGGAAATTAGGGAATAGGGATACGTATCACTTTAGTGGACACGTTTGGGCATAAATATGCCCTATTTTTTTTAGATTTCGACAAATACCTCATTCACTTCCATTTCTATCGAAGGCTCGAAGCCCTAGCCCCCTTTGCAAAGTGCCGAATACCGAGTGGTAATTATCAAGTACGGCCTTATGAACCATGGATTATACTTTGATGGGCTTTGGAACAGTCAATTTAGAAACAGTCAAAAATACCCTTAAGATTTAAGTTCTATCAACTCGACTGTCTGGTCGATCACTGGTCGAGCAACTCGACCTTACTCAACCATTTCTTTCTTTGAGGGATATTGTACATGTCGTATATAATACGGTCGATCAATACGGTCGATTAATTCGACCTTAAGGGTCGATCAATTCGACCACCATAAAATGTTAATGGTTCCCGCTTGTCTTCATCTTCATTACCTTCAAACAAGAAGTCGGTTAACTTGACGTTGATAACAGATGAACTCAACCTCCTAATCACGTCAACTGAATTGGTATTTTCAAAGGCAAACTCAACCCTAAGTTTCTCATCATCAAGGTAAAGCTTACATTGTTATAATTTTCTTTTGATTTAGGGTTTAAGGTTATTTTCATAATTTTTAGTAGACCAACTCAATTTTTGATCAACTATGATGAAAATTAGTCATAACCATGCATACTTTGACTATTATAATCTCATTTTTTTATTAATTTGACTCAATTAACAATCAATTTAATATTGGAGTGATGAACATTGTTTAAAAAAAACTATGGAATAATGTTGGGTCCAGACCACCGAACATGCTTAAGAATGCATGTTTGGTGAAGGTAACTGAACATTCCTTAGAATTTTCAGTGATCTGGACTGAAAACTACTCAATTTTTGTGTTGTGTTTTCATTAATATTTAACATTTTATGTTTCTAATGCATACTCAATTTTAGTTATGGGTTGTTTGTTTGTGTTTTAATTCATATTTAATGTTTTATGTTTCTAATATAGACAAAATGACATTGTATTTGATCGAAAAAGATGAATGGTACAATGCAAAGATCAGTTGTAGAGAAGATTTGAAAGCAGTTGATTATGTGTATTCAAATCTTGACGATGTACACAAAGAAATTTTGCATTTGGAAAACTGTGTACCATCAACAGAAATATTAAGAGGAGCAATGTGTTGTTCCATGTACTGGCTATGTTCTTAACTGAGTCACCCACTAGCAGAAAGGATGAGCTATGGTTTCATATAGGTGGGAAAAATGTGGATGATTAATATAAATTGGGCTTAGCCCTTATATACGAGTCTGTATTGAGAACTAAGGAAACAAATCCTTCAATTGACATGGTTGTTTTGTATTTTGTGGATGATTTGGAGTTGTTTAACATATATCTATCTTACCTTATCAATTCGATTAAGAATATTGTTGAGAAAAAAACTCATACAACTACGAATGTATGCTATGGCTTCTGTTCTGCATTACATGTAAACAATTGTAATTTTAAATATTCTAAAATTTATATTAATTAGCTAATTATTTGATGTTTCTAACATGTAACTTATTTGTAGGTTTAGGCATTTGAGATGTTCGGTGAATTTAATGGATTTCGAGATCTATTTCAACTCTTAACCATTAGATCTGATGATGATGCGACCATTCTTCCAAGAATGTGTAAATGAGAGTCCAAAAAAAATCCAAAGTTTCATGAAATAATCGACAAATTGGATGTAAATTGGGTAAATGTTTTCAATTTTTGTGATAATTTCTTAAATTTAATTTTGTTTGTATAGTTGTTGATTAATGAAATTGTTTTTGATCAATTGCTAGGATGGTGTTATTGTTCCATTGACCCCGACGACGGCCGAACAAAATGAGCCTTACGTTCTTGCTTTTCAGCAACGTTTTGGTGAAGTTTGGGCAACATCATTTGATGTTGAGGCTAAAAATTCTAGAAACGATGAAGCCCAACGGTCTCCACCACGCAACGATGAAGCCCAACGGCCGCCATCACGCAACTCCTCTCTAGTCCGGTCCCTACGAGACCACTCATTGCCATATCACTCCTCACCACGGCGTGGTGAAACTCATGTCACGACCTCTTCTAATGGCATGCTTATTTCCATTTTTGATAGGTTGCAGGAGTTGAACTAAAAGATTGATCAACAAAGCATTCAAATAAGTGGTTTGAGGAATGAGGTCTTCGCTTTGGATGAAAAAGTGGTAAAATTTTTATGTTATGGTTTTGTGTAAGTATTTGTGATATTTATTCGTTTTTACCTACTTACTTAATTTTGTTTTAAATGGCAGTGCAATGCAATGACAATGATAGAGGAATTGAGGGAACATGCACCATTCTCACACGATGATAATATGATATGGACTCCTACTCATAATCTCGACACCACTCCTAACACAGCCTTTGCTACCGCCACATTTCCCCCTCCCCCTCCCCCTCCCCCTATCACTGTTACCACCACACTTACGCCTCCGCTCCTCATTACTGCCACACTTTCTCCTGCTACTACCATGACCACAGTTTCCCTTCCCACTACTTTTGCCTCTCCCACTACCATACTTCCCACTACCACAGAACCAAAGAACCTTCACCCAGGATTTGTACTAGTTCAAGCAGTCTTGAGCACCCTATTATCACAATAGTAGCATTCAGCCATGGATGAAAAAGAAGCAACTTGGTCGAACAAGAGAAGTTCGTTGTAGTAGTCTGAGCCTAAGGTAGTAAACTATGAGAAAATAACTGGGGCTTAATGGTTAATCATACATAAACCCTCAATTTTCCCTTTGTTTTGTGAAGCTATGGAGTTGAAATGTCTATTTTACCCAGCATGTTCTTTATTGTATTTGCTATTTATCTATTTCAGATTGTTCGGGTATATTGGCTGAACCGTTTGCAATATGTTCGGTCCAGTCAACCGAACGTTTAGCTGTAAGTTCAGCCCAGGTAACCGAACTGTTGTTCAATGTTTGGGTACACCTTGGACAATTTTTGTACACCTTCTGTTTTTTAATGAAATCAATACAAACAATAATCGTTGTATAATCTGATTAAAATCAAATATAATACATTTGAACAACTCAAGGTTGATGTTAACATTAGTTCAATGTCAAATGGATGAGAAATTTGAAATTCTACATACTACAAACCAAAACTAAACTTGTGCCTGCCTATCACTCATAGGAGTTGGATCGGGTTGTGATTGTCTATAACTCATAGGAGTTCGATCAGGACATGAAATTCGATTGTGTCCTACTTTTTGACATCTACTGCATTTTTGTCTTCTACGCTGCTCTCCAATTGAAGGGATTATGTTCGTCATACGACGACTGGCTCGTAGTCTAACTAAAGGTGGCAAGATAGTCATTTCTTTGACCGATTGTGGAATTTCCCAATCTTCTTCATTGGCGATATGGTAGTTGTTTTCATCATATGCCAATTTCCAACAATCTGCTGTATATAATGGTGAGCACAATCGATGCACTACAAAATTTCTCATGTTTGCAACTGCAACTACATGCTCGCATGGCACGTGGTCCAACTGAAACTTACCGCAACTGCAAGCATTAGTACCAAAGTCCATTGTGTAATGCCTAGGACCGCTCCTCACCACGTATTTTGATTAATCAATGGGTTCAATCACTGTAAAATTCTTCGCATGCTCAATGGCTTGGCTTAATTTTGTTTCCATCACATGGGTTAAATAAGATGTACATGCTTGGGCTACCTCGCGCCTATCACAAAACCATTTATGCAATGTTTTCCAAATACTTTGAAGCAAGGGAATTATAGGAGTCTGTCAGACGTCCTTGAAAACGGAGTTGAGAGACTCTACATTGTTTGAAGTCATTATATTGTAACGGTTACCTTTGCAATGAGATCGGCCCATGTTTCAAAACTGGTTTCGCTAAGATATTCCCAACCCTTCTCATCAATTTTTTCAATTTGAGACATATGCTTGTTGAACTCTTCTATCGTATATGCCTCTGCCGCCCTCATAAAAAAAGCAAATGTCGCAGGCTTTCGAGTTGTTGTCTTTAAATTTCCCTTCATGTGGTAGATACAATGCGCATGATGTACATTTTGAAAAACATCTTTGACTGCAGTAATAATGCTCCTATGACGATCATAAATGATCACAAGTCCTTCATTGTCACCTGTCATTGCTTTCAACTCCGTAAAAAACCAAATCCATGCATTATCATTCTCATAATCAATAATAGCACACATAAGAGGATATATCTGCATATTTTCATTCTGACAAGTTACAATAATCAATGTGCCTCTATATCTTGCAGTTAAAAATGTTCAATCCACAATGATTACCAGACGCATTGTAGCATGAAATCCAATAACACAAGCCCCATACGCTAAATAGAAGTACTTAAATCGGTTTTCACTATCAAGCTCTAAAGAGTAGACTGTCGATAGATTAGCCAATTGCAAATTATGGGCATATGCACCTAGCTTTCTGTAACTATCCTCCGCTGAGCCTCTCAGGTGTGTTAAGACAACTTCTCTACACCTCCTGGCCTTTTGATAGTTTAGATTAACACCAAAATCTCGAGTAATCTTACCAATGATGTCCTTCGGTCGAAACACTTGTCTGTCCGCCAACTCTGTCGAGATATGTACTCCAATAACTCTTGATGTTGCTTGTCTATGATCAGTCATGCACATGTTATGGGGGCAAGTATGTTCAACTGTATATTTTTGGATCTGAAAAAAAAAATCACTTTCTAAGTACTTTGTTGTTCGCAAACGCCATTTGCAATTATCACCAACACAAACTAATGTGTACACAGTTTGGTTCGATTCGGTTGTTTTAAACTCAAACTTATTAGTCAATGCAAGTAAGTACACAACATCTTGAAGCTCCCTCTTGTTATTGAATACCTGACACACCTTCAAATCAATATCTTCCAGTAACACTTGTGATGTACTTCCAACTGAAGAATTCAATAAATGCTCTCTTGTGAAGTAATTGTCTTCATCTCGGTTGCCTTGACTGAACCCATCAAATCTCTATCTCGGGGGTGTAGAGTAATCGTTAGTTGCATCACATCCTCCAATTGTGTCGTTTCCCTCATTTTCTTCTTCTTCTTTAGCTTCTTCTTCATCATTATTTTGCTCTTAAACATTGTTTTCGACATACTCCATGTCACAGCTAAATTGGTTACTCTCTTCTCGGTTTCCTTCACAATTTTCTTTATGAGTTATACAAATAGGAGTAACCATGCCTAGTTGGTTAAGATTACGGACCCATTCAACTTCTTCATCTGAAGTAATTTGGACATAAACTTGTACACTCTGCCCTACTGGTGATGGAGTAAGAAATCCTAACTCTATATCATCAACTTGGTAAAGGTTTCTTACTTTAGCATACATCTCTTTAAATGAAGTTGAATTACTAATCGCAATTCCTTTTGTCTTATGTTTGTCACTAAATTTTCACTTTGATCCTTTGATATTCTCGTTATCAACAAAATATCCAAAATAAACAACTGTGACCCAAACATTAATGCCATACCTGAAAAGCAATCGAAAAGAAAATTTCATCAAATATGAGGTTGATTATATATCATACAAAATCGTTAAATAAAAATTGTCATGACAAAAATAAACATGGTAGTTCAAAAAAAGTCAAGGTATATAAAAAAAGTCATGATAGATAAAAAAATGTCATGGCAGATCAAAAAAATATCATGGTAGATAAAAAAAAATCAAGGTAGATTAAAAAAATGTAATGTTAGATAAAAAAAAGTCATGGTAGATCAAAAAAGTAAAGGTAGATCAGAAAATATCATGGTAGATCAAAAATAGGCATGTTGATAAAAAAAGGTCATGGTAGATCAAAAAAGTAAAGGTAGATCAAAAAATATAATGGTAGATCAAAAATAGGCATGATAAATAAAAAAAAAGTTATGGTTGATCAAAAAAAGTCATGGTAGATCAAAAAAGGTCATGGTTGATCAAAAGAAGACATAGTAGATCAAAAAAAGTCATGGTAGATCAAAAAATATGCATGATTGATCAGAAAAAGTCATGGTAGATCAAATAAAGACATGGCCGATAAAAAAAGTCATGGTAGATAAAAAAAAGGTCATGATTGATCAAAAAAAGACATGATAGATCAAAAAAAGTCATGATAAATAAAAAAATAGGCATGGTTGATAAAAAAAAGTCATGGTAGATCAAAAAATATGATGGTATATAAAAAAATCATGGTATATCAAAAATACCAAAGGTATAACAAAAAAAGTCATGGTAAATAAAAAAAAAATCATGATTGATCAAAAATAGGTATGGTAGATCAAAAAAATGTCAAATAAGATAAAAAAAGTCATGATAGATCACAAAATGTCATAGCAGAGTAAAAACAATCATGATAGATCAAAAAATGTTAAGGTAGATAAAAAAAAGTTATGATTGATAAAAAAAGGTCATGATATATAAAAAAATGTCAAGCTAGATAAAAAAATTGTCATGGTAGATAAAAAATAAGCATGGTTGATCAAAAAAGGTTATTGTAGATCAAAAAAAGTAAAGCTAGATTAAAAAAAATGTCATGGTAGATCAAAAATAGGCACGGTAAATCAAAAAAAAGTCATGGTAGATAAAAAAACAATGGTAGATCAAAAAATGTCAATGTAGATAAAAAAATGTCATGGTAGCGCAAAAATAGTCATGATAGATCAAAAAAAGTCATGGTAGATAAAAAAAGTCATGATAGATAAAAAAAAAAGTCATGATAGATGAAAAAATTGTCATGGTAGAGCAAAAATAATCATGGTAAATCAAAAAATTTCATGGTAGAGCAAAAATAGTCATGATAGATCAAAAAATATCAAGGTATATAAAAAAAGTTATGGTTGATCAAAAAAGGTCATGATATATCAAAAAATGTCAAGTTAGATCAAAAATTATCATGGTTGATAAAAAAAGGCCATGGTTGATAAAAAAAAAGTAAAGATAGATAAAATGATAGATCAAAAATAGGCATGATAAATCCAAAAAAGTCATTATAGATAAAAAAAAGTCATGGTAGATCAAAAAATGTTAAGGTAGATAAAAAAAGTCATGGTATATTAAAAAAATTATGGTAGATCAAAAATACCTAAGGTAGATAAAAAAAGTCATGGTAGATAAAAAATATTCATGGTTGATCAAAAAAATTCATGGTAGATCATAAAAAGTCATGATAGATCACAAAATGTCATGTTAGAGCAAAAATGTCATGATAAAGCAAAAATAGTCTTGATAGATAAAAAAATGTCAAGGTTGATAAAAAAAAGTTATGATTGAGCAAAAAATGTCATGATATATAAAAAATGTTAAGGTAGATAAAAAAAAGTTATGGTAGATCAAAAATAGACATAATTGATCAACAAAAATCATGGTTGATAAAAAAAGTCATGATAGATAAGAAAAAGTCATGGTAGATAAAAAAATATGCATGGTTGATAATAAAAAAGTCATGATAGATTAAAAAAAAAGTCATGATAGTTTTAAAAAATGTCATGGTAGATCAAAAATTGGCATGATTGATCAAAAAAGGTTATGGTGGATCAAAAAAGGTTATAGTGGATCAAAAAAGGTTATGGCGGATCAAAAAAGGTTATGGCGGATCAAAAAATATCATGATAAATAAAAAAAATCACAATAGATCAAAAAATGTCAAGGTAGATAGAAAAATGTCATGATAGATAAAAAAATGTCATGGTAGATTATAAATAGTCATGATAAATAAAAAAAATGTTATGATAGAACAAAAATAGACATGTAGATAAAAAACAGTCATGGTAGATAAACAATACCAATGGTTGATCAAAAAAGGCCATGATAGATCAAAAAATGTCATAGTAGATTTAAAAAAGTTATGGTAGATAAAAAAAAAGCATGATTGATCAAAAATAGGCATGGTAGATCAAAAAATGATGATAGATAAAAAATAGTCAATGTTGATAAAAAATCGGCAAGGTCGATCAAAAATAGACAAGTTTGATTATAATTATACATGGTCTAGTAAAATTGACAAATATTGATCAAAACTACTAAAGGACTATTAAAAGTGTCCACCGTTGATCACAAATATGTAAGGTTGTTCAAAAATACTCTACATTGATCAAATATAATCAAAGTTGCTTAAAATTATACAAGGTCTAATAAACTATTAAATGTCTACTAAAATAGGCAAAACAGAAGTTATTCGGTTGCCTCAACCGAATAATTTCACAATTGTTCGGTCCAGGTAACCGAATCATTGTTATCAACATTGTTGTTGTTGTTTGTAGCATTGTTATCAACATTGTTGTTATTATTTGCAGCATTGCATTTCATCAAAATTAAAAATAATCGAACTTTCATAAATATAACAAATTTGCTGCATTGCATATAACAGCAAAACAAAATAATATGTTCACCGGAATTTTTCAACTAACCACAATGATTGATTTGTCAATCGGTAAAATGATGGAAGGAATTCAAGAGATAAAGTAATACGAGTTGCAATAGAGAGAAAGAATAATTCGTAAGATAGTTTGCACTAGTAATGATATAATGAACAAAAGAGGAAGAATACAATGATAAACTAATACGACAAATAAGAATATGTATTTTTTATGTTCTCAGTCCTGAATTGGATTTGAGGATAGTATAGATATTTCACAAAATAATCATTTTGGTTAATTTTATAAGATAAAAGAGGGTTATAGACAATTTATCAAAAAAAAAAATTATATAAGATAATTCTTTTTGAGTAGGTTAGTTTTGTTTTTGTGAGCGGTTAATAAATTATCCCCGAATACCGAAGTGAAGCTCAATCCCGTCGAAGTGAAGCGATAGGTTTCGAGTCTCGAGCCTATCAGGTAAGTCCCGTCGACTTTTTTCAAGTTTTTCTTCGGTTCTTCTTTGATTCCTTCTTCTGGTTCTGGTGCAATTTTGTGAAGGAAGAGTTTTCTTCCTTTGATTTTCTGACTTCTCTCTTCCTTCACTGTGCTACTATGATTGTGTGAGTCTGTGAGTCTGTAACACGCACTCTGTTTTTTCATCTCCCTCGCAGAGAGGCCATCACTCACAAGGGAACGCCGTCACTCACAGCGTGCGTTTCCACTGCCGCCTCCACCATCGTGTCCGCCGTAAGCCATCCTTCAAGGTTCGTCTACAAGCTTATTATTTAAAGAGGATACAATATTGAATTTACTTGTCAGAATGTCATATCGATGACTCTAATTTTGTTGTTTTCTTGCCTTTTAGCTATGTGAATTTGTTTCAATTTATAAAAAAAGTTGTTGTGTTGTGACGATTTAGGAAAGTAATTTTAAGCTTTGAGTATTTAAAAGTTGATTGTTGCTTGGTCTTTGATGGTAAGAAATTAAATGTAGCAAAGAATCAGAAACTAGCAAAAAATTGTCAAAAGGGGAACACGAATGTAGACAGAGGAAAGAAATTCTTAGAAATAGATAGTGAACACCAGGGTGCAAAGCCAGGAACTTGTAATAGTCTCGTTGTCCTAAATAGTGCTACTAAGTCACTAGCTGTAAAGAGAAAAACAGGAATAGTAGCACTACACTGCTATCAAAATGCACTACCGCTACTTGGAAAAGTGGGTTTTGCAAATAGGTACAAGTTAATCCTTGTAGTTTAAGGCTCTGTGAGAATCTGAAATCGTCACCAACAATGATTGGTTTCCATTAATGGACACAACTTGATTAATCTAATGAGTCACCACCTACATTTCAATTCTAAGGCCAATGTGAGGAAAACCGAGTCTTATTTGGGTTTGGGGGTTAGGTTAAGAGACCGGAAGGTGTTATGCACCTGTCTTGCCCAATCTATTGTTGTCGGTCTTGTTTGGTGGTGTTGATCTAATCAATTCCTACATGACTACATCTATTATATTATATTGAGTAACAATTAATTAACTAAATATTATCTACAACAAATAAAAGTGGTCAATATTGACCAATATTGGATCGTTGAGAAATTAATGCAGTTTGGGTCGAGATGAAACTATGTCTTCCCTAATCCTTTTATTGTTTGAGTTCAAAAGTATAAAATATTTTTACTCAAGTCACATTATTGTGATATACAAGATTGTTTATTTAAGCAAATTATAGTGGGGACACACTAATGCAATGAAACATGTAAAGTTGTAATTAAAAGATGAAAAATATTATTTAACACAAATTCAATAAGAATTATGACGTTTGACATGATGACAATCGGTTTCAAAAGAAAATAAGACGAAATTCGAAATACTAATATCAAACAATTATTCATGCAAAGCCATCTTGTTATGATACAGATGATAATTATAAGAAATTCAAACAATTGAATAAAATTAAAATTAAGAAACTAAAAAATTTAAGCTGTAGCATTAATTTTGACAAAGAGGAAAGAAGGGGAGGACAGGGGTTGAACTTCAATTCTCAAGCTTAATTATGGATATCTGAATTATATCTTGGAACATGAAGGCAAGTGGTACAAGCAGCCCTAAGGAGGTGGAAACCTCAGGTGATTTGTCTCTAAGAAACGAAGTTAGAGAAGTTTGATAGAAGATTAGTTATGAGTGTGGGAGGCAATAAATGGTCTCAGTGGGAACAGTTGGAGGCAGTAGGGGCAGCTGGTGGTATTTTAGTGATTTGGGACAGTAGAGTTATCACTCAGGTAGGGGGTAGGAGCTATGCCTGGTGTCCATTCAATCTCTTGCTTGTTTCAAGGGGTGTTAGATGATTCCAGATGGATTTTCTTAGGGTCTATGAACATGTGTAGATGCACATCGAAGAGGCCTGTGGGATGAGCTCTGAGGAGTTTATTCTATATGGTGACTTCCATGGTGCATTGGAGGTGATTTAAAATTTAAATGTTATTAGATTTCCGCATGAACGATCTGGGTCTAAGGGCTTTTCGCCAGCTATGATGGAGTTCAATGAATTTATCAACATGGAATTGGTGGATTTGCCTCTAGAAGGGGGTAGTGTTACGTGGTCAAGAAACATAGATGGTTTACAGTGCTCAAGAATTGATAGATCCTTGGTGAACTTGGGATGGGTAGAACGTTATGGGGATCTTTCTCACTTCCAAAGGTGGTCTCGGATCATGTTCCTCTTCGGTTGGAATGTGGAAAAGTGATTAAAGGAAAGTCCCCCTTTCGTTTTGAGAATATGTGGTTGGATCACTAGGGCTTCTTGGAGTGGTTGAAGGAGATCTGGCAGAATTACCCGGAAGAGGGTAACCCTTGTTTCTGTCTTGCAAGGAAACTAAAATGCTTAAAAGAGGATTTGAAAAAATGAAACCGTGAGGTTTTTGGGGATATCAACGCAAGATTGACAGAGTTCATGGAGGAAATCAGATTGTTGGATGAAAAGGAAGGGGAGTGTGTCCTAAGTAGCTAGGATTCCGAGTGTCGAGCTGCATTAAAATTAGAAATGCAGAGGTTACTTAGAAGAGAGGAAGTCTGTTGGAGACAAAAATCCCGAGTCTTATGGTTGAAAGAGGGGGATAGAAACACGGTTTTTTCATAGGATGGCAAAAATTCACAAGCAAGCTTATAAGATCAGATAGATTCGAATTAAGGGAGTTTTATTGGAAGACTTAGTGGAGTTTCGAGAAGGCATTACAGGTTTTTATGAAGATCTTTACACGAAGAAAAGTGGGTGGCATCCTAAGTTAGAGGAAATTTCTTTCAAGTCGCTTATGAAGGAGGATAGGAATTCTCTAGAACTTCCATTCTCAGAAGAATTGGTCCTGTTAGTTGTGAGAAGCATGAAAGGTGACAAATCCCCATGACCAGATGGGTTCACTATGGCTTTTTTTCAACGTTGCAGGGAGGTGATTAAGGATGATTTTATGAAGGTGTTCCAATTCTTTCACACACATAAGAGATTTGAAAAGAGCCTTAATGCGACTTTTATTGCATTGATTCCGAAAAGATTTGGAGCGGAGGACATTAAAGATTTTAGACCCATTAGCTTGATTAGAGGGGTGTATAAAATCTTTGCGATGGTACTCTCTGCTAGAATCAGAAAGGTGATAGGAAAATTAATATCTGAGTCCCAACATGTGTTTGTGGGGGGGAAGGCAAATCACAAAGGCAATCATGATTGCTAATGAGTTAGTGGATTTTGAGATTGAGAAGTGGTGAAATGGGTTTACTTCGCAAGCTTGACATAGAGAAGGCATTTGATCATGTGAGTTTGGGTGTTTTTGGATTATATGTTGAGCAGAATGGGTTTTGGTAATCGCTGGAGAGAATGGATCTTGTTTTGTACTTCATCATTGAAGTTCTCGGCCTTGGTAAACGGGGAGGCAACAGGGTTCTTCTCTTGTTCAAGAGGGCTGCGACAAGGTGACCCTCCCTCACCATTTCTCTTTATTATAGTGATGGAAGCGTTTAGCAGAATGCTGGATGCATCAGTGGCGAAGGGGCTGATTCGAGGCTTTCAAGTGGGCAGAAACAATATATCAGAGGTGAGGGTTTCACACCTTTTCTTTGCGGATGATACGTTGATATTTTGTGGAGCTCAGCCTTCCCAGTTGGGGTTTCATGGCTAGTGCTGCTCTTTTTTCAAGCTGCTTTGGGGCAGAAAATTAACATTCAAAGGAGTGAACTTTACCCCGTCGATAATGTGGAGAAGGTCGAATCGCTGGCAACTTTTTTTGGGTGCAAGGTTGGGAATCTCCCCACGTCTTATTTGGGAGCTCTCCTGGTAAGAGCAAAGATATTTGGGGTCCGGTGATACAGATATTACATAGACTGGCAGGTTGGAAGAAACAATACTTGTCTAAAGGAGGGAGACTCACTCTAATTAAGAGTACTCTTTCTAATCTTCCGACTTATTTTATGTCTATTTTTGAAATTTCGTCGTCGGTGGCTAGGAGATTAGAGAAGATGGAAAGAGTCTTTCTGTGGGAAGGTTAGATGGAAGAGATAAAATACCACTTGGTTAACTGGGGGTTGGTATGCTCTAATATTAAATGTGGGGGGCTAGGGATTAAAAGGCTCAAGAGTTTCAACTCGGCCCTGCTGGGTAAATGGCTGTGGAATTATCTGAATAAGGACAAGGCCCTGTGGAAGGAAGTGGTGGTGGGCAAGTATGGGGTTGGTAATCAAGCGTGGATTCCGGAGGAGGTTCGGATGACATCTGGGACAGCCGTTTGGAAAGGTGTCAGGAGCAAATGGGGTATATTTGAACAATTATTATCTTTTGAAATAGGCAAAGGGGAATCTGTCCGTTTTTGGATTGATAAGTGGTGTGGAAATGAGGAGTTGAGGAGAGCTTTTCCCTCATTGTTTAATATAGTGGTGAATAAGGAAGAAAGGGTTAGTGCTGTAATGAGTAAAGAGGATGGTCATGTTAGATGGAATCTCTTCTTTCGAAGAAATTTGCAAGATTGGGAAGCTAATCCACTTGAGCGTCTTTTGGCCTTGTTGTATATTAATGTGACAAATGAAGATAAAATTCTGTGGGAAGGGGGAGGAACATATCTTTCTCGGTCAGATCTTTTTATGAGAAATTGACGAATATTAGTAGGCCCTTTCCATGGAAGACAGTTTGGAAATCTAAAGCTCCAGCCAGTGTGTGTTTCTTCATGTGGGAAGCTACCAAGGAAGCCATTTTAACAGGGGATAATTTAAGGTGCAGAAGGAAAATTTATGTGAACCGGTGCTTTATGTGCTAGGGAGATGAGGAGAATGTTAATCATTTATTGTTGCACTGCCCGGTTGCTAGAGAATTATGAGATTTCTTATTTAATTTGTTCCAAGTGTCTTGGGTGATGCCAAGATCAGTGGAGGAGTTATTGAGAAGCTGGTCACTCTATAAGAGGAGAAGGAATGCTTTCTGGGAGGCTACCCCGCTTGCCGTGTGCTGGTTGGTGTGGAAGGAACGAAATGGCAGGGTGTTTGATAATGTAGAAAATTGCATTGACAAGTTGAAGGTTTCACTGCTACAAACCTTATTTTTCTGGTGTGGTGAATGAATCTCGATGGGAATCACTATCACCCCTTTTGTAGAATTCGTGAATAGTATATCTCTTTGATAGTAGTTTTGTTTTTATACATCGTGTGCACATAGGATGCGTGAGTCGTGACTTGATTTGGCGCTAATCAATATATTTTTACTTACAAAAAAGAAGAGAAAAAGAAACTAGTAAGACAACAAAAATAATAAATCTTAGTTTATTAATTTTATGTGCATGCTTTGCTGTGTGTATTCACAGTGTGTTGTTTTGTACGATGACGATACGAAGTGATGTGTTTGATGTTCGCTGTGTCAGTGGAGATTAACATGGAGTATGGGTTTTTGGATTGGTGTGCATTACTTGCAAGTGCATGGAAGAGAGAAAAATCAGTCACATACTTAGGGGCACTGCCAGGAGTGAGGATGGAGGAGTTTGATTATTGCTGTTGTTAAAATAGAAGAAAGAGGAGGTGGTGTGCTGACCAAGGCTGATCAAGACTTGGGGCTGCCGGTGTTGTGTTGGAAGGAAAAGGTTTTGCGCAGTTTTTTATGAGTGGTCGTGCTGTAGCTGCCGAGTGGAGGAGAGAAAGAGTGATGGTGCTGTGTTGCTAGTGTCACTGTTGCCGAGAGAGAGTGGGCCTCGTCTTTTAAGATAGAGAGGTAGAGAAAGAGTCATTTATTTCATCTGTGAAGGGAGGATAGTCTGTCAACAAAGGAGGGAGAAGGGGAATGCCGTATTGGGTTACTTTTGTCCTAGGTTCAACTGTGACAGTTACAATCCAAATAAAACTAAATAATAATAAGCTTTAACTAAACAAAAGTAAAACTGAAATAAATAAAGTTTTTTTATTTTTCTTTTTTAAATAAAATAAATAAAAGCTAAGAAAATCGTTCTCTTGTTTTCTTTTTCTAAATTAATACTCACAAAAAATTAGTAAACAAAAAAATGAATAAAATAAGATAAAATACTAAGAAAGTTATGCTAATTACTAAACGAAAAATATTAATAAAAACTAAACAAAGATCTAGAATGGGGGTATCCAGGCTCTAGAATTTTGCTTTGAGGTTCATAAATAAAGGCTACATACAAAGATCTCTTAATCTCAAAGGACAAATTAAGATGAAATGTGTGATGGAGTGGTGAGCGTGCTTTCAGCTTGCTGTATTCTCTACATTTCTGCAGAGCGCATGTAGAATCTTGTTGTTACTAATTGCAGGATATTTGGTTAGGAGCTGTCAGTATAAATGTATGAATGTCCTCTTTATGTATACTCGGTTTACCAATTCAACTCATCCTTTGTCCTTGGTTTCAGACTACATGGGGTTGGCTACAGTAGTCTTTTTTCAATACATGATTTTGTCCATAGCTAGATTTTTTGTTGAACCGCACTGTGTCATATGCTTCTTGAGTTCTTGATGATATCATAGTTGTCAAAGTCAAGAGGTGCCAAAAAGGCGATACGTCTAAATTTGAGGCGAGGCGCCAAAAAGGCGCTCATGGAAAAAATACTTGGGAAAAATACATATAAGTATATAACTTAACAAATATCAACAAAACATGTTATAAGTGAGCATAGTACATGAAACTAAGTGTTGGAAAACTAGTGTTTTTAAGTGAAGTAAATTGAGGCTTTCAGGCATTAATTTATTTTAGAGTTATTTATGTAATGACTAGGGTAATTGTGAAATTATGTTCTTCTCCATGAATACATAAGAATACTATATTTATTTGTCGAATTTGGGTTTCGGATGAATAAGTTATAGATGTTTAAAGTATGGCATTGGAAGTGTTGGAAGTGGGTTATCCCACATTGTAAAAATACGAAAGGTTTGAATGGTTTATATACAAAGGCTCCCTTGTGTTGGGTAAGCTTGTATAGAAAGACCTATCCCTCCCGCGCCCGCAGGGGGGGTGTGAATCAAGATCCAATTTGCCTTGGGTCGGCTTACTTGTGTGCCCGCACATGCGGACACGAATGTCGGACCAAATTGTGCTATCTTGACAAGTCCACCTTTTATTTTATTTTTTTAATTCTAAAACATACAAAAAAAGGCCTATTCCTCCCGCGCCTGCAAGGGGGGTGCGAATCAAGATCCAATTTGCCTTGGGTCGGCTTACTTGTGTGCCCGCCGCACATGCGGACACGAATGTCGGACCAAATTGTGCTATCTTGTGAGCGCCTGTTCACCGCCTCTCGCCTTTCAAAAAGGCGTCGCCTTTTCCTCGCCTCGCCTCGAACACTTGAGTCGCTACAGCTTTGCCTTAGGCGCTCGCCTTTGACAACTACGGATGGTATATATCCATATTTATCTAGTCGAGGACAATAAAGGCTAATTTATTGCTATATAAGTTGGAGCAAATTGCCCTTATGATTACTTGATCTATTTTTCGAAGTTGAATGGTTCTTGCATTTGTATGTCCTCCCAATTCTTTCAGTGAAAGCTTTCTTTTTGTTCAGATTAGAGCCTTTAGATCTTTTGCAGGGGCCATCATAGTAAATTACTCCCTCCGTTCCTGCAAAAAGTCTTCGCTTGAAAGACAAATTTTTAAGAAAATGACACTTTTAGTAGTCTATTAGTAATAAAATGACACTTTTATGCCTTAATTATTGAAAGTGGACTCTTTAAGTGAAACATCCCAAAATGAAATAGTGTACTCTTTGCCGAAACGGAGGTAGTAGTAATCTGATCTCAACCTACTTATTTCATGTTTATTCGGTGTCAGTCGCCTTTTCCTCGCCTCACGCACATCGCCTCGCCTCGAACACTTGAGTCGCTACAGCTTTGCCTTAGGCGCTCGCCTTTGACAACTACGGATGGTATATATCCATATTTATCTAGTCGAGGACAATAAAGGCTAATTTATTGCTATATAAGTTGGAGCAAATTGCCCTTATGATTACTTGATCTATTTTTCGAAGTTGAATGGTTCTTGCATTTGTATGTCCTCCCAATTCTTTCAGTGAAAGCTTTCTTTTTGTTCAGATTAGAGCCTTTAGATCTTTTGCAGGGGCCATCATAGTAAATTACTCCCTCCGTTCCAGGCAAAAAGTCTTCGTTTGAAAGACAAATTTTTTAAGAAAATGACACTTTTAGTAGTCTATTAGTAATAAAATGACACTTTTATGCCTTAATTATTGAAAGTGGACTCTTTAAGTGAAACATCCCAAAATGAAATAGTGTACTCTTTGCCCGAAACGGAGGTAGTAGTAATCTGATCTCAACCTACTTATTTCATGTTTATTCGGTGTCAGTTGCTTTCATGACATGAAGCAATGACACTATTAACACTATACTCTAAACTGAAGATGATTGTGAAGTTTCTATAGCATCCCTAAAGTAACTTTCACCCATGTACTATTTTTATTCTAAACAATTGCGTATACTGTTATTATTGTTTTTTCAGGAAATTTCCTGCAAGATTGATTGGAGTCTATACTGTGGTGTTCCATGCAGTGAGAAATGGGGAGTGACTTGAAGACTTGGGTGTCAGATAGATTGATGTCCCTTTTGGGATACTCACAACCCACAGTTGTTCAATATGTCATTAGTCTATGTAAGTGAACTTGTACACCATGGGCATAAACCATAAGCATATGCATGATGACATTTGCATTGCAACAAAATGTGTAGTTATTGACTGTTAGTATTTTGGTTGGTTATAGGCTATGTCATTGACTATGTTTATCTCATTGCAGCAAAGAAGGCTTCTTCATCTTCTGATATTCTGGGTAGACTTAAAGATATGGGTGTGTCATCTACAAATGAAACACGCATATTTGCTGAAGAGATATTTGCAAAAGTTGGGCGAAAGAGTTCTGGAGTAAATGTGAGTTTTCTACTAGGAACTTCACTGACTGTAGAAGCTTATACACCTTTATAAAGCTTGTTTGTAATATAAGTTTTTATTTTTTTCCCTTTTCTGAAATTACATTTTTTCATTGCATATTCTTTATTTATTTGGCATTTTTCTAGCTTTATCAACAACAAGAAAAGGAGGCAGCAATGCTAGTTAGGAAACAAAGGACATACAAACTTTTGGAGGCCGAAGATGATGATGCTGTTGGAGGTACCGCTCCAAGTATTACTGTTTCAGTAGCTTCTCGGTCCAGAAAAGTGGATAAACATGAGAAACGTTTCAGAAAGAAGAATGAAAATCAAGAAGATGAAGATGATGAGGCACAGTGCTTGTACTCTTATTGATACAATTCGATTTTGTTTTTATGGTAAGCTCTGTATTGGTGCTTCTTGTAATGACTTTTTACTTTTATTTTGACTGAATGTGGTGACACAGGTGGTTGTAAATTCGGAAGAAGTAAGACGAGTTAAACAGAGGACTTCCAAGGATGATGATGATGATGATTCTGAGGTATGCCTCTAGTGTTTATAGAATTTTATATATGTATATATGTGTGTGTGTGTGTGTTTGTCTATATCATATTGTTTTAGTGGGTAGGAGAATCATGGTGCAATATAGTTTCCAAACTTATAGGATTTGATTCTGTATGATGTATGATGTTGCTGTCCATCTTGTGGAAGTCAAGGTCATGTCTATTTCTTTATGTTATTAGTGTTCTCTATCCTAATTTGCGTGTATGTTGTTCTCCTTGGTTGCAGTCTGAAGAAGAAAGATTACGAGACCAGAGGGAGAGAGAGGAGTTAGAGCGTCATCTAAGAGAAAAAGATGCTGCAGGGACGAGGAAGGTACAAGTTGATTCAAAATGGTGCTTTGACCTTTTGCTTTGAAATTCACTGTTAATTTTGGTCTATTTGGCTTGTGTTAACCATTGAAGATCCCCTTCAATGATTGCACCTGGAGTACCAAGTGTTTCCAATTTATGTTCGATCTCTGTAGGTTTTATGACTAGTAAGGTTCATCAAGGCATTTTTCTTGCCACAGATGTAGATGCGCAGGTGTAACTTTTTATCACTTTTATCTGTTGTTATTGGTGGCGGTGTTAGCTGAGGATATAGTGCACTTCTAATTCGAAATCCTAACTTGCAGAAGGTTTTACTTCTACTAGTTCAAATAATCCATCCGCTAACCTTTAAATCACATCAAAATTTAGTTATAAACGAATATGCTTGTCTTTTATTTCTACTTTGTGCGCAGGGGGGGATTACTAGAAATTTTTGCATTATCTGCAGCGTTTGGTGACACGATTAGCGGAGGATATATAATTCTTATAATTCGAAGTCCAAAGTTATACTAGGTTTTCTCCTTCTACCTCAAATAATTCAGCCTTGTGCCCTTAAAACGCATCAAACTATGTGCACAAACAATTCTGCTTATTTGAGGTTTATTAGTATGTATAGGTGTTATCTGTAGTGGTTGGTACAAGATGCTGTAGGTTTTACACTTTCACTTGAACTAGCTCAAATAATTCTTCCTTGTACTCCTAAATCACATTATATTCTATATACTCACCATCATGATTACTTTTAATTTGGCCATTATTGAATGAGCTCCTCATTTGGTCTTTGGCGTGGATAGTTGCAGGCTTGCAGCCCCATTTATCTGTTTATTTTTTCTTCAAACAATTCATTCAGGGCATTTCATTTAGGCTATGTTCTTTCTTTCACAGACAATGTAAAAAAATCGTTTAATGCAAACCTTCTACTTGAAGAATATTGAAGTAATTTTTCATGAGAAAAATAAGAAAGAAGAGCAGAGCATTTTGTGAAGACAAGTTGCACTCTAATCCCAAGTCAGGAGTAGAATTTGTCTATATTGGTTGACCTGTATAATATCTTGATTGGCCTTATAATCCACATGCTACCAAACAAAAGAAAAGGTTAAAGCATTTTCATGAAGTCAGCTTTTATGAAACAAAAGGAACCTGAAATTGTTTTCAAGGCAGTCTTAACTACTGGCCTTAATCAACCTTTACATAAGTCTCATTTGAATGCTTACTGAATGCATAGGTTGCTTCAGCTCTATGATTTCTAATGCTGCATAATTTTGTTCCTTGATAATTCTCATGTTTGCCTATGTTTGTTCAGAATAGTATATATTTTGCATGTCTCTGATGTAACAATCCATTGTGATTCTAATATACCTCTCTTGTCTTCATTTTGTTCTTATTGACAGTTGACAGAGCAGAAGTTATCAAAGAAGGAGGAAGGTATGTCACTTAAAGATTTGTACATGTAATTGTTTATCTATCATGTGTATATGTTTCAAAGGGGTCTTGTGACTTTTCTCTGACACTTGTTTACAAAACAGAAGAAGCGATTCGGAGATCTAACGCTTTGGAGGAGGATGACATTGGAGCTCTAAGGTTTGTACAGATACCTTTTCATCCACTTCATTCCCAGTCATGCATTACTGATGATTTTTCTGTTTGCTGCTACTCCCTCTCTTTATGAGTAACTTTATGAAATGTACTATACTTCAGATTAGCTATGAAAGGAGTTTGAGGGCACTACAGTTATGCCGTAGTGCATGGCCTGTTAGGATTTTAGGTTGGTTTGCTTGAAGAAATTGCGTGTACAAACTGGAGAACTCTATGGAGAATCTTGATGTGGCCATGTTATTGTTCTAGTGTGACGGAGTATTTGGGTGGTTATATGGGCCATGCTTACATGTCTTCAGTCTAGTTCTTATCACAGGCATGGTCTTGTGAAGGTTTTCTCTTCACTAGTGGTAAGGTCATTTGAAAGGAGACAAAATTCTGTCCTCCTATTAGCTTCAAGATGTATGCTCCTATTTGGATGTTAACACTTAACAGGTGGTCCCGAGAGGGAGTCCTAGCTTTTTGTTGGTGAATCTTGGGTTTGGAGAATGCCTACCACCACTGCAATTTTATGTGCTGTGGAGTCCATTCTTATTTCCTGAGGTTGATGGAATGGAAGCAGTTGAGATATGTTTGAGGTGATACTTGGCACTTATTGGTTTGCTGATTGACGTCTCTGTCTACTTATCTACGAAAGAATTAGATAATGTTGCAGCTTATTTACTTTGGGAGGAAGGATTCCTTTGTATATTGTAATATGGCATTTGGATTTACCCCTTAGGATATAATAACGTTGCTTTACATTTTTGTTTCTTTCTTGTTTGATGTTTGTTGTGTTGCAAACTATGTTTGATTCCTTGATGTACTCCATTTTTTTTTGATAAATAAGTATAGTATAAATATGAATGAGCGTCAAATAAGGTGACGTGTCCTATGTACACAGAAAGTATACAAAATAAAACCTCCACTAATCATAAGACAAGTTATGCACAAATAATAAAAGGACTAATTCCTTGCGACGCCTCCTCATAACCCCCAAAAGACAAAAGATGGAGAGACTGATTCTTGAGATCATTGATGCTCCTCTCTTCGGGCACGTTTTTATATTGATTTTTACCTGTCTTCCTCTGTGGGTGTCATTGCCTCTCATTGAGTTATTATCTCTGTTATCTGCCACGTTTAATATGTAAGAAGCCTTCTAAGTGATTTCGAAACAGTTTATTTAATAATTTCTGAGGTCTGGTGTGATGTGATAGCCAAGTGTATGTACCATTAAAGTTTTTCTATCAGTTAAAGATGACCTAGTGGAAATAGCAGTATTAGGTACTAACCACGTTGAAGGAAGAAGGTCCATAGCCTGTCTACTATCACGGTAAAGGTTCTATGGCTGTTTTTTAGCATTAAAACTGAAGGGATAGGAGACATGGTCAAAAGTTCTAGTTGAATCCTTTGGGGCTAAGATCAGATACAGTACCTGTCAGTTCTGATTGTAAATTCTTGCTGTTCTCTTCACTTTTTTTTGTTACATTTCTAGTACCCTATATATATATATATATATATATATATATATATATATATTGAAATCTATGCTTGTTTGTTTTCTTATCCTTTTCCAGGAAAGTTTCAAGGCAAGAGTATTTAAAAAAAAGGGAGCAGAAAAAATTGGAGGAAATAAGGTACTGTGGAAGATCAAAATTATAGTAACAGTTGACTTGTTCCATATTCATCCATACTCTTAACTTTTTCACTCACGTTCATATAATTTCAGAGATGATATCGAAGATGAGCAGTATCTCTTTGATGGTGTTCAATTAACTGAAGCAGAAAAACGTGAGCTCAGGTAGGTATACCTAGAATCTTTTTTTGTATCTGCACTTCTAAAATTTAGAGGCTTGTTTGACTAGTCCATTAGCACTTGTTTCTGTACAGCATTGTAGTTTTTTGGCTTGAACTATCTAGTTTGTCCTTTCCCTACACGTTTCGTCTTTTTATAAGCCTTTCCTCCTTAAAATTGAGTTTTTTTGTTTTTGTTTTTGCTTTATATGCTCTAATGTTGGGCAAGAGAGAATGCTTAGTCATGACCCTTAGTCATGTTTTTTTCTTTTTTATTTATTTATAATCAGATTTTCCTTCCATAAACTTGAATGCTTCTTTTTCCATTCTTTTATATGCTACCATTTGTTTGTCAAGAGATGAAATCACATCATATGTAAGTTTACTGCTTAGACGATTGGCTCAATGAGTCACTGGTCAAGTTTCTGTCTATGCCACTTCAAATTCTATCTTAGAGCTAAGCCTATTCCGTGGTTTGCTCCTATTCTACAGTCAGGCAACTCAAGAAACAGAATTGTATCTGGTGGACAGCATTATTGACAGTCCACCTTGTTAACTAATTTAATGCCACATAAAAAGTTAAACAAGTTCGATGAGTGACAGTCGGCTCAATGAAGTCACTGATTAAATATCGGTCATTTCCCCTTGCATAATATAATCCTAGAACAAAGCTCTGCTTTCTGGTTTGTATGCCTCTGCCGCAAACTTATCAAAAAGCAAGAAGATATGCCTATGCCACAATATTTTGCTACTAAAGAAAAACTGACTTACAGGGTTTTGTTTTTTCTCATTATCCTCTATGATAAACTGTGGCACTTGTATTTTTTTGGCACTTGTTCTGAAAGTCTACCTTGTTATATCAGAATAAAATAAAAGAAAAAAAATTAAAAATTCAGATTCACTTTGCAGCAACACATTCTATTTCTGAAGTACCATTATTTGATGATTAGACATGAAAATGTGCTTTAGTATCATTGATTTCTTGCAAAAACTTAGTGTGATTGGTTTTATTTTGAGATGAGTAGATGCAAATTCCTATGACATGAATCAGTAATAAGCCTTGTATTTTGGCACAGATACAAGAAACAAATTTATGATCTCGTTAAGAAGCGGTCGGAAGAGGATGATAACCTTAACGAGGTAATCATTTATTCTTTGACATCCTGTTGAAATTTGATTATTTACTTAACCTGCTTTTCTTCATTTCACTATTTATGTCTAAACAAGTCTTAAAAACAGTAGTTGATGTTATAATTATGTTGGTATATATTAGTCGTAATTTTTTTTTTAATTTTATGTTTTCTTTTGATCAATTTGTGGAATGTTAGTATATCTTTTTTATTTTACTTCTGTCTGTATTCACCAATGTCTGAATGCAAATGTGATGTTCTAATACTATTGATGCAAGAGTACAGCCTTCTTCCTCTTCTTTTCTTTTTCTATTAGCAATATATATATATATATATATATATTTTTTTTTTTTGATAAGTAAAGTATAAGTATTATTAACAAGCGTCAAAAAAGGAGACGCTAACTTGTACACTGGAAGTATACATGCACTAAACTACAAACCAAAAGACCCCAACCTAATTACAAAAAGGATCCTCTAAAGTTGGGTCAACAGATAAGCACCAGAATCTCAAGTACAAGTGAAAAGACTTTTTGATTCCTACAGGATCAGATTCAAAGTTCTCAAAGGCCCTTCTATTCCTCTCTTTCCAGATGGTCCACCAAATAGCTGAGGGGGCATACTTCCAAAAATTACTCCTATTCCGGGTAAAGGAAGGCCAACCCCGAAGCGTATCAATAACAGTCCTGGGCATAACCCATCGGGCAGGATCTTCCTCTTCACTTTTCACATGTAGCAGAGCAAGAAAAAAGTACACTAGGAGTTACAACCAAAGAACCTATCCACTAAATCCAATTAAGACGAAGTTCAACCCCTGATTCCACCACCATGTATGAGATCCTTTAGAGATCCAAAGTGCCATTAGAATACACACCCTTTTTTAGGCACATTGAATGAACAGTAGATTAACATCGATTAACATATGTCAAACCCCGAGATCTCAAATTTTCCCCCGTCAATATGACACCCCTGGCTGCTTCCCAAACAAAAAAAGCTACCCTATCGGGGATTTTTTGTTTCCATATTACCTTCCAAGGGAATGAACTTTTTTCCTTCTCAATCAACTTCGAGTAGAAAGATCTAACAGAAAACAATCTGTTACTAGATGCCTCCCATATAATTTTATCTTCACTCAAAGCCTGTCTCTTGTAACCCTGGAGCAAATCCATGAACTGTACTGCCTCGTCAATCTCCCAGTCATGCAGATTCCTGCGAAAAACAGGACTCCATAAATCTGTACCCCCTTGATTGACCACCAAAGAACTCACCATTTCCTCCTTATTAACTGCCATGTTGTAAAGATTAGGAAACATCAGCTGCAAGGTATTTGTACCACACCAAAAATCCTTCCAGAACCTGATTTGATTCCCTTGCCCTACCTCGAATTTGATGAACCTGATGACTGCATTCCATACTCCCGTAATTCCTTTCCAGACGCTAGTGCCGTGAGAGATCAGAACTTTCTTTGGGAACCAAAAATGATCACCCGCTCCATATTTGCTCACCACTAACCTCCTCCATAATGCCTCTTTATCCACTAAAAACTTCCAAAGCCACTTGCCCAACAGAGCCTTGTTGAACAATCTGAGGTTTTTAACTCCAAGACCCCCATTCTCCTTGTTAGAACACACAGATTCCCACTCAACTAGATGATAATTCCCCTTCTCCTTGTCTCCTTCCCATAGGAAATCTCTTTCTAACTTTTCAAGCCTTTTTAAAACTGAGACAGGGGCCATAAACACCGACAGGAAATAAGTGGGAAGATTAGAAAGAGTACTCTTAATGAGAGTAAGTCTTCCTGCCTTGGATAAGAACCGTCTTTTCCACCCTGCCAACCGCCTTTCAAATCTGTCCAAAACTGAATTCCACACGTTTCTGTTCTTGAAAGACGAACCAAGAGGTAATCCTAGGTATGAAGTAGGAAGATTAGAGACTTTGCAGCCGAAGAACGAAGCTAAAGCCTCCGCATTATCCACTCCACCTATGGGAATTAACTCACATTTCGACACATTAGTCTTCAAGCCCGAAAGATCTTGGAAAATCAGCAAAAGGAGACGAAGGCAGCCCAACTGATCACTGTCTGCATCACAGCAAACTAAAGTATCATCGGCAAAAAGGAGATGAGAAATAGAGACACCCCGACCATGATCATTACCCACCTCAAAGCCCTTAATAAATCCTCCTGCGACTGCCTTATCAATGAGGCGACTGAGGGCCTCCATTACCACAATGAAAAGGAATGGAGAAAGAGGATCCCCTTGACGCAAACCTCTCGAGCTGGAGAAAAAACCTTCAGGCTGACCGTTGATAAGAACCGAAAACCTGACTGTAGAAATGCAGAATAGAATCCACTTCTTCCATTTTTCACCGAATCCCATTTTATCCAAAATATGAATCAGAAATTCCCATCTGACATGATCGTAGGCCTTCTCCACGTCCAGCTTGCACAGAATCCCTGGCACTCCACTCCGCACCCTCGAATCAACCACTTCATTTGCTATCAAAGCTGCTTCCAGAATCTGACGATCACCCACAAAAGCATGCTGCGAATCTGAAATTACTTTGCCTATCACTTTCCTCATTCTGTTGGACAGAACCTTGGAGATCAGCTTATATACACTGCCAATAAGACTTATGGGCCTGAAGTCTTTGAACTCCTCAGCCCCTTTCTTTTTGGGAATAAGAGCAATGAACGCCGTATTAAGACTTTTCTCAAATCCCTCCTCCTCAAAGAAGGAGCGGAAGACCTCCATAACATCGGCTCTAACCACATCCCAGCAATGTTTAAAAAACTCAAGGGTATAACCATCAGGCCCTGGGGCCTTGTCACCTTTCAAACTACCCAATGCCTCCACCACTTCTTGTTCATTAAAACTTTGCTCTAAGAAACTCCTGTCCTCCTCAATCAGGCTGTTGAAAGTGATCCCTCCTATATCCAGCACTCTCCCACTGTCCTCCGAGAACAACTTTTGGTAAAACTCTACAAAGCCTCTACTGATTTGATTCTCATCTTCCGTCACAAAACCATCAATTTTCAGCCTATTAATCTGATTGAAATTTTTGTGCGCATTAGCCATCTTATGGAAAAATTTGGAATTTTTGTCGCCCTCTTTAAGCCACAAGACCCTGGATTTTTGCCTCCAGCTTATCTCTTCACTGATGAGCAATCTTTTGATTTCCAGCTTAAGCTCTTCACGACGTGCTGCTTCTGATTCCTCTAAAGATCCTTCCCCTTCCTTTGCATCCAGGCACTTGACTTCCTCCATAGCTTGCTTAATTCTGATTTCTATCCTCCCGAACACCTCCTTATTCCAAATCTTGAGATCATCCTTTAAAAGCTTCAATTTTTTTGCAATTCGAAAACACGGTTTACCGACTACCTCGTAAGAATCCCATTTTGATCTCACCCAATCCTTAAAACCAGGAGCTTTCAGCCACATGTTCTCAAATCTGAATGGAGTTTTCCTTCTACCATTATCACCCCCAAACTGAAGAATTATAGGGGAATGATCAGACACCACCCTAGGAAGAGTCCTTTGAATGAAGACCCCTATCCTTTCCTCCCAATCAGAGCTAAGAAGAAACCTGTCAAGCCTTGAACATTGCCGATCCGACCCTCCTCGGAACCAGGTGAAAGAATTCCCCTCCAAGGGCAAGTCCATCAATTCCCTGTTATTTATGAAATCGTTAAATTCCTCCATAGCATGAGTATACATTTGACCCCGGCTTCTCTCACAAGGAAAACGAACCACATTAAAGTCGCCTCCCACACACCATGGATGATTCCATTTAAGACTAACAGAGGTCAATTCAGTCCACAGGTTTGCCCGTTGATTGTCAGAGCAAGGGCCATAAACTCCAGAAAACACCCATCGAGAGTCATTAATAACCCGCTTAAATAGACACGAAACTGAGAAAACTCCTATCACGTGATCTTCAATTGTTAAAATTCTGCTATCCCACATAACCAAAATACCCCCCGCAGCACCAACTGCATCTAAATGAACCCAGTCCATCCACCGACATCCCACTATGCTGTCCACTATGTTTCTGTCCACATGATCCATTTTGGTTTCTTGTAAGCATACTACAGAAGGCTTCCATCTGCTAAGAGCTGCCTTGACTATCTGCCTTTTCCTGAAATCATTCAAACCCCATACATTCCAGCTGATTAAGTTAAAATCCATATCGCAACTAATTAATTTTTTCTTTCCCGGCCCCCTTGCCACTCCTCCCTGCAGCCCTGTCAAAATTAATGCCACAATATAAATTTTTTACCTCCCTACTCTCAGCACCCCTAGCCTTAGTTCGACTGGTTCCCACCTTCTTACCAACAGACAGTTTACCCTTTTCCATTTCCAATAATATGTCCACAATTTTATCCTCGTGACCTTTGCAGTAGACTCCCAAATAATTTACGACACCTTTAGCCTTCTTACTCACCCATACAGACATCTTTTTGTTGGACTCCCCATCAGTCAGCAACTTCTGTTCCTTAACCTCCTCAGGTCTGATCATTGAGATTGGGCTACATATTACAACCTCCTCAGTTCTGTCCTTCGGGTATGTACCTCTGATCAACACCTCATCCTTTTCCATTCCATCAACACTACACGGCCTTGTACAGTCTTCATTTGGGGAAAGCTTCGAAACCTGCAAATCCATCAGACAGTCTCTTTCCTTTGGTATTTCTTCCGATACGTTGCTAGCAAGGGAAACGACTTCCTTCGGTTCACCACTAGCCCGGAACTCTCCATCAACAACATCTCTGCTCGTACTGTGCGATGTCTGAGCTTGGTCTTCCTCCGCCATACAACAATTGACCCCGCTCTTATCACCTCGTACACTTTCCTTACCTTTCGGCGTCGCCATGTACGTATCGTGGAAATCGTCATTGACTTTATCGAGATGACTCTGGTCTTCAGGTCCTGGCTGAACGAAAGACTGCTTACTGGCCTCTTCCTGAATGATGTTAATGGGTCTTTGCTTTGAACCAATAGGCGTACTTGGGTTGTCCCGGCCATTCAATCCTTCTCCATTAAAAACAGGTAACTCCCCTTTAGTAGCCCAGTTGGAAGGCCCAGCCCTATCACCCATAGACACTCCAATACTATCCTTCACAAACTCTTTAATAATGTTACGGGCCACCCAAATTTTTTTAGTGGGCTTTGCACTGCACTGCAATATATATTTGAAGGCTCTGATTGGAAACAGACAGGCACGGAGATCTTATTATGTTATTAGTAAGTATTAATTGCACTGGGCCCTTCACCCAGAACGGAGTGCGCCTATCACTATCATTGGTAATACTCAAAGCAAAAATATCAACAATCTCTATCGCTGATGGTGGTCTCAGCCAGACGTTCGTGCAGTGTTCCATGTGGTGATTAACATGATACCATTATACATGAAAAACCAGGGTAAAGCTCTGATACACTACCATTATAAGAAGTAGAGATAGCAAGGAGAAGACCATAAGAAATCAACTTGGGGGTTGGATAGAGAAAATAGAGCTTCCTTGGAGGTTAAGAAGGAAATGAATATTCCAATAATCAATAACCAAGTTTGCCTATTCTCTCATATGAGAGGCCTTTATGTAAGCTTTAATGTTACATGCTCCCAGAAGATAGTTTATAAATTTTAAAAGTACTCGAAAGTAAATAAAATAATACTATAAGTCCAGTAGTAAGAAATAACTACTATTAGGCTTACGAATGCTTCCATGCGTCCAACATCTACAATACTTGTGCTTTTGACGCCCTTCTTCCCCATCAATTCCCACTTGTGATGGTGCTGCAAAGTAGATGGCTGTTGAAGATTGTAGTGTAACAAATAAGCCAATGGATGTAGTGAACAAGTGAGGCGGTGCTGGTGCAGAAGGGTTGATGATGGTTTGCTGGAGAAGGTGTTGGTGTCCATCTAGGCAGTTTTAAAGTAAGGTGATGGAGAAAAAAGTCAAAATTTGATGACTCCTTTTTTCCATTTTACATCTTTGGTCTTTAATATTTGCCATCTTTTCTTCCTGGTAACCATGTTTAATTGATCGTTATGGAGGAGGTTAGTGGTGAGCAAATATGAAGCGGGTGATCATCTTTGGTTCCCAAAGAAAGTTCCGTCCTCGCATGGTTCTAGTGTCTGGAAAGGCATTATGGGAGAATGGAATGCCTTCAACAGGTTCATTAAATTCAATGTAGGGCTGGGAAATCAAGTCAGGTTCTGGAAGGATTTTTGGTGCGGGACTAATACCATGCAATTGATGTTTCCCAATCTATACAATATTGCAGTCAACAAGGAGGAACTGGTGAGTTCGTTGGTGGTCAATCAAGGGGGATCAGACCTTTGGAGTCCTGCTTTTCGCATAAGTTTGCATGACTGGGAGATTGAGGAGGCAGTGCAGTTCATGGAGTTTCTCCATGGTTGTAAGAGGCAGGTTTTGAGTGAAGATAAAATCACCTGGGAGGTTACTAAAAACAGGCTGTTTTCTGTTAGATCTTTCTACTCTTAAGATGTTAGAGAAGGAATAAAGCTTGTTCCCATGGAAGGAATTTGGAAACATAAAATCCCCGGTAGAGTAGCTTTTTTTGTTTGGGAGGCAGTTAGGGGTGCCATATTGACGGGGGAAAACTTGAGATCTTGGGGTATGATCTATGTTAATCGATGCTACATGTGCAAAAGTGAGGAGGAGGATGTGAACCATCTGCTGCTTCATTGCTCTATGACTAGGGAGTTATGGTCTTCCCTTTTCCTCTCTGCTTCTCTGCTGGTGTTCCGTGGGTTATGCCCAGGACTGTTATTGATATGCTTTGGGGTTGGCCTTCCTATTATCCGTAACAGAAGGAGTGTTTTCTCGAAGTACGCCCCTTCAGCTATTTGGTGGACCATTTGGAAAGAGAGGACCAAAAGGGCTTTCGAGAATGTTGAATCTGATATTGAAGGAATCAAAAAGGCTTTCCTTTCGTATTTGAGATTCTGGTGCTTAACTGCTGATCCAACTTCAGAGGATCTTTTTTTGTAACTAGGTTCGGGTCTTAGGGCTTTGTAGTTTAGTTCATGTATTCTTCCAGTGTACAAGGACGCATCACCTCATTTGACGCCTGTTAATATTACTTGTACCTTACTTATCAAAAAAAAATTTGAGGCCATAGAGAGTTAGACACCTCTATTTAACAAACACCCCTGAGAACTGATCATTTGTGAGGCACCTGTTGTGTTTCTGTCTAGAAAGACTCACAGCCTGTGTGCATCTGACAATGAGTTCAACAAAGTTTAAACATCTCTCTTTTTTTTTTCAAATCTCAAACTGGAAATTGGGGTAAAGTTCCCCTGGGGGAGGGGGGAGTGTGATCAGCCCAATACGTGATTTACACATTCAAGCTTTTGTGACTTCCCTTCACTTTTTCTGTGGGTTGCTTTTCGTGCTTCCATTTGTAAATGGGAATATTTCAGAGCAGGGTTTAGTTAGGGCACTGCTTAGCAGACCTGTATTGGTTCCAATTCTTTGTTTCTAAAAAAGTATCTTAGCTCAATTTAGGTTGGATTGAGTGAGTTTTGATCAACACAATTGGGGTTGCTTGTTGTGTCTTCAAGTCATGAATGATGTTACTTTTAAAACAGTAGATTGCTTGAGTTTTGATCAACACAAATGGGTCAGGATTTTGTGAATTCTCGAGTTAATCTTCTCACACATGGTATGCATGCACATATGTGACTGCTTAACTGTATATGTAGTGAGCAGACATAGTATGTCTAAGAAACACTTTATTTTATAAAGGAACAGGCCCAGTTCTAGTTTTCACTACGTAACTGTTTTGTTAATTATCCCTGTTACGAGTTATGTTTGATTGTTAAGGCTTTGTAGTCATTTGGTTCATACTGTGAATGATTAATACATGAACACTTCTATTGTTACTTGTTTATAGATTCTGGGCATCAACTTAACTTTTCTGCAAAGAAAGGTAGAAAATGACGTTTATAATACTTGATGACAGGTTGTACATGCAGCTTGTGGTCACAAATGGATTATTCACCACAAGGAAAACAATTGAAAAATGAAAAATGAGTTTTAGGGTAAAAATACATTGTTGATATAGATTGCTAGCATTCCCTTTTAAACAGCTGTATAACTGTGGATGGGTTGATTTGCCAAATCTGAAAGTGACCCCGGCCAATTTGTGTACCTTTTGTTTGTTTGTTTTTGATATGTAAATATGTGCATTATAAAGTTGCGGAGGCAATGAAAAAGGACTAAAGGAGTGTTAGGGTAGAGATGCATTGTCGATGTAAATAATAATATTTCCTTCTATCCTGCTATTTAACTGAGGAGGAGCTGCTTTCGAATATGGAACAATCCATTTTCTCGTCCGTATGATTTTCTGTATTATTTTTTTGGCTGGTACCTGCTATACTGATATTGAATACTCTTTTCACTGTTCTTTGTGATTGCAGTATAGAATGCCTGATGCCTATGACGAAGAAGGTGGTGTGAATCAGGAAAAGCGATTTGCTGTGGCTTTGGAACGTTACAGGTCAGTTACCTAGAAATATTATTTGGTTGGGTGCACAACCATACCATTGTAATCAACTACACCTGTGCACTTGCTTCAAAATCATCAATTGTTTTGGATACTAAACTAAGTTGAGTTTGGGATGGGCTTCTCCTCTAGGGACGGAAATGCTGGAGATAAAATGAATCCCTTCGCAGAACAAGAAGCATGGGAGGACCACCAGATTGGTATGTTTTGGTTATTTTGCTGGCCTTCTATGACATTGTACAAAGCTAGTAATTTACATTCTAACAACAGAGGAATCATTTTTTGCAGGAAAAGCAACTCTGAAATTTGGGTCAAAGAATAAAAAACAAATTTCTGAAGACTATAAGTATGTATTATCTTGTACCTACCCTCTTTGGCTATTGTTGATATGATTCTCATTGCGTGCCTCTCATCTTATGTTTTTTTTTGGGGGTGAGAAAATAGATCTGTATAATACAAAACCAGAGTTTGCTAATCATTGCATTACACTATCGATAATAGTAATATTTTTTTTTAATCCAGAAACAGACTGATTGCTGTATTTTTCTTATACAGTTTTGTGTTCGAGGACCAGATTGAGTTCATCCAAGGACAAGTTATGGGTGGTGTTAACGTATGTACAGTGTAAACTATTTATTAACCATAAAGTTCTATGTTTCTTAAGGTCTCACTGTAGCTGTTTGTTTTTCTAAGAACAAATTTCACTCTTACAGGTTGAAGAAGAATCAAACCACGAGTCACTCGAAAAGTCTACGGCAGCCTCAGCCTTTGAGAAGCTTCAGGTATGCTTTCTTTATCTCTGTTTTTTCCAACACGTTTATTGATGTTTCCTCCCATTATTCCTTCCCCTTTCCAAAGGAAACATAATTGTGAATCAAAGGTTATCTACATAGTTGGACATTGGGTGGACGAGGAGGAACTAAGATACACAGAGGACTGTGAAAAAGAGGCAAAAAGAGTGAGGGAGATACATGTATGAGAGTCACGTCAGCACTTTCCATACCAATGGTTAGGTCTGTGCTGATTTCAACCCCAAAGAGGCCTTGGGGGGGATGTAACTACTAACATCATTTTTTTCTCCTTGACATCTCTGGGGCAAAAGTTGAGACAATCACTTGATGGCGTGGACACATTCAGTGTAGATTAATGAGTGCGTTAATCATGAGGAATGATAACATCAATAGCAAAGGCTGTGCGAGAAGTAGGGGGAATACGAAAACTAACATAAACAAAGATAATTAAGAAGGGTTTGAGTGGCTTTGCTGCCCTTTACTGGACAAAACTGAAGGGCAAAAATAGATTCTCAGTGAAAGGTCGTAGGGAGAAAGGTCGAGTTGAATTGTTGCACAAGTTTTGGGATGCAGAAAATGACTAGTGGTTTGGATGACTGACAAGCTAAAATGAGAAACTTAGAAACTATGTATACAATCCCCATGTTAAGCAGAATATATATATATATATATATATATATATCAATCTATATATATATATATATATATATATCTATATCTAGATTGATATATCACCAAGTCAATGTTGAGTACCTTGGTTGGGTTGCCACAGTCATTATTGGTTGTATTCGGCATTCTGTCCGCTCCGGGTACTTGATGAAATATGAAACTTCTATACCAGCAGATGAATGAGTTTGATGACACTGGATGATCTCCATAGTTTACTTACAATTAACAAGCCATTTCATCAGATGGAAGACAGAAGCAGAGTAGAGTTAAATCTGGAAATTAAGAGACTTTGGCTTAGCAAAGAAATCAGTTGGAGGCAGAAATCGAGAACCCTATGGCTGCGGGAAGGGGACAAGAATACCAGATTTTTTCGCCGGATGGCTAAGGTTCACAACAGTTTCAATAAAATAAAAAGATTAAGGGTTAATGGTGCTGTGACGGAAGACCACAACCTTATAAAGACGGGCTGTAGAGTTTTATCAGGAGCTTTATTCGAAGAGAGAAGGATGGAAGCCAAAGCTGGATGGAGTTGCTTTTAAAGTTCTCCCGACTGAGGATAAAGAACAGCTGGAGCAGGATTTCAGTGAGGAAGAGGTAGTATCATCTTGAGAAGGCCTATGACCATGTAGATTGGGACTTCTTGCTGTATCTCCTTTCTAGGATGGGTTTTGGGCATAAATGGGCAAGATGGGTGTATTTTTGCATTTCAACAGTGAGATTTTCAGTTATGGTTAATGGGGAATCAGCAGGTTTCTTCCCAAGATCTAGAGGTCTCCGTCAAGGGGATTCACTTTCCCCCCTTCTGTTCATTGTAGTGATGGAAGCTCTGAGCCGTCTGCTTGACAAGGCAGTGGATGGAGGTTTTATCCAGGGGTTCAAGGCGGGAAGAGAGAGTGTGCCAAATATTTCAGTGACTCATTTACTGTTAGCAGACGATACTTTGGTGTTTTGTGAACCGGAAAGATCTCAACTAGGCTACTTGCGGTTGGTTCTTTTATTTTTTCAGGTGGTGTCGGGGGCTGAAAATTAACGTTTCGAAGTGTGAAATTATCCCTGTGGGTGCCGTGGACAACTTGGGAGACCTTTCCTCTTTCTTTGGTTGCAAAGCAGGAAGCCTTCCAACCACATACCTGGGCCTTCCTCTCGGTGCTGCTTTTAAGAATGTAGACATGTGGAGTCTAGTCATTGAGCGCTTCAAAAAAAGGTTAGCAGGGTGGAAGAGACTCTATCTGTCAAAGGGTGGCGGGATGACTTTAATTAAAAGCACTCTTTCAAACCTCCCTACCTACTTCATGTCTCTTTTTGTGATTCCTCAGTGGCCAAGAGAATTGAAAAATTGGAGAGGGACTTCTTATGGGAGGGAGGCAGCGAGGAGAGAAAATATCACCTTGTTGAATGGACCTCAGTTTGTTCAAGTATTCAGAGGTTTGGGCATTAAAGTTTTAAGGAAGTTCAATAGTGCCCTGATGGGTAAATGGTTGTGGAGATACATTACGGAAAGAGAGGCTTTGTGGAGGTTGATAGTGACTGTAAATTTGGGCAAGGAAGTCAGCTGTGGTTCCCTTTGGTCATTAAATGCTCTTATGGATCTGGCATGTGGATAGGGATCTCTAAAGGTTGGGAGGACTTCTATCGTGGCATTCTCTTCGAAGTAGGGAATGGGGATAATGTTTGGTTCTGGAAGGATAAATGGTGTGGGGATGCTTCCCTCCAACATGAGTTTCCTAGGCTTTATAATCTTGTGATTAACCGAGAGGCTATGGTGAGCGAGATGTTCAAGAATCTTGATGGTAAAGATATATGGGCCCCTACGTTTAGAAGAAATTTACAAGACTGGGAGGTAGGTTATGTGGCAAGATTTCTTGAGAAGCTCTATGCCATAAGGAGACAAGGGCCTAATGAAGATAGGGTGGTTTGGGTGAGAACGAAGAGCAGGAAGTTCACTGTTAAGTCGTTTTATTCAGCTTTATGTGATCTGGACATAATTTCCTTCCCTTGGAAGTCATTTGGAAGTCAAAAGCTCCCAGCAGTGTGGCTTTTTTTGCATGGGAGACTGCAAAGGAGGCTACACTTGAATTCTGTAGGTTAATTACCTTGTAAAGTAATTGTAGTTCTCTTACCTTTTTTTTTTGGTTCCTTCAGGATGACAGAAAAACTTTACCTGTCTACCCATATCGAGATGCTTTGCTCCAAGCTATTGAAGATCATCAGGTTATTTGATGTTCCTTCATTATATGTTGTTGTTATCATTGCCAAGTGATTTCTTCTAATTACTTTATACATGACCAGAAAGTTTGAGACTATAATAGCACATAGATTTGTATACTATTTCGGTTAGGTGTCCTGACAAATTGGTTTTCTAGGTCCTTGTCATTGTCGGCGAGACTGGTTCTGGAAAGACTACTCAGATACCGCAGTATCTCCATGAGGCTGGGTACACAAAACGTGGAATGGTATAATTTTCTTTCATTTATATTGCTCTCCTACTGATAATTGCCACAGACAGCTACGAATGTAGATGAACTCCCTCCCCCCACACCTAGCTGCTAATTTCCATTTTGATTTCTTCTTTCTGTTGTAGATGATTTTCCTTTGGAAATATATATGCATCGAGTTTAGTTATTAAATATTTTGTTGTTGTTGGTTAGATACAAATTGCAACATGCTGCTTTAGTGAGGAGTAAAAAACGAGTAAATTGGGGAAAAAGCATGAATGATTACTCTATATGTGTTCTTCTAATTTGTATGGCCTAGCTAGATAACAAAGAAGAGACAGGAAGGAAAGCACATGAAAATTGGATGCAAGATTCAGTTACCCCTTGTTCTTCTACTGAATCTACTCCCTTCACATCACTTCAGAGAAGTGATGCTAGTCTGTTATGGCAGTGGTGGTATTTTGCAGTTCTCTGCAGTGTGTGGACAGGGAGGAATTCCAGGTTTTCATGAACAGTTCCTCTCGTGGCCTCTTATCTGGGATCTTGCTGTTTATATGGCATCTCCTAGGGTTCAGAGTGGAGAGCTTTTCAAGCGTGCTAACCTCTATACAGGACTGGGTTGTTTGATTTCTTTTTTTTTGTTTTTTTGATAAGTAAAGATTGTATTAATTACGGCACCATAAAGGATGGCGCAAACATGTACACCGGATGTATATTAAACAAAAATTACAATAGAGTAGAACTATCCACCAAATCCTCAAAAGGGGTCCGATCAGTCGAAGATGTCTCCACATGCCACAAACGCACCAGATGCATAATATTTTTCTTTAACTTATCTAACCCATCTTCCACATTATCGAAGGCTCTTTGATTCCTCTCCTTCCACATACACCACCAGATGGCCAATGGAACTCAGTCCCAGACCACATTCCTTCTTCTCCTTTTATACAACAACCATCCACGGAGAAACTCTACTACTGATCTTGGCATCACCCAAGAAATACCAGCTAAGAGGAAGAAAAAACTCCATAATTCTCTCGCTACAGAACAGTGCAACAAAAGATGATTGGTCCTCTCCTCATCTTCTTTACACATGTAGCACCGGTTGACACATACCTTTTTTCTTCAGATTATCCCCCGTAAGAATAGCCTCCTTCGCAGCCTCCCATGTAAAAAATGCCACTCTGCTGGGAGCTTGAGATTTCCAAATAGCTTTCCAAGGGAAGGAGATTCTATCACTTTCACTTAAAGATGCATAGTAGGATTTGACTGTGAAACTCTTGCTCTTAGACCTTGCCCAAACCACCTTATCTACATACGTCCCTTGTCTCTTTAAGGTGTAGACTTTCTCAAAAAATCTCTCCAAGTTGCCGAACTCTCAATCTTGTAAATTTCTTCTAAACGTAGGAACCCAAGTATCTCTACCATCATTGTTAATGAACATCTCCTCACCATAGCTTCACGGTTAACCAGAAGATTATAGAGCCTAGGAAAACCATGTTGAAGAGTTGTTTCCCCACACCATCTATCTTTCCAAAATCTAACATTTTCCCCATTCCCTACTTCGAAGAGGATGCCACGCTGGAACTCATCCCAGCCTTTTGATATCCCCTTCCACACACTGAACCCATAAGAAGATCTAACAACCGAGGGAAATCAAGATTGACCACTGACTTCCTTGCCCAAATTTACCCAACACGATTTTCCTCCACATCGCCTCTCTCTCCACTATGTATCTCCACAGCCAGTTACCCAACAGCGCACTATTGAATTTCCTAATGATTTTGATGCCCAAACCTCCACTCTTGAGCCTTGAACAAACAGATGCCCAGTCCACAAGGTGATATTTTCTCTCCTCATTGCCTCCCTCCCAAAGGAAGTCCCTTTCCAATTTTTCAATTCTCTTGGCAACTGAAGCAGGGATCAAAAACAGAGACATGAAGTCAGTAGGGAGGTTAGAAAGGGTGCTTTTAACCAGAGTCACCCTACCACCCTTAGACAAATATTGTCTCTTCCATCCTGCCAACCCCTTTTCAAAAGGCTCGATGAGCGAACTCCATGTGTCAATTTTAATTTTCAGCCCCGATGCCGCCTGAAAAAATAATAAAACCATCCGAAGATAGCCTAGATGAGATTTCCTCGCATCACAAAACACCAAGGTGTCATCTGGAAACAGTAAGCGAGTCACTGTCAGGTTTGGCACGCCCTCTCTACCCACCTTGAACCCCTGAATAAAGCCTCCAACCACTGCCTTGTCGAGAAGACGACTCAGAGCTTCCATCACTTCTATAAATAGGAGGGGAGAAAGCGGATCCCCTTGACGGAGGCCTCTCGAACTTGGGAAGAAACCTGCTGCTTCCCCATTAACCAAGACAGAAAACGCACAGTTGAAATGCAGAAATACACCCATCTAGACCATTTATCACCAAAATCCATCATAGAAAGGAGGTACAATAAGAAATCCCAATCAACATGATCATAGGTCTTCTCGATGTCAAGCTTACATAACACACCAGGCACCCCACTCCTCCTTCTAGAATCAACAACCTCATTGACTATCAAAACTGCATCTAATATTTGTCTTGGTAATGGAGGAAATCAGTAGATTGGACATCCTGGACAGTGTGGGCAGGCTGGGGGCTGATGAAGTTAGAAGTCGAGAAGAGTTAAATTTGGAGATTAAGAGGCTTCTCTTAAGTGAAGAAATCTGTTGGAGACGGAAATCTTGAGCCTGTGGCTGTGGGAAGGAGGCAAAAACACCAGATTTTTCCACCGAATGGCGAAGGCTCATAATAGTTTCAACAAAATAAAAAAGTTAAGGTTTATGGTTCTGTGACGGAAGATCCCTATCTGATAAAGTTAGGGGCTGTAGAGTTTTATCAGAAGCTTTATTCGAAGGGCGAAGGCTGGAAACTGGAGTTGGACAGAGTATCTTTTAAATCTTTTCCGGTGGAGGAAAAAGAGCAGTTGGAGCAGGCTTTCAGCGAGGAAGAGGTAGTATCAGCTTTGAAAAGCTTAAAAGGGGATAAGGCTCTTCTTAGCTTAAAAGGGGAGCAGGCCCTGATGGTTTCTCCTTAGCTTTCTTCCAACGTTGCTGGGAGGTGATTAACGTAGACATCACGGAGGTTTTCCATTCTTTTTACAACGAGGATAGGTTCGAGAAAGTCTTAATGCCTCTTTCATAGCTCTTATTCCGAAGAAAAAAGGAGCTGAAGATTTAAAAGAATTCAGACCTATCAGTCTTATCGGAGGAATTTACAAGTTGATTGCCAAGGTGTTGTCGAATCGCCTAAGGAGGGTTATTTGTGAGGTGTGTTGTTTGATTTCTTAGTCTTATAGCATTGGCTTTTGCTTTTGTACCTTTTCCTAATGGATTTTCCCTCCATCATCTGTAACCTATTTTTTTGAAAAAATTAATCTAACATCTTTTTTATATCAAATAGTAAAACAAAAAACAATGGGAGTTGTAAGCTTTATCTAGAGAAGGAACTTTCTGAAAGGGCCACCCAGAGAAATAAGAGAAAAATAACGCGCTGCAAATGAGAGCGTCACGGTTTGTCCGAACATTAAGGTACCAAAGCCTTGAGCTGGTTAATGTAGTTAAGTATTTCTATCAAAGAAAAAAAAATATGTAGTTAGATATAGTCTAGATGAGTATCATCTTGGTTCCAGCGAGTGTATGATTTTTGTTCTGTTAATTTGCATTTTGATAACAACTCTTGGAACATTTCATGTCGCCTTATTATAGAATTGTCTTTAGCGGCGACGTAAGGTCACAAAGGTTATCCATTGAAGTGATATCTATTGCTAATGTGCAATAGAGTGACTTCTATGGACAAACCTACAGAAAAAGGGTTCCACATCATAAAATGTTCCCTCCATTCAACTCAAAGAGTCCGTTTGTAAGTTCAACAAAATAATGATTAAAAATAGTTTCCATAAATACCCTTTATGTTTGAGAATTACATTAGTTTTTTTAAATTAAACTTCAGGGCAGTTACTCAAAAATTCATTAGGTTAAATTTCAAACAAGAATCTTATTGGGTTGGAGCTGGGAGATAGAGGGCCCAACAATGTTTCTAAAGCCTTGACACCAACTGCATGCGGAGAGATAAGCAACGTGTGGGATGAATTGAACCGAAGGCCTTGCATAGTTACTTAGTTAGAGCTTTGAAACCTTGTTAAATTACCAACTCACTCAAAAGCTTAAGTTGTTAGAGAGGGACCAAAAATGTAATTCAAGCCTTAGCAATTACGGAATGAATGGTTATCTTAAGAAACATATGTAAGAACAACTTTGTGGAAAAATAGATGATTAACTGTTTTATAATACCTTTTCTGCTTTCCCACAGGTTGGATGTACACAACCACGACGAGTTGCTGCTATGAGCGTTGCTGCTCGAGTTTCTCAAGAAATGGGAGTTAAACTTGGGCATGAGGTAGGTTTTCTGTATTTTACGCTTGTCAAATGGCTATGCTATATGAATTAACCTCTCCGTGGCTGCAAATGGGGCGCTTTTTATTATCTCAATTCTTTTTTTTTTTGATAAGTAAAGTATAAGTATTATTAACATGCGTCAAAAAAGGAGACGCTATCTTGTACACTGGGAGTATACATGTACTAAACTACTAACCAAAAGACCCCAGCCTAATTACAAAAAGGATCCTCTAAATTTGGGTCGACAGTTAAGCACCAGAATCTCAAATACAAGTGAAAAGATTTTTTGATTCCCACAAGATCAGACTCTTTGTTCTCAAAGGCCCTTCTATTCCTCTCTTTCCAGATGGTCCACCAAATAGCTGAGGGGGCATATTTCCAAAAGTTACTCCTTCTATTCCGGGTGAAGGAAGGCCAACCCCGAAGCGTATCAATGACAGTCCTGGGCATAACCCACGGGACATCGGCAGAGAGAAAAAGGGAGTTCCAAAGCTCCCTAGCCATAGAGCAATGGAGCAGCAAGTGATTTACGTCTTCCTCTTCACTTTTGCACATGTAGCACCGATTAACATAAATCAGACCCCGAGATCTCAAATTTTCCCCCGTCAATATAACACCCCTTGCTGCTTCCCACACAAAAAAAGCTACCCTATCGGGGATTTTTGATTTCCAAATTACCTTCCAAGGGAATGAACTTTTTTCCTTCTCAGTCAACTTCGAGTAGAAAGATCTTACTGAAAACAATTTGTTACTAGAAGCCTCCCAGGTAATTTTATCTTCACTCAAAGGCTGCCTCTTGTGACCCTGGAGCAACTCCATGAATTGAACTGCCTCGTCAATCTCCCAATCGTGCAGATTCCTGCGAAAAACAGGGCTCCATAAATCTGAACCCCCTTGATTGACCACCAATGAACTCACCATTTCCTCCTTATTTACTGCCATGTTGTAGAGAATAGGAAACATCAGCTGCAAGGTATTTGTACCACACCAAAAATCCTTCCAGAACCTGATTTGATTCCCTAGCCCTACCTCGAATTTGATGAATCTGTTTACCTCATTCCATACTCCCATAATTCCTTTCCAGACGCTAGTGCCGTGAGAGATCAGAACTTTATTAGGGAACCAAAGATGATCACCCGCTCCATATTTGCTCACCACTAACCTCCTCCATAACGCCTCTTTATCCACTAAAAACTTCCAAAGCCACTTACCCAACAAAGCCTTGTTGAACAATTTGAGATTTTTAACTCCAAGGCCCCCATTCTCCTTGATAGAGCACACAGATTCCCACTCAACTAAATGATAATTCCATTTCTCGTTGTCTCCTTCCCATAGGAAATCCCTTTCTAATATTCAATTGTATGTTATGTGATCGATGATATCTGTTGCATGATTCTTTGAAGGTATTCAGTTTTTGATCATCCTTTGCCAGATAGGTAACTCCAAACACTTAATATTTTTGCTTTCAGGTTGGATATTCTATACGGTTTGAAGACTGTACTTCAGAGAAGACTGTTCTTAAATATATGACTGATGGGATGTTGCTGCGGGAGTTTCTAGGCGAACCTGATCTTGCCAGTTACAGGTATGTTATATTCTAGAGGTAATTTTAGGATACTCTGGATTTGGTTACAAAAATACTAATTTATTAAGAAAATACCAGTGTGGTGATGGTGGACGAGGCCCATGAAAGGACGCTATCGACTGATATTTTGTTTGGTTTGGTTAAGGTAAGTCAAACCTCTTGCCATATCTTAACTGTTCACTTACAAAATGATTTTTGCTTGAAGACATTGAAAGTGCAAGCAGCAGCTCCTAGCTGCTTTCTCTCTCTCTCTCTCATTTTTGTTTGTAATTTTTTAGGATATTTCTCGCTTTCGTCCTGATCTCAAGCTGCTTATCTCAAGCGCAACCCTAGATGCCGAAAAGTTCAGCGACTATTTCGATTCTGCCCCAATTTTTAAAATACCTGGAAGGCGGTTTCCTGTCGAAATAAACTACACAAAAGCACCAGAGGCCGATTACCTGGATGCAGCAATTGTCACTGCTCTTCAAATCCATGTGACCCAACCACCCGGAGATGGTGACATATTGGTATTCCTCACTGGCCAGGAAGAAATTGAAACTGCAGAGGAGATTCTTAAACATCGCACTAGGGGACTGGGAACTAAAATAGCAGAACTAATCATATGCCCCATCTACGCCAACCTCCCGACTGAGCTTCAAGCAAAAATATTTGAGCCTACTCCTGAAGGTGCACGCAAGGTTGTTCTGGCCACAAACATCGCAGAAACTTCCTTGACAATTGATGGTATTAAGTATGTAATTGATCCAGGATTTGTCAAGATGAAATCTTACAATCCTCGTACAGGGATGGAGTCCTTACTGGTCACTCCCATCTCCAAAGCATCAGCTAATCAAAGGGCTGGAAGATCTGGGCGAACAGGTCCTGGTAAATGCTTCCGGTTGTACACTGCATACAATTATTTTAATGACTTGGATGATAACACTGTTCCCGAGATTCAACGGACAAACCTTGCCAATGTTGTACTCACATTAAAGAGTCTTGGCATCCACGATTTAATTAATTTTGATTTTATGGACCCACCACCAGCTGAGGCTTTACTGAAAGCCCTGGAGCTACTCTTTGCGCTGAGTGCTCTCAATAAACATGGGGAGTTGACAAAGGTGGGAAGAAAAATGGCAGAGTTCCCTCTTGATCCTATGCTGTCCAAGATGATTGTAGCTTCTGATAAGTATAAATGCTCTGATGAGATCATATCAATTGCCGCTATGCTCTCCATAGGTAGTTCGATATTTTATCGTCCAAAGGACAAACAGGTCCATGCAGACAATGCACGCATGAACTTTCATATGGGCAATGTTGGCGATCATATCGCATTACTTAAGGTTCGTTACTTATAACTAATAGTTATTACCTAATATGCACTGATCTTTAACTACTGAAATCCTCCTGTCTTCTTTCTATACCCAGTTTCCAAATAAAACACCATGAATACTTCCTCTCTGCACCAACAATCCATTTATATTAAAGAAAAACATAAACTTAATGACTGCCGCAATTGGTTTTTAATGATACAGTCTTTACAAATCTATATTACTTTTTTGGTGGTTCTGCAAGGTTATGAAAAAGTTGTGATTTGCTTTGATTGATCGAACATATGTTTAGCAGGCGATTTACCTTGTTGTATCTGCCACTCTTTCAGGTGTACAGCTCTTGGAAAGAAACCAATTTCTCAACTCAATGGTGCTATGAGAATTACATCCAGGTGCATTTTGGATACTCTTGTTCCTTGTTCTAGTTATGTTTATACTGTATATGTGATTCATCTATAAGCAACAGTCAGGGCACATATGCTGAGATACTCGTATAATTGGATATCTGAAATTTGAGCTTTGATACAGCTACTAAGGACATTGGTCGTCTGATTGTTAGTTGGAGAAATCTTAAACTGTTAAAATGGATGTTTATACTATCAGCATGAGAGCCCGTGAATGATGGAACTGAGGCTTTTAGAAACAGTCAAAGTGTTTTGTATAAAAAACTTGATATATGCTGCCAGAAGGAGAACCGGAGTTTAATGGCTAATGTAGGCAACTAAGTTACTGATTTTTTATTTTTATTTTGAACCTGTAAATACTCCCTCCTTTCCAGTCATAGTCCTGTTTTCTATTCTAGGATTTTGCACTTGAAGAGTCTTGTTGTGAAAGCTTAGATTTATACTTTATGGATTCCCAAATTTATCCTTTTTATATTTAAGCATTAAGAAGACGAAGGTTATTATGTAAATTTGTTTTAATCCTTAAATTGTGTTGACATTTAAATGTGAACTCTTTGAGCGACGAAGGGAGTCTTGTTTAAACGTGAACTCTTTGAGCGACAGAGGGAGTATTGTTTTTATTGAAGATGATAAAATCAGCAGCCTTTTGATTAAGTTACAGCACTCTTCACTTTGAAAGAGACTTTTGCATACTTTAAGTTTTTCAAATTTTCTACCATAGGTGAGGAGCATGAAGCGTGCTCGGGACATACGAGATCAATTGGAGGGACTTTTGGAGAGGGTCGAAATTGAATTGACGTCGAATGACAATGATTTAGAAGCAATCAAGAAGTCCATAACATCAGGTTGTAAAAATCAACAAGTATCCTCTCCCCCAAACAAATTGGAATGAGTTTGATGATGTTTGTGTATAAGCAGTTTCTAAGAGCCATTATTTCCATTTTGCAGGATATTTTCCCCACTCTGCGAAGATGCAGAAAAATGGAGCCTATCGAACTGTCAAACATCCCCAGACTGTTCATATTCATCCCAGCTCAGGTTTAGCTCAAGTAAGTAAACTATTTGCTTGCTTAATGATAATAATGTGTATGAAAGGAAGTAATGTGCCTGCTGTAATTTCTAATTTACTTCTTAAAGGTAACTGGAATATCATTATAAAGTGCTCTTCAATCAATTTACCTTGGTGTGATGCAACTAAAATTTTGGTATCTGTTCGCTTAATGATAATAATGTGTATGAAAAGAAGTAATATCCCTGAAGTAATGTCTAATTCTGTAATTTGCTTCTAAAATGGTAGCTGGAATATCTGTATAAAGTGCTTTTTTATCAATTACGTTGGTGTGATTCAATTAAATTTTTAAAATTACCAAATGCTTTAGTCATGTAGATTTGAGGATTTTAGTTGGTTTTGCATGCTAGGGAAATAAAAGTGGAATAAGAAATTGGTTGATAGTTAGCATTAACTACCTGTAACCATTGAGATTTGTGGATATTACCACTGGAAACTGCCATCAGATCTTTTGGCCTAGCATGAAAATTTATGATATATCCTACTCTTTTGTCTAGAACCAATTAAATAAGGTAATTGTTTTCTACGTTACATGCTACTACGCTCGTCACTTATTGATTATGCTGTTGCCATATAAATTTGATTGTTCTGTTCAGAGATCTATTTCGACCATTAGTCTTGTTTCAACTCTATATCTTCTTTCATTCTCAAGCTCACTCTGCCTAGGTGCACTTTATATTTATTTATCTTGTCTGCGCAACGTTCAGAAAGGGCCAAGTAGATTTTAGAGTGTTATGGACATAGTTGTCAAAGGCGAGTGCCTTTGGCGAGAGTGTAGCGCCTCATGTGTCCTAGGCAAGTCGATATGCAAGAGTCGCTGAAAAGGTGACGCCTTTGGCACCTTTTTGAAAGTTGAGAGGCGGTAAAAAGTCGCGAACAACGTTGCTCTCTACCAAATTTTTTTATTAACTATCAGTAGTACAAAAAGACGTAGGGTCTGGGTATAAATAAAAGAATAAAGGCCCAATGTTCCCAAATCGGACATACGAGCCCTAAAATTATCGACTGTCAAGGCTGGGGAGTCGACTTCGACGGTTCGACAGACTTTGACAAACTTCGACTTTGACAGTCGACTTCGATTTCAAAGGCTAGGGTTTCGAAGTCGACTACAACTGCACAAGGCTTCCTTCTTCGCAAGTAAGCACTCAATCTTTGAAACCCTCTGACTTCAAAAACCCTCCCTCTCAATCGGTTTCGCCTACTGAGTACTCTTTTTTTAAATTAAATACTGGAACTCTGACCTTCCCAGCACTATTTCCTCTGCCCTTGCGCTTTTTTATAACTTCAATTTTTTTTTAAGTTTGACTTCAATTTTTTTAAATTAAATATTCTGTAGTTTTCGTCTATTTCTGTACTCTTTTTTTTTTAACTTAATTTTTTTGTTTATATAATCTGTTTACTGTAGTTCTCTTTTGTTTATATAATCTGTTACAGTAATCTGTTTACTGTTTATATACTCTTCACTTAATTTTTTTTTGTTTATATAATCTGTTTACTCCAGCCTTTTTTCTTTCTTTTTTTTAATTTTTTCGTCTATTCCATGACTTTAGTTCTCTTTTAATTTCATGACGTTATTTTCATTTGCTTTGAAAACTATTTATTTTCTCATTTGATTTTTAGTTAAGTTATCTAATGCAATTGGGATGTCAATTATGAATGATGAAACTTGTGTTATTGATAATATGTTAGAACCATAGTTGTCAAAGGCGAGAACCTTTGGCGCCTCAGGTGAGAGTCGAGTCGAGGCATTGGCGCCTCAAAGGGTCTGGGCGAGGCGATGAGCGACTGAAGATGCAGGGCATACGCCTTTGGTGAGTTTTCTTGAGGTGAGAGGCGCCAAAAAGTCGACTAAGGCGCTCGTTGGGTTTTTTCTTGGTACTTTTTTAGGTTCAGACAAACGAAATCAGGTCAACAGTGGCCCAATTAAAGCAGACATTGAATTCAAAAATAAACAAAAGGTGGACTTGTCAAGGTAGCACAATTTGGTCCGATATTCGTATCCGCATGTCGCGCACACGAGTAAGCCGACCCAAGGCAAATTGGATCTTGATTCGCACACCCCCCTACGGGCGCGAGAGGGATAGTTCTTTCTATACAAGTTTACCCAACACAAGGGAGCCTTTGTATATAAACCATTCAAACCTTTCATATTTTTTCAATGTGGGATAACCCACTTCCAACACTTCCAATGTCATACTTTAAGCCTCTATAACTTATTCATCCGAAATCCGAATTGGACAAATAAATATAGTATTATTATGTATTCATGGAGAAGAACATAATTCCACAATTACCCTAATCATTACATAAATGACTCTCAAATAAATTAGTGCCTCAAAGCCCCAATTTACTTCACTTAAAAACACTAGTTTTCCAACACTTAGTTTCGTGTATTATGCTCACTTATAACATGTTTTGTTGATATTTGTTAAGTTATATACTTATATGTATTTTTCCTTACTATTTTTTCCGTGAGTGCCTTTTTGGCGCCTTTTTAGCGCCTCGCCTCTCGCCTCAAATTTGGACCTATCGCCTTTTTGGCGCCTCTCGACTTTGACAACTATGGTTAGAACTTAGTTTCACGTATTATGCTCACTTATAGCAAGTTTTGTTGAGATTTGTTAAGTTATATATATTTATATATTTTTCCTTAGTATTGTTTCCGTGAGTGCCTTTTGGGTGCCTTTTTAGCGCTGCACCTCTCGCCTTAAATATGGACCTCTCGCCTCCCGCCTTAAATATGGACCTCTCGCCTCTCGCCTCTCACCTTTGACAACTATGGTTATGGAGTTTCATAATTCACTCGGTGAAGAGATATATTTGTTTTGCCTTGGGCATTTTGCATTAGCATAAACATAGTGGTAATTAAGTAATTAGAGTTAATGAAATTAGATTTTTCTTTGTTTTATACACTTGTTTACTACTTAAGTGCTTTGTAACGTATGCATGTAAATCTAGAGTTAAATTTCAAAAACATGATATTGTTAGCATGTAAGATTACAGAGCCATGATTCAGATTGCTGATTTCAGTTTTTTCCTTTGACAGGCACTCCCTAGATGGGTTGTGTACCATGAATTGGTCCTGACAACGAAAGAGTACATGCGACAGGTATATTTCTGAAATGTTCAATCTCTAGTTAGGCTTATATTTTATTCTGTTTATGCACTTGGGCCCGGAACCATAGCTTACCTTTTTGTGCGTGTTTTAATTGTAGGTTACTGAGTTAAAACCAGAGTGGCTGGTAGAAATAGCTCCTCATTATTATCAGATGAAGGATGTTGAAGATTGTATGTCCCTCTCTCCCTCATTGTGTGTGTGTATGTTTGTTACATTTGCAATCTCTGTCTCTATCTCTGTCTATCTCTGTTCATGTACCCTTGCGCTGGTGTACATGTTTCTTACGTACTACCTTCACCACCTGTTCAAGTAGGGGCAAAATAGTTCAAAATGTGTAACGGGGCTTTGATTTGAGCCCATGGGTTCTTGATGTGAGAGTTCTCTCGTCTATTTAGTGCTTCACATGCTTAAGTTCGTATAAACTTTTTGGATTAAATGTGAAAACCCCCATGTGCTTTACTGCACTATTAAATGGTGCCCCTATATGCTATATCATTTTCAAATGGTCCCCTCTCTATGTGCTTACCATTTAACAGAGAAGATATGTGTTTCAACGGGAAAAACGAAAAGACCGTAATGTTCTTCACGTTTAACAGAGGCATAGTTGTCAAAGTCGAGAGGTCCATATTTGAGGCTAGGCGCTCAAAAGGCGCTCACGGAAACAATATCAAGAAAATATAAATAAAAAATATATAGCTTAATAAACATGTCAAATAAATAAATAATGAGAATAAACTGAACAGTAGAGATAACCCATTCTTTTTCTTTTTAGTATATAAAAAAAATCCAGCGATCAATTAAACAAAATTAGGCCAAAAATAGCTTCAAACTCCCCCAATCCAAAAACCAAGCAAGAAACTAACATATATTGAATGTCCGGCAAAAAAATTCTGACACTGGTGATGACGCGTGATACCTATTCCGGCGATGGCGAAGGAACATATAGGTTAGTGAAGTCACTATGATAGCGGATCTGGGCTTAGATTGGGTGAAAAATGAAAATCGGAGGCTAGATCTAGAATTGAAACTTCCCGGCTATTCTGGCTATACTCGCCTCGACTCGCCTATACTACTCCGGGTTTGGACCCTCGCCTGAGGTCGCCTCTCGCTTTGACAACTATGAACAGAGGGAAGGAGGAAGTTATCTATTTCTGATGGGTGCTCGTAATTAGAGATGTCAAAGTGGGTTGGTGGGGAGGGTCAACCCGCAGGTAATCCAAACCCACAATATAACGGTGTGGGGCAGGTTAGCCCGTCAAGATGGTGGGTCATGAAAATGACAGCCCAGCCCAACCCACAATGGGTTGTGGGTCAAGTGGGTCAGCCCACCAATTTATTCTCAAACAACTTTTCAAAATAATAATAATTAAAAAAACGAATTTTGCAAATTATCATAAAAACTAACACAGTTTTTCACCAAGGCAACAATAGCTTATCCGTTATCCCTATCGGAAAAACAACTACTTCTACTCCAAAAACTGCATCTGCTGCTGCCTCCATTTCACCCCCTTTAGTAGGCTGGAACAGTGAACACATAGGCTGGAGCACATACTCATCAGCACTATGCTTCATCAAAAAGTTAAAACAAAGTCTTTCAACTTTCATAAATAAAAAAAAAAAAAACATCACAATTCCATGATTACATCATTCTTTCGTATCATCATTCATCTGCTTCATCATCCTCGTCAATAATCTCAAGAACATTTGACACTTCACCCGATACACTGGTTTTAGTACTTTTATTATGTTCACTGCTATCTGCATAGAAAAGATACAAAAATAAATAAAAAGAGGTAATCTCAGACTCTTTTTTTAAGGCAATATATAAAACAATTTATAAACAAAATTAGCATTAAAATAACCATGCAACCAATTATGAGTGCAAATAAGAGCTTGCACCTTTTTAGGAAGCGTTGAACTTTTATACTTAGTGAGCACACGAGCACCAATAGAAAAAAGCTGACTCTGATGCAAAAGTAGTTATTGGAATAGCCAAAACATCACAAGCCATCAATGCAAGAGTAGGGTACCGGTGCTTCTGATTTTTCCAATACTCCAAGACATCTAAATCTTCATGATGTATATTCAAGCTTCGGTTCATCCAAATAAAGATCCAGCTGTGATTTTCCAGCATTTGTAATGGTTTGGCTCTCAAATTCCATAATTTCCTGCATTAAAGGAAATATGTTAGTGCAAGATATATATATATATTACACATACTTAATTAACACAAGAAATCAAAGAAAGAAAGCGTTATAATACTTGCATCGAACATACTTATCCCTGTTCTTTTCATTTCTTCTCCACTTTGAGTACTTGTAAATGTGATAGAAGAAGCTTGGGATTGTGAAGAACTTGTAGTGTTGTTATCACAATAGTGCTCATAAAGCTTGTACAACTTTTCCTTCATAACTAACATCTTCGCTTGGGTACATATATCCAAGTGTATGGAGGAAGACAAAGTGATCTATCAAGCGGGGAGGAAGACCATTGATCTTATCAGGAAGGTGGATCAGGGAGGTAAACTTTTTCAGCTACTAGAGAGACACAAGGGACGTGTATTCTGGATCTCCCTCTCAGTCCAGGAGATTACTTGAATTTGCGAATGGTTGGAAAAGGTTTCCCGTCTTCAGGTAACTTTCTGGAGGAAGAGACAATATAGATGGCGTTTCGTTCTAATATCCAGGATTCGTATCAGGTCAGAGGTGCTGTTCAAGATTATAGTTCATCGCAAAGGGCAGTCATCCTGGATGCCTCCCAGAAGCATCGGTGAATGCTGGGTGGGGGATGGTGGTGGCCAAATTTAGCCTTTTTGTGTTGGAAAACCAGTTCACAAGGAGCAATGCATCCCTTTCTTATAAAGAGGTGGCTTCTATTCCTCCTTGGCCAGAGTTAACCAGATCCATTTTGCATAAACCTGGTGATGACTCTGTGGACTTCGATGTGTTAGGAAGCTCGTGTGCTGGGTCGCTTCAGTTCTTAGAGAGATGTCTGGTTGGTAGGGTGGGTGGCCCTGATTGTCCCACCCCAGCCAGGGCGGAGCTCCAATTCTGGGTCAACTGAAGGTGGAAGACAGCTGGGGGTGTTTGGGTGGTGGAAATGAGCGAAAAATCCTTCTTGTTTGAATTCCCTTCCAAAGAAGAAGCAACGCGTATCTTGGGCACAAAGAATTGGATGTTCGAGAATTTGCCTCTGGTTCTAGATAGGTGGAACTCCTTCAGTTGCTTTATAACACGAAGATGACAAAGCACAAGTGGTGTGGATTTGAGTGCTAGGGCTGCCTCTACACTTGTGGGGTAGAGATTTTCTTCGAAATAGGGCAGAGATGTGGTGGTTTCGTCGAGGTTGATTCGCTCACGGAGTTGATGGACGATTTTTAAGATGGGGCAAGGATCCTGGTTGATTTCAAGAAAGATATCCCGGCGATGGCTCGTATTGGGGTAGATAATCACATCTACTCGGTTCCTATCTAGGTGGAGACAATGGCTTTTTGTCGTCCCCATATTAAGAGTAATGAAACTGGTTCACAAGACAGGAAAGTGAAAAGAGGCGCGTGGTTTTCACGCAAAAAGGAAAGCGGGTAGAGTGATATGGGTGGTCAAATATCGTGTTCGAAAACTCACCCCACTGTTTCTGATCCTACTGATACTGATCCTGGACCTGGACGGACCAAGCACGTGGGGGGTTAATGGTTTAAATTTTGAATTTGAATCTGGTCCTCATTCAGATCGGGCTAATGAAAGGGGAGCCAGTGGGGAGGCCAATGTTAGTAGTGATGGGGAGGCCCAAAGTGTTAGTCTTTTCAGCCCAACTCCACTTCTAGCAGTAAGGAGGCTTTTAGGTGGGCTAATACGGAGAAGGCATTTAATGGGATCACCCAAGATACCATAGGGAAAATTGTGGGCCGAGTGCTAGGGCCCTTTCCCTCTAAGTTGAGAATTAAAAAGCCTTTCCTTAGCACTGGGCCGAAAAGGAGCTGGGCAGGATTATTGATAAATCCTTTTGGAACGTTTCATCAATCCAAAGGGAACACACTTTTTGGGGGTGCTTCTTCCCCTTTTGCTTTTGATCGTAATTTGGCAGATAAGGGAGATGAGGCGAACAATAGAGCTGAGTCGGTGGGGTGTGAGAGGGGAGAAGAGGCTTCTGAGGAAATTGGGAACTCTGCAGACAACTCAGGTGTTGAGGGGGAAGTTGAACAAGAAGGATTCACCATTGGTGATAGATGGAGGAGGTGGATTTTTTTCTGCATATCCACAGGCAGGCTTCTTTCCCAGCTCTAGGGGTATGCGTCAGGGAGGCCCCCTCTCTCCGTTTGTGTTTCTTCTTGTGACAAGCTTTGAGTTACTTGTTGGATAAGGCAGCAGTGGGGGGTTTGGGTTTCATCAGAGGGTTTGATATAGGTCAAGGTAGAGAGCCTCATCTTCTCTTCGTGGACAACACTTTGGTTTTTTGTGATGCTGAAGTGGATCAGCTGGGCTATCTTCGTCTTGTTCTGCTTTTCTTTCAAGCGATGTCGGGGCGTAGGGTCAATATCGTGAAGAGTGAAGTCATTCCGGTGGGGTTTGTTGAAAACATTGATTCTTTGGCATCCTTTTATGGGTGTCGGGTTACTCATCTCCCAGTCCAGTATCTTGGGTTGCCTCTTGGGTCGCCTTCCAACAGTTCGGCTTCTTGGAATCCTGTGGTTGAACGATTTAACCCAGATTAGCTAGGTGGAAGAGATTATTTCTCTCAAAGAGGGGCAGACTTACTCTTATCAAAAGTACTTTAGGTAGCTCCAAGGTTGCATAGATACGGATAGGTGGATACGAGATACGGGGATACGAGATTTTTGAAAAATCCCGGATACGGATACGTGGGGTAAAGTGTAAATATTCAAACTATAAGGACCAAAATGTAAATATTCAACATAAACACCAAAATATAAATATTCAACATCCAAAATAGAAATATTCAACATACAAAAACTATTCTTCGACGTTATCATCGACTTCTTCACAACTAAAAGATTCCAATTCTGGTTCATCTAATTACATAATTACATTTATAGCCTACTAGCCTAGCCTACACCGTCAACAGTAACCACTAAGTTCAATTAATTTATATATTATATATAGCTGTATTGCACTATTGCTGTAAGTGTAAGAGACTAAAAGTCTAAAAGTAAGACTCCGTCAACCACTAAGTTCAGTAGTTCATTAACCTTTGTATGACGTCGAAGAAGAAAGACCGAAGGGCGAACGTCGAAGTTTCGAAGAAAGAGTGAAGGCTGAAGGGCGAACGGCAAATGGCGAAGGCTTTGACGTCAAAGAATGACAGAAGAGAAGAAGTGAAGTCCGAAGTTCCGAACTAGTCAACCACTGAAGCAGCGGCGGCGGTGCCGGTGGCTAGGGCTACGCGAGACGAAGGCTTCGGCGAGGTATGTTCTGTGCGTCGAATCGTTCTCGTTTCTTGATAGGTAAATACCCCTTTTTGAAGACAAAACGACCCCAGCGTATCCGGATCCGGTGTACTTATCCGGATCTCAGAGACGCGTATCCGGGTCCCCGTATCCAAAGTTTGAGAATTTGTCAAAACGAACCTTGAACGTATCCAAGGGCGTTTCACGCGTATCCGTATCCGGTGCGTGTCATATACACGAAACGCTTGCCAGTAAGCGTATCCGTGCATCATAGGGTAGCTCGAGAGAGATTTTTGTGTGTGAAGGATCTAAGGACGTGCGCAGTATTACCTTCTCAGATGGGATAAAGTTTGTTCCAGCATTAAAGAGGGAGGTTTGGGGATTAAAAGGTTGAAAGTCTTCAACAAGGCTCTGCTAGGCAAATGGCTTTGGGGATACTTGGTTGAAAAAGATGCCTTGTGGAGAAGGATAGCGATTGGTAAATATGGGTGTGGTGGACACATTTGGTTTCCAAATGCGGTTCACTCTCCTTATGGGGTGGGTGTTTGGAGAGGTATCCAGAAATGGTGGCATCGGGTAAAGGATTTTATTCGCTTCGAGGTTGGCAATGGTTCCAGAATTCTATTTTGGAGGGATGTCTGGTGTGGGAATCGAGAATTGTGCATGGAGTTTCCTAATCTTTTCAATCTTGCAGTTGACAAGGATGCCCTAGTTAATTCTTTTTTGAGTTGGATTACAGGTTCAGTTACGTGGGATCCTATTTTTAGAATAAATTTGCAAGATTGGGAACTGGAATCTTTCTTTGCCTTCACTGAGAAGTTGTATCGCAAAATCTGAAAAATCAAACAATCAATTAATAATCAAACAAACAACGAGAGTGGAGAGAGCATACACATTTGGAAATTCGGAACAAAATCTAGAGCAGATTTACGGGTAAGAGGAGGAACTTACCCAAAAATGAGAGATGCTGTGGCCGGCGCTACTGATGTCGCCTATCATGCCACGGTGCCAGTTGGTTGATGTGAGCGAGTCAGAGAGAGAGTGAGAGTGAGTCTAAGGTCTGATTGTGTGTGTGTGAGAGAGAGAGAGAGAGAGAGGGACGGCGAGAACTAGAAGAGTAGAAGAAGATTGAAGTCTTCATTCTCTTGAAGAAGTTGAGACTGGGGAGTAGAAGAGACGAGTGACGAGGTTGAAGCAGCAAAGGGTTTTGAACTTTTGAGGCTTCCACAGTTGATTTAATTCTGTAAACCTAATTAACTAATAACTAAGTCAACGTGCAGTTCAGACCCGCCGCCAACCCCGTCGCCCATACTGGTCCAACCCATATGACCCACATTTTAATGGGTCCATGTTTTCCCAACCCACCATTTTAGGTGATGGTATGGGTCAACGCAACGGATCCAACCCATTTTTGTCGGCTCTACTCGTAATGTTATGATTCCTCCTGCTAAGATTCTTGGGAGCCTAAATTGCCTTGTTGGTTGAATTGACTTTAGATTCTCTGAGGTCCTGCTGGGTTCTCATGGCTTGAAGGGGTGGTAGCCATGGAATGAGGGTTTGAATGGAGAGAGCGATCATAAGGTTGAAGGAGACACAGACACAAACTTGCTATAATAACGGTCACTGAGAAAATCACATCCTGCGGACATGCATTATTGTTTAAGTTATGTCAGTTTCAAGTTAATGACAGATGTGGGGATAACCAGATAAGAGTGGTAGAAGGCATGTTTCTGCATACCATGCGTTGTGATAATTTCTCTAGAATTTTTTTGTTCATATAATTCTCGCCTTTTTATATGTTTGTATCTTGCATACATGCACAAGCTTCATTTAAATTTTTATTGCTTTCTCACAGATGTGAAGAAATTAAAGAAACTTTACTGTAATGTAGAGGCCATTAGCTTGGCTTGTGATTTATATGCCAAAAGTTATATATTTGCTTTTGATTTTGAATGTGGAAGCTTTATTTTTATGATTTCATCTGGGGAAAGGGTTGATTTGTCTACATTTGAGCCTGTTTGTTAACAATTTTAGTGTCAATGGCTGTATGCTTAATGCGAGACGTTTATTTTGCAGCGGCAGCAGCGAAAATGCCTCGTGGAGAAGGTCGTGCAACTAAGGATTGAGATTAGTGGGCATGATGGGACACGGACCGAGGAATACAAGAAAACTGTAAATACATTTTTGTAGATGTGTATTAAGGACTATAAGACATAAGCTATACACACAGAGTAGGTAGCATTTTGAGCCGACAGTTCCAAAGAATTTTTTTGGTGAAAAGTTGAGAAGAAAGAGGCAGAGGAAAGCACTGAGGTTGATGACAAGCTTAATCTGTTAATATCTACCAATCTTTGTTTAGGTAAAGTTTAGTAACACCATTTAAAGTGTCAAATTACCTAACTACCCTCTAGCACATATTAATACAGTTTAAATCAATTCCTCCCCTAACATTTATTTATCACAATTAACCAACCTCCCCTCCCCTCAAACTAAATAACCCCATTTACTCCCATTAATTTCTTAACCCTTCTCTCTTTCTCCTTCATTAACTCCCTCCACAGGCATACGACTCCCTCCCTCCTAGTGTACGTGCTCCCCCGCTCCTATTAACTCCTTAAACCAAGAAATGTTTAGACATTTCATGACTTATATCGCTGATAGCTTAAGCTGGTGGTTGAATGACTTATGGCTGATTGTATGATAGACTGTTTGTTACAGTTGTTGAAAAGCTGCTTACGAGTTATTATAATTATTTGTTAAAAAAACTTGAAAATTAATATTCATATTTTGTATATTTCATAGAAGGATGAAATGAGGATAATTAAATATTTATTCATGAATAATTGTCTTCATGTTTTGTTTAAAAAAATAAAAAACCAAAAAACTTCAAATTTTGGTTTTTTTGGCTTTGGCTTTTCAATGCATAAAGGGTATTGTACCTTACTTATTGACTTTTGGCTTATAAGCTGAAACAAACACTTTAAATATGATTTTTCAAAAGCCAAAAGCTAAAAGTCATTCCAAATAAGTTACAACAAACGAGCACTAAGTAAACTTATAAAAAGACTTATATACATTTATTTAAGTTCATTTAATGTAGTTACGTTGCACTAATATTTTCTCTTTCCACTTAACAATTCTCTATTTAGGCTCCGTTTGTTTCACGGAAAATCATTTCCAGAAAATGATTTCTGGAAAATGATTTCCGGAAAATCAAATGATTTCATTTTCAGGTGTTTGGTAAATCTTTGAAAATATGTCGAAAAACATTCGGGTGTTTGGCAAACACATGGAAAATGTTACGGAAAACAATATATAAATAAATACAAAAATAAAAATAGAAAATAAATAATGTTTAGGATGTCCCTAAAAAATCAATAAGGACCATCTTTTTTTAATAAGGCCCATCTTTTTTTAATCTCACACAATTACAAATAATTTTTTTGATAATTGATTTGAAAAAAAAACGTTTTAAAATAGAAAATAAACAATGTTTAAGATGTCCCTAGAAAATGTTACGGAAATTTTTTTTTTTTTTTGATAATGGTAAATGTATATAAATATCGGGCGTACATATATACAAAAGATTAGCTATCGTAAAGGGAAGTTATCTACAAAGAGGAAGACGGGGAGAATGTAAGTGCCTTGAAGCGAGCACTCTTCAAATTTGAAATAGGCCATTCCTCATTATCAAAAGCTAATAAGAATAAATACAAAAAATATATATTCATAATGCAATAAGTAATTTTTCTTTAGCAACCCTCAATTTATCATTAGTGGTGTCAAATCAATGCAATTACAAATAATTTTTTTGATAATTAATATGAAAAAACGTTTTAAAATAGAAAATTGACAATGGTTAGGATGTCACTAAATAATATAGGTGACACTAATTTTAGAGCGTAATAAACATTTATTAAAATTATAATTTATAAATAATATGCACAAACTTTATTTATATTTCTAAACATTTGCAATGTAGTTACGTTGCAGTCTAGTCATTTTCCGTTGACTTGGAAAACCTTTCCATTTTCTTAAGGTTAACAATTCTCTATTTAACATCATTTAATTTGAAAGTAATACATAAGTTCAGTTTTGGCAAAATATGAACAAATGTTTCTTGAAATCCTATAATGTTATTTATTTTGGAATAAAAACACTTTGCTAAAATGATAATTTTTTTGAAACAGATAAGTATTTTGTGTTGGCAGAGGTTATTATTGTCAAGTGATTTATTTTAAACCGGAAAAGTGAAACCGCTAACCACCCGTTCAGGGAGGCGTCTTAACCGTTTTCTTAATTTAACCCCATCCCCATGCAGAGGCACCCTCCGGTCTCCATCTCCACCTCCAACAATTAATTAACACCATGTATCCATCATCGACTTCAAAAGAATGTGATCCACCACACCACCAATTTCAGTTCCATCGTCGTCTTTCAATTTTGAATACCCAACTAAACCTGAAGCCACCTCCAATCATAACATCATTGATCATTCCTGTCCGCCCCAACTTCCCATCTTCTTATTCTCCGGGTCGTTTTATACTTGTAAGTATACCTAATATATATATATACACACACACACACATATATGATATGTCCCATTACATAAATTATTAATTGTTGCACATTTTCTCTTTATAAATAGGACTTCGTACGTATTATTTATGGTATTCACGTAAGATCACATTTCCGCATTATCCCTCCCCCAACTTCCACGAGGTCAGATTTTTTGTACCACAAAGTGTATCATTTCACGTGCTAACAAGTAATATGACTCATATCAAATTTGTTTAATTGTAGGGACATTTTGTGGTACAAGATATCTCAACTCCACCCCACTTCCAATCCTACACACACACACACACACAAATTACGTACTAAACAAATTTGTTTAGTAGTAGGGAGTGCATAATTATGTATGAATGCGTTTGTTGGAAAATAACTTAATCTTTTTAGTGTAATACCCCATATTATATAGATCATAGATGCATAGACTATTGTATGCCTTTTAATGACCATTCACTAGTTTTGAGTACCAATATATTGGTAGACTTATGGGTGAGCCATGCATAGAGGATCGAACTCAAGGCTTGGATTGTTACAATTAGTCATCTTAATGACATAAATATTTAAGGGTGAAATTTAGGCCGGTTCACATTGTGAAGTTTGTAACCGCTACAGTATCATACATTTTTTTTAAGGTTTAAATTTCAATTTGGTCACCCTACTTTCGACCAAAAGTCATTAAGCTCACTCTACTTTTTTTTTTCCTCAATTTGATCACTCTACTTGAACATAAATAGCACGTTCATCACTCTGTTAAAATATTTTGATGGAAAACTTGAAACATTTAAAAAAACCCAAAATTACCCTTACCCAGATAAAGGAGGAGAAAGAAAAGAAAATGACTTCAGATCACCAACCAGAGTATTACTTTTCTCATCGGCTTCAGGAATGGCATTCTCATCCGAATTTAAGCTCACACTGTTGGATTCTCTCTTTTTCTTGCTTTGCTTAGATCGTAATGATGAAGACGAACGTCTCTTCGAGAGAGAAAAGGTTAACAATTCCAATTTAGTGCCGAAGAAAGTGAATACTGGATCGTCTGAGTCGGATTTGGCGTTTGAGCCTTCTGTATTCTTCAAAGGGCAACCCTTTCAACTCATCATCGGAATCAGACTCTTCCATATGTCCATTTCCGAAATCGTGATCGAGATACGATTTCTTTCGATTGTTATAGTTCGGTCTTCTATCAAATTTAAGGGTTTCTGACTTGGGGCTTCTTCTAGCTTTATTATAATCGGGGGAGTGAACCTTCCGACGGTAATCAGAATTTTTTACGTACCTTGAATAGTCAGGGCTGCAACTCCGACTCGGATCCTCTAAGGCTAGCTGCGACTAGGGCTCCGCGAAACTACGGCGAGAATAATCATTCCTCCTGCATTTGCGGTGAGGGCTTCGGCTCAAACTACGGCGTGCATTGCCGTTCCCTCTGCGGCCTCGACTAGGACTCGGCTAAGACTACGGCGTGCATAATCATCATCTCTGCTGTGCGCGCCGTCGAGGAATTTCAACAGCGGAGGAGGGTCTGGCCATTTGGGGGAGGGAATGAATAAGAATGAAACATTGAGAGTAAAACCCTTCAACTTAATAATAAGGGTATTTTGGTCTTTTCAATAATTTCCATCCAATATAACGGACAAAAATGACTCAAGAGACCTTATTGAATGTCGAAGCCAAGTAGAGTGATCAAATTGAGGAAAAAAAGAGTAGAGTGAGCTTAATGACTTTTGGCCGAAAGTAGGGTGATCAAATTGAGATTTAAACCTTTTTTTAATCATAAATGATACTTTGGGGGGTGAAAAGACCACGATACTCTTAATGAACCGAAGTCACGCTATAGATCACTTACTTAGTGCATCGTAATCTACGAAATTTAATTGCGATGCATGATTTTGATGAATACTTATGTTCATTTTAGGAACAATATTTGGAAACTGTCTGTTATCGGTTGAAAAAAAATAAAGGGTACTAATGCCGTTAAAATTCCACAAAAGGGAACCTACCAACAATTTCTCCAAGATTTAATCTATTGATATAGAGACACAATTATTATATGCAATTTAGTTTATATTAAATGGCACATTTGTTCGTGAAAATTACAAATTAAAAAAATTCAGTTGATACCCGCTTAAAGACATCATTTAATGGGAAATCCTAATGTAACATGCAACGTACCACTTTAAAAATTAATTCCTAATATGAATTTGTTTTTAGGCAGGTTGTGTTGCTGCCCTTGTGTAGCATTTGGTCGGATAGCAGAAATCGTGGATAGAGGATCAACATGTAAGAACATTGGTTTCCTTAATTTGATCAATTAGAACCTCTGGCCGCAAGATGGTTACAAATTTGATTTCGTGTGCACAACTTGTGGTGTTAGCGGCGCCCTCTATGCATTAATATTGTGCGTAACAGGTTGCTCATGTTTGGACTCATGCTTCTATCGATCTAAATTAGAGGACAATACTTCTTAGACGAGAGACCTTGTCAACATTGATAATGAGAAAGGAAGGATGGAGAAAATGAATGTTGATTCATTTATGCAGAAAGTTTGTTACAGAGAGTTTAAAGAGAGAGTTGTTAAAGTCAGTGGAATCAAACTCTACTAAGCTCCACTAATAAACTGTCTAACCACCAACTTACTCATAATTTACAAGTATGCCCTTCATTTACATAATTACGGTGATACCCTTTAATGAATACACAATATGACTAAGTGCCCACAACAATACTATCTCCATATTGATGCTGCTGTGTTGTGATCCTCCATGGCAGAAAACAATCTCTGCAAATCACTCTTCAATGCTTTAAATCTTCCAACATGATGCACGTGATGATCTTGAGCTGCATTATGGTCAATACCACCTCCGCAAGGTGAAAGTGGTGAAAAATTAAGGACTTTCAACTTGGATAACAGGAAATAATGAGGGACCTTGCCTAGGGACTTAGTACAAATATCAGCTAGCTGAAGCTTGGATGGAATTTGCTAAGGCTTGATTAAACCATGTTGGACCTTCTCTCTAACAAAATAACAGTCCAACTCAATGTGTTTCGTACAGGTATGATAGACAGGGTTAGAGGCTATGGCAATGGCTGTAGAGCTATCACAATAAACATTGACAGAAAGGTGCACAAGAACTTGCAAATCATGAAGCAAGGTCTGAAGCCAGATAACCTCACTAGTAACCGTGGCCAATGCCCTGTACTCTACCTCTGCTGAAGATATAGCAGTCATTGATTGCTTTTTGGATAACCAGGATAGGAGAGAATCACCAAGTAATAAACAATATCCATACACTGATTTTCTATCATATGGGTCACCTGCCCAATTACTATCACAAAAGCCTGAAGATTGAAGGAATTGTTGGAAGAAAGAAGAAGACCCTGGCTTGGACAAGCCTTGATATATATCAAATCTCTATAGAGAGAATAAACAAACTGACTCAAAACATGAGTTGCATAAGCTACATCTGATCTGGTCACATTTAAGTAAAACAATTTTCCCATAAGTTGCCTATAGAAAGTAGGATCTGCAAGAGGTTCCCCCTTTGAGGCCAACAACTTTTCATTAGGATCCAAAGGATTTGTTAAGGGCTTGGCATTTGTGAGCCCAGCTGTGGCAATCAAATCCAAAGCATACTTCCTTTGACTAAAATGGAAGCCTCGAGAAGATCTGGTCACTTCAATGCCTAAATAATATTTAATCAAACCAAGATCCTTGATACTAAACTGGTCATCAAGATGGGATTTGAGAGAAGCAATCACACCAGAGTCTGTACCAGTAACTATAATATCATCTACATAAACCAAAACTGCAGTGAAAGAGCTGCCAGTTATCTTGGTGAACATAGAATAGTCTGCATGTGACTGAACATAACCAAGATGAATTAAACACTCTATAAGTTTGGCAAACCATTGCCTTAAGGCCTGCTTTAACCCATAAAGGGACTTCTGTAATTTGCAGACCAAACAAGATCCATGGGCTTTGGAATAACCCTGTGGGAGATTCATGTAGACTTCCTCTGTCAAATCACCATGTAAAAAAACATTATTTACATCAAGTTGATGTACATTCCACCCTTTTGCAGTAGCCACAACAAGTAAAGTCCTAACAGAGACCATCTTAGCCACTGGAGAGAAAGTTTCATGATATTCAATACCCTCATATTGTGTATAACCCTTTTCTACTAATCTGGCCTTGTGCCTCTTAATGGATCCATCGGCATGATACTTTACCTTGTAAACCCATTTACAACCCAGTCTTTTTGCCAGCAGGTAGAGGAACAAGTTTCCATGTATGGTTATCCTCTAAAGTTGTTAATTCTTTATTCATGGCATCTATCCAACACTGATGTTGAACTACTTGGGTATAAGAATTAGGTTCAACCTGAGCATCTAATGCATTGAAAAAATGAATATGACTGGAAGCAAAATGATTATAGTTAATGAAATGATTTATGGGATGCTTAGATTTGGATGGCTGAACAAAATCCTTTAGTCTCACAAAAGGAACCTTAGGTTTCTGTGATCGCCCAAGAGGAGGGCTGGGAGGCTGTATATGTGGAGAAGAATGAACACCAGATGGAAAAGAATGACCAGGAGTTGCATTGGAAGGATGGGCACAAGATGGATTAGAAGGTGATGGACTATGAGAATGCAGTGTAAGACCAGGATCATCTACATGCCATGATAAGGGAGGTTGGACAGGAGCAAAAGATGGGAGGAATGACTGTGAAGGTGTGGATACAGACATTGGAAAAATGTGTTCATGAAACTTGACATGTCTGCTAATGAACAACTTTTTGGTTTGAAGATTGTATATAAGATAACCCTTATGGCCAAGAGGATAACCAAGAAAGATTGAGGGAATTGCTCTAGGATCAAACTTGTCAGAGTCATGTATGGAAGCAAAACACAAGTAACCAAAGGTCTTCAAGTAAGAGTAGTCAACCTTGACTTGAGAAAGGATTTCATAAGGGATTTTAAACTCTGTGGCACTAGAAGGTAATCTCTTAACAAGATGGGTGGCAGTGAGTAGACAATGACCCCATAACTGTTTAGGGAGACTAGCTTGAAACCTTAAAGCCTTAGCCATTTCAAGAAGTTGCATATGTTTTCTTTCAACAACCCCATTTTGATGTGGTGTATAAGGACATGAGGATTGATGGGCGATACCTAGGGTAGTAAGAAATGAAATGAATTCTTGGTTGAAGAATTTTGAGCCATGATCAGTCCTAATTCTCTAAATGGTAGTCTTGAATTGATTTTGAACAAAGGCATTGAAATCAATAAAAGTTTTCATGACATGTTGTTTGGTAGACAATAAGAAAGTCCAAGCACATCTAGAGAAATCATCAACTATAGTAAGAAAGTATTTACATCCATTCATAGTAGAGACCCTATATGGTCCCCAGAGATCACAATGTAAAAGTTCAAAACAATGAGTAGTTCTTGTAGTACTAATAGGAAAGGGTAATTTGTGTTGTCTAGCTAAAGGACAAATGTTACAGAACTTGATACAATCATGATCAGTTTGGAATGGAATACATGAGACAATTGAGGGATTCTTTTCAGATTACACAAAGAAGGATGGCCCAACCTATTATGCCAAGTTACAGAAGATGGTTTATGTGAAACTCCATCAACTAGTCCAATGAATTGTGAAGAGTCAGGGTTGAAATGATCACTATTGCCTTGCAAGATGAATAATCTGCCATGTAATTCACCAGTTTCAATGGTGGTCTGCCATTGATCCTGGAAATTACATTGAGTTTTAGTGAAAGTTACTGTGTGGGTAGAAGAAGTAAGGATCTTAGGAATGGAAAAAAGATTAAAGTGAAAAGTGGGAACATATAAGACATCATGCAAAGTCAATGTTGTGGAAACAATCACTAAACCCTTATGAGTGATTGTGGCATGTTGCCCATTAGAGAGTGAAAGAATGATGGGCTTAGATAGTTCTACAACAGAATGCATTAGTGGAAAAGAAACACAAATATGGTCAGTTCACCTGAATCTACTACCCAAGCATTCATGTTATGAACAGAAGCCACATAACCATCATAACAAGTAAAAACACCCAAACTTGGATCATTCATACCTGAAGACTGAAGATTGGAACTAGATGTAAAAGTAGCAGCCAAATGATCTTTTGGACTATTCTTTCCTTTTAGCATATTGAGAACTTGACCCAGTTGGGTCTTTAACATCTCAATCTCATTTGGAGTTTCATTCTCCTCAGCGCACTTATTTTGTACCTGCATCACTTTAGAATTAGACTGCCCTGAAAGTTGTTTATTGCCTTTTCCCTTAGATGCATGCTTATGGTTATTGGAGGAATATGCTGGATGGCCAATTGGAAACCCATGGAGTTTGAAACATTCTGCCTTAGTATGTCCTTCTTTGTTGCAGTAATTGCAATAAATCCCCTTCTTGATAGGAGCCCTAGTATAACCAAACTTAGGAACATTTCCAAAAGACTTACTAAAATTCCCAGGTTCAGAAGGGGTTTTGTGTTCAAAATCACCATAAGTTTTAGTGACATTTGCTGCAATTCCACTATACTCAGAAACGTAGCCAATCCTTAAGGATTCATCTTGTTTAACCATGTAGTAATCTTCCCCTATGCTAGGTAATGGTTTCATCCTAAGAATTTGACCCCTTATGTTTGCAAAGCTATCGTGAAGACCCATAAGGAATTGTATCAACTTCTTTCTTTGTTTTCTTACCTCTTGTGCTTTAATAGCCCTACACCCACAATTATTGCATGAACATGCTGTAATTGTGTCTAGGACAACACTCCCATCCCACAAGCCCTTCATTTTATGATAATAAGCTTCTACGGATCCTTCCCTTTGTTCCATCATATGTAAGTCTTTTTCTAACTAAAAAAACCCTATGTCCATCAATGTTGGAATATCTTTCCTTAAGTTCAGTCCAGACAACATAGGTAGAAGACACAAAACGTAGACTACTACTTATTTTCTAAGACACAACATTGAATATCCAAGAAATAACCATATCACTATATCATTTGCTCTGGCTCATAGAGGATACAACACAGAGTTGACTTCATGAACATGAAAAGTACCATTGATAGGAGCAGATTTATTTTTCACAGATAAAGAGATTTGTAATGACTTAGACCATGCACTGTAGTTATCACTACCAGAGAGTTTGGTTGAGATTAAGATTAGACCTGGATGATCGTTGTTATGCATGAAGAGTGGATGCATGTTTGAGTCGATGGAAATCTCCATTGAAGTACTCGTTCGAGATCCCGTAGCTCTTGCACCAGTTTCATTCGGATTACTTTGATCTCTTCCATTGTTGTTATCTCCACCATTTTTGTTTGCCATTGAGTTGTTCGTAACTTGAGAAAACCCTAATTCCGAATTGATTCCTCAAATTTCGAACACATATGAGCTCGAAATCAAAATCAGGATGAAAAACAAAGGAATCAAAACAATAATCGAAGAATGAAATCGATTATTGAAACCGAATTACGAACACGGATCGTGCGCTCTGATACCATGTCAACATTGATAATGAGAAAGGAAGGATGGAGAAAATGAATTGAATGTTGATTCATTTTTGCAGAAAGTGTGTTACATAGAGTTTATAGAGAGAATTGTTAAAGTCAGTGGAATCAAACTCTACTAAGCTCCACTAATAAACTGCCTAACCACCAACTTAATCAGAATTTACAAGTATGCCCTTCATTCACATAATTACAGTGATACCCCTTAATGAATACACAATATGACTAAGTGTCCACAACAATATTATCTCCATATTGATGTTGTTGTGTTGTGATCGTCCATGGCAGAAAACAATCTCTACAAATCACTCTTCAATGCTTTAAATCTTCCAACATGATGCACGTGATAATCTTGAGCTGCATTATGGTCAATAGATTGCTGTGTCGTCCATTGTTGTTGCGAGGAATGTGCTTTGTGCCAAGAATATTGCTCGCGCCAGCTTAAGCACATGGGTATAGGTAATTGGTCCATCTCCATCTTTTTTTATAGTCTCTCTAAGAAGCAACTCCATCGAAAATGGCATGTATTCACTTTTTCCTTGTTTATTTCCATAACATTCTCATCAAAGGTAAACTACTTTAGGTATATATGTAGCTAGGAACCCATTGATTCTGGTTTCTGAGCTACACTTAAATGTAAGTAATTAAAAAAGACAGAGAGTAATAAATGAATAAAGATTAGGAGATTTGTTGAGGATCTGATTGAGGAGAAAATTTTTAAAAAATTAGCACTTGCAGTGGGTATTATGTGTACCAATTCAAATTGTTAAAAGTTGAAGGCTTGCCTTTGATTAAAAGGACCCCATAATTCAGCAATCAGCATGTTCCATGGATGTCCTGAAATCAAGCAAGTCCTTATTGCTCATAAAGTTATATGATGTTAGAGTCCACACACCGAAAGTCTCATTCTCATTCATAGTATGTGAAAAATCTAGAGGGAGCTAACCCTTTCCACCATAGGAAACAAATACAGTATTCCCATTGTCAAACAAAGACCAATTGTCTGGAACCAGAGAACTTAGGGGCCCTCTGTCTCTGTGTGTGTGCGTGACAAAGTGTTCAAATGTCGACAATATTGTCTTCTTTATGGGTACCGATAAGCCAACAATGTCACACTCTGTTGCGCAATGAGCACATTGACATCACCAGATCCCACTACTTGAATCAATTTATTCAAGTCGTCAATTACTAATTTTCAAGAATTGCACCACCACCACCACCACCACCACCACGGTATCAATCAATCAATTAAACGCTTTTTGATTTAGCTAAGAAGAATGAGAAACAGATAGTTGATAGGAATTGGTAGAGAAGAACATTTTCAAAAGCATACTTCTTTCGTTCCGGGCTATTTTAGAATATTTCACTTAAACGTCAATTTTAAAATTTTAAATTATAAAACTGACATTAATTTTATTACTAATGAGCTACTAAATGCGTCATTTTTTAAAAAAGTTTTGACTTTTAAACGTAGACTCTTGTCCGAAACGGAGAGAATAGTTATAATCCTCAAAATTATCAATTGATGGAATATGGAATCTTACTTGGTAGTGAAGATTTCCAAAATAAAAACATTCAGTTGGAACTTTTTTTTTTTTCAAAAGTAGAACCATGGCAAGATCTTCGAAGTGTCATAGCTTTCCAAATACATTCTTAACAATTACTATGTTTCCTATTTAATTTGTAATAATAAAACATGAAATTTCATAAAAGACTACGAAAGGTTATAATTTTTGTTAAAAATACAATAGTTTATTGTTGATTTTAAATATTTTCCCATGAATGCAATAGTGAGGAAAGAGTAATCTCTTTAGTGACCGCAAGGAACTATTGAGATAACATGATATCAATGCCAAATAGTTATGTTCTTCGGCTATCTTGCTTCACTAATGACTTGGTATCAAAGTCAAACAATGACTTGATTCAAATATCACTTTATGAACGGTATTTGATCTATTTTTTTGGACTAAGTTCATGTTTTAGTTTCTCTATAATTGCTAGGTTGTAGTTTTTAGAACGATTTGAGTAGCTACCTCTTCTACAAAGATTAAACATACTATTGGTCTCCAACTCGACTACTTAAATTCACAAGGGCTCCGTATAATTATTGATTTTACATATTTACCCATGTATGCCTTAGTGTAAAATTAAGTAAGTTTGTTGGTTTCCTAATTAGAGAAGGATTATGAATCCTTTTCCTCTTCGACCTACCTCTTTTGTAAATCTTATATACTTATTCAGTTTCGGGCAAATAGTTCACTATTTTATTTTGAGATGTTTCATTTAAAAAGTCAACTTTCAAAAATTAAGACATTAAATTGTCATTTTCTTATTAAAGAATTACTAAAAATATCATTTCTTTAAAAATTTTGACTTTCAAATGTGAACTCTTTACCCTGAATGGAGGAAGTATTAGAACTCTTTAACTTTGGTTTTTTAATCCGTGCGTTAAACATACGTCAATTAAATCGTATATAAACAAAATAAGGAGGATCAATTTATTAATAATTAAACATAAGTATATCACTAATTATTATAAATTCTAAAAAATTTCCTTATACACAAAATTGGTTGTCTGATTAGTTGATTTTTCATCTTTACCGCATATCAATATCTTCAAAACCAAAATAATTTGTCACTCTAGAAACTACGACATATAACTGTACATGGCTAAATACTGATTTTTTTCAAAAAGAGACATACGTTCAATTATTGAATTTGGCACTTGTTGTCATTGCATATGATACCAGCAATGGAAATTCTCTTCTCAGGAACTTGAAAGACAGTCTTATATCAGATAGAGTTAATGACAATCTTGAGATAAAAACATTTTCTCCAACATTGTTTCCTTTCAAAAAATTTGGTTCAACAACGTGATTCCCAAGATTTATGATAATTAGTCTTGTTCCATTGCACAACATGGTCAATATTTTTCAATAGCATTACCCCGAACACTTTATACTATTCAAAAACTCTGTATAATGAATGTCTTCGAACAAATTTGAATTTTTTGCTGCCCTGCAAATAGAATCTGAACTCAAATAAGTTCTTTATTTTGAATGATTACTTTTATTAAATTATATTTGTATGTTTTATTTTAAGCTAAAATCAAAATAACGATTAACTTTTATTAAATTATTATATTTGTATTTTTGTTATTTTTGATTAGTTTTAAAGAAATTTTTAACCGAGCTAATTTTGTTCCAAAAATATTTTTATTTTGCTATTAATTTTGTTCCAACAAATTTTTGTTTTAATAACTATTTTAAAATTTGTTTTAAAGTTTTATTTTGTAAATTATTTTTATAAATAACTATTTTTAAAAATTTGTTTTAAAGTTTTATTTTGAAATTATTTTCGTTTGATTGACGTAACAATTATTTTTGTTCCATCAAATATTTTTATTTAACTATTATTTTTTTTGTTTTAAACTTTTTTGTATTATTTTTATTATTTTGTTTATATTGTTTTTTGTTTTTTTACTTTATAACTATTATTTTTGTTCAATCAAATATTTTTATTTTACTAACGTTTTTTTTACATATATATTTTTAAGAATTTGTTTTAAACTTTTGTTCCGTAAATTATTATATTTTACTTACCTCAGCATTAAATTATTTTTGTTTTGTTGATTTTGTAACTTTTATTTTTATAGTGTCTTGTTCCATAAATTATTTTTATTTTACTAACTTCTTATATATTTTTTCTTGACTCCGGAATTATTATTTTTGTTTTAGTTACTATTTGTTATGTTTAAAGAAAGAAAAAATGTTTAAACATAATTAAAAGAGAGGAGATGATAGTGATGAGAGAGAAAATAAAGTGAAGATGGGAGAGAGAAAAAAAAAATACACAATCAGAAAAGATAGAAGAGAGAAAGAGAGAAATGATAACTCAAAAATCAATAATTAATTCAAAAATGAGATTTTGAAGGGAGAAATCTACCATTGCCATTATATATATATATATAGTGTCTATTTATAATTTGATTAACCTGATTTTTCTAAATTACAACGTGCGACACTTCTTTAGGGATCGAGGGAGTATTACTTAGTACATTTCTCCACTAATATGTACAACAAGATTTGCACACCAAGTGTTAAATTTTTGAAGAAACATTTTTTCGAAGGCTAATAGTTGACCTTAGAGAACATGGAGAGAATAAATACCCCCCATCTTTTCTATACAAAGAGTTCATATTTATTTTGAAATGCTTTATCAATTTTCATAATCTCCTTCAATTTTAATTACTCTCGATATATGATATATGCATCTTTGCTAAAGTTGGCAAACCTTTGGGAAATGTTCTAATTATTGGTGTCTCAATATAACCATGCATAATTGAAGTTAGAAATTGTAGCTATGTGATATGTCTTGCTTTTGTGTTCATTATTAATGTTAGGTTGGGTCACACTCACACCTAATCCACCCAAGAGAGTCAACGAGATGACCATGCCATTTAAAAAGAAGTCAGACATACTCAATTGGGGCCGAACCTAAGCCCCTACCAGTCTGTCCACAACATGTGAACAAGTGGCATTATCCCAATTGACCACTTGGCGTGTAAGGATAGGAAGATCCCCCCACCCCACCGGCCACCTCCTCCCTACCTCCCATCGGCCATGTCTAATCTTATCTTGTGCTGTCTAGCTTCCCCTATAAAAGACTTCTCCGTGGACGAAATTAATTAAACCAAACCAAAAATCCCATTTGAGAAGAAGAAGAATGGCTGCCATAGCCTTGGACCCATATTTGAGCCTTCAAATCACTAAAGACCATCAAAAAAGTAGAGTTGTTGTGGAAGAGATCGAGGGGCTTCTTAGGGTTTATAGGGACGGGACGGTAGAGAGACCAGAAATTGTTCCATGCGTCACTAGCTCAATATTGACTCCAGAGCTCGGTGTTACTTGTGGAGACAAAGTTATTGATAAGTTTACCAACGTTTGGGCACGTTTTTATGTTCCAAATGGCAATGGGAAACTCCCATTGCTAGTCTACTTTCACGGGGGTGGATTTTGTGTTGGCTCAGCCGCTTGGAGTTGCTACCATGACTTTCTTGCATTACTAGCGTCTCAAGCTGGGTGCATGATCATGTCCGTAAATTATCGTTTAGCTCCCGAAAATCCTCTGCCTGCGGGGTATGAAGATGGGTTGATGGCTCTGATGTGGGTGAAGCAACAAGCTCATAGTGGGTCTAGTGAATGGTGGTCAAGGAAATGCAACTTTTCTAGCATCTTCCTAGGCGGTGATAGCGCCGGTGCTAATATAGCTTACAATGTTGGCATTAGATTGAGTTCTAAAATGGCATCCTTTAAACCCTTAAACGTTAAGGGGAACGTATTAATACAACCCTTTTTCGGAGGAGAGGCAAGGACGAATACCGAAAAGTACATGGTTCAACAGCCACGATCCGCTCTTAGCCTGGCGGCCTCGGACACATATTGGCGGTTGTCGTTACCGCCGGGGACGAGCCGGGACCATCCATGGTGCAACCCAGGGTCAAGTAAGATGGAGGAGTTGACAATATTGGCAAACATAGTGTGTATAGCTGAGCTGGATATATTGAAAGATAGGAACATGGAGTTTTGTGAAGCATTGGCAAGGGCTGGGAAGAAAGTGGAGAATGTGGTGTGTAAAGGTGTGGGACATGCATTTCAAGTTCTGAACAAGTCTCAGATCTCACAAACCAGAACCCATGAAATGATCTGTCATATCAAGGCCTTCATTGCCACTAGATGACAATGCTCTCTCAGTCTCTCTCTCTCTCTCTCTCAAGTCCATTTGGTCCACTGTTAGTAAATACGGGTAATGATGGGTCATTCTCATTTTGTATTAAAATATGGGTATTTTGTGACGTGATACACTCTCATTGGCTGGAGTGTTGGGACCCACAAAATGTCCAACCAATGAGAGTATACCACATCATAAAATACCCATATTTTGATGCAAAATAAAAGTAACAAGTAAATATATAGGCGTAAATTATGCAATACATTTCTCTAACCTGTCTATGATCTCTCAACATATGAATGTAACAAATTAATTCTATTTATTGTACCTTTCTTAAATTATTGTCTTAGTTTTGATTTTTAAAAATAAATTATATATGTTTTAAATTAAAATTTAACGTGTATATATAATCTAAATCACAAAATGTGAATTCACATTATTTTTAAGAACTACAAATTCCGCGATTTGTGATTTGAGAAAAAAAAAAAATTCTAATTAGTCATATTTTATTTAAAAAATACAAAGTTCGACTTAAAAAGTTAAATCAAAACAATAATTTAGGAACTAGGGTAACTAATTAAAAGTACATTGTGCAAACACGTAAAAAGTCCCAAATTTGGTGAATTGTTTAGTGCGTATAAATAATTACTCTGGTCACATTATCTAAAACCTGGATTGTTGTGTAAACGTATTTAATTTTCTTGATATATAATTTTTGTTGAATACTCAGGCTAAAAAAAATCTCAGTTTTTTATTTTGAATATTATTTTCCAAATATTAGTCTCATTTTTAAAAGAAAATAATATTCCCTCGGTTTCAAATTATCGTCATTCTTTCTTTTTTTATCTGTTATAAAATAATTGTCCTCTTTCAAAATTTTCTTTTTAAGAAAAACATTTTTACCACTTTATTCTTACTTTTTCTATCTACTTTACATGCTCAAGAACATTAAAAAAACCCACACATTTCACAAATATTTATAATAAAATCAATTACATTTTTTTAAATAATGTACCGAGTCAAATAGAACAATAATTTTAAAACGGATGGACTATATAGTTTTAGGAGTTTTTTAGAATTGTGATTCATTGTAATTATATACTAGTACTCTTGCCCGTGCCTACGGCACGATGTCAATTTGGAAATTATCAAAGTATGGGGCGAGCAGTATTCGAATAAATGAATATATGCGTGAATTTTATAAAGGTGGGATCAATGTACACTACAGAAAGAAAAAAAAACATTTTATTGGCTAGGAGTATACATCACCAAAATAATTAGCCAATATCAATATTATTTACAAAATCTTCAAGAAGGGTTCGGACTGGAAGTAGAATGATCTGCCTCGGAGCACCAAAAATGAAGAGTACGAATCAAAGAATTCTTCAGTTCCGGGACAGTCATTTCCTCATTGTCAAAAGCCCGATGATGGCACAACTACCATTAGTATAATACAGTAATGATAATTAATAAAATGAATATTATACATAAACATTCTACCTTTGACATTTATCTACTATTGCGAGTTTACATATTTTAAACTTTGCCTGATGCCTGCTTTGTTGAATGATGTAAAGCAAAGTAAGGTGTAGCCTTTCTGTTTGTGGCAACATTTATTCGTTTGGATTAGAAGTCTTAAGGGGAATTAAACTGGGTGCTTATGGAAATTTTTGCAGATCTCGATCATGATCTCGAACTCCAGTGTCTCCGATAAGTTTGAAAAAGTACCTTTCACTCGCGAACTATTCCCGCATCAAGTTTGGATTGCTGTTACTGACCTTGGTATTTAACAGCTGCCTCGGGCAAATATGAGCCCAAGGGGAAGTCTTATTTTTTAAAAGTTTATATCCCAGTTCTGTAACATTCTGTTTATGATAGTTTTGTGAGATCTGATTGAAGCCAATGTTAAACTTGAGTTAGCCGCTTAGTGAGGCTGCCCTTGGGAAAAGGTCATCTGGAACTTGGTGGGTATTGATCTCCATGAAGAACAACAGTAAGGACGACAAGCCCAAAAGACACATGAAGAGAAAATAGACTAAAGACAGAAAGAGCTGGAAAAAAAGGAACCCAACTTAATTTGGGATACTTGCCTATGGCGCAGCGCCAATATGGGACGGGTCAGTATTCAAAATAACCATTACAAAATGATAGTAAAGTTGTTGTATTCAAGAAAGTCAAATAGATTGATAGTATTCAAAAGGCTGCTTTCTCATATACCAGCAAGTAATTTGCCTTCTTGCAGAAAGGCCAAATTTTTAGTTTAAGATTTTCCTTTCATATGTAACATCATAATTTGGCCCCAATGGAAAGAAGTGAGTTTAACCAAATAAGTGTGGCCAAAGGAATTTCATACCCTTCCCAGCAAAACCAAATCAAATACAGAATATTGAAAGCTTTAACGAAGTAAAACTTACAGATTCTGGTGGAGAGGGGGGCTTACGATGGGGACAGTGCACTCGAGAAGGAAGAAGAAAAATAGAAGAAGATCAACTCAAGGAAGCTGCTGTGCCAAAAAAAGGAACTTAACAGATAATGCAACAGGATCATCATTTTGCAGTTCTTTAAGATTTAAAATGGTTGAGGCTGCCTTAGAGAATCTCACAAAACAAACTTTTTGTGAAAGAAGCAGAATGTGTCTTAGCTAAAAAAGTTATAGCTATGGTTTGGACTCTTAATGAATCTGTGCAGTCGATATAGATTTTTAAAATGCCTTGCCTAACAAAGTGACAGAGGTGGCAATATAATTCATGGCCTGTCCAGAGTCACGGAGTCAGTAGGCATGCATATAAAGTGGCTTACAGGGGAGAGGGCGACTTATGGCGAAGATGATTCAAACAGATTTACAAAAATGCAATTGAACATTGAATGGCAGGAGGATAAATCACAGTTGCTCTCTAAATCACAGTTGGCCCCATTCAGTAATTGCAACAAAAAAAATTCCGCACACATGTACATACCATTCTTTTAAGTAAGATCAAAATTGCATACCTTGGAGATGAGTTCCCGGATAGACTCCAGCAATATTTGTAGTCCAAGAGTTGCCATTACTGAAGCAAAAACAATGATGCCCAGCAGAATCAGCCTGATTAGTCGAAAGTGAAAAAGAGTTATAATCATCTTAGGTTAACCATAGGAAAAATAACTTATCAGCATAAAAGATGACTGCCTCCAACTTTGGACCCAGGCAGCGTTGGTGCATAATAATTTTACTGAAAGGAGAAAAATGAAAACATTCAGAACCAATAGTTTGTCTGACAATAATGTTAGTTGATAAAGTGAGGAAAGAATGTCAAATGAAAATATTTCAAATGAGTCAAGATGTTCAAGTTAAGACAAACCATTGTTACCATGGACCACCTATGTTAGGTAACATATCATACTACAACTAATGCAAGAATATCACAATCAAACTAAACTTGTTTCATTCTTTGCTAGTTTGCTGGTATGATGTAATTATAGTTAGGTAATAGGTTATTTTCAAGGAACACTATCCGAGCTTGGAGTAGAAATTGGAGCTAATATAGCTAATAACAAACATTATTTTGTTAAAATTAAGTTCTAAGACCTAGATTTCATGCTACCAACCTTCGGATGAGTGCTGAATATACTATTCAGAAGTTCAAAATATCCCATCTTTATTAAAGCTGTTTAGTTAATCACCATATCTATATACTATATTACTATTACCTCGGTCCCTAAATGAGTGTTGCTTTGGTTTTCTACTTTGTCCCAAGTGAATCCCACGTGTTGCCTAAAGTGGGAAATAGAACTTCCCAAACATTGAGTCTCTTCTTACAAAAGAGTTCGAACTGCACATAATGCAATTTAAGCTAATTATACTATACTATCAATTCAAACACCTTGAGTCCGTGAACTCAAATCTTATAAGTAAAAAACATGTTTAATTATGTATTAATGTTGAATATATCGCTCAAAGCTGTTTCACTAATCTCCATACTCATTTAACACTAAAATGCACCTTAACGATTCAAGAAAAAAGAAGGAAAATTCAAATGAAACTATGAAAAATTGACTGACCTCAAATTCGCCAATTTCAAACATTTAATTACTGAATAATGCAGCACAAACATTAAATTAATAAATAAAGTCCGAAAATTTTCAAATGAAACCAAAAACAATTGATTGAGCTCAAATGCATCAAACTCAAACAAATTAAATTCAAAGCTGGTCTATTAATCTCCATATCTATTTACAACTGTACTGCAGCTCAATGACAGCAGCTCTGAAAATTTCAAATGAAATAAAAAACAAATAATTGAACATGCATGCATCAATTTCAAACAAATTAACTGCTGGAACTTATTCCAAAGCTGTTTCCTCCATCTCCACATCTAATTATTACCACAATGCAGTTCAATTAACAAAAAAACAAAAGTTCGATGGAGAACAATGAATTGAACGCAGAGAAGGCATCAATTTTGAACGAATTAAGTTTTGCTGGATCTAATTGAAAAAGTTCCTTTCCGGTACCGGCCATCGCAACGATGGCGCTACAACGTTTGTTGGAGGAGGTAGATGAGAGGCGGAGGTGAGAATCGACATTTTGGAAGAATGATTGAGGGGTGGAGAGAGAAAGACGGCGGAGTCCTACGCCTCTGAAGTTGATTATTGGATTCAGTATAAGAACTTACACAGATTGAGGACATCGAATCCGTCTTGGCTGGGTACCGGTGCTCAGGAGCTAGACGCTAATTCACAGAGAGCAAATCGGCGGCAGAAGCACCATCAGTAAGGAAGATGAATCTGCTCGGTGGCAAACAGCATCAAATCACCATCGGTAAGGAAGACAAATCCGCCGCCGTGGAAGAAGACGATGATGGAACCAGAGGTGCCGTTGATGGGATTGGGATTAGGAGAAGACAAATCCGCCGCTGTGGAAGAAGACGATGACTGGGAGACGATGATGGAACCAGAGGTCGCCGTTGACGGGGGATTGGGATTAGGAGGAGACTTGACAACAGGCATCGGTTACAGCGGTGAGTACGCACGCAGAGGAAGAGAGAGAAAAGGATTGGGGAGAAAGGGAAGGGTACGCACGACAGAGGGAGTTGAGGATTGTTCACACGTGTGAATTCTAGCCGTAACCATGACCGTTGGATCTTGACAAATGAATTGATCTCAGCCCCTGATTAGCTTTAGTCAATTGCGAGTGTGCGAGTATGAGCTCTATTGTATAATAGACTAGATTTTGTGCCCGTGCCTGTGGCACGGTGCCAGCGTGGGACGATGTCAGTATGGAACAATGTTAGCATTCAAATAAATCAATATAATAAATAATTTAAAATTAACATATCTTGGTAACTAATTAAAACAATATAATCATTCATAGTGGAATAAAAATATATAGTTACTTTTATATTTTTTTAAGGAAATAGGGGTGGTGCCAGTTTAGGGAAAAATTCCGACGTAGAGGGTGGCAGTTTAGGAAACCTTCAGGGGTGTGAATAGGGTCTGTTCACGAAATTGTTGTAGCTTTTCGTCTGATTTGAGTGACTGTTGCTACTTCTGTTTACTTCCTCGAATATCTGTAAAATCAAAGTAAACGCAAAAACTGTGATAGTTATTAAAAGCCCATGAATGATTGATACACTTCTCTTATTAACCTGTTCTTTGAGATCAACTGTATTGAGTTTCTTAAATTTCCCATGAAAATTAAAATAATATATTTATGAAATTCAGTTTGAGTCTTTAGTGTTTGACATTCAAATATAGACTCACTGAGTTTCCAAATATATATCCTAGTAGCATTACAAAGAGAAAACTTAGTTGTCTATGAGTGGAATGATTACTTTACAATACATGAATAGAGTTAATGAAAATGCTAGAGATTACTTTACAATACATGAATAGAGTTAAGGAAAATGCTAGAGATCCAGAAACATATCTCAACATTCACTCCCTTACTAATAGTCTTGTTTAGTTTGTGCACCACATAGTCAGATCAGTTGTGAGTCAAGTTGGACCCCCCTGCGGTAGTTCCTTAGCATTACTCTAAACTTAATAGATTGAAAGAAGGAACATGGAGGGAATGCTCATGAATTAATCATGTCACTTCATTGTAGCAAATGAGATTAACGGTTTAACAAAAAACTAAAATCCATTACCCTAAAATTTATAATTAAAATAAACTCCATCCATTCCACGTGAAAGTCTTACTTTCTCTTTTGAGACATTCCTTGAAAGAATGTTTCAAAAATTTAGCAAAAGCCAGAACTCCATTTGTGATTCCCAGATTCACCATTGTAGCGCTAAAATCGAAATTACATGAACAACTTTTATGAGTTCCAAATTAGTGTTTGAGATGAAGATAGCCCAGAAATACTATTTTAATCCTTCAAAAGTTTGAGAATGGTTGGCCTCTACATGAAAAGAAACATCACTCTACTTGTAACCCAGTATCCAAGAAATAGCTCCAACTTTTTTTAAACCAGCCATTCAAAAATTAAAATATCAAGTTAGAAGCTTCTCTAATCTCTACTAAACTGAAAAGAGAAAAAGAAAAACAAAACAATGAGCTGCCACCTCTCAGAAAAAGTATCTTTGGAACTGATTTCATTTCCAACAATCGCATTCCTGGCATCGACTTTACTACTGTCCACTCCTATCCTATCCTGATCAATGATAAATTTTTCTGCAGAAAAATGCTATATATACATAACAGTATTGATACTGCTAGGATGATGAAGTTGAGCTCAAGTGGGTAGCCATTGAGAGGCTGCCTACTTATGATCGGTTAAGGAAAGGAATGATGAAGCAAGTTCTCAATAATGGAAAAGTTGTTTACAATACTAAATTCTCCAAAATTCAGTAATTAGATACTTTTCTGGTAATGGATCTTTACTAACACCTCATAACAGGGATTTTGTATTCCACGGAAGAGAATCTTGGAAATGACACAATGCAACATATAATGCAACATGAACACAAATTAGAATGCAAGACCTATACATGAAAGCCTACACAATGCAACATGAACACAAATTTCACAGAAGCAATCTATGTATAAGATACTTTTATACTGCTACTAAATTCTCCAAAATTCAGCAATCAGATACTTTTCTACGGCGTTCGAACATTTGCCTTTTCTGGTATTTTGTATTCCACAGAAGAAAAAATGATGGAAAAATTTGAAAGAATGAAATACTTAAAAATCTATAATACAATAATCAGTAAATTGCAACTAAATTAAAGAATGAACACAATGAAATAAGGAGAAAGCCTACACAATGCAACATGAACACAAATATTAGATTATTTCATGACATAGATACACAGAGCCAAAAAAAACTTACAAAACATGCATGTATTTATATATGCATGTGACCAAGTTTGACCAAGTTTGCTTACATAGGGTGAAGTGTTATTCATGATTTTTCCCCGTAATTAAGCAGCTGTGTAGTTGGTGTATTCTAGAGTTTCACTATGTGTTGCTAGTTCTCTTAAAGAATCTTAAGATGGTTGATCCTCAACTACTTCTTTATGACTTTGACCTTTATTTGAGTTGTGGTTAAATGACAAAATCTCCAAACCGATTATTAACCATTTATATCCCAATTATATTCTCAGTCTTTATAGATTCTGCAACATAAGAAATTAGTTTGAGCCTTGTTTTTTTCTATGGCTTTCAATTAGTTTTCTCATGTCAGATTTCATCTACTACCTCAGTTTGCAATTTCTTTCCAACTTTATGATTTCAAACAGCAAGGTTTCATATTTCAAACAGCAAGGTTTCATTGAGAGGCAAGAGGGAACTACCGTTATAATGCAATTACATTATATGAGACCTAAAGTAGTTAGAGCCGGGACTTTTAGTTGGTTGTGATGTTCTGACCTTATTATATTCCTCGTATTGCTTAATAAATATCCAAGAAGTGCTTGTGTTATTCATGATTTTTTTCCCCGTAATTAAGCAGCTGTGTAGTTAGTATATTCTTGAGTTTCACTATGTGTTGCTAGTTCTCTTAAAGAATGTTAAGATGGTTGATCCCCAACTACTTCTTTATGACTTTGACCTTTATTTGAGTTGTGGTTAAATGACAATATCTTCTCTTTCATACTGAAACTACTCTGCTAGAAGGATTCATCTGAAAGGACAAAATCTCTGAACCGATTATTAGCCATGTATATCCCAAAACCATTTTACTTATATTCTCGGTCTTTATAGATTCTGCAACATAAGAAATTAGTTTGAGACTTACGAATCCAACCTCGTTGATGAGGTCGGGAGTTCAGGCGAGTCGAGCCGATGATCAGCTTGACATCCTCAACAGTGTTGGCGTGGATGATGTTGATCCCCAAAACCATTTACTTGGACTGGCTACATGAATCCTATTTTGCTGGTTGGGTCCAATGCGAAGTATAAATTGCAGTAAATATAAACTGTAGAAAATTGAAAATGAGATTTCATTTCACTAACCTCGTAGGAAGCCACAGCTTGAAAACCCTAGGAAATTGAACCTCAGAACAACATCTTACGAACTTTAAATCACCTAAAAGATCAAACTCACGAAAAGCAAATGAAGTTAGGTCGAATTTTTTCGAAAATTAAGTTGGCATTTGATTTGATTCGATTCAATATATCCTCAAATCGAAATGAACAACAATAATTCTTATGTTGGAGTTGTCGATGAAAGACAAATTCGTAGGCTTTCTGATTCAGAGCAGTCATCAAATTCTTATGTGGACTGTGATGAGCATAAGGGTGTTTGTAGCAAATATGGAGTTTCTGGGTACCCTACCCTCCAGTGCTTTCCCAAGGAATCTTTGGAGCCAAAAAAAGTGAGTCTCTGCAGGATTCTTAGTTTTACATCTGGATCCTTCTCCCAACCTTTTTGCACATAGAAACATCTATTGAGATGCAGCCTAAACTTCCTGGTTTTACTTCTGGGTCCTTCTCCTACCTTTTTGCATATAGAACATATACTGAGATGCTGCATAAACACGTGTGCACTAAAAAACTACCTAAATCAGATACTAAGCCTAAAAAAAAAAAAAACAAAGGCAGCAAAGCAATTTTGAAATAATACTGCAAAATAAAGTGAGAGCAAAAATACTTAAAAGAGAATCTATTACAGAGAAAATCTACGCAGAGACAGGATAAAAATACTTAATATAAGACAGACCAAAACTTTGCCTGATCCTAACAAACACAACAAATCAATCAAAGAAAAACTCACTCAAAAGAAAGAGAAACTCACAACTTGAACAATCAAAAGAGAAACTCTGTAAGACGAAATTCTGGTCACTCAAGGCAGCAGCAGAGAGGCGATAGGGAGGGAACCAATTTTGAAATAATACTGCAAAATAGAGTGAGAGCAAAAATTAATCAGATTTCAAGAAGACAAAATTCTGTAAATGGTCACTCAAAGCAAATCAATCACATAAAATCAATCAAAAGAAAGAGTAAAAGACAATAAACTGATTCCTCAACCTAATACCACAAACAACACTGCCTAAATATGAAAATCATAGGAACCATTGGAGAAAGATATAAAGTAAGTGCAAATAGAACAACCGATAAGAACCAACTGTAAAATGAAACAACCAAACCAGTAATAGGAAAGCAAATTGTGACAGTGGACTGGAACAAACACAGCAAATCAATCACAAAAACTTTGTGTCTGAAAGTGGACTGGAACATGTTTGCTTAGAATCAGCCACTGCTAGCCAATATGGTATTACATGTTAGAGGGTGTTAAGAGTTGATTGAAAAGGTTAACGATTTAGTTGCCATGGCCATAGGCTCTACTGTCTGTCAGTGACCCCTAAATGTTGAGCTTTTCAAGCACAATCTGTCTGTTCCAGCAGTGTTGGTAGAACAAATGACATTAGGCATCAAGACCTTATTATACATCATCATTTACTTTTGACATTTGTCATCTGAATCTTGTCCATGTAAAATAATCTGAGCAGCTGGTTATAGTGAAAGATGAAGTTTGTTATCTTGTCAGTGTTGGAAACTATGGAGCGAGTATAAAGGAAATATGCCTTATGAGTGAAGTAGCACTTGTATCACTGATCACATAGTTTAATTTTCAGAAGTTTGTGAGATAGCAGCCACAGTAAAATATTCCCAAAATATTAGTAAAATATAGTAAAGAATAACCTGAGGCCGTGAGGCGTGAAGGGTGCGCAGGATAAGCCGAAGGGAGGTTGGGAACTACCCTGAATGTGTCTCTCTCACTTTCAATCTCTTTCGCATAATCCTCCGTAAGCGTTACTGTACTGTTTAGACATAATGAATGCACAATCAGAATGCCACCAAACAGAAAAATTAGCTGACAGAATGAAAGAGATGATTCAAGAAACTTACAATCAAAAATTGAGCAGAATAGTGAATGTGCTAGGAACTTTTTTCTCTGGCTAACCAAATAGAAATTTGAGCAGAAACTTGGAATTCCCCAATACTAAACAGTCAGATGGCTGCAAAAATATAGAAGTAAAGAGAATAAAGCAGCAACCATACATTAGAAGTAAAGAGAATAAAGCAGCAACCATACATTAAACTGGCAGAATTTTTTGCAGCATCAATTATCTCTTCTTTCCTTTGGATACATACATATAGCTTGAACTTATGGCAAGCAATCTATCCACCCTCCCCACCAAATAAAAAAAAAGGAGAGGAGAGTTATGTCTTTTAATTATCTGTAGTCTCATTCCATTATAGTAATTGATGCTACCAACCCACCTGTGCTTGTCCATGCTATTATATCAAAATAATCAGCAATTCTTGCATTTGCTCCGTCCATTTCATATGATCAAATTATACCTAAGTTTGGATTCATCATTCATGTACGTATCATAGATTGAAAGAAAATCTTGAAAGAAAAAATTAATTAGTTAAAACTTTGAGGAACCTGGAGCTTGGATTCAAGGAAGGCGAGAATAGTGGCAGGAATGATCCCTCTAATGCCACCTCAATTATAGTATTTTTATTTCATTAGATCAAGTGTACATTGGTAGGCAAAAAACAGTCAAAGAAGCCAATAAGTGGAAACAAAAATGTGAACAAAACAGGAGAAAAAAGACAAACAGAAAGAATGTAGGAAACTATTTTTTATTAGATCAAGTGTACATTGGTAGGCAAAAAACAGTCAAGCCAATAAGTGGAAACAAAAATGTGAACTAAACAGGAGAAAAAAAGACAAACAGAAAAGAATGCAGGAAACTAATTTCCTGAGTTTCAGATATTTGCAAAGACAAACCTATGCAGTAAGATCAATCCGGTTCATGTAAGAGTTGTAGCTTTTCGGTAACTGCCAATCACAGAATGAAGGAAAAAATTAACTGAAACCAAAATACAGAAAACATAAATCTCTGATTTTGAAAAATAGGACCAATTTCATACCCTTCCCAGCCAATTGGTGGCATCAAAAAAATTAATTGAAACCAAATAAAGAAACCGAAATAAAGAATTGAAAGAAAAAATAAAGAAGAATCCTTCGTGAATTGAATTTGAGGAGTGGGAGAAGGCGATGGAGCAGCGGCGAGGCGAAGCAAGCGAGGTCAAACCAAAAAGAGCGGGGAGATCTCTCTGACTGTTGGGATAATGCAATCCTTCAAAATCCCAAAATGACAGAGAGAAGAAAGGACTGGAGAAGGGGATCGTACCTGTCGAAGGAAGGGGATGGGAGAGGGAGAATGCAATTAGAGGAAAGGGGATCGTACCTGTCTGATGGATTAAATTGCGTCGGTGCTATCGCCGGCAAGGAAGCATCGCGATAGAACAACATCTTCCGGAAATAGTTTGAGGACATGGATTCCGTCTTGATACTGCGCCAGGTAAGGAAGAGCAGAATCCGCCATCGTGGAAAGAAGGAAATACGCACACAGAGAAGAAGGAAGGTCCCTT
>CM028380.1:136793911-136945268 GCA_013146195.2 Codonopsis lanceolata | reverse complement strand
TCTCGACTTTCCCGTTGGGCTTGGAGGCAGTCACTATATTGGACAGCCAGTCGGGTATTCAACTACCCGAATAAAGTTGACGCGAGCTGTTTCATGATTTCTTTTTTGACTTGTAGTGACCATTCTGGCTTGATGCGTCGGAGTTTCTGATTCGACTATAGCTGGATCCAGGCTGGCATATCTGTAGGACCAGGCAAAGATGTCTATGAACTCTTTAAGGAGATCGATGAGTGCCTTTCTTTTTGGGCCTTGGAGGTAGCTGCCGATTCTGATTTCTTTGACTTCATTGTCCGCCCCAGGTTGATTGCAGACAAGTCTTCAGCTGGCGATGAATGGCTCTATTCTGGTACTCAACTGACTTTGCAAACTCAAATAGATAATTTTTATCTTTTGGGTCCATTTATTAAATGACTTATTATCATAATTATTATCTTTTAATGCGTCTTTAAAGTAGGTGCAACTAAGGAATAAGCAAAGACATTTATATTATTATTAAAAGCATATTGTGCTGTTATTACATTGTTGAGGACCAGTTTAGATCTCAACTATAGGCATTGGTAGATGACCAACTGCAGCTAGGGAAATGAGCTGGATAGTATATCCGTCTACCGTGTCTGGCGCAGTCGAGCGGACCTGTCAGGTATACCAATTCGCGAGGCTTATTAAAATAGACTCGAACTCAAAGAGGGAGCTTTTTCATAATCGCCTCTGCTCATCATACCCAAAAAGTCTGCCTAGACCGTCGTCATCTAAATGGCCAAAGCATAATCATCTTGGTCTATGGACCAAGTATTCTCAATGGTGACAGTTTCCTATAAGCGGTGCTACGGGCTCCGTAACCTGTTCCATACTATCTGAGAGAATACCGACATCCTCAAAGACTTCCCAACCGGGCACCTTTTCCCATTCGGTCTATCCGGGGTTCGAAAAACATGAGATAAGCTTCGGCTTTCCCTTACGTGCAAAGTAACCATTTAAGGTTTTTCTATAAGATTGGAGAAGGGGATATTCATAAGGGCAGCTTTTCTCTTTCGCGCCTTTCTTTTCTCACGTTTCGTTTCATGATCGGCTATTTCATTTGGAGTAGGCGTGTATCCTAGACCGAAATGAGGGATACATTCCTTAAGTTCATCTTGGACTAGATTAACTAGTCCTTGCGATTCTACCGAGACCTAGACCAGGGCATATAATTCATTTTTCTGAACATGTTTAAAGGGACCATGTTTCCTAGGGAGGTGGCCTTCTTTCCAATGATGTCGGTTTCCTACCATATTCAATGGTGTTGACCACGGCTGGGGATAACCTCAAAGCCACCGAGAAAATACGGTGTCCTCATGTTCTATCTCGAGGATTGGGATATCTCGCTTCCTTATTCTCCATGATCTTATCGGCCGTAATAATTACTATGTGGTCATCGTGGATGAATTTGACACGCCGGTGCAATGAAGAGGCTACCCCTTTACCCCATGAATCCAAGGGCGCCCCAACAATGGGATAAAGGTGACTGGAATATCCGTGACTTCGAACTCAATCGGCATGTTTAAGGGCCCAATAGTTAACATTAAAGAGACCACCCCAAGACACATCGACTTGTGTTGTCGTATGCCTTAACTGTCTGCGAGGAAGGAGTGAGTTCTGATATCTTTATCCCCAGCTTGGCTAATGTACTGGCATGACATACATTCAGTGAAGACCCTTTATCTACCAAAACTCAGGGAACCCGTTTCTCCAAAATTCCCACAGTGATATGAAGAGCATCAATGTGGTTAGTTCCTTCCCTTGGCAAGTCTAGATCGGTAAACATTATTACGTTTTCGAAATGGATGTTCCCGATCATCTAAGTAAGCTCATTTGGGGAGGTTTCAATAGGAATGACTGCCTGACTTAATGACTTAGCCAATGTATCACGGTGGGTCTTAGAAGCACAGTAAGCCCGTATGGAAATGTTGGCTGAGTTTTCTTCATCGAGCCAATAAGGTATCTTCCACCGCTTTAGCCCCAAAGATGCGTTACTTGATATTTTCCGCAGTGGTCACCTCACTTCGGGGTTTTGGCGGTAGGCTCGGCCGGGCAGGGTAAAGTGGCTAACATTTCCACCAACCCAAGTGGCTTTTTCAATGTTACAGGTGTTTTGGCTACCAATGATGGTGTGCCAAGAGAGCATATTACAACTAGGCTCTTTTATGGATAAGGATGGAGGAATATGAATGAGGATATATGGAAGTGGATGTTTATTTATTTCAAACTTGGGCACAAAAGGGTTTTCATCAACCTCAATCATATTGATTTGAGGTAGAGGGTTATTGACTACATTTGGTCTGGGTGGAGGCTTTTCAATAACCTTGTCATCTATAAGGTCCTGGATAGCATTTTTAAGGGTGTAACATTTATCGGTGAGGTGACCACTGGAGCGATGATATTCACAGTACTGGGCATGGTTCCAAGTCCTGGGCTGGGGGTTAGGTGGCTTATAATTCTCCAACGGCTTCAACACTCCTCGTGCCATTAGCCCCTGTAGTATCACAGACTGGGGAGCTTGTAGTTCATCATAATGCCGCTTACCATTCGATTTCAAGTTTCGGCCGCCATCATTTGCTCCCACCGTATTGACAGACTGTCCGACCCATTGGCAATACCATATACCATGGAATAGAGCTATAATTTTGGGTAGAAAATGGGTTTGAGGCATTCCCTACCATATTGGCTGTGCTAGATGCGGTTGTCTTTCCTTTGGAGTAACGAAAGAACTAGGAGACGTATTGGTTTTCGGTTGGTCGATCAGTATATCATCAATCTGGCTCCTATCTCCACTATTTCTTTGAAGTTGGTATAGGGAGATACCGCATGTGTTCCGTAAATGGGGTGGAGATTTTTATGAACATTCGACATGACTCGGCGAGGATCAGTGTGTCTGTTGACTTTCTCTTCCACCGACGCAAACTCGGCGCAGTTTCCTTTTCCGATTGGGTGCACGATTCAAGGTCCCTTCTATTTTCGGGGCCCGGTGTTATCTTTGTATCTTTCAAGGAAGCTTCGGTTATCGGTCCCGGTATTCATGGTGCTGTTGACAACATTAACCATTGTTTGGCGCCTCCTATCAGGGTGAGGTGAAAGTTGGAAGCCATAGCCTCAAAGCTAGCTCCCACTTGGTCGCTGCGTGCGGTGGAATAAGATTTCAAATGGGATATAGGGCATCCAGTCCCGTCAAACTTTTCTATGTCGGGCATTTTGAACTTTGAGGGCAGTATTGCTGAAGGTTGCAATGTTAGGGCCCGCGTAGAAAATTCCCCTTTATTGAGAAGTTTAAGCATCATGGCCTTCATATTTTCCATGTCGGCCTCCATTTTGGTGGTGGGGAGTTGGCTTTGGTATATCTTGGCCGGATTAGGGAAGGCCGGGTTATTTCTGGTTGAAGTTTGGTGAGGATTTTGGGCTGGTGGGTTTTGGGTAGTATATGGATTCTGGGTTGGTGGAACTTGGACATTATAAGGACTCTGGATTGGATATAGGTATTGGGTTGGATAAAGGTCTTGAGTTGGTGGATTTTGGATAGTATAAGGACTTTGGTTTGGTGGGTTTTGGGTAGTATATGGATTCTGGGTTGGTGGGTTATTGACGGTTTCAGCCGGGCGACCAGGATCATTAGGAGGTAAGTATGTGGTAACTTGGCCTGGTGGGTTAAAGCTTTTTGGGTCCATATGTGGGCTATTTAAGAGTGGGTTAATTATAGGAAAAGGAAGGTCGTTTGGATTCTGGGTATTTAGGGGAGGATATGGTGGATAGGACGGATAAGGAGAGATATTTGGATAGTAGGGACTTGGCAGAGGATTGGGATTTGGGGTAGTGGTAGTATTTGGTGGGTTAGTGTTTGGTTGAGGAGCTGGGTTTGGAGGCACCTGAGATGTGGATGCTTCTTGGGGAATTGTAGGGGAAGAGTTCACCTCACCACTAGATTTTAAACTTTGTACCAGACTAGTCATTTGACTCAACGCTGCACCCAACTTTTGGTCAAACCATTCCTGCATTGCCGGAGTCGGAACATACCAGACCACGAATACCCATAGAGACCACGAATCTGCACCATAGTTCACTTTTTCTTTGCCATACCGCTCGGATCTGCCTCCGAATCGATTACGTCACAATGCCCCTCGCCCGATCTGAACCGATACCCTCGATGCGATTTACGCACTACTTTCTCAGACAACCGGCCAAGATATCTATTATCTACGCCTTTCCAAGTCGGGCCAGGTTTCTGAGGAAAATGGGGTTTTGGATGTAACACCCCGGATTCTTGCATGTGCATTGTGTGCTTGCCTTCATGCTTTCTTGTTGATTGTGAGCATGTTTACTTAGTCTATATATGATTTAGAATCATTTATAAGTCATTCATGAAGCTCTTAACATGTTTAGAATCATGTTTGCATGCTTGTTGAATCGCCGATTCGATTGCTTGTTTAGTTCTCCTTCTTTCCCTCCTTCGTTTGAGTTGTTCGGGTGTTGTTTGAGGGTGCTTGTGATGAGCTTTAAACTTTTTTTGTTGGGGTTTGAAACCCCCTTGATTTAGCTAAGTGTTTGGGGGTCTTTTAGGTTGAGTTTTGAGTCATTTTGGGTCTGCCGGGCTTGCCCTCGCAAGGTGGAATGACCTTGCCCCCGCAAGGTAGCCAGAAAATGGTGTGTTGGGCATCCAGGGAGCATGCGGTCGCAAGGGAATGGGGACCATGCGACCGCAAGGTCCCCCGAAACATGTTTTCCCTGTTTTGCTGCTTTACGATTTTTGCTCCTAAACCCCTATCCAAAACATTTTCTAAACCCCACCTAAACCTCCTTAACCCTCCTTACTTATACCCTAACATCTCTAACAAGTTTTAAGGGTGGATTAAGAGAGATTTAGTGATCAATTAAGCTACAAAAATCAGATTTAAAGAGACCACATCATGTTGACACTTGTCCCACTCAATTTTTAAACCAATATACACCACATCTGCAGATTTTTACTCTCATTTCTCTCCCTCACTCTCCAAAAACGAGATTCCTCTTCTCCAAGACTCTCCTATGGCTTCTTTAAGCATTCATCTTGGTCATTCTCCATGATCCTTCACCCATTTGCTCAAGCCACCTCCATAAGAAGTGTAGAGCTTGAAGAGTAGATTATTTTCAACCGAACAGATTTCTCATTTGCTTTCTTGAGTGTAGAATACAGGTAAGTTACTTCTTTTCTTCTTTGTTTTAGTTCTCATTGACCCTAAGGAAACAAAGCTTATGATGTATGAGGTCAATGAGGACACATAATTGCTTCTTATGCCTTCATCTTGTGTTTTGAAAGAATGAGCTTGTTAGAAGCATGTATATGATGATTTCTTGCCTATCAAAGTTTATAATACTCTTTCATCTTGTCTATTTAAGGTTATGAACATGTTAGAAACATGTATTATATTTGTTGATAGAAATGGTGCTATATGAGAATTCCCTAATTTAAGCCTATTTGACAAGTTGTTATGTTGTTATGTGTTCTATCCTATATATTGAACTCTATGATGTATATGAATCACATTGCAATGCCTTGGTGAATTTATAACCTAGTTGAACTTAGAAATGGCCTAGGTTGGGTTAAGAAGCACATAGCTTCAATTTCTCCAAAATTGGGAATTTATAGTAAAGACTCAAAGGAGTCGACTCTAGGGAAGATTTGAACATGTTGAACCCTAATTTCAATCCCTACGAAGTTTGGACACCGTTTGATTGAGTTTACTCAAATATGAGCTTAGCTTAATTGTTTGCAACAAGTTGTTATGAATGATTGGTTTTGAGCAATTAATTGCCTTGACATGATTTATGGTAGATATTAATAACCTACTTGCTCAGATGAGTTCACTCTTGTCGAATTCGATCCTTAATTGGTTTATGTCAAGTAAATATCTACTTGTGCATCACATTAAGTCCAGCTGGCATTATTTGGTTTGTTTATTAAGTCAGGGTGGGACGATGCATCGCCTTCACGAATTGTGAGATTCGTGCTCGCTATGGATCGCCGCACCTGGGACCTCACACACACCTCCACTGTGGGCCGGGGGAAGTAGCCCTTGCCGTATCAATACGTGCGCCATTGGTCGCTAATTAAATCGAGTAGGTTCTCGGTATGAGTCGATGAATTCACAAAACATCGATGGCACGAACCAAGAACAAAGTTTATTGCGGAGCTACTGGCGGCGTGACTATATCATATCCTACTTGTATGATTTATTTTACGCACTTACGTGAATAATGTGCTAAGTGCTATATGATGAACATGAGCCGTAATTGTGATAAATGCCATGCTATAACATGAACATGCATTTTTAGTAACTGACTAAGTCTTTCGACTTACCCTATTTGTTTGTTTTGTTTTCCTTAGATCCGAGCCGAGGAGACGGTTCACGCTAGATTCACCATACCGCGTTTGGTTGCTTGTGAACTCAAGGTTGCTCTTTTGGGACTTTTAGTAGTTAGACTTTTATTTTGGCAAGGACGTTGGGAAGCAAGTCACTTAGACTTGTCTTTGGGTTTTTGTTGTAGTAGTAAACTTAATGACTTAATACTTAAAATCTTTTGTATGCCGACTTATATGTCGAGCTTGTTTATATGTTGATGGTTCACTACAGTTTCTTCCGCTTAAGCTCGTTTAAAGTGTTGTTGTTGTTGTTGTCTCCGACATGTTGTGGCCGTTGAGGTTTTTATAAGCATGTGTTAAAATTGTAGGAGTAGTTGTTGGGTTCCAGCTGTAACGTCGCCGATGACTTGTATATTTTAAGTTATTTTTCCGGCCAAGTGTAGCCGAGTTGTTATTTGTATGCGATGTTGCGCCACATGAATTTTTTTATAATCCTACTTTCGCATGCTTGTATTCTTGCCTATTTGGACGGTCCGGCTCGGGATCTCGCATGGGGTCACATTGAGGTATCGAAAGGCTTTCGGGCTTGGAGTCTGCGTGCATTTTATTAATATTTTATTATTATTTATTTCTTTTGTTCCCTACAATTGGCCAGGATAAGCACCCGCTTTATTTTGGCAGTCTCGGGGACTTTTCTGGAGCGATTTTTTTCTCCAGTATAGGACCAATGTATTTCACCTGCCTTTCGACTCCCCAGGACTGGATTGGTCCCAGGCGAAGGGCCTATACTCTTTCCAGGATCCACCATCCGAAATGGTCTAGGTCGAACATCTGAGAATTATAAATCAGCCCATGTTTGCTATTTATATATATTTTTTGTGCGCACTTATTATTATTATATATATATATATATATATATATATATATATATATATATATATATATATATATATATATATATATTGACAGGGGCCGATTCACGGTCGAGATGCAAAAACCGGCGTGAAGTGTCCTGAGAAACTATATGAATTCTAAACGTTGGCTTATGCAGGGGGTAGGCTGGCCATGGTGTAGGGTAACAGTTCGGAATATATTTATATGCGTGCACGTGTGTGCGGTATCTAGAAAACAATAAAGTCTTTATTTTATTTACAGATATATGAACAGAAAAATATAAACAGATATGGCATGTCTTGCTGTTATGTGTGGATTTTCTCGGCTTTTTATTTTTGAGCGCGAGCAAACAAGCACACTATATTAAGAAATAGAAAGAAAAGTGGGGAAACTATCTATCCCTATTAATTACAAATTTTGGACCTATGTCCCCAAAATAAAATGACAGAATGAATGCAGATATGTGCAAGTGTACAGAATAATAATAAGAAAAGGGAAATAAACTGAAATAAATAATAATACAGAGTCGGAAGTAAAATAAAGCCCCGGCTCTTTTGTTGTGATGCCCGGAATTTATTTGTAACATATATAATATATATTTTTTTGACTTTTCAAAAAAAAATTTTTGAATATATATTTTTTTGAATTTTTTTTTTATATTCTTAAACACACCTGTAACAGTTATCAGAACGAATCTGCTGCAAGATGGAGGATCATATCCACAAATATAGTATCGGATGTATAGGAACACAATATTCAAATGCGTAAATTAATATAACAAGCATACTGCAGCCAAAAACAAATAAATAAATAAAAAGTTTTATTTTATGAGTCTAGCCCTCCATTTTATTTAAAATAAAACAACTCCCAGAGTCGCCCTCAGGTGCGCCTTGGATAGGGTGCGTGTGCGGATGCGGGACACCACTGCTCTCGTTCCACCCTCCCTTGTTTAGGGGAAGACGAAATCAAAAGTGCGAGAGGAGTGATGTCTATGTTAGCACGTTGGAATGTGTCTCGGTTGCCTTTAGTGGATTTTGTATCCAATATGGGAACTTGTGGTTTCCCGCATCAAGTTATCCCTTTTTTAGGGGATACTAGGATATGGGAATGCATTACCCTTTCATTCTCATTTTCCCTTTTTTAGGGGAAAACGAGAAAGTGCAAAAAAGGATATTGCGACGCCCCCACTATGGATTTTATTAAAAATAGCCTTATGGCCCGTTTCAGATCACTATGGTAGCTTTGAGTTTCCCGCATCAAGTTATCCTTTTTTTTAGGGGATATCAAGATATGTGAATACATCACCTTTCCATTCTCATTCTCCCTTTTTTTGGGGAGAACGAAAAAGTGCAAAGAAGGAGTGTTGCGAGGCCCCACTGGTTCTGAAAGTTTTAGAGTCGCCATCTTTATTTTAAGGCAAAATAAAGCAAAACCAAAGAAAAGAAAAATAAACCAGAGAAAAAGAAAACGGGTTCGGAGGCTAAGTTACGAGTTGGGAAGGTGCTAGGCACCCAACTCGCCCTTTCGGCCTCAAAAGTGGTTTTTGGCTGGAGTATGCTTATTGTTATATTTATTTAGCAAATAAATAAAGTATTAAAAGACATGAAATTAAAACAAATACATCAATGACTACATTATTTACGGACTCGCAACCATTTCCTTACAATAATTACAAATGTGTTTAAAAATATTTGGCCATTATAACGGCTCTTTTACATAATATTTCATATTCTAATCCGGGCAGCACAACGGCTTATATTGGCTACATTGTGCCGGATTTAAATAACAACTTTAAAATAATAAATAGACGGAAAAGTAAATAGATAAATAAAATAACGCCCTTAAAGGCTTTACCTTTTAGAGCGGTAGTGTGCTCGCTCTGTCCTTCAGGGAGATGGAGTCTTTTTTGTTGTTTGTTGTGTGGTTGTTGTTTTGATTTGGGCAGAGTGACTACTTATTTTGGTGACTTTTGGCTTGTCTACTCCGGCAGAGTGACAGCTTATTTTGGTAGGTTTTAGCCTTTTTGGTTGGGCGGAATAACGACTTAGTTTTTTGGTTTTTCAGCTCATTACTCGGGCAGAGTAACGGCTTACTTTGGGATTTTTGGGTCGGGGAAGTGAGGTGGATACCTAACAACTAGGCTAGGGATCACTTATAACCTGTGGATATTTATTTTGGCGGAGTTTGGACGGGATTTAGAGACTTTAGGGGGCTTCGCTCACCTATCTCACACCTCTCGTACTAATATTTCGACGGAATAACGGAGAGACAGAGCTTCGTTGCGATTTTTATCGCAAACATTGAGCAACTAAAATGAGGAGCCGGGGCCTTCTATTTATACTTGAAGAGTGGGGAGTCATTCGGCATTTCGTGATTTCCTTCAGCCGCATCAACCGGTGGTACACTGAGCTTCTTGACTTGTGCTTTGCGTTAACTGAAGAGAGCTACAGTGCTCATCATGGCGCGGCCAATTGGCCCTCTTGGCGCGGAACCAGTAGCAGCTTCAGGCGGCACCCAAGCTACTGTTCATCTTTGTTTTTGACATTTTCACCCCTCGCAATTTACTGTTTTGCGCATCCTGCTTTGCCTTTTGTATTTTTAACTCCTGTAACTTGACATTTGTTAAGTTTTAACAGTTCTTGATATCTTATGTCAGAGTCACATACCAGGGGTACGAAATTGGGGTGTCTATAGTGTGTTTGGTGTGTGTGTGTATTCTGTGCGTGTTATGTGTATGTGATTATGTGTGTGTTTGAGTTAAAATTAAATAATCATAATAATAAATAAAATAAAATAAAATAATAATAATAACAATAAATTATTTAATAAAGTATTACTATAATTGTTGTTATTTAAATTAATAGGTTTTGGTTGATACATTTTTTTTAGTTTAGTTTAGTGATTGTGTTATATTTTAATTACATTTGGACAAGACGAATTAAGGCTTCAATTTGCGGTTCGAGACTTTTGTTGTGAGCACACCTTAACAAGGTAAGGGATTACGTTTCTTTTAGGTTCTTTGAAAAAGCATAAAAATACTTTTAATGTTAGGCTTCCGCAAATCCTTGACATTATTCGTTCTTTCATTTGTCATGCCTGACCTCATGTCGGTAGTTGCTTTGACTCCGTCGTTAGTATTATTGAATATCTTCGTTGTATCCTCGTTTTCGCAGATTTCATGTCTACTCTGATTTTTATGAAATACCTTTGTTATTGAGAAATTTCTTTGTATTTGTAAACTTTGTCAGTATACTCTTTGGTATTGAAAATGACGAATTTTGATATTATTTATGTTTTGATAATAGTACATTAACAGTACTATTTATGTTTGAAATTATTTATGATCACTAAGTATGAACAACCCGTCACGGGGATTTTTGTGGCAACATTTGAAATAATTGAAATTGCACCACTTGGCCTGTGAGTGCGGTTATCCGGATATACCTTAATCTGTGTACCCTTCGGGGGATTCGTGTACCCTACGGGGGATTTGTGTACCCTTCGGGGGATTTGGTTCTTGGTCAATAGACCCTTATGTGAACTAAATAAATATTTTGATATTCGGTTATTACTGGCTGGTATGGGACAGTCAGTAATGACAAACATGTTTGATCCATATTTGTTATGTTTGAACTCTCCATTTAAAAAGAGATTTTTAAGTCTTTCGTTACCTATCTTTGATTTAGTTTTTGCAAGTTGTCAAATATCTAAAACTCTGTTTTACATATATCATGATTATTCTTTGAGTCACCCCTCCTTAGAAACCGGAGGGACGACATATGATCTTACTGAGCTTTGTTCGCTCACCCTTCACAACCATTTTCTTCCAGGTCGAAATTAAAGATTAAGTTTGAGGTAGAGGATATCGGCGAAGAAAATCAAGATTTTTAGGTCATAATTATATGTGTTGGAAGTTAATGGAGACAGAGAAATTTTTAGTAGACTTTGTTCCGAAATTTATTTTTGGATGACTGTATTAAAATTGGAGACTTTTGTAATATTAGATGGACATCGTTTTAATTTAGTATTTATTTTAAGTTTGAATTTGTAATGACGTGGCCAGATGTGGGCCCATGTAATGAGACCCGAGTTTGGGGCGTTACAATATTACTCTTCTAGAACCAGTATTGGATTTCTTTGATATTTTGTCTTTCTTTGAAATTGCATTAGACAATAAAATTTGTTCATGGTAATAACTTAAACAATCAAGCATCATAAAATATCAAATATAAAAAAAAAATCATAATAAACTTCAAACACTATAACTTCTTCCTTTAAACCTTAAGAAACTTTGAAAAAAACAATGTATTTCAAACAGCCTATTTATAAACTTGAATGAATAGCATTATCATCAATCACTCTCTCTTATGCAAAAAATAAAACAATGATTTATAAATTTCAAAAAATCAAACAGCCTATATATAAAATGTACATAACAAAATAATACTCACCTGTTGCATTCATGACCAATCTCTCTGGTTGATGTGAAGATGAATCAGGTAAAATTTGAGTTTCCATTTTCATATTTGTCCTCTTCTCCACCACTCTCTCTGGTTGCTATGAAGATGTAACATGTAAAATTTGAGTTTCCATTTCCAAATAACGTTAGCGCGAAGGGCTCGTTTTTTTATGAATTTCGTAGTAAGGGTATTCTGATTTTGAATAATCTATTTTTTTAAATTTTGTAGTGTATGTATATTTACTGTATTTGGGGGTTCATTAAATATGTATATTCATGTATATACGAATACAAAAAAAAATTGGAAAATGTACAGTATTTTGTTGATGCCAAGGCATCAGGCTTTTGGCTCTATGAAAATTTAATGAACCAAATTTTCTGATGTCAAGCCCAGGCATTAGGAAATATTAATGGTTAAATGGGTTAAACCTTTACCGATGCCAAGCACTGTCATCAGAAAAAAAAAATGCAACTTAAATTGAGTTAACGTTTTCGGCTGCCAAGGATAGGCATCAAGACTTGGAAAAAAAACATTACTTAATACGACACACATATTTTCACTACAAACCCTAAAATTTTCGAAAAGATCAGTCTTACTTCTTCACTCAACATTACCTAAATTATGGTTACAAGAAACAGTTCAAAAATCAATCAACATGCTCAAGGCAATCGAACAAAATATGTTGAGTGAAGAAGTAAGAAGAGAAAACACATGGGGGCTGCCTTTGATCCTTGCAACAATGGAAAAAATTAACAAACCTGAAGGAACAGAAGAGAAAAAAAAATATACAAAATGAGAGAAAAAAAAAGGACGCAACAAAAAAGAAGGCGCTTCCAAAAGGAAGATTGAAAAAGAACCAAATGAAGAAAAGAGGGAGGCTCAGAAAGAAAGAACCTAAAAAAGGAAGACCGAAAGAGATCAAAGTGAAGAAATGAAGGGTAAGAAGAAGCAGAAGATTGAAAAAAAGATTCAAAAAGGTACAAGAAGGTCTGGAAGGATTATGACGGTTTCATATAAACATAATTGTAAGAAAAGTGATGGAGTGCTTATTGATATAGAATGATGGAGTCAATATTGACATGACTGGTTACAAAACATGTTGTAATTTGGCAATTTGGGAAAAGTGTTTATGATGTAAACATTATGATGGTTTATTGGGTACTTTTGACATTGTCCGGCTCATTTGTCCTTGGTAATTTAAAAGCAGTTTTTAATATAAAACGCGGTTTGATGGTCTTTTGTAAAAACATATTGATGGTCTTGTGTAATTTGGGCATTTGTTACGTTATACCAATGTTATAAGTTGTTCCTATCCTTACTGCTAAAATTTGGCATTTCTGTGTTACTTTATGCCAATAAAAAATTTGACAGAAAAAATGCTCAAAGTTTTATGACATCGGTTTCTATTTTCCATCTTTTTTTACAGAAAAAATGCTTACAGTGTTCTGATGCCTATATTGTTCCAAGAGTTTGATACCCATGTTTTTTGACAGAAAAAACCCTCCACAAATTCTGATGCCAAGGACAGGCATTAGAACTGTTAACACGTTTTTTCAAGACAAAAAAAATAATATAATAATGCTGATGCCAAGAACAGGCATCAGGACTGTTAACATGGTTTTTTCAAGACCAAAAAACATCCAATAATGCTGATGCTAAGGCTAGGCATCAGGACTGTTAACACAGTTTTTTCAAAACAAAAAAATTCAATAATGCTGATGCGAAGGCCAGACATCAGGGCTGTTAACACAGTTTTTTCAAGACAAAAAAAAACAATAATGCTGATGCCAAGGCCAGACATCAAGATTGTTAACCCAAAGCAGAATCCAACTGGATAAAAAGTCCAACACCACATGTGCAGTGAATTAGCAAAAAAATAAAGCAGTGATATAAACTCAATATAACCAAAAGTCAAAATAAACATCAATTCCAATAATCAACCTCATCAATTCTTCGGTTCATCAACTAAAAATGTTCAACATTACACTGCATCTCTACATGTCCTAGAGTTTTGATTACAACTGAATCCAACTTAATATCTACTATATTTATGTTTCTTTGTACTACTCTAAATTTCACCCTTTGACGCAATTCGCTTCTTCTTAGGCCGTCCAAGCAATTTCTTCATTACTGGGGGTAAGATTATTGAACCTTCTGATGATTTCTGAATCTCATACTTATAAGTTGTTGGAACTGGCATCAGGCTTCCCTCGTAGCACTTTACATAATAACTATTTAAAAAGTAATTATCAACTGTGTCTTCAACTACTCTCTGTGCTCTGACAATAACAACAACAACATGACTGAATGGGAAGCCTTGAATCTGCCATTGATAGCAAGAACATGTTCGACAATCCAAATCAACTCGCACACTAGGATTGGATACAACCTCGTAAATAGAGTTAGTATCTTTCATAACCTGCCATGACATACCAATTTTCAAATTCTCTATCCACTTTTTATCCATCTTAGCACAAAGAAGTCTGTCCCATTTCAAACCATTATTTAGCCTTTCGACAAACCATACCATAAGCAATTTTCTAATGCAGTCCACCATATGAGTGATAGGAAGTCCTCGAGCATCAAGAATCCAATTGTTGAATAACTCTGCAACATTTAATGTAAGTTCAACATAACGTTTATTAGAAAAATGTGCAATGACCCAATTCTGAAAAGGAAGGTCAAGCAAAAAATCCAAGGCAATATGTCCACCATCTCCTTTAAATACATCAAGCTTCTTCTCAAACAACTCAACTGTAGGCACATAAGCACATTCTTTAAATTTTAAACAAATATTCTTGTGAAAGCCAAAACTCTTGCCAGCACACATATCTTTCAGATTACGACAAAGATGAACAAAATAAAAAAATGCTTCGAACTACCAAAAACATCCGGAATTGATTGCATCAACCCAACATTCCGATACGATACAATAAGCACATCACGACCATTAACTGCTTCTTTTACTTTTGAAAGAAACCAATGCCAATTATCATAAGTTTTAGAACTTACAATAGCAAACGCAAATGGAAATAGTTCTATATAAGAACAAAAATGAAATATTCCAATTAGTAAAATAACAACTTTGCCATCCATACACATAGAAAACACAAACCAATATAAATGTCATGTACAACTTACCTTGATTACCGTCCTTCGCCGTGGCAGACAAAAGAGTTGACTTACATCGAGATTTCATAAATGTCCCATCTACAAACAATATAGGCCGGCAATAATTAAAACAATCCAAGCATGCACGAAAACATATGAATAACCGAGTGAAACATTTTGAAATGGAATCTTATCCAATAAACGCCAAATTACCCGGATTACTCTTTTCCAAAGCTTCAACATACCATTGCAACTCATCAAACGATTCATCATAACTACCAAATACCTTATTACGAGCAACCTTAACACTTCTCCATGTCGTCATGTATGATATCTCAACCCCATAATGGATCCTAATATACTCAATTACAACCTTCGCATAATAATTTGGCTGACTCTGAACATTATCACAAATCAAATCTCCAATTACATTATACCCCATCCTTTTCGATTTCTTAACTCCATCAATAAAAGAAACGTTGCAACTGTGTGTAAGGTTGTACTTCTTTATAAGTATAGAATTATCAACACTAGAAATAGCACACTTGATGAACCAATCACAGTTATCACTGCATTTATTACCACAAACAAAAGTAGCCCTCTTACTCTCATTCCTAGCAAAAAGATATTCAAATCCAAGTTTCATAGAATATTTCATAAGCTCAGTACGAAACTCTCTCATGCCACCTTTAAATATTTGTCCAGATCCAGTAATAATCTCTTCCCAACCAAATGATAACAAATTATTGCAAGATGGAACAGGAAAAAAATCATATGCAGGATAGCTTTCATTATCAATTTCAGCACAACCAACATCAACAGATTTAGTATTATGTGAAGAGGAAGCATCCAAACTACTCCTAGATAATCCAAAATCACCCTTTGACCCCAAATCATCCTCTACACCATCAACAGTTGCACCCAAAATATCAATAACATCTACTGAAATAACATAAATGCTTAGAATTTTACCCAACACCAACATATTCAAAAAAATCTTCATCATTTGATAAAATGCAATTCAAATGAGGTCCAATAGAATATCTCAATTTCAAACTTTCAAAATCAACAGAATAGTTGCTTATAATTGATAACAGCAAATCAGAAAACTCAAAGCCATCTGTAACCTTTTTCACAATTGTCTATCCCCTAAATTTCAGCAAAATCATAACATTGGACTCCATAAACTAAAATTTTAAACACAAAAATACTTGTAAAACAAGGATGGTAGGACTTTTATGAAGGTCACGCGAAATAAATATGCCGCCAAATATTGCCGACGACAATGAAGCTGCAATTGGACTCTTAGGTCTCCAATGAAAACCGATAAAGCTGACTCAATTAAGTCTCACACACACACAAAAAAAACCCTCAAAGTTACTTTAATATGATTGTGGTAATTGGCTTTCCAGTAAGAAGCCGCGGCTTGCCATCAACAATTCGCTGAATGTACAGTTCCAAATCCTTATGAGTGACGAGAGGAACACAAGACTGGTAGCTTTTGGGATCGGTTCTCCCTTGAACACCCCATTTCTGTAAGTATTCTGCTCCAGAATTCTCCTCCAAGATTTTCCTTAGAGCCTTCTCCTATACTCTTTTTGTATCATTCGTCAAAGCTTCAAATTCCGCAATGACGTAAAGGGCAGTGACGTACTTTCGGCACAAAATTATACCTAAAAGATATGTCCAAAAAATAGCTAGTCCACTACGCTATCGTTGCACTACTCTGATAACCAGATACAACAACAACAGACTTAAACATATAAACAATTCTTGCCCAAATCACCGAGTTTTACGAATCTTTATGCTTTATACATGAGACTTCCTACAAAACCACAATCTAAGTAAAACAAATATAAAAGGTTGAGTCTTAGCTCAGTATGGTTTTATAACTTATGTATGCTATGCATGTATACAACCATATAGATACGGAGTCATACAATGATTTCAACAACAATCTAAACATATTAAACAGTCAAGTCCCACTACTATGTAAAGGGTTCAAAGTATTCACTGTCCCATACCGATCAATCCAATGATCCATCACGAGTAACGAGATCTCTTGCTCATATAAGTGTGTTATAGAAACACATAAAGTTTACTGGGTCGAGATATATATCCGACTCCAACCTTACACTCATGTTCTATTGTTGAAGCTTGAACTTGCACAATCATTTTCTCAAATTCAGATTGTTATAGCCCGGGCGAGTCAATCAAATGGTTGGGTTCCTAGAAACATGAACTGACATGAAGACTATGCACTACCCCCTCCCCCTGGTCGTAGGGATAGTGTGTGTGTGTGTGTGTGTGTGTGTGTGTGACCTCCGTTATGGCTGTAACGGAGGGGTTAGGTCCGTAAACAACTTCGCTACTAATTTCCCAGCGTTACGCCCCAGGACAATCCGTGGTAGTCCTAAACCCCTTGAGTGATTATTTCCATGCTTATGTTCAGCTTGTTATGCACATAAACACCATTGATGTTCTGATTCTAGCCATGTTACTATTGTTATCATATTGAACTATTCCATGATTATTGAACGTAAACACATAAGTCAACAATGAGTTATAAAGTAAACTCATCTTATTGTTACTTATATTAGATTGTTATAATTACCTCACATAAACACATGTTGAGTTATGAAGTAACTCAACAATACCAATTAACAACACAAACCGACAACGAGGGTATGAACACACAGATAAGATTCAGGCAAGTTATGTCCATACAACTAATAAATGACTTGACAAGTAGGTTTGAGATCACGATTTAATCCACATATTAACATTATAGAATGTGAGTGTGTTGGGTAAAGGTTTAGGCGTGACACGTTGCTATCAAAGAACCTCAAAAAGTAAAGGATTAAGATGGAAGTCAAGATTGATTGGACGAAGAGAAAGAGATCAAAAGTCGATGCCTCTCTCTAGTATTCACTAGATTCATAGTCAAATGATTTTCTATCAATCTTTTTCGATCCTTGAAAATGAGGTTTTGACCTTTATTTATAGTGAATATGGGATGACACAATGAATATTCATGCTAGGTGTCATGGGCCTATTGACCACGTAATGATCATAGTGTAAGTCCAGTAGATAATGAAATAAGGCTATAGGGGGGAGCGACTAGCCTTTTAAAAACTTTAGTGGTTATTTTTAAAACCTTCAAAAACTGGCAGTGGAAATAATGAGTTATCAACAGATAGAAAGATTGCTCTATTAGCTGATGGCCAAAACACTTTGTGTCAGCTGGTTGACACAGGTTTAAGTAGTAAAGGTTTTAAGCAGATCACTTAATGTAAGAAATGAACTGAAAGATAATTTATAAAACAATTAAGTAAATGATTCAAGCATGCAACTGACTGACACTTAAGTAGATTGAAGTTGCTTAAGTGTGAGAAACAGTTCTATCGGCTGAAAGAATAAATGACAAAGTATTTAGGAGTGGTTTACAGTGTAAAAACTGTTACGTCCACTACCAAGTTGGTCAAAGTTGAATTTTGAAGTGCACTAAGATTATATATATTCTAAGTGATCACTAACGGATCAGTGTAAAAAAACTAGTGTTTGAGGAGTGATTGAGAAACAATCAAACTTGTGCAACAATCAAAGGTTCCTTAAAGATTAGAAAGAGTAAAGGAACAATCGAAATAATGATTGTTCAAACAAGAACTAGAAAGAGATTAATATATGGGAGACTATCTAGTAAGTGTTTGAGAGAAGAAGCTTTTCAAAGAAAGAATGAAGTTCTGAATCAATGAAGGCTTCAACGTATTGTCTCTGTCAGTGTGCTTTGAGGATTTGTAAGATTTATGAGTTTAATGCACGTAATTCTGCGAAGGGTGTCTTCTTCGCGAGCCTTGCTTCAGACATTTTGTAGAGATCTTCAAATTTGGAGCCGTTTGAGAAAACAAGGTTGAAATTTGAATTTCTTGAAGACATGATGATGAAAAAAATATTTCACTAAATGCATAAAGATCTTGCAGAATGTTAGAGACAAAGGATATCACCTAGCATGAAATAATAAAGAGAGTGGTTAGTGTTGGGTGAAAAACGCACACGGGAAAGATTACCCGGTCAAAACAAGTAATAAAGTGATAAAGTAGAGTGTCGAACCCACGTGGAAGCAATTTGGTTGTTTTTAATGAATACCAAGCATGTTGCAATTTTGACTATATTTAGACGATCAAATTTCAGTAATTAACTAATTAATTAAGCTAAAACAAGAAATTAAATAAAATAATATTAAAATGAGATTGATTTCAATGAGAGAGGATCTAGGGTTTTGATTTTCAATTGGCTCTTCCGTTGTGATTTAATAAGGGATTGCTATTAATGCTACTATATTTTTTGGAAGTCGGGGATTCAAAAATCACTGTTAAGGGCTTTCGCTTCGTATAACGGTGATAATTAACGACATAAATTCACGGGCTTTCGCTATATATGAAATTATCCAATTAATCACTTCCAAACACAAAACCCCTATTGACTATCTTAAGGAGAGTTTGTAACGTTGACTAACCCAACCAAAAGACAATTATGTTGTATTTTCTAAAATCATTAAGTCATTTTCATGCACTAAGCAATTTCTAAAATCATGTAATGGGTGATCAAATCAATACAAGTATTAAGAGCACAACATAATACCCAAAAATTAGTCAATATAAATTAATAACAATGCTCAAATTAATATCTCAACATCCAAGCCAATTTATATCAAAATCCTAGGCAATTAAATTAACTCATAATACTAGGAAAGTAAATCAAATCTTTAATAAAAAAATATTGTCATTAAATAAAAATAGAGAGTAAAGTGTACAATACTTTTTTTTAATGGGGAAAATGATTTGGATTCCTAACCTTTGCCTTGGAAAACAATGGAGAGAGGGATGAAATGAAAATGGTGCTTGCTTTGCTGGTTGCTATTCCAGCCCTCTTGCCTTCACCGAAAATGTGATCATTTTTACTCTAAAAAATTGATAGGGCATTGGTCCAACCCAGGAGGGGAAAATTTGGGAGAACAATTGAGGAAATAGGGGCTTAATTGGGAAGGAAATAGAGGATGGATCAAGGCTTGGAGGCGGGCTACCCGACTGATGACACGCGGACTACCCAAGGGAGGATGCGGGTCGTGGTGTGAGGGAAAGAGGGTGAAAAGGTGGGTTGGAAAGGAGAAATGGGCCGGATCTGAAGTGGATCTTGGATGGAGCTCCATGGATGACACGTGGATTAGGCAATGGAGGCGAGGTGACGTGGCCGCATGGCTGGGTGACAACACATTAATGAATGTGTTTCATAATTGGCGTCGGCCTCCCCTTCCTTTTTGAAATGTGTGCCGGTGCCCCTAGGATTTCTAGAAGATGAGCCGCAGTCTTTCCTCCTCTAGTTCTATCAATTTTGTCCTCCGTTAGCCTCTGTTAACCCCCGTTAGCTCTCCCATGCCTTCGGACTCTAATGGTCTTCAACGGACTTTGACCGAATGATTCAAAGCTCAACTTTAAGGCCCAAAATTACCTCGATTTGCATGTATTGAGCCTTGAAAACCTCAAATATCTTCGTGATACTTACATGAAGCACCAAATATATAAAAATAGGCTCTCAAATGTAATTAATCATTAACCAATGCTCAAAATCATCAATAAAAAATCAAGAAAATAATTAAAATAATGATAAAATTCCAAACTTATCAGTTAGCTAGGATATAATATATTTGAAGAACATTTAAGAGATACACGAAAGTCTTCTATTGACAAAACAAACAAAGAATAAGTCTTTTATGAATAGTTCTTTTGTTTGAAATATAATGACCAAATGATAATTAAATATAAGAGCGTGAAGGTCAATCGTTTCAACAGTATATAATGTTCAACAGATAGTGAGTTCGAAATGTTAAGTAGGCATGCGAAAAGCCATTTTATCCCTGCATAAGATGTTAGTTGAAGTAGAACATATAAAATAACTAGTAAGCATTTTAAATTTGTTCACGCTGATGAATCCACTTCATTAGCTTATTTCATGTTTGCTCTTCTCCTTAGATCTTTAAGTTCCAGCAGATATGCATCAGCTTTGCTTGATATGCTTCAACTTTTTCTCTTTGCACTTTCTCCTCCTGAAGGGCTTTAAACACCTCAGATTCACTTTTTCTACCCTTGTAGCCCAATCCTTATGGAAAGCCATAATGGTATTCCAAGCATTCATATTGGCTTCTCGAGGAGCGCCAGTTGCTATGGCAGCCTGAACTTCAGTAGAGATGGTGCTTCGAATGTTGGGAACAATAAAGTTCAATGGATTTGAAGATTATAGAGCAGGAGAGTGTGGTAGTCAAGGGTTGCATGGACATCAGTAGTTGTAGGAGCAAGTTCTGTATTAGCTTCTGAAGAGTCATCAATAAAACTTGGCTGATGTGCAGTTGGATGAGAGATAGCTTGACTGATAATCTTCTTTTACTTTTTCTGTCTTTCGATGGTTGGCCTGAGTGGCTTGGAAGAAGTAGAAGGCAGTAGCACATGCTTAGCTGATTTAGTAGGTGGTTTAACAGATAAGGCTGGAGGTGAGGCAGGAGATGAAGTATCAATAGCAGTAACAAGATTGATAGAAGAGAATAGTGGAGGATGTGTAGAAGTAGATGCTCCTCCTGACTGAGACAATTGTTGTAGGTGAAGAGCCATATTATGATTTTTAGCATCAACGATGCAGGTATTGATAAACTCCATAGCCATCCGCTGTATAGTTTCTAGTTTAGATGGGGCAAAAGTAGGTAAATATTGATTTTTTATGATCATAGAATTAGCTGTAGTCGCTGGTCTGCCTTGAAGATAAGGGTCATTAAGAAAAAGAGTTTAAAACCATAGACATCTTGATATATTTGCCAGATAGAGAGGATAAGTTCATCTTGAACAAATCTATCATTAGAGAGGTAAAAGGCATTTTCGTGAGGTGGCAGCAGATCAAAGTACTTGCCATAAGTGATAGCAAGTTCAGCTGGAGATAAGTGTACAGGGGTAGGAGGATAAAAAACATGAAATTTTTCTTATGTTCTTGTTCTTAAGGTATATCCTCGGTTGAATTATGTGGACGGGGACGAAAGGCATAATTCAACTTAATGACACTAAGTTTGCAAATCGTGGACACGTAGTGTACCACTCTTTTCCTTCGTGAACGAACCCAAGACAAATTGATTTATACACTAGACCAAAGAGCATTAGAGTAGATACAAGTGAAATCCTAACTCCTAGATTTCCCTCCATAATCGGATCTTCACAAACTGTGTTTGTTGCTTTCAATAAACTGTTGCCAATAGATTTCATAAATTACTAGTAGAATAATTTAGTTTAGTTAATTTAGATTAAATCAAACCAAACGCCCCCCTTTAGATAATAATTGTTACTTGTTTACTTGCTTGAATTACTTCTTGTCTCTGTGGTTCGACCCTTGCTTTTGCATCACTATACTCTATATTGATTTGTGCACTTGCGAGGTAAATAAATAAGATATCAGACTAGCGGCGAACAAAAAGGGCGATCTTTGGTCAATGGTGATCATTTTTTAAGTTTGGGGACTGATGTTTGACTTGGTGAAAGTTCAGGGACTAATGGTGAATTTAACGCTTAAAAGTAATTGTTTAATTAATTAACTATTTTAAATAATTATTAGCCTTATTATATTCATTTTATTAATGCTTATAAAGAATTACTTTTAATTCTTAACAATATATACAAAAAATTAACAATTTTAACAATTGTTCACAAATAATATCATTTAATCTCAATTAAAAACAATTAAACATATTTAATTATAATATTCAATAAAAATCTACATAAATAATAAAAATATATAATTAATGAAACAATACTAAAATCTGATAGCAAGTACTAAAAAGAACAAGTAACAAATTTTGAGCGACCTAACATAAACTAACCTTGAAAATCTTAATCGAACCTAACCGACCCTAAAAGAACATAAAGAAACATAACATAAACTAACAAAAGTTAACACCACCAACCATGGTGGTGCAACCATAACGGCCTGGTGATCAGGCAGGCTCCATTTCTAGGTGGACTTTTTTGGGAAAAGCCTTGGCGGCGGGTTGCCGACAGTTGGTGGTGGCAACATCGGCATGGTGGTCGACGGTCCAAATAGCCGGAGAGAATGGAATTTGTTTTGTATATGTATATGGACTAGGGGTAATATAGGAATTTTACTACAAAAAGTGTTGTATTAAGTATACTACACGTGGTATATTAAGTATACTATAGGTATTGTATTAAGTATTCCCCATACCCAAATACCCCTACATTGTGACACTTGTTAAGGTTTGAAGTCTCTTTGAGTTAATTTAAAATTTTGGAGCTTTTATGCAATTACTGCCGATCTATGTGAGCAATAGTGTTTACTTCATCAATAAACAACGTAGTTATCTATTTTCTATTTTTTATTTTGTTAATAAATGCGTTTAGTCAATTATTTTTATAACTTGTGTCGTTTTCGACTATCAAATAAACATGGGTCTTACTTAAGTAGGGTTTAAGAGTTGTTCTAACTAAGGGTGTAAGTGGTTCGATTTGGTTTGATTTATGCCAAAACCACAAATCGAACCGCTCATATTGGTTCCAAAAATCTTAAACTGAACCGAATCGAGTAAGATTTGGAACCGAACCACTCGGTTTGGTTTGGTTCGATTTTATGGTTTATATAAATTATTTTTAATAAAATTAACCAACATTAAAAATAACAATAAAAATAAGATTTTAATTTGGAATTAACATCAAAATTAGGAAATAACCTACTAACAACAAATTATCATAAAGAAAACAATACAAATTCTAAAATAAACACAAACAATAGAAGAAATAATAGTTCTCTAACAATCAAGATTTTGTTTGGTTTAGTATGTGTCTATATATATAATATAATATAAATCAAAGGGCTAGATTATGTATATAAGATAATTCAATGGTTCAAAATAGTTAATAAATGTAATATAATATATATTATATAATAAATAAATAAAAATATATAGGTTGGTTTGGTTTGGTTCAATTTGGTTCGATACCATAAACGTGAATTGAACCGAACCGGGTGGTTTTCCAATTTCTGAAACCGAAACCGAATCGTCTTCGATCCAAAACCAAACTAAATCGAATGATTTGGTTCGATTCGGTTTTCGTGATTCGCTAGTTCCGATTTACACCCCTAGTTCTAACTTAAGCCTGGGTCTAGGGTTCGAGATTTGTTTATGAGAAATGCAACCTCCTTAAAATCAGAGCTTTACTGTTGTTTAACCCGACTCGAAGAATTATTATAGGGCTTAGCGAGGGAACTCAAAAAAAAAAAATCATTTGTTTAATTACTATAAAAATAAGAAAAAAAAAGATATGGAGTAAAGCCCTTGACCAAGGAAGGGTAACCAAAGAAATCTTTCTAGATCCAGATATCCAGTTCCCGGTAAGAGCAATGGCGGTGGGAATTCGAAAATCAAAACCACTCGCCACCGGAAAGGAGGGGGCAATTTGTAATTATATTTACAAGCCTGCCGTTAAACAAACGCCAACGCCCACGCCAAAGCGGGAATTTCAAATTATCACCGCCACCGCCATATCAAGTCGCTAACGGTCGGATCGAAGTAAATAGTTGACCTCCACCAGTCAATCCAGGTAAATCAATGTAAACTCTGTTTCTCTCTCTCACAACTCTGTGATTGAAAATTCTCTCTCAGTTTTGTGAATTGCAAAACCCTAAACTGTTAATTGAAAGTTCTTATGGTCATGGCGATGATTCAACTTCCTAAAGGTTTGTTTTTTCTCCCAGAACCTGAAGTATGTATTCAATACTTAACGGACAAGGTTACCGGAAAGCCATTACCTGAGGGTTTTTTCTTTGAGTTTAATCCGTATGATATCAAACAACTACCTGATATATTCTCTGCTGCAAAGGAGAAAGATCTCTTCTTTTTCACGAAATTGTCAAGAAAGGGGAAAATTGGTAATACCAACGTCAATCGCTCCGTTGGTAAGGGATCTTGGCACAACGATCAGAACAAACACGTTTTTGATCCTGACAATCCCTCCTTGGTTATCGGCACTGCTCGAACCTTCACTTATTGGGAAACTGGTTCTAGTTACAACCGTTGTTTTCTCATGACTGAATACCAATTACCCACCAATGGCGTGCTGCAATACAATCCGTTGAAAGACCATGTTCTTTGTCGATTACGATACCATGTTGGAAAGAAACCCCGAAGCAGGGTCGCTCGTAGTTCAAGTCCCCGGCTACAAGTACAATCTGCTCCTCTTCACAATGACCCTCCAACTCTTTCCATTACCACTTTTGCAAATTCTTCCACCCTAGCTGCTCCTCGAGATGATTTTGATACTCTGATGGCAAACGATTTTTATAGCCTAGTAGATGACAACGACTTGGATAGCGTGTTGAATTTGCTCGATTTTGAAGAACAAAGGAATGATAAGCTGTTATACGATGACCCTCTTGCTCTTTCCACTGTCACTTCTTCAAATTCGTCCAATTTTCCCACCAACACTGCACCTGACAGTTCAGTTGCTTCTGAATCCCTTCAAACCATAGCTGCTCCTCGAGATGATTTTGATACTCCGTTGGCAAATGATTTTTATAGCCTAGCAGATGACATCAACTCGTACAACGTGTTGGATTTCCTCAATTTTGAAGACCAAGGGAATGATCAGCTATTACTTCCTCCGACTTCCTACATGACATAGCATAGCTAGTGCCACTCCTTAGTTTGTAGACTGATTTTTTATGGGGAAATTGTAAAATACCCTCTTTTATGTTGATTGGGTATATATTAGTATTTCCATTTATACTACTATTGTTAAGATTCTATTTCAAATCAATTGAGCCTTTCCTTTTTCTTATTCTTTCTTTCTTCCTTCATGAATGATAATTCAATACCTTCTTTCCTAACCATATATATTACTATTTCGTGATGATTATTTTTACCAAGTCATTTACTGTTCAAGTTTATGCGACATGTTAGTAGACCTAATAAACTAGACATAGTCAATTATCTTAGGCTTTGAGTTTGCTCTAGATTTGTCTATATAGGTCCTCTGTTAATAAAATGATTACTTTGTTATCACTGACATCAACTATAACCAAATGTAATTGTAGGGCCATTAATAGAACTTTAAATGTAATTGATAGAATGCCATAATTTAACAATCTGATAGATAGTTACTTGTTTTTCTCCATACATTCTTGAGATAATAGAATTACTCCATCCATCTTCTTCATTCTTAGTTCCTTTTTGTTTTTCACCCCTGATTTTGGGTGGATTGGTAGTTCTTTTTTAGGTTTGGTTTGGGTTTAATCATTTATCTTCTTCATTCTTATTACAAAGGTGCAGTTCTTCACTACTGCTGAATTAGAACCGAGATCATTTTGTAATTTGCATTGTCGTGCTTCTTGACAGGGGTTGCAGAGTTCTTTCGACCTAGTCTAGATTGCTTATTTGCAGAGTAGGCATGTAGGTGTCAACGTCATCGTTGTTGTTGTTCTAGCGGTTATTTTTGTTGTTGTTGTTGTTGATGTTGTTGTTTCTGTAGTTGCTGTTGTTGTTGTTGTTCACAATGGGCCATTTATCTAGGGATCAAATTTTCTGCTTTCAGCAGTTTCATTGAACCCCAATTGTATAAGAATATTGGCGAGATTCTTCCTCGAGTTTCTCTCTAGAACTAGGAAAATAATTAATCCATCGTGGTCTTCTTCCAGATTTTCTTCTTTTAAAGCTTAATTCAGTGCAAAAGGAATTATTTACAGTTGATGCAATTAATAATGAGTTTATAGAGATTTGTTCCTCCCCCTCTCCCTTAGATTTGGTTGGATTGGTAGTTCTGTTTTGGGTTTGGTTTGGGTTTAATCATTCATCTTCTTCATTTTTATTCACAAAAATGTAGTTGTTCTCCACTGCTGAATTAGAACTGATATCATTGAATGAGCGCTTTTGTAATTTGCATTGTGGTGTTTCTTGATAGGTGTTACAGAGTGCTTTTGTTCTAGTCTGGTAGTACAGACGGCTTATTTGCAGAGTAGGCATGTTGTTATTCACAATGCATCAGTCATCCAGGGATTGAATTTTTTACTTTCAGCGGTATCATTGAAACCAAATTGTATGAGAATATTGGCGATATTCTTCCCGAGTTTTTGTCTCTAGAACTAGGAGAATAATTAATCAAACGTCTTCTTTATTATTTTCTTCTTTTTAAGCTTAATTCAGTGCAAAAGGAATTATGTACTGTTGATGCAATTAACAAGAAGTTTATATTAATCTCTCTCTCTCTCTCTCTCTACGGTTCTGGGAAAGATTCCATATTTCAGAACTCAAGAAATAGGGAGGGTGGGGTTTTTCATTCTTTCTCAGTAATTTCTATTCTCTCTATCTTGGTGTCGCATGGCTTTTTCTTGAAGAGAAGATCGACACTAAGAACGTCTGACAGAATTGGGGGTTTAGAGGTTCGAAACTAGTAAGAGTGTGACACGACTGGAGGTAAAGTGTATAACAGTCTTAAAATATTCAAATTCAAGATCTCGGTAAGATCTACTCAATGTGGTTTCATTTTGAGCTTGATTTAATAGTTTTAGAAATTTTAGTTAATGGGTTGCATTGTAGATTGTAATTAGATATGTGAATTCCATTACATATCCGAGGTGCCACTTTCCCTTTGTTATTTTCAAGACATTATATAAACAAATTATGTTTCTTGCATGTTTGAGTTTGGGAACTTGGAGAGCCACATAGTATTGGCATTTGAACCTCGATAGTTTTTTCCTCTATAGACTACTGAGATCTGGATAGAATATAGGTTCTATAATCTTATGGATATAGCCACGCGCTTGTGGTGGTAATAAGCTGAGTAGGTAGTAGACTACTGAGATCTGGATAGAATATAGGTTCTACAACTGCAATCAATTGACCCTACTATTACTCGTATTAAGAATCTTTCTAGTACTCACAATGTGTCCTTTATATCCATTTTTGAACCCATGATTGCTCAGGATCGTATGGATTTAATTGCTCGTCGTCTCAAGTTTCGTTACTGTTTCTCTAACTCTACTGGCAGTATTTGGATTTTTGCAAAGTCCATTTTTAAGTGCTCCATTCTTTATGATTCTGCTCAGCATCTTACCCTTACCTTCCAGCATTACACTTGGTCTGCTCCGGCTCTTATCTCATGTATCTATGCTAAATGTGATGCTATTGACCGTCAAGCTCTTTGGACTGATTTAATGGATATTAGTGTTCAGCATGTTGGAATCCCGTGGATTGTTGGTGGTGATTTTAACATTATCTTAGACCCATCTGAAAAATCTGGGGGCCGTTGTTGGGACCGTCAGGGTGCCATGGATTTTCATGCTTGTAATGCTACTGCTGGTTTAAAGTTCCCTTAACGGCAATGTGCTCGATGAGATGGGAGGCCGAATAAATGAGTTGGAGCAGAGTATCAATGACCTCAGGACAGAAATGGGAGCTGAAGGGTCTCCATCTTCGTTGGCACCATCTAAGAAGCCTCATGATGTAAAGCGAGAGGAAGGTTCTGATTAGAGCCTATGAGATATTCAGTGCATTACTACACTGATGTGATTGATTATTACAATGTTTCTTTCTCATGGTTGCATATTGGCTTCGGATATTGAATGTTATCTATCTATCATTGGTTTCGTCTAGGTATGATTGGTTTATGGAGGGGTCTGAATTCCCCGTTGCTGTGAAGTTGTAGAGGCGGTATCTGAAAAATAAACGGTCTGTTTGGCCTATGGTATGTGCACCTACACACGATAATATGTTCGTTTTAGCAAAATATTGATAAACCAATATTACAAACACATATTACAAAAAATATTCAATTGCACAACATTTGCATGCAATTTCACTACTGTACTGATATTGTTCTGTACTTGGATCATATCGAGAAGGGTAATACTGGGGTTACAAAAAAAATCACAAAATCAGTTTGTGATTATTCTATATTTTGTGAAAGTTTTTGTAATCTTTGCGGTGCCACATACGAGTGGAAGAGTATACCAGATGGTGTGACAAGATCACGGTCATTGAGGCCTTTAGCCGCAAACTTCTGCCTGTGGACAGCAATAGACTCTAAAGGAGAGGGTAGGCCTGTGGCCTCAGATGCCCGAGAGATTCTACCATCTCTTCTTCCAGTTGGCACTCCCCAACTTGGACCATCACTCTGTAATGCAGAGTATGTCAATATATCATGCCCTCATATAAAATATAAATAATACATCTCTTGATCATGTGTGTGTGTATGTTTTCTAGAGGAAGAGAGAGAGGTGATCAGTTACCAGGTTGACTGAATCACGGGCAGCCAATGCAAGAATATCAGCACAAGAGACGACACCAGGGCACAAAGACTCTAGTTGGTTTTTTGCGTCATCGATCACTTCAAATCCTCTCAAGCCAAGGTTTTGCAAAGCAGTTCTCTCAGAAGAAGCCCCCGAAATCAAAATTGAACCATCACAACCCTGCATCAGATCACTTGTTCAAATTACGTATTCATTCATGCCAAACAACACACCGAGAGAGAGAGAAAAAATCTTGACGAGTACCTGAACAAAGCAGTCATGAAAATGAAGCCTCAACAAGCCAGCAGCAATCGTAGGATCTGCCTGGACGTGTGCTTCAATAGTAGACCTCACTATAGCCTCAGCTCTAGGACACGTTGATGAATAAAAACCTGTTTTCAGTCCTCCTTGGGATTCTGCTAGCAAACTTAGCAGCATCATCATCAGGAAAGTCATAAACATAACCTCCATTTCTTTCTGTCACAAAGGAGAAGCTATACAGTTGTATTTATAGGCACGACACGCTGAAGTTAGCGCACTTCTCTTACCTTTCATTAGTGGTTCTTGATCCGTAGGACCAATGCAGATAATGGTCTTCCTTTTGGACTTCCGTTAAAAGTTTAACGAGAGAGAGATTTGCTTGTTTATAAATTGATAAACTGATAATGGAGAAACATCTTATCTTGGGATTATTCCTTACGCAGTAGCTTTATTTCATTTTCTTGTTTGGACCTTTTGTGAAAAAAAATCAGTTCTTTTTCCCTCTGCTGTTCACATTTGCTTTTCTCTTTTGTGCGCTGCATGAATCAACTTGTTCCAGTGCATCAAACTATGGCTGATTGGGCAATGATTGCAACGTAGCTTCTAATTTCATAATCATCTACTTAATGGAGGTTGTGCCGACTATGGCACTATTGATCTTAGTGGCATTTAATTAACTCTCATATCAAGGTTGCTTCTGTATTATTTAGATTTGTAGCAGAGTGACTCTCCCACTATATGCAACCAATTAAGCTTCAATTTCACGTGAAACTTGAGGATGAAATCCCAATTTATATTCCCTGTATTCAACTGTACGAGAGAAGATTAAGATGAGTCTTATGGTCTTAAGATGAAATCCCAATTTGGTTCTTTTTTGCTTGTTTTTATGGTCTTATTGAGTTGGGCATTTCACATATGGACCTGCACTTGTTCATTGAAGTGATCTTACTGTGTTTATAATTGGAAATGCTGGGGGTTTGGCTGAGTTGTTTTGTCTTACTGCTTATGCCATGTGTTGCTATTAGTATGTGCATTTATTGTAAATAACCATTGTGGTAAGGCACTGACATTGCTTCCCGAGTATTATCTTCTGAGATGTAATCATGGTAGTATGAGCTGAGGGATAGAAGTACTTGCCTTGCTCAGTTGTCAATGCATCCCCCTTACTAGATCAGTTGATCCAGGCAAAGAGGGCTGACTGCCAAGGGAGTCAAGTACTGAAAAGATTGCATCAATACTGAATTACCCTTGAATAAAAATCTACTCCATTCAAGTGTTAAGTGTTGAATGCTGAATCAAATTTCTGAATGGGCTGAATGAATCTATTAAGAAGTAAAGTAAATTTACTGGTTTTCTGTAAGAATTACCTGACTGATATGTACTTACAGATATTTCGCCATTTTCATAGAGTACTTTTCAACTTCCACTATAAAACAATTGAATTTAAGCTAAAAAATCCTGCAGATCCCGCTGATCCTAGTGATGAGTGGAAATTCCTTAGTCTGGTGCATCCAAACTGGTTGTTGAGCTGGTAACATACTGCCTTCTTCCTCAATTTCTCTTCATTTATGTAACAGTTAATCTTCGGTGTCCTGTAAGTGATTTGTACTTGCCTCAATAGAGTTTTTTTTTGTACAAGTAAGAATTGATGTGCTCCCTATTGACTGTTGTTATCCAGAGATGAATGTGAACTTACTTGCTTGCAAATTTGATTCCAAGATATTTTACTCATCCCTGTTGCTGAACAATATATTTTATAATACTACATTTACTTTAGGCTTGAATCTTTTGTAGGCTTAACAAACTGGTACGCTGTAGGTTTAGCTAGTCATATAGGGTGGAAGCAGGGTGGTGTACTGTAACATCCCCCTGGAATACTGGATGCGGCCAACCAGACTGAAAATTTTGGTCTGCCTACGTCATAGATACATATCTGTACACATGAATACATATAGGAATATATAGGCAAATACACATATTATATATGCACATACATATACGAACGAACACAATTAAAAGTTTCTTTCTTCCTTTGCACCCAAATCAGCTTATGTTGTTTCTGTCTTATTATCTAGTTGAATTCATCAACTGCGACCATTGGCAAAATGTGGAAACTATGAGAGAAATCAAAGAACAGGGTCTATAGTGCAAATACGCCACGATTAATGGTGTAAAGTGTATTTAGGCACTATATTTTTTCCACTCTAAAGTTGTTGCCATTGTTTTAATTCAAGTGTTGGATTAGTCGTTTCTTTGCTTATAAAAAAAAGATTGTGTCACATAGAATAATTTTTGAGGGGATGAATGTGAGAAAACTGAGCAATATGGATTGCAGTGTAGAGCCCCGAACGCATCGGTTCAAACTACAGAACAGCCGCCGTGTGAGCTCAAGGCTCTATACTTTAAACCCTTAACAGACCGCTAAGGCCAAGAGCCTCTTTCTCTTGGCCATCCTTTTTCATCGTAGATACTCTGATCAACAGTATAAGCTTTAATGAACACTTAATCTAATCAAATGGAATTTTATGATTGTAGCTCTGTTGGATTTTGTGCCCGGTCATTGATCATAGTGTTTAGCATTCGACAGCCTATTAACCAGTTGGTTGGAACCTTCTGGTTGACAGTGCCATCACAACGTTCTTCTGCTTGAGTAAGTGTGTTCTAGGATTTGGTATATGCTTCTTGATATCTGTTTTAGAGCCTTGCTTTGAAGTTCTAAAGCTTTTGATGATTAAGATTATCAACATGGTCATAAGCTCCTAGGCGTCAAGCTGGCACAATCACATTTATCTATTATTTTTATCAGCAATCGTATCCCATCCTTCCTAATTGAGTGTCATCTTAATAAGTCTTATATTTCTAATGTTTGTATTTGCTCAGTTTAGGTGTAAAGCTATTATCCTCATTCTTTCGATGGATAAAGCCTGGGTGAATGTTCCAAGGTTTTGAATCTAAACTCTAATTTTAGTTTGGTACCAACATGCTCTCATATTACTTGCCAAATAATTTATATTAAGTTCTATTTGTAGACCATTGCCTGCATATAGGACGGGAGCTAAAGCTTTCGTTGCAAGTGCTATGGATAAGCTTGGAAATCCTCCAAAAATTCAATGTCCCCTTCTACTCGGTGCAGAAATATCACTTTCCAGACCGGTGACGATGTAGTGTCACACTTGATTATGTTTGGGATGGACCAAACATACAATATATGGATTTTTCACAGGGAAGAACCTCCAGCCTCTTCCTCTAAAATAACACATGTTTGATAGATGGATCTACGGACATTCTTAACAAACTCAACCTTCGTCCCAATTACTTGGGGTCCATTAAATATATCCTTTCTAGCCATTCTGTTCTATCCAAAGCTAGGTCACTACTCAATGCACACACTCTCATATATGAAAAGATAGCACAGTTCCCAAAATACCTGCTTACAGGTTCCAATATAATAGTAGTAGCATCAACCTAAAAAGGCTAATCTCAAGTACTTGAATAGGCATAGAACCTTTATATAAAAGGCCACCAAACCGTTTACAGTACAAGTACTGTAGGGTCTTAGTCAACTTGCCATCCAAAGAAAGAATAAGCAAGAAATAAAGATGATAATACACTTAAAATGCCTAAAAGACCTGTATATGACACAAATGGGAGAATGTCAATCCCATTAGCTATTTTTCATGTGTATAACTGAGCCACGTCAAAAGGCTCTCACACTATATATGTCCGTGGGGAACTATTTGGACCACGTTTTCTTCTTGGGTTAGCACTAATCATGCAGGAGAACGCATTAACAAGCTCAGAATCTTCTTCAGTAATCATAATCAGGTTCTTGGCTGCATTCGGGTCAACAAGGAGTAGTTTGGATACAAGATATCCTGCTATTGTCCATGTCTGAAACAACTGGGATTGCTTTCCAATAAACCTTGCTCTTTTGGTGTCATAATATTCAGGCCACTTGTCTCTAGGCAGGCGCCTTTCTGCAATCTCAACAGCTCTAGCAGCAATATTTGGTCTATTCATCTTAATGCTGGCTACAGTAAGCTGCAAAAGCGACTCAACAATATATTAAAAAATCTTATGAAGCCTACTTACTGATACATGATATCTGAAATCTTTATTGTGTCATTCAATAAGTAGATGAATAAGGATAAAGTAATATACATCACGATTTCTACATTACAGTGCAACAGAACCCATATGGTTATGGTCATCAAACATGATTGGTATATAAACAGAAAAGCTCCTAGAGGTGACATCCTGAAGCAAAACCACAGATATGAATATGACATATTCGTCAGGCCATAAACAGGCAACTATTGCTATACTAGGTATTTGGCTTTTGAGAAGGAAAATAGAAAGGAACCCATACTTCATTTTTTGGTTACCAAGAGAAATGGGATTAAGAAGAGGAGACAGCAAAACAAGGCAAGATTTCCTGACCACATTGAGTTGTCTTAATCCAGCCAATATGCATTGCTTCTAAGCTATTTCCAGTACTGTCAGCATGTGCTAGATATGCTTGTTCCTACAACAGTTCTGCAGTCATTATTGGTTGATGAACATAAACAAAGTTCCACATCAAAATCACAAACAAAAGAGGAAGAACACAGTTAAATTTCTTGCAGAATAGATCGCCTCATCCAAGAGTAGAAAATATAATTATGCAGCAAAAGAATTTATGGAAACAGAGAAAAGGTTTGGGCAGAGGTTACACGATGATACCTGATTGGAGAATGACAAACTGAAACTGCTTTGAGAGAATGCCCATTAAATCTATCACCACAACAATTTGGGGATGGCGGTTCAGGGCTTTGTCGTGGAGAATCAGAAGGATGGATTTTATCACTATACTTTCCTCCAATTTTGTGCCTACTTATACCAACACAAAACTTGCAAGATTGGATGTCAATCCCAGCATCTGCAGCAGCTCTTTTGGAATCAACAACAAAAGAACCACAACCCTGCCCACAATTATTGCAAAACACCCGACCACATCTTTGGCAGTGGTACCAGAGGCAAGAACCAAAATATTTCACCTCGCAGTGGCTACTCATTTGGCAAACATCATCCGACATTTTCAATTCGCTAGACAAACAAGTTAGATGACTAGTCCCCAACGAAATCCAAGATCTAACCTTATCTATCAAATCTAGCAGTGAATTATCGGATATCGGTAATCCCATAAACCTTCCACTTCCTCCCCCAACTCCTATTCCAGTATAAAGCTAACAAAGTTCTACACCTTCAACCCGGGTTATCAGATTGTGGGTATCAAAAAAAGAGAGAAATCTATCAAAATTACCCACAATGAAAAAAGGGTGGGATTTTGCTCTAAAACAAAGTTATAATGAGATTAATGGTTTTTTTAAAGTTATTCTAGTACCGTACTTATTACATAAAGATACGTTGGTAGACTGATATTCTATATGCAGGTATACCGCAGAGAATTCTGTAGAATTTGGAGCTCCTCGGAATACTGAATTCCCTGAACTTCGACAATCCCAAGTATGGCAGTCTGTAATAAAATCTTTCGTCCCAGGCTCTAAAGTTACCATTCTGAATAACGGGCCCCTGGCAACTATATCCAAGATCATTCTTTCAGACAATAAAACAAGCTCATTTATTCAGGTCAGAAACTAGGGCACATTTCATAATTGTAGTATCTGCAATCTTTTTAAGGTTATTCATGTGTAGCTTCATCTCTAAGTAATGAATATTCAAATGCAAGTTCAGGATGTGTTTGTAGTTGGGGGCCACATCAAGTACGATAACAACACAGATACAGGAAATGTCATCAACCTTCCTTCGAATCAGTATGCTGAAATCAACATGTTTCTTGACCCTTTGGTTGCAAAGACAGTATCCCATACCACCCTTGTGCTTTTCAATTCTCAATGAGTTTACAGTAACGCCTGACTCATATATGAATGAAACATCTAAATAGATATATCAACATAGTTGACTGTAAACACATCCTAAAGTGCAGGGTATCATGTCAGATCCTTTCTCATGTCAGAAACATTTGTTTGTCCTTTTCAAAAATCTCAAACCAAACCAAACCGAACCGAACCGAACCAAGTAAGACTTGGAACCGAATCGAACCGAACCACTCGGTTTGGTTTGATTTGGTTCGGTTTTATGGTTTAAATAAATTATTTTTAATGAAATTAACCAACATTAAAAATAACAATAAAAATAAGATTTTAATTTGGAATTAACATCAAAATTAGGAAATAACCTACTAACAATAAATTATCATAAATAAAACAATACAAATTCTAAAATAAACACAAACAATAGAAGAAATAATAGTTCTCCAACAATCAAAATTTTGTTTGGTTTAGTATCCGTTTATATATATATATATATATATGTAAGAAATAAATCAAAGGTTCAAAATAGTTAATAAATGTAATATAATATATAATATATATTATATAATATAATAAATAAATAAAAATATATAAGGTGGTTTGTTCGGTTCGGTTTGGTTCAATACCAAAAACCGTGAACCGAACAAATTTTGCTGAAACCGAACCGTTTCAACCAAAACCGAACCAAACCGTTTGGTTTGATTCCGTGGTTCGGTGGTTCCGATTTACACCCCTAGTTTGTTACATAATTCATGTTTGACACCTTGCTTTTGGTATTGAATAAGTTCTTTCACTGGCCAAAGCTTTTGGTTGTGATTAGTTGACTTATAATCTTGTGTGGTTATCGATCTTTATCAAATGCGCCTCAAATTTTGATCTCTATTGGTTGGTTGTCAAGATAATTTAAATAATGAGCGTCACGTTGAAGATGAATAGATTAATCAGGGCCGTTCCTGACATTTTATAGGCCCGGGGCGAATGAACAAATAAGGGCCCCAAAAAATTGATAATACCCAAATATGAATACCTATAATATAAATTTCATACTTCAAAAGACACGTTTAATTGCATTTAACAAAAATTAGTGTGTTTTTGTTACAAATCTCAAAAATACATCGAATTTCAAGAACAAAACCCACCAATAAATCGATAATATTCATTAATTCATATAAAATCTCGATTTATCCCCAAATTGAATGGTTAGAACTTAAAATTTGAATACATTAATACTGGAATTGGAAATAAGGAAATTATTACAATATTACATTAATAGTTTTGAAGAAATCAAACAAATTAAGAATCGAAATCGAAACAAACAAATTACAAATTTACAAATTACAAAAATTACGTACCTGAACTGAACAACGAGTGAACGAGACGACTGAAGACTGAAGTGAACTGAATCTGAGAAGACTGCGATCGAATGCCGAACCGGCCAAGCGGGTTGGCGGCTTGACCTGCAATTGCCGTTGTCCGTCCGCTGAGTCGTTGTCTCGTTGACTAGAGGGAGAATTAGGGAAAGAGAGAGACTGAGAGAGTGAGAGTCTGAGAGAGAGTGAGTCGTCTCGACTCTCTGTGCCGGTGCGATCCGTTTGATGGTTGAGCGGCCGATCTTCACGCCATCATCAAGATTCAAGGTCCTCAAGGAGCGGTCTGGGCGAGTGGGCGATCGAATCGGATGTCTCGCTGCCGATTGGGTAATTTGGAATTGGAAATTGAAATTTGGAATTGCCTATTACCGAATTGGGTTTGGGTCTCGTGACTTCTCGGTGACTCCCTGCTTGGCTGCTTCACAAATCACGCCTGGCGAGTGGCGGCCTGGCCCATTCTCCAAAACCAAAATTAACTAAATGCTATATATATATACTATGGATATGGATTAAACTTTGGGCCCCTAAATAGTGAAGGCCCAGGGCGGTTGCCCCTCATGCCTAAGCCCAGGGCCGGCCCTGAGATTAATAGAGTTCTGTTTTAAGCTATAGTTGAAATATTGGACAGGAGGGCTATTAAAAGCTAATCCTCTTAAGTTCTTAGATCAGACAGTTTCCGATTGAGCCTAGAGACTTCATCAATGTAATCTAACAGAAGGCGATAAAACTTTTGTTAACTGCCAACAGGATTATAGTGGAATTACATCGTTCATTCCTTGTGCATGTTAAGAATCCTGGTACCAATGTTCCTCATTTTCATTTGGTATTACTGTTAAAGATGAATCACTATAACCATGGGAATAACATTTATAGATAGAACAAACACATATTACCAAAGTTTATGTATAAACCAAACACGTTTTTGGAGCAAATAGAGGAACTGCATTGCTTCTTTTCTTTTCTCTACATTAGTGAAGGCAAATAAACGAATAATTAGAGCTCGACATGAATTAAATGCAATAATATACTCCCTATAATTGCTGATACTAGCACAGTAGAACCTTTCATTGATAGGTAGCTTGCCTCTTGCATGGATTGTTTTAAAGATAAGGCAGGTGCAATTACACTGACTGGTCATTATAATTTTCATATTTGTTGATAATGAGATGCTTACCATTGAATATAAACTAAGTGATGGCCTTTATATAAGAACCATGATTTTATTTTTATTTTTTAAAATATCATTTACAATGTTTTTCAAAAACATTGTAATATATAATTCACAATGTTTTCCAGAAAAAGTTGTAAATTATGTATTACAACGTTTTTACAAAACGTTGGGGAAACTGTTGTGCAACGTTTTTATAAAAAGTTGTAAAATTGGTTTTACAACGTTTTTTTATAAAAAGTTGTAAAATTGATTTTGCAACGTTTTTTTATACAAAAGTTGTAAAATGGATATTACGATGTTTTTATACAAAACGTTGTGAAATGGATATTACAACGTTTTTTATAAAAATGTTGTATTTTTTGTTGTAGTGTGATCACTATACATACCATGTATAGTCAATAAAATTACTTTAAATTATTAAACTAATAAAAAACAGCTTACTAAGTAAGCTCACATGTTTGTAAAATAAATACTAAGTTATTAATAAAGTTAATTTGTCCAAACTCAAGGTTTAAAACAGTAAAAAATGAAATAAATAGTTATAATATTTCTTTATAAAAGTTATAAAAATTAAACTATAATAAATATAAGCTATTTATAAAGTTAATCTGTCAAAATTTAGTTATTTTTTATTCATTTCAATTGATTATTTGAGTTATTATGGGATTATTTTTCCAGGATATATACAAAATTAATAAATACTAGTAAAGAACTCGCAAATTTTACCCAAATTTGAAGCCCTAATTTCTGAAATTGGATTCACAAAGCTTACTTCAATGGTTGCCATACTGTTCCACCACCCTTTACACATGTCTTTCATCCATAACCTCCGTTGATGTTGTCAACCGTCATTACTTATTGAGTACCATTCTGAATTCTTGGGTTTGCCCAGTCTTAATCTCAGGTCTCACCATGAAGGCTCAATCTTACTAAGCTCTAATAGCAACCCATCTTTTGAGCAGAAGTAGACTAATTTCCTAATTTCCTAATTTCCTAATGACAAGGCCTTGTTAGTCGGACTCAACTCAAATGTTTCTATGGTAATAATGATATCTCGACTCGATTCGTTTTAATCTTTTATTTCTTACTCGCCCTATATCAGGTGAATTGACTCCTGATTTCAATTGTACCACTGTATCTTTTTCAAACTCCTTCCTTGTAATATGATCTAATCTTGAGGTGATATTGATGAGCTCATAATTTTCATGAATATTCCATTGAATTTCCTTTTATTTTGGTGCTATTTTTGAGTTAATTATGCTTTGAAAATAATATTCTTTGTTTACTTGTGCTTTAATGTAGGTTTCCGAGGTATACTCAAGCATTCGTGGAGTTTTGCACAAAGTTCAAGGCAAGTCCAGGCTGTAAAGTTGAGTTACAAATCTTCCTATCAAAGTCAGTTAGAGTTCCAAGGCAAAAGAGGGCAAACAGAGGCTAACAAGATCTATCAGACTATCAAATTGCAAAGCTTGGTAGCATAAAGGCTGCGGCTCACTTTCCGGACAACTAGGGAGACACCGGAAAAAAATTTAGATCTCCAAGGGAGGCCACTGCAAATTACTGAAACTTTATGTGTGTTGTCGCCCTCCAGCCAGTTCCAGCCTTCTTTTCCTCTTCAATTCAGCCTTCAAGCTTTCATTTTTTGTCACTTTGACCCTTTGGCTTGGAGAATACTCAAATGTGCTTTATTAATTTATACACCCAAAACAACCACTGTAAGACCTCGAACCTTTCTGTGTTAGACTTCCTCGTGTTGCGTGCCAAACTTCCGTAGCATTGTTTGTTAGGCTTGTTGTAAGAGTGTGGATACGTGAGGTTAGGCTATTTAGAGGCCAATACCTTATGAGTATGTGGTTCATACTCGTATACCTATTATAGTTACAAGTCGTAGCTCGATGTTGGTCGATACACGACTCGGTCGAGAGTTTACTTGAGTAGGTCTTTCCCATGACCTCAGTTATACCTCGGTCTTCGTGTGGCTGTTTTGAGTGTTCTTTTATGTGTGATAGCTCTTGTGGGACATGTTCGCTAAGTCTATTTATGCTTTTGATGCTTTATGCATTGCATTCGTCTATATCGCATTGCGTGAAACTGAATCTTGTGTATGTCGTGTCTATCGGAGTTTTGATACTCTAGACTTGTTGTTTGACTTTGTAGAGGTGTTCTAGTCCATGCCATGGACCATCTACATGATTATAATCATGTGTTCGTACGTGTTGAATCATTGGTTTGATCGTTGGGAAGTTATTCCATGATCTCGACTTTCGTTCGTGTTGTTTCCGGACGTCGTTCTGACATGTTTTAGACTTGTTTTGAGTGAGGATTCATCTTAGCTTGTTTGGGGGTTGAGTTGAGGACCCTTTGGACTTAATTTCAAGCCATTTTTCCCCTGACAAGGACTCGCCTAGTAAAAAGACCAAGCGACCGCCCATTTTCGAGAACTTTCATTTTTGGGAGTCGAGACTAGGCGCTCGCCTAGTCCATGGACTAGGCTACCGCCTAGTGTTTTAACAACATTTTTTATGGTTTGTGTTTTGACGTGATTTTCCTATTCTACCCCCAAATAAACCCCCTCCTTCACCCTTGTCCACCCAATTAAGGTTAGTTTAGTCCTTAAACATCCTATTTCATATCAAAACCCTCTTACTTCCCTTTATTCATCATCAACATCAGTCAAGAATGAGAGATGAGAGAGAGAGAGAGAGTGCGTGAGAATGTGTGTGAGATTAGTGTGTGTTTCTCCGATTCCCGGAGCTTCGACAGTCCGATTGATGAGCCGAGACCACCATGGCTCTTGACGAGAGATCATTTCCCTTGGTTTAAATAAATAAATAAATAAATAAATAAATAAATAAATATATATATATATATATATATATATATATATATATAATTTAACAAATCTCAATAAAACATGTTTCAAAATTTGAATTTTAACAAATTAATATAATATTAATAAAGAGTTAAAAATTAGCGAGTTATTAAGTTAATAATTTTTTAAGAAAAGAGTGATGAAATTAAGTTAACAACAAATAAGTGAAATTGTTAAACGGAAGATCAATATAAGAAAAGAAAGTTGTTAAATTAAAAAATCAACACAAACTATTAAATTGTGAAATTGTTAAACCTTAAACTCACAATCACAATCACAATCACAATCTCTAGCGAAGAACATTGAAATCGTGATGTCTAGGTTGTCTGGAGTCTTCGCCGAAGTCATGTCGAGACTTCCGTCATGAATTTTAGTGTTAAATCTTGTCTAGATGATGGGTTTTTAATGGGTTTTGGTATGAGAACATGTGGGGTTGGATTTATGAGTGTTTTGTTGGGTTTATTGAAGTAATTAGTAATTGAAATTACTTGTTGTGGGTTTAGGAACCCGGATGAACTTGAAATCCCAAAATTAAGCTATGACCTTGAAATGGGAATTTGGCTTTTGACTCAACGGAGTCACGAAGTTGTTTATAATGTTCTAAATGACTCTAGGAAGAAGTCCTACGGGTTTTGGGTATGTTCGGGTCACAAATGTGTGATTCGAGTGGAAGACGTTTGAAATGATTTAAGTGTGGGCTATGCCTATTTACACTTTTAGGACTTCAATTCAAGTCCCAAGGCTTATAATAATATGACTTACACTGATTTGGATCCCATGGGTTTAGGGTGTTTGTTGTTATGATTTGCGAGTCACTAAGAGTCACCTTGAGTGCATAAATGCATGTTGACTTGTCTAAGAACTTGTTTGGAATCTTGGGAAAATCTCAGGAAATCCGAGATGGTGAGTTATAGAATCCTCCTATAGAATGAAGTGGGATAGTATATGCTTTAACACTCGATATATAAAGTCCACTTGAAATGTCGCGAAGATAACCAAATTGTTATCTAAGACACGCTTGTTTTGCCTCGGTCTTGCAAATTAGTATCGTTCGGGCACCTTAAAGAACTTTGACCATACCTTATGGGTTTTATCCTTTGTGTGTACTTCGTGGCCCTTATCATCTAGAGAACCTCAACTAGGTCTTGTAGTGTTACACCATGATTCATCATGAAACTTCAAGGACTTGAATGTAGCAAGAGTGGTTTATGACTTGTGCATAAACATTAATGGATTTGGGAATTAGGAATGAATTACCATTCCAAAGAGAGCCTTTAATATTATAACTTGGTTATTGGAAAACCTAGACAATTTAGGTAGCCTTGAAAATTATGTAAATTGTAATTGGTTAAGTTATGAACTTAGCTAGGATTGTGCTAGAAATAACTCTTTATATCTATTTTAATATTATGACTTATAAAGCATAATTATTTCAAGTACTGACAATAGGAATTCCTATGTCTAATTCATGTTGTGATTTAAGAAAACATAATCATGATCTTTGTTATTGATTGAGTTCTTCTTACTTGTTTTATGAATATGACATGATAAGCATATTTCGTATCATGACTTAAAACTTGATTTACTCTTGACTGCATTAATGCCCTATTTAAATCCGATTCGTGTACTTGTATTGAACTTGGATTCCACAAATAGGTGGAACGGTGAACTTGTTGAGCTAGAGCTTCTTAATGAAATAAGAACCTAGTTGAGCTTGAATTGAGAACATAGAGAAGGGTTCTAAATGCAAATAGCATTGATGCCCTATTTGGATGAAAGTGTAGTAAAGACTCAACGAAGTCGAGCTTAAGGAATAATTGAACCTTACGAGTATCGTAGTGGGATCCTACAACGTTTAGAATCCATTTGACTAGGTTTACTAGTTTTTGGAGCTTTGATTGATTTAAGTGTACATACTTGGCACTTGTGATTATAGACTCATTGTTGGCTCTATATGTGATTTTGTGGTTATTGTAACTATATGCATAACAGTGTGAATTTAGTAGAGTTATATACCTACTTGAGATTGACAAGTAAACATCTACTTGTATATTGCATATAAGTCCAGCTGGCACTTGAGTTTTTTTGTTAATGATGGGGCTGTGAGTGCCCCGTTCCGAACCGGTCCGCCGCTATTGAAAAGCGGGCGAGTTTCAAAACATCGAACACGTGGAATACGCTTGGCCTCATTTTGTGGACTCAAAAATGTGTTACAAAGTTGCCACCTCTATTTTATGGTTAAACAGAGAAAAACAAAAAAACAACCAGAATATATGGGTTCGGGGGCTAAGTTACGAGTTAGAAAGGGGTTAGACACTCAACTCGCCCTTTCGATCTCACAACGAGTTTGTCAATATACTCGTTTTATTTTATACACTTTGGTTCAGAAAAATACATTTATACATAACAAAAGGAAATAAAGAGAAATTACTTTACTTTTACTAAAGAAGAGAAAGCAAAATAACAACTGAAATAATACAACTTAGAGAATAATTATAACATTCTTGTAAGTTATTTTAAGAATAAAATAGTTATGCTAGTACAAACTTTATTTATATTTACATGCATAAGCAGGAAAAATATTTATTAAATAATAAGAAACAAAATTATTTCTATATTTAAAGTATATGCAGAAAAGAAACTAATTAAACTGCCAGAAATTATGATTACTTTACATTAAAGTAAAGATAGAAAAGAAATTAATTAAAATAAAAGGAAAATATAACTATTATTACATTTAAAGTAATAACGGAAAAGAATCTAATTAATTTAAACAGGACGAAAATGTAAATATTATTACATTCCAGTAAGAACGGAAACAAAACTAATTTAAACAGGAAGAAAATGTAACTATTATTTCATTAAAGTAGAAACGGAAAGGAAACTAATTAAACAGAAAGAAAATGTAACTATTGTTATATTAAAGTAGAAACGGAAATGAAACTAATTAAACAGAAAGAAAATGTAACTATTATTACAATAAAGTAGGAACGAAAATGAAACTAATTTAAACATAAAGAAACTATAACTATTTCTACATTAAAGTAAAAATAGGAAAAGAACTAATTAATTATCTACATTTTAACTATTTATATATTAAAGTATAAACATAAAGGAAACTTACTTAGATATCGATATTTAAGTTATAGATTATAATAAATAACTACGGAGATATAACTTACCTCTTGGAATGTGAGTGTCTGAACCCGGTATGTCTGGGCTTAAGCCCACTAGGCGGTCTACATGTGCTTCCCTGTCCTTCCGAGAAAGGAAGTCTTTTTGTTTTGTTTGTGTGTTGTTGAAATTCGGGCGGCGTAACTGCTTGTATTTGTTGTTTTTCACCTCAGGATCCGGGCGGCACAACTGCTTGTTTTGGCTTGATATTGCGTCTGAAATCGGGCAGCGTAACTTCTTGCTTTTGCTTGATATCACGACTGAAGTCGGGCAGCACAATTGTTTGTTTTGGCTTGTTGGAACTGGTTAAATAGGGCGGGAACCTAATCGGTTAGCTAGGTTTATCTTTGGTCGATGGGTATAAGTGTTTAGGAGGGATTTTAGCAGCTTGACAACACTCTTGGATTTATCTGGAAATTAACTGTGTATAATTTCTTCAGCGTTCTCCGCTCTCCGTTCTTTCGTCTCTTTTTTGCACTGAAGGAGGCCTCTATTTATAGGCGGAGGAGAAGACTCAACCTCAAAGGAAGAAAAGATATTTTGCATTTGTGCTTGAAGTGGTTGTACCCTACACTGAAGGAATTGTACCAAAGAGGAAAACTGAAGACGCACAAAATAGAAATGGGCACCCCCTATTACAAAATGGGGCGTAGCGCCCATTATTGTAATAGGCAACACCTATTTCTCTTTTCTCTTTTCTTTTTGACACTTTCCTCCCTTCTGCTCTCTGATTTGTTTCTTGTTTTGTCCTTTGACACTTTGAGCCCCCTGAAAGTTAACGAAAACTTAACAGAAACTTAACAGAAACTTAACATTTGTTAGTCCATTTAAAAAATTATAAATTAGATTTTTTAGTACATATATATAAATTAGGGGTACGAATTTGGGGTGTCTATAGGGACGAGGCATCGTCTTCACGAATTATAGAAATCGTGATCACTATGTATCGCCGTATTAGATACTGCATACACCCCTCCACTGCTAACCACAGTGGGGATGTAGCCCCCTCTAGCACAACCAAGAGAGTACATTTGCTAGTGATATGCATCTGAGTAGAGAGCTCAACACCCGAGTAGAGAGCTCGGCACTCGAGTAGAGAGCTTGATATTCTTGATACACAAATCATGGGTATCTTCAGTACGTTCATTATTTAACATTTGTGATTGCAGGAGCAACACAACGACATTGATTTGGTATCTTCTCCATCCCTTATGTGGTTTACTATGAGCACTTATGTGGCAACAAAGTGTTAGTTGAACATGAGATCTAATTGACCATGTTTGTATTGAGTATATATCGTTCAGGAATTTAATGTGTATATATACATACTTATACATGATGATTATATGAGATATTTAATATGTGTATATATCGATATGCATACTTGTCTATGATGATTCTTATGAGAGTTCATTATAATTGGTTTGGTTTGTTAATGAGCTGGGAATTTCACTCTAGTTCATTTGGACAGCTTAGTAAATGAGAAAGAAAGGTTATCTTGTGGGGTATCGAGCATACAACACGTCTTAATGGGTTTTCGTCGTAGTAATGTGATGACATGTATAATTATAACATTGTTTCATATTATGTTATATTTTTATTTGTAGTAGCGTACTGAGTCTTTATGAATCACTCCGTGCTTTATTTTCTAGTGTGTAGTTATTTGTTAGCCGCGTTGAGGCCGAATAGATCCTGACTGTAGCAGTGCATTGGATCGATAGCTGAGTTGAGATCGTGTGGTTCGGGTTTGTCACAGTTACCAATTTTTCTAAGTTGTAGCTCGCAGAGTCCCGTCTAGCATTTTAATACATTTGTTATTTTTATCCTCCTATTCTGTTAAGGACGATGTTAGGTAAAGTTCTATAAACTTTACAGTTGGGTAGTATTCCTAGTCTTGTTGGATTGTTTTTCTGTTGCTGACCTTTGTAGTCGAGCTGGTATACTTTATCTTATACTCTCTCCGTTTTCAAAATATTGTCTACTTGGACATAGCACACCGTTTAAGAAAAAATAATTGACTTTAATATAAATATTGGTAAAATGTGCGGTTTCTTTAATGCCCTTGGGTATGTGGTCATAATTAAATTAGGTAGAAAAAGTAAGGGTAAAGTGGTAAAAGTATTTTCCTAGAAGGGAAAGTTTTGAAAGAGGACAATTATTTAAAAACAGACGAAAAAGGAAAGGTGGGCGATAATTTGAAAACAGAGGGAAGTAGTATTTATTCAGTTGTCTCTCGGGCAAGCAGTAGCTACGGGGAATTCAGTATTATTGTTGTTGTTAACCTCGGTATGATTAGTCGTTGGGTCATTGTGATATCAACTTGGTTCTTTGTTGAAACGCCAGCCTGAAGTGCCGATGGTTTGTTTTGTGTCTGCAGTGTTGTGGTACATAAGTTTTGTTTTCCCCTTGTGAGACAATCATCTCTCTTAGTTTCATTTAGTATTGGTTTCGAGCTTCCCAACTCGGGGCTTCACTCCATTATTACTTGAGCAGATTCGATTTTTGTTGACCCGTATTTTAGTACAGCTTCATGTTCATATTTAGAGCTTGATAGCTCGACTATTTTACTTGTGCCACCGTTTAGCTTGTACTCGTCCTCTATTTATTTTAGTTCCAGCGGCACGACCTTGGGATTTCATGTTGGAAATCCAGGTCGAATCGTCACAGTTGGTATCAGAGCTTAAGTTAGTTATAAGCCAGGGGAGGTTCCATTGCCTAGATTGGCTTGGGTTTATCGTTGAGTATTTACCATCGAGTGTTGTGTATAGTGCCTTATTGGCATGTTCTTTTGTAAATGTACAGGACTTGGAGTACTAAGTTTATTTTGGTGTAGATTTCCGTGAGTACAAGTTTTTGTCTAGGAGTAATATATTTCTCCTATGTTGTTTCTATGTCGCAATTATACCAAGAGTGGGTGTTGTATTTCGGTAGAGCCATTGTTCTTAGCTCGTTACTTAAGATTGGATAGGTTAAGATTGTCCGTCCCGAGAGTGATTGTCATGGTATTCTTTAGAGCCAATAATCATGGATTTACGTCTTGAGAGCGGAGGGGCTAAGCCTCATGTAGTACTAAGTGATATTTCATAGATTGCTATATAAGTATATATAGTTATTGTAGTACATGACCATGAGATCTGACGTTGCTTGGTGTTGGGGGATTTGAGTGCTCTTTCCCGATGGATGTATTCTGGTATTGAAGCGAGTACCTCAATCAAGGAGAAATTTCCTTATGATATGTTGAAACTAGGTGATTGACCGGTAGATGATCACGTGATGATTGGTTGGATTAGTTGTCGACCCATATACAGTTTGAATTATAAGGATTGGTCATATGCTAGTTAGTAAGTATATACTACCTAGTAACTCGAAAGACGTTGTTTTGCCTTGTTATTAGTCTAATACGTTAGTAAAAGTATTAGCGTTGTGCAATGTGATTTATCTATCCTTGATAGATCATTAATAGTATTAATATTCCATACCTGGTATACTTGTATAGTAGATTAATATACTATGTTGCATTATGTTAATGTCATGCTTATATGTGTTTATGATATGTGTTCATGAGATGGAGATAAAGGATGCTTTTATGTGATTCACGAACACCCTGCATCATATACGACAAAAGCTTTTGAAGCCACTTCAGAGGGCCCCTGTCTTGGTTATCAAGAGGTCTTCATCGGAGAACTAGAATGGTATAATAAAAGATATGAATTGACTAAATCTGTTATCAAAATGGGATGGAACAGAAAATGGTATACTGATATACTTGTGCAATAAGGTACATGTTGTATATGAGGTTGTGTTATAAATGAGATAACTTGATATATGCAATTCTTATGTGTGTATTTTTGAAATTGTGTAATTTGATATGATAAATGTCCTTCATAGTAAATGAGTATAAGGTCATATGATGATGGTTATTTACATGATTAATTACATGTTTAACGAGTGAGAGCGTATTGAATCCTAAAGATTCATGTTGTGGCTAGAGTACTGTGTTGAACCCAGAAAATTTTGTTTTGGGAGTTTGTTGGTTTCGGTGCAAATATTGCACATGATTTTGATATTTTAGCATGGTATGATTTTCTTAGTCATTTGGATGAGAGACATTAAACCTTGATATCTACGTTTGACCCTGATTTATTAAGTTACACTCATGTAGTTGTACCTTGTTAAGAGTCAGGCATGACTCGACATTAAGGTTAGTTTTAGTTGGTAATTGAGAGTTACCCTTGAGATAAGAACCTCACCTAGGTGGTCACCTCGATTGTATTTGAAGGCCAAAGTGTTTCTCTTGTGATCTCTTATGGAATATTGAATGCGAGGATGAATTTTTTAATGTGGTGAGGACGTAAGACCCCAAACCTTTTTGTGTTAGACTTACACATGTTGCGTACCGAACTTCCGTACTATTGCTTTTTAGGCTTGTTGTGAGAGCTTGGATATGTGAGGTTAGGCTATTTAGAGTCCAATAACCTAGGAGTATGTGGTTCATACTCGTATACATGTTATAGTTACAAGTCATAGCTCGACGTTGGTCGTTACACGACTCGGTCGAGAATTTACTTGAGTAGTTCTTTCCCGTGACCTTGGTTATACCTCGGTCTTCGTGTGGCTGTTTTGTGCGATTCTTTTATGTGTGATAGCTCAGTTGTCTCCCGAGCAAGCTTTAACTACAGGGAATTTATTACTGTTGTTAACAACATTGGTATGATTTAGCCGTTGGGTCATTGTGATATCAACTTGGTTTTTTGTTGGAACGCCGGCCTACAGCGCCGATGGTTTGTTTTGTGTCAGCATTGTTGCGGCACGTAAGTTTTGTTTTCCCCTCGTGAGACAATCGTATCTTTTGGTTTCATTTGGTATTGGTTTCGAGCTTCCGAACTCGAGGCTTCACTCCATTATTGCTTGCGCAGATTCGATTTTTGTTGACCCGTATTTTAGTATGGCTTCACGTTCATGTTTAGAGCTTGATAGCTCGACTTGCACCACCGTTTAGCTAGTACTCGTCCTCTATTTATTTTAGTTCCATCGGCACGACCTTTGGATTTTATATTGGAAATCCGGGTCGGGTCGTCACAGTTGGTATCAAAGCATAAGTTAATTATAAGCCAAGATAGGTTCTATTGCCTAGGTTGGGTTGGGTTTATCGTCGAGTATTTATCGTCCAGTGTTATGTATAGTGCCTTATTGGCATGTTCTTTTGTACAGGTATAGGACTTGGAGTCCTAAGTTCATTTCGGTCTAGATTTCTGTGAGTGTAAGTTTGTGTCTAGGAGTAATATATTTCTACTATGTTGTTTCTATGTTGGAGTTATACCAAGAGTGGGTGTTGCATTTCGGTAGAGCCATTTTACTTTGCTCGTTACTTGTGATCGGATAAGTTAAGATTGTCCGTCCCGAGAGTGATTATCATGGTATTCTTTAGAGCCAATAATCATGGATTTACATCTTGAGAGCGGAGTGGCTAAGCCTCCCACAGTACCTAGTGGCATTTCATAGATTGCTATATAAGTATATATAGTTATTGTAATACTTGACCATGAGATCTTGCGTTGCTTGGTGTTGGGGGATTTGAGTAATCTTTCCTAATGGGTGTATTCTGGTATTGAAGGGACTACCTCGATCAAGGAGAAATTTCCTTATGATATGTTAAAACTAGGTGATTGGCCGGTAGGTGATCACATGATGATTGGTTAGATTGGTTGTTGACCCGTATACGATTTGAGTTATAAGGATTGGTCGTAGGCTAATTAGTAAGTATATGCTACCTAGTGACCCGAAAGACATTGTTTTGCCTTGTTATTAGTCTAATACGTTAGTAAAAGTATTAGCGTTGTATAATGTGCTTTATCTATCCTTGATAGATCGTTAATAGTATGAATATTCTAAACCTGGTATATTTGCGTAGTAGATTAATATACTATGTTGCATGATGTTAATGTCATGCTTATATGTGTTTATGATATGTCTTAATGAGACCGAGATAAAGGGTGTTTTTATGTGATTCACGAACACCCTACATCATATACGACAAAAGCTTTTGAAGCCACTTTAGAGGGCCCCTGGCTTGGTTATCAAGAGGTCTTCGTCGGAGAACTAGAAAGGTATAATAAAAGATAGGAATTGACTCAACTCGTTACCAAAATGGGATGGAAGAGAAAATGGTGTACCGATATACCTGTGCAATTAGGTACATGTTGTATATGAGGTTGTGCTATAAATGAGATAACTTGTTATATGCAATTTTTATGTGTGTAGTTTTGAAATTGAATAATTTGATATGATAAATGTCATTCATAGTAAATGAGTATAAGGTCATATGTTGATGGTTATTTACATGATTAATTACATGTTTAACGAGTGAGAGCGTATTGAATCCTAGAGATTCATGTTATGACCGGAGTACTGCGTTGAAACCAGAAAATTTTTCTTTGGGAGTTTGTTGGTTTCGGTGCAAATATTGCACATGATTTTGATATTTGTAGCATGGTATGATTGTCTTAGTCATTTGGAAGAGAGACATTAAACCTTGATATCCACGTTTGACCATGATTTATTAAGTTACACTCGTGTTGTTGTACCTTGTTGAGAGTCAGGCATGACTCGACATTGAGATTTCTTTGAGTTAGTAATTGAGAGTTACCCTCGAGATAGGAAGATCACATAGGTGGTCACCTCGATTATGTTTGAAGGCAAAGTGTTAATCTAGTGGTCGCTTATAGAATAGTGAATTCGAGGACGAATTCTTTTAAGGTGGTAAGGATGTAAGACCCCGAACCTTTTTGTGTTAGACTTCCTCATGTTGCGTGCCAAACTTCTGTAGCAATACTTGTTAGGCTTGTTGTGAGATCCTGGATATGTGAGGTTAGGCTATTTAGAGGCCAATATTGTAGGAGTATGTGGTTAATACTCGTATACCTATTATAATTACAAATCGTAGCTCGACGTTGGTCGTTAAACGACTCGGTCGAGAATTTACTTGAGTAGTTCTTTCTCGTGACCTCGGTTATACCTCGGTCTTTGTGTGGTTATTTTTAATGTTCTTTTATGTGTGATAGCTCTTGTGGGACATGTTCCCTAAGTCTATTTGTGCCTTTGGGTTTGATCCGATTGGGATCAATGGACTTATCCATGGTGATTTGCTAGACTTGACATATTTTCCTAGTCTCTTCTTAGAGTATCAGGAAAATCGGGTGCATCTGAGGCAGCGAATATCGGCCTTATTTTTGTGTATCCTAGGAAGGTTCTTCCTAATGGGTTCTTCTGCAACTGTTGATGTTCGGGTAGTTGATATTGCGTTGCAGGCTTGGGGCTGTCGGGGTGAATATTATTCCAATCATTTTGGTCGCGACTTTGGAGGGCCTTGATGCTTACTTGTTTGGTGACGACTTTTTCCCATCTGATAGTCCAATATTAATCCATATGTGGCAAGAAGAGCATTTTAACTGGATCCATTCACCGGTTTTGACTCATGGACGATATGATCCTTTTAGTTATGGGGCCAGGGGCACTTACGAAAATGTATTCCGAACTGAGCAGCACTAGGTTGAGCATTTTGCTCATGTCAACTCTCTGGATATTATCTAAGTAATAACTGATTGGAAAATTGAGCGATTCCACATGTATACTAGTGTATATGCACAATTCATCTTGGCTGGTCTTCGCAGGACAACTTTCTATATGCCGTATAGAATTTTACGAAAATTTGGTCGGGAGCAGGTTGTACCACGCCGGGATCGTCACCTGATGGCATTGCAAGGATGTGAAGGCGATATTCTAGAGTTAATCCATGATCTCTGGGATCTGAGCGAATCTAGACGTGTCACGATCCAACCCGGAATCCCGAGCTTGTGCCACTGAAACGAATACAAACAGAGGACAAGCACTTGATAAACAATGGTGCAAGTTAGACGGTCGAGCTAACAAGCTCTAAACATGAATGTGCAACCGTACTAAAATACAAGTCAACAAAAATCGAATCTGCGGACCCAATAATGAAATTGAAACCCCGAGGCATTAAGATCGAAATTAAAACCACAAGAAACCAAGAGAGACATAAAACAAAACTCGTGTGCCGCAACATTGCAGACACCGAACAAACCATCGGCACTCCAGGCCGGCGTTTCAACAAAGAATTAACCTGATAGACAACAATGACCCAATTGTTAAATCATACTAGGGTAACCAACACAAAAACAATAATAACAAAAAACTATTGAATTCCCCGTCGCTATTGCTTACCTGGGAGACAACTGAATAAATACTATACTCAAGTTCAAGTGCTTGACTACAAAGTCGGCTACAAAAACAATATAACAAGACTAGATACACTACCCAACTGTAAAGTTTATATAACTTTACCCAACCTCGTCCTTAAAAAAGTAGGATGACAAAATAACAATAATGTTACAAAATGAAACTGGACTCCGCGAGCTACAACTCGGAAGAGACGACAACTGCTACGACACGAACTACACGACCTCAACTCACCTATCAATCTATTGTGCACTACTACAGTCACGATCTACCCGGCCTCAACGCGGCTAACAAAATCTGCACACTAGAAAATAGAGCACGGAGTGAGTCATAAAGACTCAGTACGCTGCTACAAACAACAATAAGACATAATATGAAACATTGTTATAATTAAACATGTCATCGCGTTACTACGACGAAGACCTATGGAGACGTATCGTATGCTTTACATACTCTACAAGACAACCTTTCGTTTTCACTTACTAAACCGTCCAAATGAACCATGGTGGGATTCCCTTCTCATAAACATATCAAATCCATTAGAATAAACTCTCATATACATTCTCATCTACAAGTATGCATATCGATATATACACACATCAAGTACTTCATATAATCCTCATGTATAAGTATGCATATCTCTATATATACATACCAAATCTTCATATAATCATCATCTATAAGTGTGCATATCTATATATATACACATCAAGTCTTCGAATAACATTAATCAATACAAACATGGTCAATAAGATATCATTTTCAACTAACACTTTGTTATCACATAAGTGCTCATAGTAAGCCATATAAGGGATAGAGAAGATACCAAATCACTATCGTCGTATTTCTCCTACAATCACAACTGTTAAACCATATCGTGCATGAGATACCCGTGATCGGTTATCAAAGTACCGAGTTCTCTTCTCGGGTTCGAGCTCTCTACTCGTGAAAATAACACTAGCCAATACGCTCTTTTGGTTACGACAAAGGGGGCTACTTCCCCACTGTAGCTAGTAGTGGAGAGGTGTGTGAACCAAATCTGGTACGACGATACGTTGCAACCACGAATCCCATAATTCGTGAAGATAATACATCGTCCCACCATCAACGTAAAAACTCAAGTAATGTCAACTGGACTTATATGCAATGCACAAGTAGATATTTACTTGGAAATTCTCACGTAGATATAATGCTCTACAAAACTCATACGATTATGCACATTGATGCCATAACCATAAAACCATATTAGGAGCTCAATTGAGTCTCTAAATCATAAGCGTCAAGTTGTTCGCTCTATTAGATTCAAGTCCCAAAAGCTAGTAATCTAGTCAAATAGAATCTAATTATCATAGGATCTCACTACGATCCTCGTAAGGTTGAATTGTTCCTTAACTCGACTCTGTTGAATCTTTACAATACTTCATCCCAAATATGATACAAATGCTATATGCATTTCTAGCCCTTCTATGTTCTCCTTTTAAGTATCACTAGGTTCTTGTTTCATTAGAAACTCTAGTCCATTAAGTTTACGATTGTACCTAATAGTGAAACTGTAGGTTGATCATAACAAAACCACATCTTAATTCAACAAGTTCACAAATCAAATATCATTGAAAACATTAGGCATTCCATATTACCTCATGCTTTAAATCAAATAAGTACAATATTCTTTGTAAGTCATATACATCAAGTAAGTATGAAAAATCCAATACTAAACAAGGATTACAATTATGCTTTTATAGTCATAATATCAATCAACGAAGAAGAATCAATTCTCAAACAACCTTATCAAGTTCATTTCCATGGAATCACATGTTAGATAACATTGTAATACTATGAGACCTCTTTGAGGTTCTCGACACGCTAATTGTCAAGTAGACATACTTGAGGGGTAAAATGCCTAGGACATAGTCAAGATTCATCAAATATCCAAGCTACGGTACTTCACAAGCCCATCACAATACACACGTGTCTTAGATAATCATTTGATTATTCTTGCAACTACTCAAGTGGACTCTTCATAGAGAGTACTAAGGCTCAGACATACCAAACTTCTTTATATGGAAAATTTCACCAAATCACCATCCCGGACTTCCCCAAGATGTCTACAAGGTTCCCAACTAAGGTCATAGACAAGTCAACTTGCATTCATGCACGCAAAGCAACTTTAGAGAGTCAGGATTCCCAACCTCAATAACCCTAAACCTATAGGGTCCAAAACAAGGGTAGGTCACCTCATTATGAGTCTCAGGACTTCGATTGAAGTCCCAAAGTACTAACAACCACAAGTCGTACATAAACCCTTTCAAACCTCTCAAACTCAAGATCACACATTTGTGATCAAATCATTCCAAAACCCGTAGGACTTCATCCTAGAGTCATAAAGACCACAATAAACATTCTTGTGACTCCATTGAGCCAAGACACTAAGTTTCATAGCTAGTTCATAGAATCAAATCATGCAAGACTTCATCAATTGGGACATTAAGTCTTTAAGCTAGAGTTTTAGTCTTTAAAACCCTTAAACAACAACCCCCAAATCATACATATAGCAAGACCCTAATCTTTAGGGCATGAATCATAACAACCTCATCATTGAAGGATGGAAATCACAAATGAACCATGGTAGACATAATAGAAGTTCACTAGCATGCTTTGTAGCTAGCTTTAACAAAGAGGAGAGGGGTAGAAACATACCTATCTTGGTACAAAACCAAAGGGGAAGAATTTTCAAACCATAGAGAATGATCTCCTCGTCGAGGGGAATGCATAGCCGGAGTCGGATCAAGAATCAGGTGGTCGGATCTCTGGGAAACCTTGAAACACACACTAATCTCACCTTAAGTCACCCACTCAAGCTCTCAACAATGGTGGACTGAAATTATCTAAGTATAGGAGGTGTAATGAGTGGATGATTACAGATATTTCAAGTCACAAAGGTTAGGGAGCTACTGGAAAACAAGTGTCAAGCTCTCGTTGGTTGGAATTAGGCTAAACCATTGAGGATTTATGGCTAATCACTCTATTAGACCTAATACACACTAATTAAGGTCTAATTTTATGTTTAAGGATTGATTTGGACGAATTGGGGTAAGGGTTACAATGACCTTTCACTAAATTTTAAAAACTGCACAAGGTTGGAAAACAGGCAAGGTGGTCGCCTTTCCCCTTGACTAGGCAAGCACCTAGTCTCAGCTTCAAGGTTGATAGGTTCTGGACTCTAAGCTATCGCCTAGTCATTTGGCTAGGCGAGCGCCTGGTCCACAGAAAGGTGAAAAAGGCTTGAAACTAGGTCCAAATGGTACACAAATCATCCCCAAACATCCTAGGGTTAAACCCTACTCAAAACACAACCGAAATACTCCCGAACAACCCCTGAAACAAGTAGAAACGAAGGTCAAAACAAAGGCAAACAAAGGTCAAGAACGTGGAATAACTTTCCAGTGATTGACCCAATGAATCAACAAGTACCAACACATGAACATATACACATTAAGGGTTAAGGTATGGACTAGAGTACTTCTACAAGGTCCAACAACAATACACGACTATAGAAACTCCAAAAGACGCGACATACACACGATTTGGTTTCATGCATTTTGATAGAGATGAATGTGATGCATTTAGCATCAGAAGCATAAATAGACTAAAGGAATCTATCCCCTAGTAAGACTAACACTCTAAAACCATTCAAGACATACAAGAAATGGTCTAGGGTATAACCGAGGTCACAAGAACGAACTACGTGAGTAAACTCTCGACCGAGTCGTGTTCCGACTACCGACGAGTCACGACTTGAAATTATAACAAGTTAAATGTTATGGGACATATAGAACTAAGGCTTTGGTTTCTACCAAGCCATCCCACACTTTCCAAGGCTTTCACAACGAACCGAACAAGAAATGTTATGGCCATTCGGCATGTAAAACTAGGAAGTCCAACACACCAAGGTTTGGGGTCTTATATCCTCACTGTAACGCCCCAAACTCGGTACCGACACCGCGGTCCCACAATTTGGCCACGTCACCAATTCTAAATAATAACTCACAAAATATCCAAAATAAAACATTTAAATTTTCCTATTCAAAATACATAACGGTCTAATACAAATTCCGAAATATAATAACCACCATAAAATCCCAAACAAATGTTTATTCCTTTAAAAAAAACTGTCAAATCTAGGAAAATTTACCTTGTCCGCGCCACCCTTCAAACGATCCACCTGATCCCAAAAAGATTTCAAATTTTACTTATGACCTGAAGAAAATAGAAAAAGGGTGAGCGAACAATGCCCAGCAAGTTCAGATACAACCCCTCCGGTTTCTAAGGAGGAGTTGACCACAAAAATACATTTCGCCAGGGTCCAATAATTTTAACAAGACCAATCACAATTCGATCTCGTCCGCCGGAGACTCAGTGCGTCGTCGGTTTCTTCAACCTCGAGACTTCACGAAGACTCCTTCCGCACCCTCTCTCACAGCTTTCTAAATTTCTGCTCTAGATTTTGAGTACAACCCACCCACGGCTATCATCCCTTATATACCCACAGCTTCCGTTGGATGATCGATCTTCCCTCACTAATTGCACAGCATAACTCTTCGTCCGTTTTGGCAAAGCAACGGCAACCTCCTTCAAGGCACGACAGAGGAGAGGCGCCCTCTAGCTTACCTCATTTACTGAAGCTTTCAAACCCATTTACAATTAGCCCCCTCCTACTATTAGCAGTTTAATCATTCCCCATATTAATTATTATAATCACTGTTATTATTATTATTATTATTATTATTATTATTATTATTATTATTATTATTATAGTTGTTATTATTATGATTATTATTATTTTGTATTGTTATTATCAAATGGACCATCGATTGGGCTCAAGCCCAATCACAAATAAATAACTCAATTGTGTACTAAAATTAAATGGGCTCATTGTTGATTCACTAATAGGCCCAAATATTAATTTCTTTCAAATTTGGTCAAACCACAAATATCGGCCCAAGATAACTAAACTAATATAGGCCCAATTATTCTAATTAAAAAAAAACATAATATTATCAAAATTAGGGATATTACACTCTCACCCCCTTAAAATAAGTTTAGTCCTCTAAACTTGGCGTACTGGTCAAACAAATAGCTCGGGATATTTCTCTCCTCACCTCTTCCTCGAGCTCCCATGTGGCTTCCCTTTCGGTATGGTTACTCCACGAACCTTGACATAAGGAATAGTTCGCCTCCTCGAAACACGGTCCTTCCGATCCACAATTCGGACAGGTTGTTCATCATAACTCAAATCTTCTCGGAGTTGCAAGGGTTCATACGCGATCACGTGACTAGGGTCTGACATGTACTTTCTTAGCATCGACACATGGAACACATTGTGAACTCCGGAGAGTGTAGGTGGTAGAGCAAGTCGGTGGCGACTTCTCCCACCCGCTCGAGTATTTCAAGCGGTCCAACAAACCTCGGGCTCGGCTTACCCTTAATACCAAACCTCATAACTCCTCTTGTGGGCGAAATCTTTAGGAACACGTGATCCCGCTTAATTCAAGTCGCGTCGGCGGTTGTCGGCATACGACTTACATGCGCTGCGTGCCATAAGAAGTCGCTTTCTAATCAAGCGCACCTTCTCGATGTAGCTTGCACTAACTCGGGTCGTAAGCTTCCTTTCACCCACTTCATCCCAACGGTAGGTGATCGACACTTCGCCCATACAAAGCCTCAAATGCGGTGCCATTCCAATACTCGCGTGATAACTATTGTTGTGCGTGAATTCCACCAACGGCGGTGATCATCCCAAGCGCCTGCAAATCAAAGCACACGTCCGCATGACATGTCCTCCGATTATGTATGGTCCGTTACGATGACCATCTGTTTGTGGGTGAAAAGCCGTACTCATGCTCAACTTTGTACCTAACGCCTTTTGCAAACTGGCCCAAAACTTAGAGGTGAACCTTGCATCACGATCTGACACAATCGAGACTGGAACCCCATGCAATCTGACAATCTCGTTAACATACAACTTTGCCAACTTCTCTAAAGAATGCAGTAACCGAAAAGCGAGAAAATGTGCGGACTTGGTTAATCGATCCTGATAACCCATATAGCATTGTGACCCTTCAAAGTCTAGGCAACCCGATCACAAAGTCCATGGTGATATGTTCCCACTTCCACTCGGGACCGGTAATGATTGCAATAACCCTCACGGCCGATGCTCGATCTTCACTTGGCGACATACCAAACACTTGGAGGCGAACTCCGCGATCTCCCTTTTCATGTTGTCCCACGGAAGGTATCACGCACATCCGGTACATCTTAGTACTACCGGGGTGTACCGCGAACCTCGAGCTATGTGCTTCCTCCAAGATTTCCCTCTTCAGTGGTGCGAGGGAACACAAACTCGGATCCAAAGCGTAGAATTCCATCACTACTAACCCGAAAATCGAATGGCGACCCTCTTGAGACCTTTCGAGACTTTCATCAACTTTGGGTCCACGGCTGTCTGCCTTAATTCTTTCTAACAAAGATGGTTGCACACTCATTGCATTGGCCAAAAGTCCCCTATCGCTGGAACCACGACTTCAATTCCCAAGGATTCTAGGTCGTCTAAAATTCTTCTTTCCTTAGTGATCATAGGCGCCAAGCTCCTTGGTTCTTCAGACTCAGCGCGTCGGCCACGGCGTTGGCCTTCCAGGTGGTATAGTATCGTACAATCATAATCCTTAAGTAGTTCCAACCACCTTATTGCCGCCGCATGTTTAACTCTTTTTGTGTGAATATATACTTAAGACTTTTATGGTCGGTATAAATCTCACACTTCTCCCCATCTGAATAATGCCTCCAGATTTTCAAAGCAAACACCACAGTTGCCAACTCCAAATCATGGGTTGGATAGTTCTTCTCATAGTTCTTGAGTTGTCGGGAAGCATAAGCAATTACCTTGTCATTTTGCATCAAGGCGCACCTAATCCTTTTAGCGATGCATCATTGTAGATCACGAATCCTTCCGGCCGGATGGTAAGGTAAGGATCGGAGGCGATACCAATCGATCCTTTAACTCTTGAAAACTAGCCTCACATTCATCGTCCATACAAACTTAACGTTCTTACGGGTCAATCTAGATAAAGAATGCTTGCTATCTTTGAGAACCCCTCCACAAATCGGCGATAATAACCGGCCAACCCGGAAACTTCTAACCGGTGGCGGTTGTTGGTCGCTCCCAATTTACCACCGTCTCAATCTTAGGTGGGTCCACAGAGATTCCATCCTTTGATACTATGTGCCCCAAGAAAGCTACCTTCTCGGCCAAAATTCACACTTCTTAAATTTGGCATACAATTTCTTTTCTCTTAGGATCTGCAGCACAACTCTCAAATGTTCTTCATGCTCCTCCCTGGTCTTAGAGTAGAACTAAGATATCATCAATGAACACAATCACACAGCGGTCAAGAAACTTCTTGAACACCCTATTCATCAGGTCCATAAATGCGGTGGAGCATTGGTCAACCCAAATGGCATAACCGGAACTCATAGTGGCCATATCGGTTCTAAACGCCGTTTTAGAGATATCTTCATTCCTAACCCTCAGCGATGGTAACTTTGATCGGAGATCGATCTTGGAGAAATGTGAGCACCTTGCAGCGGTCAAACAAATCATCAATTCTTGGTAAAGGGTACCTATTCTTTCTTGTAACCCGATTCAACTCAGATAGTCAATGCATAACCTCATAGACCCTCTTTCTTCTTTACAAACAACAGGGCGCCCAAGGTGAAAGCTCTCGGCCGAATTAACCCCTTTTCCAACAGTTCTTGCAAGCTGTTCCTTCAATTCCTTAAGTTACGCGGCGCCATCCTATATGGTGCCTTCGAGATGGAGTGTCGTCCGGCACTAGGTCAATCATAAATTCTACCTCCCTCGGTGGTAGGCCGGGTAGATCCTGCGGAAACACATCCCCAAACTCATTAACTCTTGGAAGTGATTCGAGGCTAACTCCTTCCTTACGTGTGTCGGTGATGGACGCTAGATATCCACAGGCAACCCTTTCTCAAAAGTCGCCTTGCCTTTAGGAAAGAAATAAGACGACACGCCCAGCGGCTTGGAACCATTAAACCTAAACTACGGCTCACCAATGCAAAACACAACCTCTTTTTCAAAACAATTCACCCTAGCATGGAAAGCGACTAACTCCAATATCCAAGTATAATGTCTAAGAAATCTAAGTCTAAGGGTATTAAGTCAACAGGCAACTCCTATCCCCGAGTTTCGGGGGCAAGATCTAAACAACTCTATGATCCTTGATTGGGGTATCAATATGATCAACACATCTAGATCTTGGGGAGATAATTTCATGCGACGTGCAAGAGCAGAAATAACAGAGTGGGTAGCACCAGGGTCAATTAAAGCATACACGTTGCGGGTGTAGAGATGTCACGCCACCACATCATTGGTTGCCCAGAGCATCCCTAGTTGTCATAGCAAAAATTCTTCCTTGGGCCTTGGGTTTGTCCTTGTCCCCACTCCCAGAGCCTTTGTTGAAAGTATTCTTGGCGGCTCGGGCAGGTTCACGATCATATGTCCCACCTTTCCACAGTTAAAACATGCTCCTGTCCCTCGGTAGCAAGGCTTGTTTGGATGCAAACCCCCGCAAGTGCGACACGTGTCGTCTGTTTTCTGATTTAAATTCGATCCCTGCCTTTGAGACTGATTTCTTGACGGCTGAGCTCCCCCCTTAAAACGGTTATCCTCAGTGGCCCTTATTTTATTACCGTAACCACTACTTCCTTGACCCCATTGTCCCGGTACCTCCGGGTCCTCAGAGTTCCTCTTCTTATCTTCCTTTTTCCTGCGGTACTCAGCCGACTCCTGCTCGACCACCCGAGCCCGATCCAGAACCTCCGCATGAGTTGGCAATTTCAAAGCTGTTAACCTGAAACTGATTTGACTGTTGAGTCCTCTCTCAAATTTTCTTGCCTTCTGATCCTCATCCTCAAAGAAATTAGGAGCATACTTCGACAACTCCGTAAACTTAGCATTGTACTCATCCACACTCATTGTCCCTTGCTCCAGGTTGAGAAACTCTACCAGTCTCCGTTCACGCACACTACGAGGAAAGTATTTCTTGTTAAAAGCTTCGCGAAACATTTCCCAAGTATCAATGGCCACACCGCTCACAGGCGGTCCTCTCTCCTCTGACTCCCACCATTCACCAGCCTCACCCTCCAGCATAAATGTGGCAAATCGAACCTTCTGCTCATCGGTACAAGTCATGGTTCCAAATATTTTTTCCATATTCTTCAACCATTCTTCCGGTTTCTCGGTGCCCGGCGCACCAGTGAAGGTTTTAGGTTTCCTCTTCTGGAAAGCTTCAAGGGGGTCCTTAGTGGATGCTTGGTTTTGGGGTTGTGGCTGTGGCTGGGGTGGAGGTGGTGGTTGTTGCTCTGGTTGAGGTGGTGGTGGTGGTGGTTGTTGCCCAGGTTGGCCCATATTTGCCAAGACGGCCTGAGTAAGAGTTTGAAGAAGGGCCATAAGTGTTGGGTCCAAGGGACCAGGACCATTAACGTTGACCTCCGGCTGCTCCTCGCCCGCAACCCCGGAGGTAGAGTTTTCGCTGACCCTTCCCCCGCGACCACGACCACGACCTCTAGCGCCCGTACGACCTCCACGAGCCATCTATTACTGTTTCATGGATAGCAAAAGTGTCACACACACATAAAGTAGAGATACATTTCTAACATCTTTCGATTTAATGCTTAACCCTTAAGGCTTAAATGGTTACTAAAGAATTCCTTAACATCGACCGAGAGGATTTAAGGTACCAGACAAATCAAACCATATGTACTCAAATAAAGCTTTCTATATTAAACTCAAAAAGAAATTTTCATTACATTCAAAATAAGTTCGAAACTGTGGGACTTTAACCCATAACAAAAAGAACTGATAACTTCCTTAAACACAAAAGAAAATGATTATCAACAAGTCACTCTATCCAACCATTAGTGGGTGCCCTCCTGGCTATCGCCCCCACTTCTTCACCAGACTTGGAGTCCTCAGACTTGGAGCCTTCGGACCTGGTGCCCTCTAACGTGCTTTCTTCTGTCTCCTCAACCGCCACGTCATCCTCCGAGTCAACTTGTATAGGGTTTAGAAAAGACCTTAACCCGTCCTCGGGAGCTTCATCAATGACTTGGTTAAGACTCGCACGCACTAAATCAAGTACGTGCTTAGCATCCCTAACCGCTTGCATATGGGCACGCAAGTGTGCCGCAAGCTCTTCCTTAGCGTCCCTCATTCTTTGAAAGGCACGCCGGGAGCGGTACAACTTAGTACGAACGTCATTAAACAACCCTCGAGGGACCGAGAGAGATTGGTGAATGCAGGTTTTCCTTGCTGTCTGCCTGGTTCGTGCCATCCCTACACATAACCACCGATGTATTAGTCCTTAAAAGAAACCCACATTTGGATCTATGCTTATCTCTACCCTCTCATTATCACTTCCAACATAACCCTTAGAACCTATGACCCTCAGGATTTTTTTAACCTAGGCTTTGATACCACTTTGTAACGCCCCAAACTTGGTACCGACACCGCGGTCCCACAATTTGGCCACGTCACCAATTCTAAATACTAACTCACAAAATATCCAAAATAAAACATTTAAATTTTTCTTATTCAAAATACATGACGGTTTAATACAAATTCCAAAATATAATAACTACCAAAAATCCCAGACAAATGTTTAATCCTTAAAAAAAAAATTGTCGAATCTAGGAAAATTTATCTTGTCCGCGCCACCCTTCAAACGATCCACCTGATCCCAAAAAGATTTCAATTTTTACTTATGACCTGAAGAAAATAGAAAAAAGGTGAGCGAACAATGCCCAGCAAGTTCATATACAACCCCTTCGGTTTCTAAGGAGGAGTTGACCACAAAAATAAATTTCGCCATGGTCAAAATAATTTTAACAAGACCAAAAACTGCATTTATCGGATAAAGAAACAAATAAATCGAATATAGTGCTAATTAGGAGTTCCAAATAATAGATAAAGCTCAAAACAAATACGAGATATTCAATTGTCGCCAACCGTCCCATTCCAATTGGAAACAAAGAATACCCGCAGATTCCATGATCACCTAAGTGGTCAATTTGACCTGACTAACTACCCTAATGGGCCTGAGCCCAATGGGCCAAAACCCGCAACGGGCCTAAAGGTGTATCCGGATAACCTCACCATATGTTCAGTGGTGTCAAATAATTCAAAGTTCACAAATGTTACGTTTTTCACGTAACAACTTATTTAACTTAGTGATCACGGAGGAGTTCTAAATAAAGTCAAATGTCCAAAAATATGCAATTCATTTTTCCAACGGATTGATATTTCAAAGAAGTCAAACATGGGTTACAACAGTTTCAAAATTCGGATTATGAACAAAATAGGTTCGACGGAATTCAAAGCAAATATCGGCGAATGCCGAACATGGGTTTACAAAGAGAGCGTTATGCCAATAGAGTTATAACGGAAGCCTACCGAATAAAATTTGATGATCAAATAACTTAAAGGAGTATAATCCCTTACCAAAAAGTGGTGGACAAAAACTTGTACGTGTAAGTTACCGATGCTCGTACAGATCCAGATCTAATCAACAATTACAAAAAAGACACTAAATTATTTTAAACAACATTTTACCCGCACTAAACAAATTTTATTTTACTTTTTAATAACCACTTTTTAATAACCCCGTTTTAATTATTATTATTATTATTATTATTTTCGTTTAGGAACCAAATTGATAATGAGCCAAAACAATACCCAAACAAACTCTAAACACCAAAATAACCCAAATCCCAAATTTGTTTTTTTTTCCTTCCCTGCCGTCACTTCCACTCTCCCTCTTTTTCTTTCTTTTTTTTTTCTTGAAAAGACCACCCCCTTCCTTTTTTTTTTTGCTCCTTTTGTTTATTATTTCCCTCCCGAAATCCAACTCAAATGGTGAGTTTGATTGCCCAGCCAACACCACTTCACCAATTTCTAACCCTTCATATAATTTATTCCCTCACCCAACACAAAAGTCAAAAGCATTTCACCATTACTAACCTCCCTTATCTTCTCGGCACTGCCTCTGTTCTTGCTTTTCTTTTTCTTTTCCTCTTCATTCTCCCTTCTCCGTTATCTGCTATCCCGGCGCACCCACCTAACCTCCTCCAATACTCCCCCTAAAGTTTTAACCACAACAATTATTTATCCCAACAATTTCTCATCCTCCCTTAAACTACCTTGCTTTCTTTCCTTAAACCCACATTATACCTTCGGTAAGGAACTACAATTTCAGAAAGGTCAAAGATCAACACTGTACCTCAAACGATGCCTCTTCTCGCGACTTTGTCCGCTGGTGGCTTGGTGCTCCGTTGATTTCCTTCACTCCGAGACTTCGCCCAAAACTTCCTTCGATCAAGCTCTCTCTCTCTATGCTGATGATCCATCTAGAGGCATCCCCCCCTTTTATAATCATAGAAAATAGTCTTTTCCTCTCCTCCATTACTGCCGATGTAAAGAGCCGCCACCATTTTTCTTCAACGGCAACAAGCTCCGGCCTCTTCACCATCCCCATTTACTGTGCTCTATTAACTTATGTGTTTATTATTATTATTAACTGATGTGTTTATTATTATTATTATTATTATTATTATTATTATTATTATTATTATTATTATTATTATTATTATTATTACTATTATTATTATTATTATCATCATCATCATCAAATGGACCATCAATTGGGCTCAAGCCCAATCACAAATAAATAACTCAAGTGTGTACTAAAATTAAATGGGCTCATTGTTAATTCACTAATAGGCCCAACTATTAATTTCTTTCAAATTTGGTCAAACCACAAATATCGGCTTAAGATAACTAAACTAATATAGGCCCAATTACACTAAAAAAAAAATAATATTATCAAAATTAGGGATATCACAATAATAGTTCAGTATTTTCTTTCATTTTTTCATTTTTCTTTGAAAAAATATGTTACATATTTTTTTTGATAGGTACATGTGAATCCTTACTACGTGGATTGTAATCAAGGACGTCAAAGTCTTTACCTGAGTGTCCTTGCCATTTCTTGGAGTAAAAAAATATGTTACATAATTACGTACAAACTTAATTTGTATAACATATTTAAGTATTATAAGGTAATTATACTTACGACCCTTGATGCATTATGCAAGTACACAGTACTCTCGCCTGTGTCGATGGCACGACGCCAGTTTGTGAATTTATCAATAAATGAAGTAGATAATGTGGAAATGAATTAATATTTACTTATAATTTGTCTAAGTTAATTATGATAATAGTCAAAAAAAAAAAACAAATATTTCAAATTACAAAACTTACGATTTTTTAAAATTTTTGTGTATACGAAATTGCGGGTTGAAAAAAAATTAAATTGATTAAGTTAATTACGATAACAATTAAAAAGAAAAAAATTAAAATAGAAATATTCAAAACTTAGACATAAATTAAATTGAGATTCAGTTTCAAAAAATAAATTGATTAAATTAATTACGATAACAGTTAAAAAAAACAAATATTTCAAATTACAAAACTTACGATTTTTTTAGCATAAAATTGATTAATTAATTAAAATATCGAAAATAAAAGAGACGTGAGTTTGGTGGAGGAAGGATTAGCGGCCACCAACCGTAAATAGTGAGGGGGAGTTGGAGAGAGAGAGGATAGTTGCTCAACCGCCGTTCACACATGTGAACCCAGGGAGTGATAATGACCGTAGAATCTCAGTAAAAGAATTAATCTCAGCCCCTAAATAGCTTTAGTCAATTGCACATGTGCGACTATGAGCTGTATTGTATTATAGATGTTATGTCTAAATTTTGTATATGCATCATTATTATTTTTTACTTTAATTTGATTTTGGGATGGATGTCTGCCCTAGTTGTCAAAGGCGGTCGTCTCTCTTGCTCAGAGAGGCGATCTCAGGTGAGGGTCCAACGCTAGAAGTGGTACAGACGAGTCGGTGAGTCGAAGGCGAGGACAACTGGAAATTTTTTATTCCAGATCTAGCCTACGATCTTCACTTTTCACCCAATCTAAGTCCATATCTGCTTTCACCTTGACTTGGCGAACCTGTCTGTGCCTTCGCCATCGTCAGAAGTTGTTGGAGTAAGTGTCACACGCCGTTGCCGGTGCCGAATTTTTTGGTCGAACCTCCACAGACTTGTTTGCCGACACACACACACACTACATATATATATATATATATATATATATATATATATATATGTGTGTGTGTGTGTGTGTGTGTGTGTTCGTCTCTCGCTTGGTTTTTGGATGAGGGGAGTTTTAAGCTAGTTTTTGTGTGATTCTATTTAATTGGTTGCCGTACGTTTTTTATTTATTAATATTATACGTGAATTAGGAATTGAAATGAAAAAAATGGGTATGCTATCTAGTGTCCAGTTTATTCCTTTTTTTGTACATTTAATTTTATCTTTTTTTTAAGGATTTGTGATTTTTGTATATTGATAATATATTTGGCTCTGTGTTTATTTTTTTAAATGTTTAATTAGCGACAATTTTCATACTTTTTTAATTCATGTTTTGGAGTTTTTTATATATTAATATCATTTATACATGTTATGAAATTTGTTACAATAAAATAAACAAATATATATATATATATATATATGTGTGTGTGTGTGTGTGTGTGTGTGTATTATTTTTCCTAATTGTGTTATTGATATTTATGTTAGAACTAGTTTCATATATTACGTTCACTTATACGAGTAACATGTTTTGTTGAGATTTACTAAACTATATATATATATATATATATATATATATATATATATATATATATATTATTATTTATTTTTCATTGATATTGTTTCCGTGATTGCCTTTTGAGCGTCTCGCCTCAAAAATGGACCACTCGACTTTACAACCAGGGCAAACTACACAATTGGTTCCCGTAGTTTCTGATTTTTTTTTGTTTTCTGTTCCTATACAAAAAATCGTTTTCCAACCCTCTTACCAACCAATTTCAACAAAGTTGGTCTTTCCGTTTGGTTCCGTTATTTTTTTTCCCGTTAAATCAATACACATGCGTCTCACGTGCATTTTTGGTGGGGTAAAATAGTCATTTACCCCTTTGAAAGTACAAGGATCAACTGTGTAGGCAATAATAATTATTGTTATTATATTTTTCGTAAGAATTGTTTAAATAATATTAAACTATTAAAATATATTTTCAATATTAAAAGGTTATTAAAAAATTAGAAATTATTTAATACTAAACTATTTAAATAGTATACAAATATTTAATTTGTGTGGTTAATACAATGCTACAAAAAAATAACCTTACTGTTTATTATAGTATAACTTGATAATTTAAAATTACCAACTATAATACTATAACTTAACAATTATATTTTAATATTATTAAAAAAATTATATTTTAATTAAAGTAAATATTTCAATAATCTTTATAATATAACTTAACAATTATATTTTAATTAGAAAATATACTAGTTGTGGAAACACAACACAACATAAGCAACACCAAGAAAATGTCATTTTTTTACAAATAAAAAAACCTTGCTGCAATTAAGAAATAGGAAAAAGAAGAAAACTTAAAAAATTGAAAGCTTGCAAATTAATAAAAAAAATCTTAGTTAAACTCCAAAAATGCAGGAGGTTTTGGAACCGCCAATTGCAACCTCCATTCCAATCCTCCTCTTGTCAATTCTCTTATCGCTTTTCTCAATTTCTGCTACCGCAAGATCTTACACTGCTATCTTCTTCATAAAATTGAAAACTTACAAAACCATCGTAAATAGTGACCACCGACTGGCCCCTTCTTCACCAATGTTGAAGACTGCAATTAGAAATCTTCCAAGTTCAAGAAAGAAGAAATGACATAAAAAAGATCAAGGATTGGGCTGATCAAATACACACACACATGGAAAGACTGGTAGGACTCCCAGCAGAACTCAACAGAGTTAAGAGACAGGAGGAACGGGTTAGTAGTCAGATTCTGCTAATCGGAGTCCTTGACGGGCATACTAGCACCTTATATTGTTGTTGTTTTTTAGGGGGCCTGGTAGCATGCGGAGGAAGTTGAAGTCCAAACGACAGGCGGGAGCTTCGGCTAGGGTTCGGTGGGGTAAGTGGGAAACGGAGGCGAGATAAAGAAAACCAAATTAAGGAGAAGGAAAGAAAAGGAGGAACAAGAAATGGTTTTATTATTTTGTTTTTATATATTTTAAGTTTGATCCCTGTACTTTTTAATTACTACTTTATCCTTCCATAAATGCATGTGCATGTCACATGAGCGTATTTAACGACCAAAAGTTTACGGAATGACCAACTGTACAAAAAAAATTCAGTTTAGGGACTATTTGCTAGGCGTAGGGACTAAAAACAAAAAAAAGTTAGAAACTACATAGACCAATCGTGTAGTTTTCCCTAACAACTATGATGTCTACTTTATACTTTACTTGGTGGTTAAAAAAGTTGGATCAAAGAACAAAGGGTTAATGTCATTGTTAGTCCCCATTTTTGAAAAGTGAAAAGTTATGTCAAAAGTAAGATTTTTATGCACACAGATGGTCCTTCTGTTGGATGTCGTTAGGATTTCAGCCGTTAATTCACTATGTGCATAGGTAATTTCCATTTGAGAGAGATTACCTTCATCCTCAACCTCAAAGTGCACGTGTTCTCTCACTCCTTCTATCTTATCTTTCTTTGTTTTCTCAGTCCATTCAATTTGAAACATCATAGTCAGCAATAATGGTTAGCCTCCCCCCTCTCTCTCTCGGCAAAAAAAATGGTTTACCCTCCTCGCGACTTCATTGATAACTACCACCATATGTTACTTATTTTGGAGATAAACAATTACGACAAAACCCACATGCCTATTCAAAATTTTGATAAAGATATCGAACAAATCTTGATGAAGAAAGTGCCAAGTGCGAACTACATAAATTCAATAAAAAGGTCACTAAGGCCACCGATGAGTAGATACGTTTTACCAACATTTTTTTTTGTTGACAAGTATTTTATCTACGATTTGATTAGCCTTCACAACTACCCCATTTCGTAGATTGTTCTGATTTCCCCCTTTTTTCTCTTTCTCCCCCACCATGTATATCAAGTTTTTCAATTTAGGGTCCAAATTGTTCAAAGTCCTGTCGATATTTCGTTCTTTCGACCTCGTCTGCCATTAATGAAATCATGCCCGTCAGCGCCGCCATCACCGATAAAGACCTTCCACACGTCCTTTGCAACTCGATAAATGAATTCAATGAACCCAGGAACTGCTTTAACGGACACCCTTCTCTTTTTTAAGTTTCACTGAATCATCTCTTTCACCTCCCGGTCCCAGCGTCCTAAGCGCTTGCTCCCCGTCCTGTCTGAGGTCTTTTTGGTCGTAAAGGTGAGCCAGTCAGAATTGGGCGATTAGGCAAAATTCCACAACTTGGATGAAATCAAGAAATCAATAAATCAAGGCCCAAAATAATGGAGGATTTGGGAAAGTAGAATGGGTAAAGAGATTTGATATGAGTTTATGCTGAGAAATGGGAGCTAGAGCATCGTGATTGCTTTTCTTGCTGTCGTTGTTAAGACAAGCGAAGAGAGACTAATAGAATTAAAGAAAATCAAAAGCTATAATTGACAAAAAAATTAACGGGAGGACTTTTTCTGCATAAGGTCTAAAGTTACTATTTTGCCTTCTTAAAAACTCACGTAAAAAGTATATGGTGAGTTAACAACTGAAATCCTAATAACAACCAATGGAGGGATCACTAGTGTGCATAAAAATCTTACTTTGGACCTATCTGTTCACTTTTCTAAAATAGTGACTAATGGTAGAAAGTTAAAAAGTACAGAGACGAATGGTGACATTAACCGGAATAAAAGAATGGGTCAAAATAATAAAAGAAAGTCATAACTTGATTTTGAGAACTCTGTTATTTCGTCAAACCTGAGGGGAGGGTATGAAAGTTGGGTTCCTGCCGCTTTCGTTATTGTCAACTTGTAATAGTAATAACTAATAACGCCAATATAACGGATCACGTCGCAGGAGCGAGAGAGAAAGAGGGCCGTCGTTGGGGTTTCCTCCAAAAGTTATCCTTTTGTGCAGTGTTCATTTCTCCCATACTTCATCGTCAGAGACCTCTTCCATGTCTTCATCAATGGCGTCTCCTCTGTTTCTATGTATTTGCGCGTTATCGTTACTGGGTCCCATCTCATCTTCGTCATTAGTACCATCTCTGTGTCCTCACCAATCAACGTACTTCCTCAGCAATCTTCAATCTCAGTCTCCCATCTCAGCCTATCACACACACTTAACCCTTGAGGTATTTTTCACAATCTCTTTTTTTCGCTCAATTTTTCATTTTTTGTCTCCATTATTATGTAATTTTAAATTTCCTAATTTAATCTCCTTTTAAACCATGGGTTTTTGCAAATGTTGGTTTTTTGCGTATCAATTAAACTTGAAATGCTTGTACTTTCTGTTTGTAGTCTCTTATGATAGTTGTTTCTGGGTATTTTCATGGTTTTCTGGGAATTTAGTGAAATTCGATGCTTGATGATTATTGAGGCACCCTTTTCGAACTGTTATGTGGGGTTGACTTTAGGGGTGTGTTCGCGGTGGACTTATGATTGATTTTCGATTTGGAAATTCTTTATATGGTAACTCGATTATTGATGTGCTTTGAAATTGGGAATCAGCATAAAGTTGTAGACCAAGGTTGGCAGACCCAAAAAGATTCATTTTTTCTCTGACACCAACCCTTTTTTGTTGTTTCTTTTATCTTTATCTTTTATTATAATATATATTGAACAGTCAAACTTGGCTTGTCTCTTGATCTATGTTGATTTTAGACAGCTTTGGGAAGGTGTTTTTGCTTTCGGGTGTTTATAATGCACCTTAGTGACTGATGCCTGATTTAGTTAGGTAAGAGTGTCAGTTTATCCCTTTATTGAAAATAAAATATTTCCTTCAATTGTGATCTGCTTCATTCTCCTCGTCATTTTGGTGTGATCTGTAGAACAATGCCACAAGTTTTATAATGGTGAAGAGTGAGTACCCAGAAGAATGATGTCGCTACATTTGAAGCATGTGAATGCCACATTGCATCTCCATTAGGATAGTTTTAGTCATTTTGTGTTACAAAAGAGGGATGCTCAAACAGGCAAGGAATTTAGAAAGTTGTTATAAAACGAACACAAGCTCAAGAACTTCCTTCACCTTGAGTCAGGTTTATCTTGAAGGTACTTACTCAGCATGCTCAAAGGGCTGATCTGGCTCCCTAATTGCAGCTTTAGCAGGCTCTTGTTCCTTTATAGGAAGTAACTTGAGAGGATTATTGAGAATTTTGAAGTTATAGGTACTACCATGAGGATCATAATTTGTACCATTTGGATCACTATGCCTTGGGTTCAGTAGGCAGTATGTGTGCAATATTTTTATTTTGCTAGACGTCCAGGCATAGTCACCAAATGCAAATTGATCTATGCTACTTTCTACAACTAGTCTTTGCCAGTCATGAAATTATGAAATACCTCACTTGGGATGGGGGTGTGCTTTTTGTACATGCAACTGGAGAATTACTTTCAGTGAGATCACATTTGAATGAGCATCTGTTATCTAGAATAGCCTTACAGACTCTTATTAAACACTGAACGTAAGCATAAAAGCTATCAAAATCTAATTGGTTAGTCTGGACAAGCAAATTAATTTAGGACGGCCTGGAACTCCAACACTCAAAAGTTAGTTGGCTAGTCTGGGATGGTTGCGATTTGCGACGCCATACACAACCAAAGAAACTACCAAAGCCGGACACAAGTAATTGCTCAGAAGATTCCCCTCTTGAATCAGCCCCATGAATGTCACTTCTATGTGAATTGGCCTTGAGGCCTTGTGTGCTACCAAACTAACCAATAAGCTCTTCGAGTATCTCTACTCAGCAATCAGCATGAAGAGGTCTACCACGGAATATGTGTGATTTAGCTGCAGCTTATGCCATTTGGAATGAGCCCTCCCTCAAAAGCATAATCATCCAAGAGATAGCGGAACGATTCTCTAATGGGAACAAAGAGTAGAAGAGACAAGGGAAAATCATCTGCCATTAAGGAAAAGGAAGAACTTTGGAATACTAACTATAGTGTGGAAGCCCCTAATAATCAATATGCCTAGAAATACATGTGGACTATGTGTGAAAAAGTAAAATACGTAAAACATATCAAACACAATTCAAGGAATATAACGTGGTTCACCCAAAACTCTTGGACTACTACCACAATTAAAGCGACACAAATCCATATGTACTCTCTAGTTGGACTCTTAAGAGTATAGGGTGCTAGTGTGTTTCTCTCTCTTGTAATCTCCATACATTAGTGAGCTGTGACTTGTGTCTCCCCGCTTGTGGATGTCATTCAATAGTTTGGGTGAACCACGTTTAATTTCCTATATTGTGTCTAATGTGTCTGGTATGCTTTTGCATTTTTGCCTTTTCAATGTTATCATATGTTGTCCGCTTGAATTCCCTTCGTTCCTAAAAAAGAGTTCATCATTCCTTTTTAGGTCTTTCGAATAAAAATGTCCACTTTCTAAAATTTCCTTTCTTGGAAGGTACATTCACCATTTTACCCTTGATATGATTCTCACTTCAATTGATGGGCCTTACTCACACATGGGTATATTTGGAAAATACACACTTATAATATTTGTAATAGAGTCAATTTTCTATTCTTGATGCAGGTGCCGGGTCAAACAAGACTCTTTTTTTGGAACGAAGGGTGTATTTCTTGTCATATTGGCTCTTACCCATGTCTATGTAACAAATCGCTATTAGATCTTTGGTCCACGTGTTTTTTTTAAAGCTTGTGTCTTTTGGATGGCAAGAACTGTGAAGTGTCAACACGAGGCACAAAAGTTTAATGAAAAAGGTAATAAGTATGCAAGATTTGCACAAGGCATAGAGACGAAAAACCATTGATAGTGAATGATGAATAAGGGGAAGACTATGATTGCAAGGTATTAAGTGCCATTCTAGTTTGTTTGGCTGATAATGTTTTGTTCAATGTATTGGAGAAAAAGTCGGCTAAACAAAGTTAGGAAGTCATTATATGAAGAAAGTCACCATACGTACCTGAAGAAAGACAAATACAATTTAAACAAATATCCAACTTGTTAAGAAGAAGCATGTGCAAGAGTCAATAGATAAGAAATACAAGTAGACAACATGCGAAAAAGTAATTTAGGAAAAACACATTTAACACGACCCAAGGATTTGGCGTTGTTCACCCAAACACGTGCAAGGTGACATAGATCACTATTGTATGGAGATTACCAAAGAGATGAACACACTCACAATATTCATCAAAAGTAGAGAGCGCAAAGGGATAAACTCTTCCTTAACAAACCATGCTCTCAATGAATACTCAAAACATCTCTTACATACAAATCCTCAAAACTCTCTTTCACTCTCTCTGTACAAATGGGTTTCTCCTTGTGTTCCCTACTTATTCAAAAGATGGAGAATCTATCTATAATAGGTGACCGTATCAATTGAACGCCAACTTGCAAGGAGTTAATAATTGTGGAACCCATCTTCTGAACATGAAAGTAATGAGCTTTGCTTCTTACACTCATGTTGACCATGGCCGAGACTATGACCTGCTGAAGAAAAGAAAAGTTTAACCTAAAATTTCTTTGCATTGTGTTTTATCCGAAGTGAATTCAAGCCACAATTTTTAACACTAGCACACTTCACAAACTGAGTATCCAACAAATCAACTTGCCCAGGCAATAATTTTCATTGAACCCATGAAAAAGCACAAGAGACAGAATCTTTGGCTCCAAGAAAATTCACTTTAGTAGCACCCCCATGCATAGTTGTCAAAGTCGGGAGGCGCCAAAAAGGTGATAAGTCCAAATTTGAGGCGAGAGGCGAGGCGCTAAAAAGGCGCTCACAGAAAAAATAGTAAGGAAAAATACATATAAGTATATAACTTAACAAATATCAACAAAACATGTTATAAGTGAACATAATACATGAAACTAAGTGTTGGAAAACTAGTGTTTTTAAGTGAAGTAAATTGGGGCTTTGAGTCACTAATTTATTTGAGAGTCATTTATGTAATGACTAGGGTAATTGTGGAATTTTGTTCTTCTCCATGAATACATATTTTTTTTTTTGATAAGTAAATAATATATATTAAATATCAAGCATCAAAAGAGGTGATGCGTCCTTTGTACACTAGTCGTATACCAACCAAAAGATTAAGCAAAATCTGTGCTATTTACAAGATCTACAAAAGCTATATTGGATCTAGGAAGAGAGTGATCAGCCTCGGAGCTCCAAAAATGAAGAGTGCGAATCAACAAATTCTTCAACTCCGGGACTGACATTTCCACGTTGTCGAATGCCCTATGGTTCCTTTCCTTCCATAGAATCCAACACACCCAAAAGAGTTGTCCCCCATATACTATTACTCCTCTTCGAATAACCCCTATTCCAACCTCTGACATGGTCAATGATCGAATTTGGCATGACCCAAGACATACTGAACATACTCAGCACATAGTTCCAAAGCTCTAAAGCCACTTGGCAATGAAGAAGTAAATGATTTACACTCTCCGCGTCAACCTTACACATATAACATCTATTAACAAAAACCATGTTACGTTTCCGCAAATTATCCCCGGTTAGGATAGCTTCATGAGTTGCTTCCCACATGAAAAAAGCCACTCTCTTAGGGGCTTTGGTCCTCCAAACTGCTCTCCACGGAAAAGAAGTTCTGCCACCGTTGAGAAGCTTTAAATAATACGAACTAACTAAAAAAAGAGAGCCCCCTGAACCTTTCCAAACCACCTTGTCCGTCGGCCTGTCTGTTTTCTGCTCTCGAAGCATCCTTAAAAGCTGCACAACTGACTCTAACTCCCAATCATGAAAATTCCTTATGAACAAGGGATTCCAGATAGGGATAGGCTTACCCTCCACCCAAGATAAAACAGAGCTAACTCTACAATCCTTATCCGTGGATAGCTCAAATAAGTTCTGAAACGCCTCCCTCAAGCGAATATCCCCACACCATCTATCTTCCCAAAACCTCACCGAGGCCCCATTACCAACCTCAAAAGCAATGAATCTTTCAAAAGAATTCCACCCTTTCCTTATACCTCGCCAGACTCCCACCCCATAAGGCGCATTGACCTCGTTAGGAAACCAACAATGACCCCCCTCCCCAAACTTGCAAACCACCACTTGCCTCCACAAAGCCTCCTTGTCTGTGAGATATCGCCACAACCATTTTCCCAGCAAAGCCTCGTTAAATAATTTGAGTTTTCTGATATTCAGACCCCCCTCCTGAACCCTCGAACACACCTTATCCCAATTCACTAAATGGAACTTATGCACATCTGTTTGCCCCTCCCACAAAAAATCTCTTTCCAACTTTTCTAATCTTTGCCTAATTGTGGCAGGAATCACAAAGAGAGATAAGAAATAAGTTGGTAAATTAGCAAGAGTGTTCTTGATCAAAACTAATCTCTCCCCTTGGAAAGAAGTTGACGCTTCCACCCCGCCAATCTCCTCGGAACCGCACTACCACCGATTCCATAACGGAAGCCCAAGATAGGAAGTAGGAAGAACACACTTACCCAAAGAATGCCCAAGATAGATCCCCAACATTCATCCACCCCTGCCTACAGAATAATTTCACTCTTAGAAATGTTGATGCGAAGGCCTTGAAAAATAATAGAACTAATCGGAGATTTCCCAACGGGCCTTAACAAAAAACTAATGTATCCTCCATTACTAAACAAAAATGCAAAGAGAAGATGGGAAATCGACACCTCCCTCTCCCCTCTCCTCCCCACCTTGAAGCCACTTATAAGCCACCGCCTCTCTAAAGCCTCCTACTAAGAGCCTCCACCATTACCACGATAAACAAAAATGGGGACAAAGGATCTCCTGACGCAAGCCTCTCGACTTGATGGTTCACCATTCACCAAGACTGAGAAGCGAACCGTAGAAATACAGAATCGGACCCATTGAATCCACTTGAGACCAAAACCAATCCCAGTTCACATTATCATAAGCTTTCTCTATATCCAACTTACACAACAACCCTGGGACCCCGCTTTTCAACCTATCATCCACAGCTTCATTGGCAATAAAGGACGCGTCCATAATCTGTCTATCCTTCACAAAAGCATGTTGCGACACCGAAATGATACTCCCCATAACCCTCTTCATTCTTTGGGCTAGCACTTTGGATAGCAACTTGTATATGCCTCCAACCAAACTTATCGGTCGAAAATCTCTCAAATCTGTGGCACCACTCTTTTTCGGAATCAAGGCTATGAACGTAGCATTAAGGCTTTTCTCAAATCTCAAACTAGTATGAAAAGACTGAAAAACCTCCATAATGTCCCCTCCATGAATACATAATAATACTATATTTATTTGTCCAATTCAGATTTCGGATGAATAAGTTATAGAGGCTTAAAGTATTACATTGGAAGTGGGTTAGCCCACATTGGAAAAATATGAAAGGTTTAAATGGTTTATATACAAAGGCTCCCTTGTGTTGGGTAAGCTTGTATAGGAAGAACTATCCCTCCCGCGCCCGCAGAGGGGGTGCGAATCAAGATCCAATTTGCCTTGGGCCGGCTTACTCGTGTGCCCGCACATGTAGACACGAATGTTAGACCAAATTGTGCTACCTTGACAAGTCCACCTTTTGTTTATTTTTTTATTCAGTGTCTGTTTTAATTGGGCCACATTTGACCTGATTTCGTTTCTCTGAACCTAAAAAAGTACAAGAAAAAACCCAACGAGCGCCTTGGTCGACTTTTTGGCGCCTCTTGCCTAAAAAAAAGTCACCAAAGGCGTACGCCCTGCGTCTTCAGTCGCTCATCACCTCGCCCAGACCCTTTGAGGCGCCAATGCCTCTCCTCTCGCCTGAGGCGCCAAAGGCGCTCGCCTTTGACAACTATGCCCCCATGGGGGCCATAATTCCTAGGCTCGTTCTTGGCAGGAGTGGGATGTTTTCAAATAGCACCATCCTTTGCACAAAGCTATTTATAAGATATATTGCACCATCCTTTGCTCACCAACACAGGCAGAAATAGGTTTATTCTTTCTCCAAGAATCTTTGAGATACATTTATAAGATATATTGCAACATGAGCTAAGTCTGAAATCCTTCAGTCTAGGATTTTTTGATAAGTAAGATAATATATCAATCACAACGTCAAATCATGTGACGCGTCCTCGTACACAAGGAGTATACAAGCCAAAAGAATTAAAAAAGCTAGATACTATCGATAATATTAACAAAAAAATCTCCTAAGCTCAACTCCATCTCCGGACACCAAAAACGAATAGTCTGAACCACATCCCTTTTAATTCGATTGATGTCGGACTCTACATTATCAAAGATCGTGCGATTCCTTTCTTGCCAAGGTGATCCCCTTTCTCCGTTTCTTTTCATAGTAGTGATGGAGGCTTTGAGGTTGGTGACAAGGGGTTCATCCAGGGCTTCAATGTTGGTGAAGAAGGTAATGCAGACTTTTCTATCTCACATTTGATGTTCGCCTACGATACTCTTGTTTTTTGTGAGGTGGATAAAGCTCAATTGGGTTACTTAAGGTTGGTTCTCCTAATTTTTCAAGCAGCGGGACTGAAAATTAACATCTCAAAGTGTGAAATAATTCTGGTGGGTGAAGTCTTCGATTTGGGAAGCTTGACAGAGTTTTTTGGGTGCAGGTCATCTTCCTACGAAGTATTTAGATCTTCCTTTGGGAGGAGCTTTCAAGAATTTAGGGATGTGGGATTCAGTGCTCGAAAGATTCGAAATAAGGTTGGCGAGTTGGAAGAGACGTTATTTGTCAAAAGGAGGAAGATTAACGCTGATCAAGAGTACTCTGTCAAATTTGCCAACCTACGTGCTTTCTCTTTTTCAGATTCCGTCGTCGGTGGTAAAGAGGATTGAGAAATTGGAAAGAGATTTTCTGTGGGAAGGGGGTGTGGAAGACAGGAAGTATCATCTAGTAAAAAGTGTCTAGTAGCATCAGGATTGGAGGCTTGGGAGTTAAAAGTATTAAGGAGTTCAATAAGGCTTTGCTTGGTAAATGGCTGTGGAGATTTTTGGGGGAGAGGGAGGCGCTGTGGAGAAGGGTAGTGGTGGACAAATACGGTGCAGGGAACCATCTGTCGTTTCCAAAGGAAGTGTCGTGCTCTTATGGGGTAAATGTTTTTTAAAGGAATTAGGAAAGTCTGGGACTTCTTCGAAAACCAGATTTCCTTATTGGAAATGGGGAGAAGGTGAGATTTTGGAAGGATAAGTGGTGCGTCACGGCTTCTCTTCAAATGGGGTTTCCTAGTTTATTTGAGATAGCCGTAAACAAGGATGAGATGGTTAGTGAGGTGGTGGAATGTTCCAATGGGATAGATTCTTGGAGCCCTTCGCTCCGCAAAAAATTGCATGATTGGGAGTTTGACGATATCTCTACTCTTCGGAATGCTATATGATGTCCGAAGGGTTTCAGGGGAAGATAGTGTAATCTGGGACGGTTCGAAAAGGAATATATTCTCGGTAAAGTGTTTCTACCCTTTCTTAAAAAATGTGGTCGGGAATCACTATCCGTGGAAAGCAATTTGGAAGTCGAGTGCTCCAAGTAGTGTGATGTTCTTTGCATGGGTAGTTTCGAGGGAGGCCATTTTGATTGGGGATAATCTGAGAGCTCGAGGGAAGGTTTATGTTAATAGGTGTTTCATGTGTAAAAAGGGGGAGGAAACAGTAAATCACTTACTCATGCACCGCCTTGTTACTGGAGTTTTGTGCGCAGCAGGTATTTCTTGGGTGATGCCAAGGACTTCTCTCCATCTTCTTCATGGTTGGGGCTCTTCTAGCAGTATAAGCAGCAATAGAAGATGGAAGTCTATTCCTTTGGCAACTTGGTGGAGTGTTTGGAAGGAGAGGAACCATAGGGTGTTTGACAACGAGGAGGTAGATGTCGACAGACTAAAGAAGAAGGTGCATCAGCTACTCTTTTTTGGCATTCTGATGTGACTTCAAGTTCAGGGGACTCTAATGTTAATATAATGGATAAATTGTAGATTTAATTCTTTTGGTCTTGTATACTCCCTGTGTACAAGGACGCGTCACCTCTTTTGATGCAGTGTTATTACGATTACTTATCAAAAAGAAAAGAAATGCCTGCCAAAAAAAAAAGAGAATTCCAAACCTCCCTCACAAATTGGTAGTGTAAGAGGAGATGATTCACCGTCTCCTCATCCTTTTTACACATGAAACACCAATTCATAATAATCTTCCCCCGTGCTCTAAGGTTATCCCCTGTGAATAAAGTTTCGCGCAAGGCTTCTCAAGCAAAAAAAGGCTGCTCCCCAAGGCGCCTTTGTTTTCCAGATAACCTTCCAAGGAAAAGGGATGCTTTCTTCTCTATTTAAAAGCGAATATTAAGAATTTCTAGAAAATCCTATTTTTTGAACCACCCCAAACAACCATATCTTCCACCAACTCCTTACTCTTAGCTGCGTATAACATAGCAAACAACTGATGTCTTCCATCTCCCAATCTTGCAAGTTTATGCGAAAAGTAGGGTTCCATGATACCATCCCGGTGTTGTTAGCCAAAATCGTGCTCACCCAATTATCTCGGTTGGAATATTAAAAAGACTGGGAAACACACGTTGGAGTTTCTCCTCTCTGCACCATTTATCCTTCGAGAATCTTACCTTATCCCCTCTGCCAATTTCAAAAGAAATCAGTCGTTTAAAATAAATCCACTCCTTCATACCTCTCCAAATACCCATCCCATGCAGAGTAGACACTGCCTTAGGGAACCACAAATGACTCCCTTCACCATACTTACCCACCAAAATTCTCCTCCACACTGCTTGACTATCACTAAAAACCTCCACAACCATTTCCCCAATAGAGCATGATTAAACTTTCCGACTTGACTCCTAAACCGCCTTTACACACACCGGAACACACCTCTTTCCAATTTACTAGATGATTGTGATACTTTCGGTCCTCCGAGTCCCCCCTCCCAAAGAAAATCTATCTCCAACTTTTCGGTTCTCTTCACAACTGAAATAGGAGCTGGGAAGAGATAAAAAAATAAGTGGGAGGTTAGATAAGGTACTCTTAATCAAAGTCAAACGGTCTCCCTTCGACAAGTATTGCCTCTTCCATCCTGCCAATCTTCTTTCGAACCTCTCAAATCTCAATAACCGGATTCCACATGACAACATTCTTGAAAGTAAGAGGAAGACCCAGGTATGTTGATGGAAGACTTGCAGATTTACAACCGAAAAAAGTGACCAAGTCCTCCAAATTACCCACCTCCCCCATTGGGATAATTTCACACTTTGAAATATTAATCTTTAGACCCGACACCGCTTGAAAAATTAGGAGAACTTTGAAGATACCCAATTGAGCTCTCTTTGCCTCGCAAAAGACGAGGGTATCATATGCAAACATTAGGTGGGAGCAGTGGCGAATCCAGGAAAATTCTAAAATGGATTCACCAAAGTTAACTCACGTTGAAAGATGGGTCACTTTGTAAAACACCATCATTTTACAAGGTGAAAATAAATAACTTTTTAAAAAAATTGGGTTCACTTGCACCCAATTAGGACTACATGGATCCGCCCCTGGGTGGGAGAATGACAAAGTGTGATCCACAGCTCCATCTGCCTTAAACCCTTGAATGAAACCACATATTGAGAAGCCGAATTAAGGCCTCCATAACCACAATGAAAAGGAAAGGGGAGAGGGGATCCCATTGCCGAAGACCTCTCGAACTCGAGAAAAAACCCGTAGACTCACACTCACCATTAACCAAAACTGAAAATCTATCTGTGGATAAGCAGAACAGAATCCACATCCTTCATTTCTCCCCGAATCCCCCACTATACATGATGATAAGTCTTTTCGATGTCTAATTTTGATAGCAAACCCGGAGCACCACTTCTAACCCTGGCATCAATTGTCTCATCGGTTATCTGCATCTAATATTTGACGATCCCCAACAAAAGCATGTTGAGACTCCGAAATCACCTTTTCGATCACTCTCCTTAGAAGAGAAGAAAGCACCTTCGCTAAGATCTTATAAATACCCCCTACAAGACTAATGGGTCTGAAATCCTTTAATTTGTTTGCACCCCCCCTTTTTTTTTTTCCCGGAATCAGGGCAATGAAAGAAGCATTTAGACTTCTCTCGAAACCTTCTTCTACAAAAAATGAATGGAAGAACTCCACGATGTCTAATGAAACCACCTCCCAGCATTGCTTTAAAAATGCTACTGAAAACTCATTCGGGCCTGGGGATTTATCCCCTTCCGTGCTCCATAAAGCTGCAGCAACTTCCTCTTCGGAGAACGGCTGCTCCAGAGAAGCTCAAATCTCATCCCCTCGGGTAAAGCTCCTGATAATAATCCACTATCCCTTTCTTAATCTGCGCTGGATCATCCATAACGATTCTTCCTAACTTTAACTTTCTAACCATCAGTCTTAGGATTGGAACTTAGGATCCAAGGTTACAACAGCACTGTTTATTTATTTATTTGAATAAGCGTTCAGGGCTAAAGAAAGAAGAGGCATTAATAACCTTCCATTTTTTTTTGATAAGTAAATTATTATATATGAAAATCGTCAAAACTGGTGACGTGTCCTTTGTACAATAGAGTGAATATACAAAAAATCTCGAGCTACTCGAGATGGAAGAATAACCTTCCAATTATGTTTTATAACCTTCCTGCATCCTTGTTGAAAGAAAACAGCCTATCATTTTATGTCCTCAGTGGTAACCATCCTCACTAGCGCCTGATTATCATCAATTCTAGGCTTAATTATAGAAGATAACAGCCAATCTACTCATCCGCATCATTATCAAGTGGTGTATGATGTTGGATCTTCTTGATTCTTAAGCATGAATAATATCTTGCATAAAATCATAATTTTTCCAAAAAAAAATGCTTTATCCATATTTTATGAGTTCTACATGTTAAACTAAACTGATTACTCCCTCCGTTCCAAAGTAATTGACCTACTTTCCATTTTTGTCCATTCCAAAATAATTGTTTTGTTTCTGGACTTTCCATTTTAGGAAATCAATTTTACCACTTTACTCTTACTTGCTCTTCCTACTTTAATTATGGCCGGATCACAATGACATTAATGGAAACTTAACACTACATCAATAGTTATATACTGTCAAATATTTTTTCTTAAACAATGTGTCGGGTCAAACATGACAATTATTTAGAAACGAAGGGAGTTTTTTTTTTTTTTTGATAATAAAGTATATAAATGGGTGTTTAAACAGGTGACACATCTTTTGTATACTAAACGTATACAAAAAGGCTACTCAATGCTAAAGCTATTCACAAAATCCACAAAAGAATGACCAGATTTTGGGAGAGATGTGTCTCGGAGCACCATTGGAATAGAGTACGCGAAAGACAATCATTCAATTGGTCTGCCGATCCCTCTATATTTTCAAAAATTCTTCTATTTCTCTCTTCCCAAATAATCCACCAAACACCCACCGGAGCTGTCTCCCTAATAATGTTTCTCCTCCTACGCTTGTACCGTGACCAACTCAAGAGCAGCTCTCGAACACCCGAACAGAACTGGGCATCACCCACATAATCCTAAAAAGCCCCAAAATCATATTCCATAAAGCACAAGCCACCCGACAACAAGTGATTAACGCTTTCATCATTTCCTTTACACATGTAACACTAGTTTACATACATTATCCTTCTCTTCTGTAAGTTGTCTCCGGCCAAAATAGCCTCGTGACAAGCCTCCTGAACAAAAAAGGCAGCTTGATTGGGAGCACTATTTCTCCATATTCCTTTCCAAGGGAAAGAATGTCTACCTCTACCCGAAAGAGTACGAAAATAGGATTTGACAGCGTAACTCTTGCTGCTTAAAGCAAATAAGAAGTAAATGATATTTTATTCTTTTCTCTGCCATCTACTTTGTCCTTACTCCATAAGAATCTTATAAACACCTCCCATTCCCTGCGGCTCTTTTGATCAACTTATATGCACGATAGTAGGTGGTCGTATCTCCTTGAAGCATGAAAGTTACTGGCTTCTTGCTGTCTATAGATGTACTTTTATTGTTTAGTATGCTGAATGGGATGATGATGTGGAAAATATCAGTTTTTTCATTTTTTTAATGAACAATTCTACCCCCTTTCTTTGTCAGGCCATCTATTATATACCAATCTGGCGAACCAACCAGTACTTGAACCACCATTGTGACATTGTCACCTCATTCAAACTCCATTAACGGTGCCACAGACTAAAAAACAATCCGTTGCATGTGTGTGTGTGAGAGAGAGAGAGAGATGAAACCAAAAGTATATGCTATATTACATGAAAATAAATACCAAATTACAAGTTTTTAATTCATTAGTATTTATTTTAATCTAATTTTTTTTTCCGCTTTTCTATGTCAATATGTACTCAGCAGATTAGTTAGCCACATTTGCCATGTCAGGTCTAATGAGACTGTTAGGAATATACATGTGCAAATGTATAGAATCATTTGTTTATTTTTTATCAGTGATTTGCTTGTACCCATTACTTGGTCTTTAGATTAGGTGTCTTTGTACATAAGCCTTTCTAGGACTCAACCAGCTTTGACGTAGAGTATATTTAGGAGTTGCTCAAATGACGCCAGCAAGCTACCAGCAATGTTGGTGCACCTGAACAAACGTGCTGATACTCGATTAATGCACAGACGAATTTGCTCATACAAGCTGCTGCTCAAGAGGAACAAAGTTGAACTACATCGCTTGCGTGGACAAGATAAGAACTTATCTTCTCAGATTCTTTGGGAACTTATTAAGTTTACCAATGTTAAACTTTGAAGTATCCGCAACAAAGCTGTTTATTACACGATGGATACTTGCCTTTGGTGAAATAACTCCTTCTCGAGGTCAGCAAAAGAAGCTGCCACCAAGTCATTTTAATGAGAAGCTGCTCTAACACGTGAAAGCCACATCAAACCTTTTCAGCTTGATTCACAGACACATCATCCCAGGTAGTCAACATAGCTTTCAACCTACAGCTGTGATATATACTTTAGTATATCTGAGTATCCTATCCAACGGTTGAAATTACCTTTATCTCCCAACGGCTATGAGAACTCTTCTACCTATATAAGAAACCTTCCATAACACATCTGTGTGAGCGAGAGAAAGTGTAGCACCACTCTTGTACACTGGCTAACTGAGTTCGTGGAAGTGTGGAGAGAAAACAAGGTTGGAAGATACATTCTTAATCAAGAACCTAGTTCTTGATTTGAGACTTTCCTCCTTCGAAAGACTCGGTGTCTGCACTTCAAAGTTCATTCCATTGAAAAGAAATCAAGACCCAAGGAGCCTTGTCAGAAAGAGAGGATGAAGATGTCCAAGAACAAGCTTGAGCATAAGTTCTCGATGTACTCATATGGGTACATATGGGCAGGCTTACACTTCATTGCAAGATTTGTCCTAAAAGCAATAACAGTCTGTCACAGCTGTTGGGTTTTTTACCCCCAAGTCGTTCAAACATGTTTGATTATCTTGAAAATAAAGTCCTTCACACATGCACTCAATCAATGACGAATGAGCTCACGGATCGAGTGGTGAGTTTTCGGTAGGTTTATGCTTTACTGCAGCTCATCAACTAGAGCTGGTTGTAGCTGAATCAGTGTCATTGAAAGAGGGTGAAACTAAGAGAAAATCAGTCGATTCCATTTGAACCTTTAAGAAGGTTGGAATGTTTCGTTGATTTTCTCTTTAACATTTTGTCTTAGATTTTTCTTTTAACTAGTTTGGTTAGGATTAGAGTATCTTAGATTGATGTCCTAAGCAAGTCCACTATTGGTAATGGTGGATCTCTGAATTCAATGAATATACATTTCCTCACTTCAACCTGTTTCATTCTTATCTGTGTTTTACATGCTTTATTCATCAGTAAACTTGTGCTGAGAAACCTATGCATCTATTATATGAATATCGTATCAGCAACTTCATCCTTATGCTATAAAGTATGTTGTTTCATGTTTCTCTTCTTAACTATTCTTTATCAGCAACTCTATAACTCTCCATTCCAAATCTAGACTTCCGTTGTGTATACTTTGCTAATATGTATTAATGTTACTATTGGTAGATATCATTTTATCTGGAATGCAAACCAACTTAAAGATTTCGGAAGAAGTTTTTAAATTGGTAGGATAGCCTATTCACCCCCCCTCCTCCTCTAGCCCATCCAGTTAGTCATAAGGTTCCTAACAATTGGTATCTAAGTGTAACATTGGAACCAACAGGAGACAACAGACACACTTCCCTTGGCAATTTTAGACAGTCGTTAAACGAGTGACTCAATTGCACGCAAATTGCGGGTTTAGTTATTCGATTGCAAAAAAGATTAGTTTAGTGTCCCAATTACAAAATAAGGCAAAGTTTAGTGACCATTGGAGCTATTCACCCTACAAAGTTTAGATGCTTAGTTGGCCTTTTAAATATCAGTATACATCAGGTTTCCACTTTTGTCAACGCAGCAAAATTCTTTATTCTTATTTAGTAGTATAGTGCTCTTCTTTTCCCTGTTGAGTTTACTTTACACTGTGCAACACTGGTTTAATGATTCCATCATGTTTTTTGACTGAACAATTAAGTTACCTTTTCCTGTTTGTTGTATTCTAGGTATTTCCTCACTCGTACAGTAGATCTTGGTGTGTACACAATTTCCATTTCATATTGTATCAATGTATGATGGCTGCACCAAAACTTGTCAACAGAACTGATCCATAGATTACACATAGGCTGCGCGCGTTCTGATACTTGGGTGATGGTTATTATAGTCTGCACATGTGCTGCATATCTAGTACACTCCTTCGAGAGTTGGAATATAGTTCTAACTCTTATATGAATAAACCTTTAGCAAGCTCATTTAGACATTTACCAGTAATACGTGAGAACTTCTTTTTCAAGAATATTCTCTTAATATTAATATTTTTAGTTGGGTTCAGGTGAATGGAGAATTCCTTGACAGAAATGTGGATGCGAACTGGGGCAAAGCATACACTTCCATACTCTTCTATGCATCCTCTTGCTCATTCTCCCACAAGATCCATGCAACATTCGATGTCTTGAGTTCCATGTTTCCTCATATTGAACATTTGGCCGTTGAACAATCCTCAGCAATGCCTAGGTGAGTAATTGATCAGGGTTTTTTTTTTCTCTTTCTGTTGATGGTTTTTAGTTTTTAGCGTGTAATTTATTAGTTTGTTGATTTTTTTGTTCTTGTATGTTTCTTATGAATTAATAATGTATGGGAAATTTGCCAACTTGTCCTGCATTCTTGTTTTTGGCATGTTTGTTTTATTCATGCCCTCTCTTTATGGAATTTTAACTCGTGGCATTCTGGAATACACAGTTTAGCCAAATTCAAAGTTGGTAATATATCTGCTTAACCACTATTGAAAAGCCACAACATAGTATTGTTATAAGAAGTTATTGATATCTTCTTCTTATCTTTCTTTTTCTCAGAATTAATTTCTTCCAAATCTTAGTAACATGCATATGGGGTTATCTTTTGTCCTCACCTGCCTTTTTGACGGATCATATTGCAGCACATTTTCACGATATGGGATCCATAGCTTGCCCACGATAATAATGGTGAATAAGTCGTCCGGTACACGATTTCAGGGAGCCAAAGATCTCCAGTCCCTTGTAAAATTCTACAAGAAAACAACAGGTAAGTCATAAGCCCATAAGATTCATATGACAAGCAATGGCAAAATCAGAATGTGATCTTCCTTTTCAGCCTTAGTTTTTTTTTAATTGTATTAAGTTTTGGTTGCTACCCTGGTCCTGTAATTTGATGGCAAGGAACTCTTCGTTTTGTTCATCAGTTCCATCCATGTGACTGAGCAAGGTTTGTACAAAAAAAAAAGCTCTTTTTTTTTAAACAAACATTTCTTTTACACTGAAAATTCTCATAATGCACCTATTTGTTGTCCTAAAATAATGGTTTTAAATGTATATCTTTAAACTAAAACTGAATATGGTGTCCGAAACAATATTAGCTGACTTTCATCCATCTGATTGTCTGTAATTCAGGTCTTGAGCCGGTTCATCGTCTTGTGTTGGATCAACCAATCGGCCTCGATAGCAGTCATAAATTTGTCATGCAATCGTGGATCAGTTCATCAGTGGATGATATAATAAACAGAGAACCCTATTTGGTCCTCTCTTTGTTGTTCCTCTGCTTCAGGGCACTTGTATTTGTGTTCCCAAAAGTAATTTCTCGCGGTGAAGCTTTGTGGAGATCATATCGGCCTCAGGTAAAACTAGAATTATTTGGAGAGACGAGCCATATACTGGGGCGCATCCTTCATATAGTAAATGTCAAGAGGATTTGGACTGAGCTGAAACTTTACAAAACCAGGACCTTTCATCAAGGTGCATTGAGTGTCCGTATTTGGGCTTCCTCTCTAGCTTCTGTTTCATTGAGGAAAACCACATGTTCAAGATCGTGATTATGCTAAAAGGTTTGTGTTGACTTTGAGGATGGAGTTCGTCTTCGCATTCTGTTACGAGGTGCCCTCTTCCTCCCCACTTACTGCACCCACATACCCGTGTGTCGTTTTTATCACTCGATTTCTTTACTCCCACTGAAGATGATAGTTGAGAGGGGGGGGGGATTTGTAAAATAGCATATGTAGATTTGAGAACAGCCATCTTTCTGTATAATATTTTGTCATGAAGCTTATTCACTTTTTAACATATTAGTGAATTACAAGCTTGATATCTCTCTTTCTAACGAATTTTACATGGATAGAAGAATTAAGATCTGTAATACGTTCTTCTTACGTGAGAGCTACTGATTTTACATGGATAGACGAATTAACCGTCTTAGAGCAGATCTGCAGACCTACTCATTTTAGTGGACTTGTCCTCCTTTCTAGTTTGATGTAATGGGCAATGAATTGAATGCGATTAGGCAGGGGATGTTTGGCATATTATGCTATGTGGTGATTCAACACGGCAATACTATTGCTTGTTTCGCCCCACGTTTATCTATTGCTGACCTCTCACCTTCGTTTGGGCCGACTGGTGGACCAAAGACCACGTAACTAGGTGATGAGAAAATAATTCAAACCCATTTTGGCAACTAAGCTCATTGACTCATTGTCTGCCTTGTTGACTAAGTAGATTCCATTCATCTTTTTTTTTAAAAACAAATTACAAGTCGGTACATCTTTTAAAACATATTTTTAAACCAATCCAATTATTTTTTAGACATATCTTTTAGGTACAATTTTGGGATGAAAGTACATCACTGCCTCCTTTGTGTCGTATAAAGTCGTCCTCTCTCCTTCTATGTAATTACATATATTTTAATTTCTTCTTTTTTCAGATCTACCAAAGTGCGATGCTGGGAGACAGAAGTAACAGGTACGAGGGGGGTCGGAGACTGGCTGAACTGGCCGGAGAAGATGAGGGAGGAAAAGATGGATGGCGGTCGTGGGGGCTTTGATGGGTGAAGATCGTGGTTCGTCAAAGGTAGCAGGGGATGGAGATTGAGGGAACATACCCAACAAGAATGGTGGGTGACAGAGAGAGTGGAGATGGGGTTGGTGATAGGGAAGAGAGGTCGCTGGACTGAGGATTTGGAGAAGAAAAGACGGCGGCTTTGCTCGCTGGGTCGTAGAAGAGGATGACTACTGCTTGGTTGGGTCTATTCCCTGTCACGAACATGATGGTCGGCGATTTGAACGGGGAAGACGAAGATGGCGCTGGGGCTCCGATGAAGACAACCGGAACTGGGGTTTAGCGGGAGCACGAAGATGGATATATTTCTTGCCTTGGCGGCTTTGCTGAAGCTTTTGGTCGGAGGTGGAGCGACAGGACTGAGGATGAAGGCCGAATTTGTGGGCTGTTCTGAAATCGGCAAGAGGGAAAGAAGAGGGAGGCGGAGCTAGCACAGGGGCGACCTGGGAGATAGAAGCAACATGCACGAGGGGGGTCGGAGACTGGCCGGAGAAGATGAGGGAGGGAAAGATGGATGGCGGCCATGGGGGCTTTGATGGTTGAAGATCGTGGTTGGTCAAAGACAGCGGGGGATGGAGATTGAGGGAATAGACCTGGCAAGAATGATGGGCGACAGAGAGAGTGGAGATGGCGGGGTTGGTGATAGGGAAGGGACGTCCTGATGCCAAGCCTTGGCATCAACCTGATGTCTGAATTGTCAACCTGATGCATGGATTCAACATTTTTGAATTTTTTTGGTCTTCCTGATGCCAAGCATTGGCATCATCATTTTTGAATTTTTTTTTGGTTGAATAAACTGTGAAAACAATGCTGATACCAAGCTTTGACATCAACATTTTTTGAACATTTTTGAATTCATGATGTCAAGCCTTGACATCAGTATTTTTGAATTTTTTTGGGTTGAATACTGTGAAAACAAAGTTGATGCCAAGCTTTGACATCATCATTTTTTGAAACATTTTTGAATAAACAGTTCTGATTGCCAAGCATTGGCATTATCATTTTTGAATTTTTTTTGGTTGAATAAACTGTGAAAGCAGTGCTGATGCTAAGCCATTTTTGGTTTTTTTTAGGCCAGATGAGATTTATCTTCATTAATGACATTTTTGTCATTTGACATCTAATTTTTAGTTATATGAAATGTCCAAAAATGAACTGAATCCTAGATATTGAATTTTTAGTTATATGAAATGTCCAAAAAATTGATGGACCTAGATGAAAAGATGTTTCTAAAATTGTACCCACTTGAAATTTGCATTTTTTTTTTTGATGAAATTCGGCCGTCCCCTCTTGTCAATTTCTAACTTAGTGAAGACCGCATATTTTTTAAACTGTTAAAACATATTTTTTTAAACGAAAAGATGAATATACCCTTAATGAACCAAACATGTACGCACAAAAGACACTTTTGTTGGCCTTTTCTTTTATTTCCCCTCCCTAGAATGGAAGTCATGAAGATATGAATGAGGGAGTAGTTTTTGAATTAATAGTTGATTGATTTCTTGACTATAATTATATTCATCATGTTTTAATGCATAGTTTTCTAAAATTTGCTCAATTACACGTTGATTGCCAACCACATATAAAAGGAAAAAAAAAATTCTTTTCTTTTTACATTTTCTTCATTACTGGTTGATTGCAAATCACATATGAAAAAAAAAATTGAAATGGAAGGGAATAATTACAGGTCGAGACTTAGGAAGAAACCATTATGATGGGCAGCAAGACATTTTAGGAAGAAAATTATAAAAAAAATTATAACCTCTTAAGAGTTAAGAGGTTAAAAACTTAAAAAAAAAGGAACCGGCCGCAATTCCCCCTTTTTTGGTTTCCCAAAGCCCAAGGTCAAGACTGATCCCAAGTAGGGTAATACCACAAAATCGGTAAAACTATGTGTTGTCATTAGTTATAGTGCATCATGTAAGCACGTCACGTAATATTCAAAGGCGGTTGAATAGTTTCTCCTTATCTTTGTATTAAGAAGAGTATTGGTTGAAAACTGAAACGTTAAGAATGTCATAATAATTTGTACTTATTGAGTTATTAGGTAATTTAATGAGCACATTTATTATTTAAGTATAAATTATCCATAGACGGTACTTATTTGGTATTTCAGAATGCTATAATTAGATTAGATATTTGTACGAAAAGTTGGTCACACTCATTCTCCATCATGTTTGTGTGTTAGGGTGAGAAATCTTAAAGTTGAAGCTTATGGGATTTGTAAGATAAATAAATGAATGAGTGACAAAAGTATAAAAATATTGCCAAAGATAGAATCTGGCTATGGACAGATGTTTAGGAGAGGCTTTCACTTTTCTCTTTTCCTTTTGCCTCTCAATGACTATCCTTTCCATCTTTGTCAATTGTCATTCCTAGCAAACCCTCACAACAAGTAACCTAAATCAACACTTAATTAAGAAAGATATTAGCTTTCTGTTGGAATATTTATGTCTGTGAAAGAAATTGTTCTATTATGTGAGAAACTCTAAAGGGTAAGCTTGTGTAGAGTTATGAGTGAATAAATTATGAGCGATTGAAGTGTGGTATTCGAATGAGTTTATCCGATATTGTGAAAGATATTCCCTTCGTTTCTAAATTATTATCTTCTTTGATTCGACATACCATTTTATTAAAACGTGATTAATTGTATTATAAATAATGGTGTAATATGTAATTTTTTTTAATGCTCTTGTGTATATGGTTATAATTAAAGTAAGTTGAAAAAGTAAAAATAAAATGGTAAAGTGTTTTTCTAAAAAGGAAAGTTCTGAAAGAAAAAAATATTTTGTAACAAAAAAAAAAGTAAGGACAATTATTTGAAAACCAAGGGAATACTAAAGATTTGAGTGGTTTAAATATATGTGTCTTATGTTTAAACACAAGGGCGATCACAAAGACTATATTTTGAAAATAAGAGTTCTCCTAACATTCTCCTTTGCGTATAATAGATGTTTTCTCTTATTAATGCCCACAGAGCACAAATCATGATCTAATTAACTTGCATCCCACGAACACGAATATTAAACCAAATTTACCTATTTAGTTAAGATCGGGCATTACATAAGAAGCTTATGTCTAACATCTTCTTTGTGCACAATACTCACTCCAACCTCAATATAGAATATTATTCTTTTTAGGTTGGTTTGTTTATATTTATCCAAAGCAACAATATAGTAATCAAAGTAATCCATTATATTGTTGATTTATGGAGAAAGAATAGTAAAATAATTGAAAGAAATATCAAAATAGGGCTCCTCTCATGTAGGTCCCACTGGTCCAATTCATTTGTCACCTTTTGGAAGGATAAGCTCTCAAATGACTCAATTGGTTGCATCATATATTCTCTACTGATATCTTCCCAGTTGGTTCAATCTTTCACTACAAGAGCAACAAGACACCCAATTTTATGCCTGCTCCATTGGATCCCAATAATTCAACCCCTAAATTTTCCTTATTTCAACCCAAATTCCCTTGTACATTCTAGAAATGGATCTTCAAGATTGGGAATTTGTTCCTGATGATGGCTTCCTTGAAATCCATGATGATGGGGGAAAGAAAATTTTCTCAAGAAAATATGGGATTGGGAGGGCAACTAGTCCAAAGAATGTTTTCGACATGGATTACTTTAGATACCCTTCACCAGAATCCCCAAAATTTGTCGACCCGACCACGGAGACGGAGGAATCAGTACTGCCACAGAAGCAACTGATTCCCCTCCAAATTCAATTGGATGATGATGATGATGATGATCATGAAGTGGGTGTGAAAGAAATCACAAAACTTGTGATCCCTGAAGCAGCAGCTCCAACTGCTGATATTGGAGCAGGGGAAGCCGAGCTAGACCCTGTTTTCAAAGTTTTCTTCAAGAAAATGAAGGAAAATGAATTTGTCGACATGAAAATGGATTCCCCGAAATCGGGTAGCCGGGGAATCCTGCCTCAAATGGAAGCGGGTACGTTTCAATACGAGGAGAAAAGTGAAGATGGTGAAGCCATGGAGGAGGGACAGATTAACAAAAATTCAGCAGAGGCTGACAAGGAAGAAGAGGGCATCAACATATGGAAAGGAGTTGGTGCTATTTGTTCTTTTGGCGTGGCTGCTGCTACCATTTGTATCATCATTTTTGGGAATGGCCAAAGAAACAAACACAATCACAAGCTTCGGTTTCAGATCTATTCTGATGACAAGGTTCGTTAATTTTACATCGATTACGTCTCTCACATAACAAAGACTTTTTAAGGATTTTAATTCGTAAGACTGATTTTCACCTTTACACAGCTCAATTCATCAATATATGACGGATCGGATAAAGAGAATTTATCTTACAAAAATCTTAGCTAAGACAGTCTTATGGATATTTTTTATAAGACGAATTTTTTTTATCCGACCTACTGCGTTCTGTTTTATGAACTATGATCCATAAGACAATGCCTTAAAAGAGACCTACACTATTTCAAATACCCATTTCGTTTCTTTATAAATTTTGACTAAGTCATGAGATTTCCAGTCTTTAACTGAGATCAAATAAGTGGATTTGCAGAGGATCAAGCAAGTGGTTGAGCAAGCAACAAAGCTGAATGAAGCAATCTCATCGGCTGTGAGAGGGGTTCCCTTGAACAGGGCTCATATTACAACCGGTGGTTATTATGATGGTATTTAGATCAATGCAGTTTGGGAAACTATCAAGAAATCATTATATATGTTCATCTATGGAGGATCTTCTTAATTATTTTCTGTGTTATATACGTTTAGATTCAGAATCAAATTCTACAGAATAGATAGATTCCTCAAGGCTCTATAAAAGCCATTTTATAGATGTGTATATATTGAAAGATGAATTGGATGTGTTGTTAATATGTGTAATGCAGTATCTGAATCTGAAATGTGGTCCATGTCAGACAGTCAGAGCACTACTTTTTTTATATATATTTTTTGGGTGTTTTATCTATTTAATTTTCCACTTAATAATCACTTTCTAGGATGATGCAAAGTTATACTTCCACCGTCCCAAAAAGTGCATGCCAACTTTTTTTTTTTTTTTTTTTTTTTAACGTAGTACTCCCTTTAAATTATCGTTTTTTTTTAAGAAAAAATAATTGTTCGATTAAATTTATATTTTTAAAGCATCATTTTTATCACTTTATCCTTATTTTTCACTCTACTTTAATTAAAATAGAGTGATAAAGTTTAAAGGATAAAGTTAAACCAATGATGTTCTAAATAATCGACAATTGATTTTCTGACGAAAAAAGGAAACGATTAATTTAGGACGGAGGGAGTATATTTTTTTTGCCATTAAGTTATACTCCACCTTCATTCAAAAGATATATGCTTGAAAAGAACTAGGAATATATGATGTTTTTGGAGTTGGTTATAACTACAAAAATATTTAAGCAAAATTAATATATAAACAACACAAATAAATGATAAATATGAAGACAAAAACTTGTATAAAAAGGTTTTACGGACAATTTTTGTATGATGAATTATTTTTATCTGATCCACCGTGTGTTGGTGGGTGGATTGAGTTGTGGTCTGTAGGAGAGTGGAACTCTGACTTACAAATAAAAATCCGTAAGACGGTCTTTCAAATAATGATTCGTAAGATGATCTTACATGAAACTTACCAAAATATGAAAGGTTATGCAAATTATAAACATAAGTTTTTTTTATAATGGAGTCATTTAGTAAAATATTCAAAAATAGAATAATAGACTTTTGTCTAGCACAAATGAAGAAATGCGTAAGATAAATATTATTTTTCAAAAGTAAAAAAAGAAAAATAATAAAGATTTGTACTTTAAGATTTTAAAAAATTGACTTATAATTTAGATAAACCAAAATATTTAGCAAGACTTTTTTTTTGGAAGGAGATAGCGACTTCTCGTCTTCTAGTATATCCCCTGTATTTTCAAATTATCGTCTTTTTTTTCGTTCGTTTTTAAATAATTGTTTTTTTTTAATTTTTTATGTCAAAAAAATACTTATACCACTTTATTATTATTATTTTATTTATTTTAATTATGACCACATATTTAAAGATATTAAAAGAAACTATATATTTTATAAATATTTATAATATATTTAATTACTTTTTATTAAATTGTGTATCAAGTTAAAGAGAACATCATTTTGAAATAGAAGGAAGTATTGCTTGTGCATTTTTCCATTTGAGATAACAGTAAACATATCATTTTTTACCCCATGATCCCATTATCTCATATGAAGGCTATGTTCCAAGATAGAATTCCGATCACTAAACCCATCTTGAACATCCTTGAAGATTCACCCAAACCCAAAAAATAAATGCCTAATGTTGACTCTTGGTCTTGACCATCCAATTTTGTCAAATTTCATCCCTCACGCATTTTCAAATTCTTAATTATCTGACAGTAGGGGTGTAAATCGGAACCACCGAACCAAACCAAACCAAACCGTATTCGGTTTTGGTTTCAAAATTGCCATGGTTCGGTTCGGTTCACGGTTTTTGGTATCAAACCAAACCGAACAGAACAAAACCACGCTATTTATTTTTATTTTTTATTATAAAATATATATTATATTACATATATTAACTATTTTGAACCTTTGATTTATTCATTATATATATATATATATATATATACACACACACACACACACACATATATAGAGAGACGGATACTAAACCAAACAAAATCTTGATTATTGGAGAACTATTATTTTTTCCATTGTTTGTGTTTATTTTAGAATTTGTATTGTTTTATTTATGATAATTTGTTGTTATTAGCTTATTTCTTAATTTTGACGTTAATTCCAAATTAAAATCTTATTTTTATTGTTATTTTCAATGTTGGTTACTTTCATTAAAAATAATTTATATAAACCATGGTTTGGTTCGGTTCGTTCCAAGTCTTACTCGGTTCGATTCGGTTTGAGATTTTTGAACTAAAGCATAAACCAAACCAAACCGAACCACTTACACCCCTATATGACAGTATGTGGGCCATGAGTGAGGAAGAGGGCTACTCTGCTCATTCGGGTATGGATTTACAATTGAAACAAATTAATACGGTAAAAGTAGCTCATTCTATTAATAGACGATAATTAGATAAGGAGGACTTATAAAAAATGTCTATTAATGTTGATAGATTTTCTCGTTGCTCATTTGTGTCTGTTTACTAAAAGCCATAATCAAGATCCATCCTTTTCTAAATCTAGAGTTTTAAGAACACACAGAATCATCATGATTCATGAATGTAGCTCAAATACGAATATGTTGTATCTAGACATGTGACAATTCCGGGGATAAATAGTACCCTCTTGGTTCCTAAATAATCGTTTTGTTTTCACTTTTTGTCAATTTCAAAATTATTGTTTTCTTTCAAAAAAATTCTTTTTAGGAAAATAATTTTATTATTTTATCCTTACTTTTTCTATATATTTTATTTATGACCACATGCACAATACAAGGACTTTGAAAAAACCCACACATTATACCAATATTTGTAATATAATAAATTATTTTTTCTTAAATAATATGTCGAGAAAAAAATAACGAGTTCTTGTGAATGGATGTAGTCTATAAGAAAGAGTATTGAAAATTAAAGAAGGAAATCAATTTGGATTAGTTGTGGAGTAAGCACTTGACGTTTCCAATACCACTGCAGCCCGGCTTGGTGGATAACTAAGTAGTATTTGGCTATCCACCGATCATCGATCATTGGCGTTGAATTTGGTACTGTTGCGATTGATGAAAACAAATTTAAATGATTTTTCTTAAAAATATAAGCATTAAATAAGTCATTTTGCCAAGTGTCCAGATACAACGTATTCAGATTTGTGTTACTTTCAAGGGTAATTTTGTCAAAGTAAAAAAATTGTAGTTGATACTTGATAAGTCATGCAGTATTGCAATGGATATAAATTCACACTTATTATTATTATATTCGTACTTAATACAACACCTACACCTCGATTTCATCGCCCTTGCTCCAGTGTCGTTCTCCGTCTCCGGTCTCCAGTATCTTCTATCTCCTCCGCCCAACCACCATCCTCCATTGCCGGCAAACGCCAACTCACATTTCGTTTTCTCTGACCCAAAATCTCTTTCCATCTCATCTCCCACCATGACAGGAAAATTCGGGAATTCAAGGTCGACGTTCTTCCTCTCACCATCGAACTCCATGTTAAGCAGAGCCCCGCCCCTTTATCTGGGCCAGCTTCTTCAACAGTGTCGAAACCTAGCTCTACCATTTACATCTATCGCCGACCCAAAGCTCAGTCTCAGGCCAAGCGGCTTCAAGTAGCATCAACACTCACCATCTCCGATCTATCTTTGTCCCTTACTTCATCTCCTTCCAGCCCCGTCAATATGTCGGCCGACTCCTGCTACATTGGCGAAGCCAACCTTGTTCTCTCATTCACCCAGTCGCCATCCTCCATCACCGATGAACACCTGCATCTCCAGTAACAATGGAGTATGGGCCTTGTGCTGAATCGAACCGAACCGAACCATGATGGTTCGACTCGGTTCCGTGGTTCGGTTTCGCGGTTTGGTTTCATGGTTCGGTCTGAATTTAGAAAGAGTTATAGTCATTCAAAATTTAAGTAAACCAAGAAAATATTATAAAAACACGTTAATGAAAATACTAAAAATTTTAATATAATACAATTATATTCATAAACTCATTTTAAAAAATTTGCACAAACTTTCAAATAAAATATTAACATTTTTAATTCTTATAATCAATAAATTGAATCCAATATAATAAAAATACAATAACGTACATGATATTAAAAACGTTTATATAAATTCAAAAAATCTAAAGGCAAATTCCTAAATACTAATATTAGCCTTATAGTTTATATAGTATAAAAATATTAATAGTATAAGAGTACTAAAGTATAAAGGTTAGGAATTCTAAATAATTTGTTGTTTGGCTCGGTGGTTCAACTTGATGGTTCGGCTAAAAATGATTTGGTTTGGTTTGATTCGGTTTGACTCGACTCGACATGTCAAGCCGTAAACCAAACCAAACCGTTCGACTTCCCAAAATCTCAAACCGAGCCGAATCATATAGCACCCAAAACAAACCAAACCGCATGGTTCGACTTGGTTTGGCTCGACTTGATGGTTTGAGGACAAGAATTGACACCCCTACAATGGAGTTTTGATACAGTTAGGGCTTCGATCAAAATAACGATGTATAACTGGGTTATATACATCTGATAATATATAGATCATGTGCTTATTTAGATCAAGGGTATTCTCTTCAATTAAACCAAACATACGGTAAAACTAACGCTAACGGTGAGAGTGAGAAATTGATTCCAAAAAAACAAGTTTAGGGGCCATATTAATATGTTTTAAACCCTAAGGATCAAAATATTATTTTTCAAAATATCTAAAGACTAATATATATATATATATATATATATAAATCCTTATTATTAACTCTCTTAAAAGGAAACTCAACTACCACTTGAACTAATTTAAGATTAAAACAAAAATACCACAAACCAACTATTATTAAGCCAACCAAAAAAAACTTTAAAGATAGAAACAATAGTACCACGCATATTTTTAAGAATTGCATGTTCCCATGGTTGGAAAATCATTCAAACCAACTACTAAAATTTTAAAATAAATTAAATTTTCATTCACCGATGATATATATATATATGTTTTACATAAGTGACATTTGGAACATAATATATAATCAATCAAAATCTAAATAAATAAAAAATATATATTATAATTGGCACGTATCATATTTTAAGGGTCACTTATCTAAAAATGATTTTACACCACCGATAGATGACAATTTTGCTATAAATACTAAATATAATATAATTAATGAGTTTTTTCCCTAAAAATATGTGTCTAATGAAATAAGACTCATCTCAGGAAGAAAAATGCTACGAATGCATTAGTAAGTTATAGTGTAACACGTGTGAAAATTTGCTATTAGTCAATTCCATATGAATGCTGATACTTAGGCCTTGGCATCCTATTTTAGGAAAGGGCCGAAGGGACGGAGTGGAGTATTAAAATAGGCATCCTTATGGAAGCAAATACTAAAAAGTTAGATATTTTATTTTGAAATGTTTCATTTGGAGATATCATTTTAAAAATTTAAGGTATAAAAATATCATTTTATTACTAATAAATTATTTAAATTGTTATTTTATTAAAAAGTTTGTCTTTCAAATGAAAATACTTTACTCAGAACGGAGAAAATATATATTTATTTAAAGTTGGTGAGAAGTAATATAGTTGTCACACGTCACCTCCTTTTAATTAATCTTCATTGCGAGACATCCATGCGTGACTCTTTACGTTTCAATAGAGTTGGTAATGGGCTGGCCCGCCCGCCCCCAGATCTCGTGGGTCAAAGCTACTAATTTGTGTATTGGCCCGAAATTCAATTGGTCTATCAAAATGCTAGCCCTCCCACTCCGCCTGGGCCAAGCCCAATCCTTCCTCTAGCCCCCACCCGGGATCCTCCAACCATCTCCCCAACCTCCGCCACCTCTCGCCCAACTTCCACCACCTCCCGCCCAGCCTCCACCACCATCTCCACCAAAAAAAAAGTTTTTTTTTTCCATTTAATTAAAAACCAACTCCCACCCACTTCCACCACCTCCCGCCAACCTCCACCCCCAATCTTCTTCTTTTTTTCCATTTAATTATAATTTTCAATTTAGTTTTGAAATTGAACAAATGGCAAATTGGTAAACTTATTTCAAAAAGTACTGTATTAAGTATTTTATATGTGTTGTATTAAGTACATATGTAATAATATCTATAAATAATTATTATGATAGTTGGTACTAAGACATATCTATATATAAAGCTATCAATGGATTGGCCTGAGCCAGACCTGCACCAAGTCTATTGAGCCAAATGTTAAATCGAGTTAGGCTAAGTCAGGCCCGAAATTTCTCTGGGCCGCCAAAACAAAGCCGAAGCCCACACAAAACACTGGGTCGACTGGATTAGGCCATACCAGACGGGACAATTTTGCCTATTATTCTGGTCCACCGCAAATCCCATCAGGCCAATCATTGAAGTCGGGCAGAGCCAAGCCGATCTGAAATATTCACTGGGCCTATAAAACCTAAAGCCCACTTCGACATAATATCAGATGGGGTGGTTCAGGCTTGTTTTTGACAGCTCTAGGCTTCTTCAGAAGAAAATTGCCTAGAACTCAATACTTTCTCTCTTTTTCTCCCTTCCCCTCTCGCTCTATGATAATAGGTACTAAGACATATCTATATATAGGGTTGTCAATGGACTAGCCCGGACCAAGCCTGCACCAAGTCTCCTGGGCCAAATGTTAAAATTGGTTTGGGCCAAGTCAGGCCCAAATTTTCTTCGTGGCATCTAAATAAAAGCTCAAGCCCACACAAAAGATTGGGCCGACTGGGCTATCGCATGGGTCTATCCATTGGACAAGCCAATTTTGCATATTATTATGGTCCACTGCAAAACCCACTGAGCCAATCATTGAAGTCAGACCGAGCCTAGTCGGCCTGAAATTTTCCTCGGGCCTATAGAACCTAAAGCCTAGTACGACATAATATCGGGTGGGCTGGGCCAAATCTGTTTTTGACAGCTCTTGGGCTTTTCATAAAAGAATTGCCTAGAACTCAATACTCTCCCTCCCTCACCCACTCTCTCTCTCTCTCCTCCTTCCCTCTCCCTCTTAAATGTGGATTTATCCTGTTAAATTACTCATATATTACCATTTACGCTATCATATGATACGAGTGTATCACAAAGGCAATCAAAGATGAAATGTATGATTTTCTTCAGAGATGGTGACGTTCATTTTTGGTGCTCAAGTTGAAGCAAGAAAATATTTATAGTAAGTTAATGGCAAAACTCCTATTTGGGCCACCTAACTTTTCAAAAACACGCAACGCGACCACCGAAAGTTCAAAATTTTCATTCTTGCTACTTCATATTAGTTAGGCTGCAAGCAAGCCCATTTTTTAGATGGACGTTAGATTTAACCATTACGTTTGTCAAATATCTATTTTGCCCCTTGTCAATACTAAAACTTTGTATAATATTATAAATCTAGAGGCGTCCAATTGGTAATCACTTTGAAGATCTCTCATCTCTTGGTCTCTTTGTTGCCAACGATGACATCGTAGTTGTAGAGCTCTGTGGCGAGATATCTTCAATACCCAACTCCTTCTTGGTGGCCACAATTCGAAGACCTTGAAGAGAGAGAGAGAGAGTTACAGATCGAGGATGACGTCTTCATCGCCAAACACCACCAGCATCTGAAACCCACTTGATGGAGCTTGAAGATCAAAATTTGATCTGAATCTCTCTTTCAAAACCCATATCTAAAATCGAATCCAAACTCAAATCTAAATCTCAATGTTGTGGAATGAGGAAACAGATCTGGGGAATGAGTAAACTGGAAATAGGAAGATGAAGATGGGTGTGAACTGTGAAGGTAGGGGAGGGGGGGGGGCTGTTGGTGTTGTCGGGGAAAGTAATTTTGGCAGCAACATTGCTAGGATTATACCACCAGAGTTACTACTATGGTGACAACTATGCTTTGAGGTGGTACATGCACCTCACATGCACTTTGCCTTCAATGCAAAGTTGTCATCAACACTGGTTGGTAACTCTAACATTATTGTTTTGACAGTATAATATCATTTCTTTTCTTCTCTAACCTTCCCTAACCTTATATATATATATATATATATATATATATATATATATATCCTTCTGAGAAAATTAACAATGGCAACCACTAAGGTAAGCTTGAAGCTACTGATAGACAAAAAGAGTCAAAAAGTTTAATCTACAAAAGCAGGCAAAGACTTTGTTGATTTTCTATTCAATATTCTGTATTTTCCTTTGGGGTATGTTATTAGGCTCCTTACCAAGAAAAACATGGTTGGTTGCGTTGCAAAACTTTACGAGAGCATCGAGAGTCTAAACCAAGATTATATTTAGCCAAGCTAGATCAAAGCAACCCTCTTGAAACCCACAATCTCCACTGTAATTTCTCAAGTTCCTCTATTAACATTAACTGATACAACCCCGGAGGCGGCTAAGATATTCTTGCAAGGAATTAGTAAACAGATCTGAGGAATGAATAAATTGGAAATAGGAAGATGAAGATGGGTATGAATGTGGGGGCTTGTATCCATGTTGTTATTCAAAGTGCTAGTATTTCTTTTCCTTTTTAATTATATTTTGACCATTACTTTTATACAAATAACAAGTGTAATATACATTTTTCAGTTGATCCCTTTGTATTTTTAATATTACATAAAAAAAAATGTATTTAAAAGGGTAAAATGAAAATTTCATTCAAACCTAATGGCTGAACCTAACATCTGTCCATAAATGAGTTAGCAACTTTTGTATAGTGGTAAGGATGAAAATCTTAAACATCCGATGACCGTATTTCAAGTTTTTAAAAAGTGCTACGAAAATTGGTCTACTTATTGAGAATAGTATCACAAAGCCCATCATCAAATATGAAATGTGTAATTCTCTTAAGAGATGGTGACGTTCTTTTTGGCGCTTAAGTTGAGGCAAGAAAATCTTTACAATAAGAGACAATAAAGAAATAAAATCTCTATTAAAATCTTTATAACTTAACCAATTTCTTCAAGATTTCTACCCTTTTTTTTGTTAAAGATTTATAACGCATCGTTTGGTGCAACGTTTTGAAAACACAGCTTTTTCTAAACGCAACATTTTTAAAATGCAACATTTTCAAAATGTAATTTTTTTCTTGTAAACATATTTGGAAAACTATTTCAAAACGTTATTTTTATAAATAAAATAGTTATAAACGCAATATATTTTTAAAAACTACACATTTTTAAAAGGCTACGTTTTAAAACACTGCATTGAAATACTTTTAAAGAAAAAACGCTACGTTTAAAAAAAAACATTTTGATCAAAACAGTCCACCAAACAAACACTTAATCTAAGTGTTAAACATTTCTTATACACTAATTTTTATTTGATGAAGACTCCAGTTAAGTTGATTTAGAAACAGAAATGCTTTCATAGTTTCATTATTTTTTGCGTTATGTTTCGTTAATTGATGTGGGATAATTTTGCCCAATTTTGATTTGTTTTAGATTTAGGATTCAAATGACAAGCCAATTAATTGTGTATGAACGGAATCAGATCTCCTGTACCACAAATTATGTACCACTTGTCACTATCATCTCAACTTTTACACATATAAAAGTGATTGAGATGCAATTGTTGAATTTAAAATAACACACAAATGATACATAATTTGTGGTGCAGAAGATTAAATTTCGTATGAACCTAATTAGAGAATAAATTGGACAAATCTGATTGGTGTGAAATGCATAATCTTGCCATTACTACGAAATTTGTGGAATTAATCTTGTCACAATTGTTAGCATGACCGATACTTCGAATTATGGATACAGTTTTATTTCACTATTTTACTTATCTTAATATAATATTAAAAAAAAAAAGATACTTCATACGTTTCAGGTAAAGAGTAAAACTTAAAAAAAAAACAAAAATATTTTCAAAAATTCATTGGTACTAAAATTACATTTCTATGCCATAATTATTAAAAATAAACTTTTGAAGTAAAAGATCCCAAAATAGAGTAATTAACTCTCTACCAAAAACTGAGATTGATTTTATTAAACATTTCTTAATTTTTTTTTATTGAATGGAGTTACAATAGATTGAAATAAATAATGTATAATAGTTAAAAATAATTTATATAAATCATAAAATCAAACCAAACATTAAGATTGATTCCAACCCTTATGCGGTTAGGTTCGGTATGAACACTTTGAAACCAATAGAGCTTTTATTGTTCACTGATTTTGATATAAATCAAACAAAATCAATGTATTTAAGCCCGTAGACGAAACATTCCTATAATTGCAGTGGTCCATTCTCGTTGATGGGATGGGGGATGATTTTTTTTCAAACTTTCTTTTAATCGAATAGGATTGACGGAACAATTTGAATGCCTGACCGCTGCCCCGCCGCAAATTTAGGAAACAAATATTAATAATATGATATTATTAATTCAAACTATTTAATTAATTAATACTCCCTCCGTTCTTAATTAATAATTAATTATCCCAGACAATTGATTTGATTATTTATATTGATTTAATGTGTAGTTTTCCCCATGTCTATATGAGCCATAATTAAAGTAGGATGGAAAAGTATGAATAAAATGATAAAAATAATATGAACAATTATTTTAAAAAGAACGAAAAAAAAAGAGGACGATAATTTAAGAACGAAGGGAGTAACTAATAGGAGGAATAGAAATACATGGATACTTAATACAGCACCTATAAAATAGATAATACAACACTTTTTAAAAAAAGTAGACCAAATTGCCCTTAGCCATTTTATGAGTAAATGAAAAAAAAAAAGTAAATTTTTTTCTTTGTTTGGGACTGCCCAGAAACCAATCCAAAAAACCAATTTTTTTTTTGGGACCGCTTGGGGAATGCCAAGAAACCAGTCCAAAAAACCAAAATGTTTTTTTTTTTTGGACTGCTCGGGGACTGCCTAGAAACCAGTCCAAAAAACCAAAATTTTTTTTTTTTGGACTGCTCGAAAACCAGTCCAAAAGTGCAAAAAAAAATATTTTTTTTTGGACTGCTCCGAAACCAGTCCTAATGCCCGGAGATTATTATTTTTTTGTTTGGGACTGCTACCAAACCAGTCCAAAAGTCCAAAAAAAAATTTCTTTTTTTGGACTGCTCCGAAACCAGTCCTGATGCCCAAATTTTTTTTTTTTTAAAAAAACATTTTTTTTGTTAAGGGCAATATAGTATTTTTACAACAAAAAAGTTGTAAAAGATTTTTATGTACAAGATATTGTATTATATAGCCATATAGCCACATAATAAAGTATTTTATTTATTAAACACTATAAATTCAATAAATTACAATTAACTGACACATTATTTAATTTAAATTCAATAAATTTATTTTGAATTATAGTATATAAAACAAAAAAGAAAATATCAGAATCAATCCAGGAATAGGAAGGAGATAAGGAAAATTAAAAGTTTCCTCACCCTCAAAACTGATTCAGGAGAAACAAAAATGAGTGAATCTCTTCATATATGCCCCTGTCTGAACCGGACGGAGTTTTAATTATCTCAGGTTCCGGTTATTCGAAGGGCAATACCATTAACACACAAACAATGAAAATGAATGTCAGAGGCTGCTTGTGGAAGAACTGATTGGGAAGAACAAATAATCCCTTCAAGAGGCCTCGACTGTTTAAAACACCCAAATCAACGATGAAACATCGATGATTTGGTCTGATTAAAAAAACAGATCAGTTTTTGCCTCCTAACTAAGCCGAGTATGAAATCGAAAACCATTAAAAAGGAGTTCATACGGCTACTCGAAAAGAGGCATTCATGTGAAATCTGTACGCAAAAATAATTAATCGATTTAAAGAAAATGGAATGGAGTGAGAGGTGAAGGGGATTTAATTGTTGAAAGAGATGAAGGGCTGCCGGTGTTGGTAGCGTTAGGCAGCGATGTTGTGTTGGGGTTTTAAAGAAGGGGAAAGATTCTAGGGTTTGAGGTTTCCTTGTATATAGACTATATAGTTCCCCGTCTAATTACTTAAATACCCTTTATACCAATTATTCTTCATTTTTAGTGCCATAAATATGAAAAAAAGGAAACATGATACTCCCTCCGTCCCTAAATTATCGTCCTTCTTTCTTTTTTCGTCCGTCCCAAAATAATTGTCCACTTTGAAACTTACCTTTTTAGAACATCACTTTTACCACTTTACCCTTACTTTTTCACTCTACTTTAATTATGGACCACATATACATGGACATTAATGGAAACTACACATTAAACCAATATAAATAATCAAGTCAATTACTTTTTCTTAAACTGTGCGCCGGGTCAAGCAGGACAATTAATTAGGGACGGAGGGAGTACTTCTTTAGTTTTCAAATAATCGATCTATTTGATCTGGTCTATAGTTTAAAAAATAATAATTAAATGTATTATAAATATTAATATAATGTGTAGTTTTCCTTAAGCATGTGACCATAAAGTTTGTAGAAAAAGTGAGCGTAGAGTAGTAAAAGTGTTGACCTAAAAATAAATCTTGAAAGAAAACAATTATTCTAGAATAGACAAAAAAGAAAGAAAGGAGGACGATTATTTCTAAACGAATGAAGTATTAATTAACTAGTATAAGTGTGCGTGTCATAGGCACGGACGCACGGTGTCAGTATGCGATCAGTTCAATAAATGATTGGGATAAACAAAACTCATAACTGATGGAACAATTCAAACAAAACCCAAAACTGAAGGTTTTATATGTAATTGTAGAGGAGTAATTCGAACATAACTCATAACTGAGAGGTTCATTTGTAACTCATATCCTTACGAATCAATCTGGACCGTCAGTTGTATTTAGCACAATTCGATTAGAGCCACCAGTTAGACCATAAGCTCTTTCCTAATATAGATTACTCGTATTTTCAGATCAGAGTCTATATTTTATTTAGGTTTCAATGTACCAACTATGAGAAAGTTTGATGGTAGTCCCTATACTATTTAAATGCTCGTCATTAGCCAAAGTAAAGCATTTTTTGTCATGCAAAAAATCCATTGGCTAAATGTCGTCAGCTAATCCGCCCTTAATAATTAAACATGTGCGCACTCATGTTATTATTTATGAGGGCAAAGGAGTCAATGTCACGCAAATGAGATAATTTCTTTATTATGTTTATGTAATATCTTCAAAAATAAGGGGCAGTGCGAAAATTTTACTACCCAAATAAAGACCCGACCCCTTGTTTTCTTCTTTTCCGGTAACACCCCCTTTCTCTTATGTGACAAAAATCACCAAAAGTGAATATTGTTGGATTTTTATCCAATCCCAACTTGAAATTAAAGCTGCTTTTGCAAAATTGAAAACGCAGCTTTTTCAAACGCAGCTTTATTTTAAACACGCTTGAAAATTATTTCAAAAACGCTATTTTTCATAAACAAACTATTTGAAAACGTAGCATATTTTTAAAACGCTACAAATTGGAGCGTTTTAAAACGCTCCACGTTTTTAAAACACTGCGTTTTAAAACGCTGCATTGAAACACTTTTAAAGAGAAAACGCTGCGTTTTTTACCAGCGTTTTGACCAAAACGCTCCACCAAACAAGCACTTAGTTACCTAAAATTTAAAATTGAGAGAAAAATATGTAAACACATGTACGCTTTGGCTCTTAAAATATTGTCCATGGGAAAGAATGTGAAAAAAAAAAGAGATCTTAAACAAAAGATACATCCTTGTTTTAAGTACATATGTCTATATATACTGATGCTATCCATTTTAGTATATTACAGGTGTTGTATTAAGTATATATGTTTGTATATATATATGGTGTTATCTATTTTATAGGGTTGATAGTGACACAATTGCTTTCGTAACTTCATCACCAATTGGACATTTATTTTAGATCAAAACTATATATATATATATATATATAATCATTTATTTTGGGACATATTAATAACAATTAGGGCTAATCGATCAATAACCTTGACCTATTCCACTATTAGTCCCTTGAAATAGAGTTCAGTCAAGAGTTGTTCATGGCACGTAAATTGACTCCATCTAAAAGTCAAAAACTAAAAAAAGTCAAAAACTAAGAAAAGTCAACTTGTAAATTTTTTTAATAAAGATATGTAAAAAATAGTTTACGTGTCCACGTTGTAGCATTCCAAAAGCACACTAGTCATGGTAGTTAGCGGCAAAAGAGAATATATTCATATCTAAAATATATTCAAATTTAAATCCTTGTTAAATTCTCTAAAGTTTTATTATTGTTCAGAAACCGACCACAATATTTACGCGGAAACTTTTTGTTACCAACTAGAACTTCGTGTTCGTGCCATAGGCACGATGACAATATATCTTGAAGTGTCAGTATATATTAACTATGTAATTGAAAGGATACATTGCTTCAAGTGGTATTTAAGAGGTGTTATTCAAACTCGATCAAGTTAAGTTAAGGGTTGTTTGAAGGAGTTATTCAATCGGCCAAAACCGCTTGAATCTTACACTGCGATCGATTCAAACTGAATGAATTTCAATTGGATCGAAATTGTATAGTTAATAATAATACTCCGTAATAAACGAGTCAACAATCTAACATTAGGATTTAGGAAGAAAATAATGACCATGCATCTACTTAGTACTTCGAGACCCGTTATCTCAAATGGCACCCTTTCAGTTTGTTACATATATTTTTTTTTTTCAAACTTGAGAAATTAATGAAACAAATATAAAAGATAATAAACAAAACATTTCATTCCAGAATTAAAAGCATAATACATAAATGTTTTACTGTAGGAAAAATGACGGAGGTAGTGCGGAATGGGAAAAAAAAACAAAGAGATAAGGGAAAAAAGAAAAGAACGTCTTGCAAACAAATGTTTATTTATGGCTATAAATGTTTTAAATGTAAACTTAAAATACTTTGTTGTGAAAAAAAAAGTACTGAGAAAGAATAAAGTGATGAGATTTTTTTTTTTGGATAAAATGGTAAAATTTTCATTTTATGGTATATTGGTATATACTCTATCCATTTTACCCAAAAAGTTCATGTTTAAAAATTATTATTTTTAAGGGATATATAACTAATATTAGAGTTAGTCATAATTAAAATAATGTTTTAACATAATCAATATGTTAATCTTAAATGTATAGGATAATGTTAAAATATTTTAAAGATTATAGGCATGATTCTTTAAAATGAATTAGGTCATGTCTGGTAGCGTTTTTGTCAAAAACGCTACCAAATAATTGAGCTTTTTCCTAAAATGTTGTTTCAATACCCCGTTTAAAAACGAAGCGTTTTGGAAATGACGAGCGTTTAGAAACGCCAGAATTGTGAGCAGAAAAGAAAACATAGCTATTAAAACGCTACTGTGAGAAATAACTTTACGGCATTACCACTTTTCCTTCGGCATTATAAAAGCTTTTGATGAGGTCATCCTTTGCTCACAAATACTCAGATTTATGAAAATAACGTTTTGAAAATATATCCCAAACGTGTTTATAAGAAAAACGTTGTACCAAACACCATTATTAAGATTGTAGTTATAATTTGTTGGCTCTAAAAATTGCACAATTTTACGGGGGCCAAGACCCAGGCCTCATTGACCTTTAAGGAAGCAGGGCCGGCCCTAGGCAAAGGCAGGCTGGGCATCTACCCAGGGCCTAAAATTATGTGAGTATTAGTAATAGTATTATATTGAGTTATTGTTTTTTTTTATGCAACTAGTTGAAGAGGCCCAAAATCCAAAGATAAAAGCTCAATTCGGCAATTCTCTAACTTAAGATACGATCCTGACTCACTTCATATATTCCAATTCGGCAATTCTCAAACATCCCAATTAGTAATTGTTATACCCTTAATATTTTTTGAGTATGTTATGACTTGGGTCACTTATATACAAATATTAGGGGAAAATATTAATGCACAAAAAATGATGAATCACCGTTTAAAAATAGACTAGCAATTACATTATTGAACCACGGTGCAAAAATTAATGTACTAAAATTGATGAATCGTAATAAAAAAATAGACTAGCAGTTACACTATTGAACTGCGGTACAAAATTAATTCAATAAAAATTGATGAATTACGGTTCAAAAATAGACTAGCAGTTACACTATTGAACCGCGGTGTAAAAAATAATGCGATAAAATTGATGAATCGCAGTGTAAAAATAATGACCTACATAGCACGCCTACGGTTCATTAAGGGTAGCGTAGTTATTTTACCACTAAAAGTGACTTTTTCCTGTTGAAAATTAAAATTATGTACTTTAGCGATTAAAAGTTTCAAAAAGTAGAGTGGCCCGCAATTTTTTCTAAATATTACTCCCTCCGTCCCTAAATTATCGTCCTCCTTTCCTTTTTCGTCCGTCCCAAAATAATTGTCCAGTTTGAAACTTACCTTTTTAGAACATCACTTTTACCACTTTACCCTTACTTTTTCACTCTACTTTAATTATGGGCCACATATACATGGACATTAAAAGAAACTACACATTAAACCAATATAAATAATCAAGTCAATTACTTTTTCTTAAATTGTGCGCCGGGTCAACCCAGACGATTATTTAGGGACGGAGGGAGTAATTTTTGTTATTAAATAAGGACACTTTCTTAAGATTCGCCATGAACCAATTAAATGCTAGGAACGGCCTAGTAAGGAAGGTCGGTCTTGAACCTCATAATGTATATTTATTTATAAAAAAAATGTTAGTTTTACAACAAATTCTACAAATATTGTTACACACAAGTGTTGATGAAAGTCGAATATATATTTGTAAAAAATAATTTTATTTTTAACTAAAACATAATTGCAACAATAGTTATAAAATTAACAGTAAACTTAGCATCGTTGATTTATTTATTACAATGAAATAGAGGCCATTTGGTAGAGTAGAGGTAGAGTGCAAATGAACTTGCCCAAGTTACAACACATGCATACCTTTTATTTCGAACACAAAGATTTTGTTGATGCACTGCCCATGTCCACGTCGGGTTGAACCCATATTTGCTAGTTGCTGCCTTAACCACGCCATTCCAATTTGGGGAAATTGCGGGGGCGTCTATTATTCAAAAAGTTTAATCCATCCATTTTTTTTAATTAGAGAAAGATATTTTTGAGATAAAAAGATGATTTTGCCATTAATGAATTGGACATGCGTTAAGAATCAATTTGTACATATTTATAAAAATCATTCAATTTGTGCATTACGATGAATTAATTTGTACATATTTACGAAAATCAATCAATCAATATATATTTACTTTTTTAATCAAACTTAATTAAAATATCAAGTAAAATAAGAAATTTTGACCACATATTTATCAATCAATTTATATTAAATATATTTGAATTTGAGTCCTACATTAATTAATGAAATTTTGACTACATATTTATGTAAATCTATAAATGAGTCCTACCTTAATTACAATATCATGAAAGTAAAGAAACTTTAACTACAAATATAATTACTCGTTTAAAAATAGCAAACTTGATTGGATTTGATTTTATGCATCGAAATTAATAGTGTAGAAAGTAAATTGGATTCACAATGTAAAAATTTGATTTGATTTGGGCATTATGATGGAAAATCAATGCATACTTTGTGTTTGGCTTATTAATAGTAGAGGTATGATATTCTATTTGTCTCTGTTTTATTACAAACTTTAATTGTTCAAATCTATCTCTGGTTGATCAAATCTTTGAAATAAAGTTTGTAATATTATTATAAACTCTAGGATCAAATATGGGTAATGCTTGTCCATCATCACCAACTCATTTTGTATCAAAATATATTATTATAAGATGCATTATATCATTGGTGAAACTCAAAAATATTCAACCAAAATATAAAATATGCCATCTATCAAAATACATATTTTGATGAAAATCTAAATATCATTCCTCGACCGAATATACCCCTTCCAATTTTCACAGTGAACAATCCATGGAGACAATTTAATGTACAATGAATCGGGAGCCAGGAAAAGGGAGAAAGATAATTAAGAAATCATATTCAATATAATATTCACTACAAACAATGACAAGAATTGTGAAATATGTTCAAACAGAAAATAAAATAAAATAAAAATAAAATAATAGTACTCCAGCACAATCAAAATCAGAATGACAAGATAAAAGAATTCCCAAACAAATCTCTCTGTCGAGTTCTACATGGTTTCCGAAATCAAGAGGAATGGAATTTAGAAGAGGTAGGCCAAGGCAATAGCGAAGAGAGAAGCGAATAGTGTAGGTACGAACATGGTGGCGTCAGCGCCAGAGGTAGGCATAGGAGCAGGAGCAGGTGCCTCCTGTGCTGCTACATTAATTTGAACCATCGACACCACAATCACTACCAATGCAACCAATAAGTTCATCCTTGAAGTTGAAGCCTCCATTTCTGAATATTAATTTCACAAGATTGTGATTTGTGAGAGAGAATGTATGTATGTAGATTGCAGAGAGTGAGTGGAAATGTGGAATGAATGGAAGAGGGAAATGGTTGATTAATATAGGGCAACCCCAACGGTCAGGGCTGCCCGAGTGGATCGTTGCTTGTAAGACCCCATGCCCCTTTATTAATTCACCCCTAAAGTTACTTCACCAACTCTTATTTGGTTATAAGTTAGGTTTTACTTTATGGTGTTGTGTAGCGTATTTATCAAAACGTTGATAAAAAATTTAGTGTTTTTTTTATTAAAATGTTTCAACGTAGCATTTTGAAAATGTATAGTTGGAGCGTTTTAAAAATATGATGCATCTATAACTACTTTATTTATAAAAATAATATTTTAAAATAATTTCTCAAACGTGTTTACAAGAAAAAAACTTTTTTAAAAAACTACACCAACTCTTATTTGGCTATAAGTTAGGTTTTAATAAAGCTGTGTTTATAAACGTTGAACCAATCCAAGTCTTAGTTTACTAAAATATTTTTGTGGAGAGTTTGTGAACCAAATAAACTAGTTTAATGAAGAAGAATGAAGAAGAATAAACTAGTTTTTGTCAAGTTGAAGAAGCTTCAATTTTAACCTAACTCATAATGTAAACGAATTGATTAGAAATTAATTTGAATGAGTAAATCTTTTGTAACATCCTTTTATGAATCTTAATTCATAAAACGAAGATTCATTATTTTAAAATATAGCCATCAATACACGTCGGTGGAATCAAGGTGATTTTTATTAAATAAAATACTTTGTAGCATTGTCTTTGACTAAGTTTTTTTTTAATTTTTGCCTAATTTGATAATGTTGCTAAATTTGAACAAAAATTAAAGATTTCGGACAAGATTCCTAAAATTATTGATGACAGTTAGACTTGAATTGAGTGGGTTGAGTTGGAATAAGTAATTGGTTGAAACAGATCGAAACCTATTAGAATCCAAATGTTAAATGAGTTGAAATAAATTGGGTTGGAATGAGTCGGGTTGAAACATGTAACAGGTCGACCCATCTCAACCCAAAAAATTCCCCCCAAAAACATAAATTTATAACATAAAAAATTATGGATCGAAATGGGTAATAGATCCGACCCGCTTTAACCAGATCCGACTCAAATCATTAATATTATTGGGTTAAAACGGGTTACCCACTTTAATCCAAAAATATTAATAAGTTAAGTTGGGTTGGATAATTAGTGGGTTAAGTTAAGTAAATTAATGGGTAATGAGTTACAATTACCAGACATGATAGTGTATTTGGTTTTTGTGGTGGGGAGTGACCGAACTGCCCGTTTGTTGACAGGGTGTTTTTATTTTCTTTAGGTTGTCATACAGCTGTCACCCATGGTTGTTATGTGTTATCAAGGGGTCCACCCATGTTGGTTGTGTTTTCTCTTATGTCATAACTATTAACTACCAGTATTACCCCCACATGGGAGCATGTTGTATGGTTATGTTTAAATTTGTGAAGGGGGATTTGGAGATTTTGAGTGGGAGGAGGCAGATATTTTAAGTGGTAAGTAAAGTTTGTGTCACAACTCACAACTCACAACTCACAACTCACAATGACCGCCTCGGTTGTTCTTTATTTTGTACACTAGTAAATTTCTTTTCGTATATAATATAGTCTGTGTATAATATTTTGAATTATTGTTACGGTGCAATTTCATGCAACGTGACAACAAACACAAACACAAACGCGTGTTTTACTCCCTTAAAAACAAAAACAAAAATCCGAATTTTCTTCAAAATGTAAATGGCTGAAATTTGTGCGGTCTTATTTGGATAATTTTCAACCAATTTACTCCCTTAAATATTTTTTAAACCGTAAAAAAACATTTATGAGAAATGACAACTATATCCTTAACAAAACCAACATGTGCACAAAGTCAATTTATGTATCGCGATTCAAAATTAATGCATTGCGATAGACATGCTCGCTAAATATTTATTCATGCATCGTGATTAAAAATTAATGCACTACGATACACGAAAAAAAGACTGGCTGCACCTTTCTATATGTTGCTTTTCTAATCCCAACTGATGGTGAGAAATGGCAATTGCCAGTTCTAGCTCTACCTTTTCCCTCACGCTTGGTTCGGTGATAGGCGGGATGGGATATCAGCCTGTTATGCTGAATGCAAAAACTAAAAAATAGAGAAAATTTCTGGACATTTACAGTTATAAACCTTTCAAAATGTTTATTCCTTCTGTTACGTCATCAGTTTATAAACATTTTCTCTATAAACCTATTCTCCAATATACATAAACTCATAAAAGCTATATAGAATGGACTCACAACTAAATATTTTTATAGCCGGGTTAAAATATTTATGTTGCGAATATATGAAAAATTGAGAATACGAAGGATAAGAAAAATTTGGAACACTTGAAATACCTTGAAAATTTAGATGATAAAAATTTGGATAACAAAAATTTGGCTGAACTTGAAAATTTATCGGAACTTGAAGATTTGGTGGAGCTTGAATATTTGGTGGAGTTGGAAAATTTGACAAAGCTTGAAAATTCGGTAGAGTTGGAAAATTTGGCGGACTTTGAAAATTTGGAATAGTTTCGGCATTCGCAGAATTTTCGACATTAGAAGAGTTCAATAAATTAGTAAAAAAATTGTTATCCATAACAAAATAAGTGATAAGAAGAATTTGTGAAGTTTAATGAGAATGAGATAGTACAGAAGTAATGTAAGTTTGAAAGAATGTAGTAATGATTTTTTTTTTTTTCAAACCTATTTATAGAAAATTTTATAGAATAAATTTGAAAACAAAAAACAAAAAACGGTCAAAGAGTAACAGCTATTTTGTAAAGCAAAGATATTAAAGTGCAACGGCTCTTTTTTGTAAATCAAAAGAAAACAAGCTTGCATTACCACGTTGATTATATCAACCGATTGTAAATTTACAACCAATTAATGCCCCGTCATCATCCACAATAGTACCAAAATTGTTTAACTAGTTGAGATCAATGTATAAACCTTTTGGAGCCTCCTAATGGAGCTGCTCTCATGACTTTGATTGAGCTTCAAGAGTAAGTCAAACAATCAAATTTCACCTACCAATTATAAAAATGATTCTTGCTAGGAAACTTTGACTAAATTATATACCAACAATCTGATCTACACACAAACTAAGAAAAGAAAGAAATTACATGCCTTTGATTGAGCATGAGAGCAAGTCAAGCAATCAAATTTTACTTACAATTACTAAAGGATTCTTATTTAAAAAAATACAACAGGCTAATGGAAATTTTGACTACATTCTATACATAGTGATTTAATTTTATATTGCATTCTTCAACCGTGTGCATGGCGAGGCATGATTTTGTGCATCACGAGACATGGTTTTATGCATTGCAATGCATGATGTGCTTACTTTGCATGCGCATTTGTTTCATTAAGAGCATAGTTGTTGGCTATTAAACCAAACACGATCCAACTAGAGCTATTATTTGTTTAGAAGTTTTTATTATTTATTATTTAGTGGTCAATTAATATTGTGTTTCTAAATTTGTTTTGTGTTTATTAGGGCTATTATAAATAGATGGGTTGAGGAACCTTATTATATGAGAAGGATTATAAAATATTAGGGTGAAAGTTTATTGAGATTGTGGATTCCAAAGGGCCTTGATCTTTGGAGTTTTGTTCACATAAGGGATTGTGATTGTGAATGTTAGAATTTATTTAATAAAATATTATTCTCCTCAATGAGTATTTTGTTTTTTGTTAATTGATTGGTTTGAATGCATTTGGTTATTGGTTATTCAGTGCGTGATATTTTCGGTGTTAAGAATTATCTATTCCAAGACATTAGTATTTGTATCAGAGACAATTTTATATTGTCTACAATAGTTGATATTTCGCTAAAAAGTGCATTTTACTAATTAGAAAAAAGTATAAGATAGTAAAGAAGTTGAACACTTTCGAAGTGGGACTGAGTTGCAATTTTTCCAATATAAATCTCATCATTTGGTGAAACGGGTCTAATTTGGAAAAAGGAACCAAAAAATTGTGATAATTGGGTCGGTCCCTCTCATTAACTTCCAACCCTTAAAGGACACGATTTTTTTAAAACCGATAAATGATATTTTTAGGGCAAAATGATGAGTATACCCTTAGGTGTCGTTTGGTAGTCAGGATTAAGGCTATATAGGATTAATAAGCCGAGTTGTCTGATGTTTGGTACGCAATAGGTGGTCGGAACTAATAGTACGAGTTATCCGGATAAAGTCATTATCCCCTCACTATTAATACCAAGAGGGAGGGTGGTATTATTATCGCACTCACTAAAAAAAATTAGGATTAACATTTGTAATCTCAAAACTACCCACAATATACAAGTGAGGATTAATAGCGAGAGTACTAATAGTACTGAGATTAATAATACTGCTTATCCTTATCCGATTACCAAACAAGCCCTTAATGAAATTCAATACTGCATCACAATTCTAATTTTGCTCGTAAATTCAAAATTATGCATCGGGACTTTTCTCATGGATAATCAAGTTTATGCATCGGGATTTACTTTTGTATTCTAATTCCAATTTTTGCATCGCAAATCCAAAATCTTTTCTTCTTCATCCATAATCACCACACTTTCTTGTTGTCTCCAGGCGGATGAACTTAACGACAAGGGAAAAGAATAAGAAATTTACATCGTTTTTGTGATTGAGTATTATTGAAATAATTTAATGAAAGCTGACTTTTCCGATTGAAAAAAATGGGGGACTACATTGAAAAAGTGGACCGACTGACAATTTATCCAACAAAAAAAACCAAGTATAATTACCAAATCCATTCCACCGACTGCAAGTCGAATCCAAAAGGTCCACATTGATCGCATTGTATGGAAAACTCAGTTGTTAATCCTTAAGGTATCTTTGATAGTAATCTTGCAATGTTATGTTTCATATTTTGAGATTGCGCGTGTAAGGATCTAAAATGCGGTAAATTCGGGTAGGTCTTTTTTAAAGTTCGTAAGTGCTACATTTCATCATTTCTTTAAAATTGGAAAAAGATACCTTGGTAGGCGGAAGGACTGTGATAATGAACCAAAGGCGTGTTACAATTAATATTTGCATCACGATACATCAATTTAAATTACTTAATCCAATTTTACATTGCGCTGTATCAATTTGAAATTATAATCCAATTTATCTATATGCATCAAATCAAACACTCAATTAATGCATCGCGCTACAAAATTATAATGAACCAACCCTTCATGTCCTTCGCCTTCTTCTTCTTCTTTCTTTTTTGTTTTCACCCTTACTGAAAAATCATTCAACCCAATCGAGTTCGATCTCTATTTCGTTGTTGCAACAAATATAGGTTGAAGTTGTGGAATGAGCCGATTTTGGTATTTTAGGGACAATTTTTCGAAAATAAATTTTTGCGGTTGAAAAAAATAGGGTAAAATTATGACAGATCCATTTTCTAAAGTTTCTAACCCATCGAGTACCCCGCTCTTTTTTTCAACCGTAAAAGACCACTTTTCGAAATATTATTCCAAAAATGGCATCGTCTCCTTCAACAGTTTCGATAATATACTTTAAATTCGAAAATCATCATTGTTGAGCAACGAAACGAAGATCGACCTACCGAATCAGGTCACGGGGGTCGAGGGCGGCGCCCTTAAGGGAGCCGAGCAGCGCCTCGAAAAATGCTTGATTTTGTTTGATTCGTTATGTATGAAACTGTAATGAATTTGTGCTGGTTAAAGAATTTTTCAGTAGGACGAAGACGAAGGGGGAAAAAGAAGGCCTACGAAGGAGATGGAAGAAAAAGGTGGATGGCATGGTCTGATTCATTATCATTTTGTATCGCGATGCTAAAATAGATTAGATAATATTTTATGTATCACGGTTCAAAAATTAATTCATCGCGGTACATAAAAGTTGATATCGCGGTTCAATTTAGATTATGTATATGTAGAGATGTTAATCGGTCCATAGGTTTCGGGTTTGGTTTAATATTGTCAGGTCAAAAATCTAGCGGTTGGTGATTAAACCGTTTTCCCAATTTCGAGGCTTGTAAGCATTTCGTGTATTATACGATATATGATACGAAAAATTATACCCATCGTATTGTATGCACTAACGGTGTAAAAATTAAGCGATTCATCGCTAAAGAACGATATTTGATTGTAATCGCGGTTCAAAAATTAATTCATTCCGGTATATAAAAATTAGTACATCAATGCAATTAGACCAGCCAATTAAACTATTGAACTACGGTATAAAAATTAATGCAATAGAATTATTGAATCGCGGTGCAATAAAACTAGACAATTAAGATATTGAACCGCATTGTAATAAAATTAATGAATCGCGGTTCAATTAAGGGCATCGACCTACAAATTTTTCCAAAAAAAAAAGTGAATGTAGTGATTAAATATTTGAGAAAAGGTACCGAATATCAGTTTATCAGTTACAAACCGAAACGGCATGAGAAATCAACGATACAAAGCCCAGCAAAAGAAGGAATGGGCCTAAGTTTAAGAATAGTTAGCCAAGTATAAGTACCCAACCCAACTAACTAACTACAAAAGGAATCCAATAGGTCCAAATTAGAAAACTCATCAACCGTTGATCAAAATCTAACGGCTATGGTCGATCTTCATTTATCTCAGTACAGGGTATGGATATAAGTAAATTCAAGCCATTATAAGAGCAGGACTGCAGAGGAGGAAGAAGAAAGAGACTTTCAGAAATCATTCAGCCAAAGCAAACCCTGTGTGTGTGTGTGTGAGAGAGAGAGAGAGAGAGAGAGAGAGAGATTGATGTCATTTATGCGGATTAAATTCCTCGAATTTTTGTGTAATTTTCTTCTCCTGAGTCCTGATGGTTTCTTTTATGTTTTTTTTATTATAATATATAAATTCACAGGTTTTTTGAATTGTCAAGTCTTTCAAAGGGATGTCTTCTCTTAATTCGGATACCCATTAGTCATTAACTTGTACCTCTAGTAATATGTTGTTGGAAGTACTGGTTGGTTTGTTGTAATTTGATTAATTTATTAACTGTGTGTTTTTTGGGGTATTGTGTGTAGAGATGGAGAAGACTGAGAAGAGTCAAAGAGGGTGTAAACAACAAGAAACAGATTTTTTGTTGCAGTGGGGGAATGGGAAGAGACTTAGATGTGTTCGAGTTCGAGACCCAGAAATCTCTGACCCATCTTATGTCGGTGTCGGAGCCGCCCGCGGTAGAATTCGCCGGAAAATTACATCTCGGTTCGTCGCTTTTTCTGAGAAAGAAACTTGTTCGTTTGAACCTTCCATCCGTGTCGGCAGGTAACTAAGTTGAATCGAATTCTTGATGGGTGTCATTCATTCTTAGATCTAGAATGGTGTTATTGAAATATGGTTGGTGACAGGAATTCGGAAACGGGGAGACTGAGAAGGGAAAATAATAGGAGAGTGTCACCGGAGAAGGAAAGGAGGGATTGTGAGGAGAGAGGGAAGGAGGAGGAAAGTAAGAAAGTATGGCCAAAGCTGTATATAGGTTTATCGATTAAAGAGAAAGAGGAAGACTTTATGGCTATGAAAGGTTGTAAACTTCCTCACAGGCCAAAGAAGAGAGCCAAAATAATCCAAAGAAGTCTTCTTGTAAGTATTATTATACTTTGGCTTTTGGCCGTATTGTACTGTGAGAATCAGATCCATGAAAATTGAATAATTCATTCCTATGTGTGTGTGGTGCAGTTGGTGAGTCCAGGGGCATGGTTAACTGACATGTGCCAAGAGAGATATGAAGTGAGAGAAAAGAAGAGTTCTAAGAAGGTATGGTAATGGAAGGATCTCCTTGTTTTTATTGGGCATACTTCTTTTACTTATGTGAATATTTTCCCATTTTTCGTTAGGTAAAAAGGTGTTATCAGATCTTAAGACTGATTATGAATTAAGATTCGTGATACCGTTTTAAGGAGACTTACTCTTTGGTTATTGGTGAAAGTCTCTCTTTGCTGATGCAACTAAAAAATGTACTAAAAATCAACACACACTCTTTTTAATCAAAGGAATGTGTGTAATGGTCATGGGATAATATAATAGTTTTACTAAGGTGTTGGTGTTTTGTGTTGATGATACAGATACACAGACCAAGAGGGTTGAAGGCAATGGGGAACATGGAGAGTGATTCAGAATGAAGAATCCCAAGTTTCTATTTCTCTTTTTTTCTTTTTGGTTTGGTGTACATGGATGGCATGGAGATGCCTTGATGATTAGGTGTTTGGGAGATTCTATTAGTGAATGGAGTTCCATTTTCACCCATTGCATGTATAATCTAATCTAATCTAAACTCAACAACTTTTGTTTCTCATCAGTTGGAAAGAAGATTGTGGGACATGTCAGAGCTTGAAATATTGACCAACCGATTAGCTGGCCATCAGGTTCAGGGCTCTATCGGCACATTTTTTTGTGTTTTTAAGTTTTGACCAGAGAAAAATGCCTTCTTTTCTGTAGGAAGGTATCAAAGACTGTCAATCTTCTATGCATGGGGGACATTTGTATCGAAACTGTCAAAACTGAAGCGCAAACCAATTTTGATGGTTTGGTTCACTTTGCAATTTTAGCTCATGCTAATCCTAATCCACCAAACCAAATTGCCTCTCCATTCCAACTAAAGTGTCTATGTTTGAAACATATAATAATATAAAATTTGTCTGTTTATTTTTATTTTATTCTGTTTGTTTGGTTTAAAGTATTAAGGTACTTTTAAGTAGTTTTTTTCTGTAACTTTTCGGTGAAGAATTTCATATTTTAGTAAGAATGGAATATTATCCCTTCATTCCAGACAAATAGTCAACTTTACTATTTTGAAATGTTTCACTTTAAGAGTTTACTTATGCTTACGATTTCTATAACATTTCATCTTTGCTCCTTCCTGCATTTTTTTGACATGCTTTAACTATGAACCATTGCAATTTTGTTTGGTTCAAAATTCCAAACTGATGACCTGCAGTTGGGGTTGAGTTTTTGGAGGACTTGAAATGGCACTCCTAAGTCCCAAGGGATCAATAAATACATTGATAGCAAGAAATAATAGATTTACACCCAACAACACAAAAGTTCATCTGCCCATTTTCACATGGAGAGTTTCTCACTCCTTTTACAGCATATATACAGGAGCATCCTCATTTTATTTGCAGTTTGGTTCTGATATCTGTTTTCTGGGTTATTTCGCAAGCTTAAATTCTAAGTGCATAACTATGTTCAATAGCGTGATGGAGCAGTGGTGTTATAATAGTTAGAGGTAAGGAGGAAGGTTGGTTGCACGGTTTCCTCTGTCTCACAATTGGATTTTCTATCTACTCCTTCCGACTGAGCGCCACCACCATCCTCTTTGCATTTTCTCTTGCATCATAACACTTTACCCACCATCAATGATGCAAAAATAAATAAATCAAATATCTAAAAGATTAGATTAGACCACCATGTATTATGATCAATTGGAAGATAATCCAAATTCTTGTAATATAAATTGCATACGACTGAAATGTAAGTTACTCAGACCCACCAATTAGAACAATTTGGAACATTGGACCCTATGTTGCTAAAATTGAAACCTGGAACCCTAAAGTGAAAACTAGTGTTAACGTGCTAACCTTGGACCCTAAAATGGTCCCAACCCCGATAACAAAAACAAGAAAAGGTAACAATAACAATAACAATAAAAGATTAAAAGATATATAAACCACAAGAATGAAAAATGGAGACTCGTACAGGTAAATGGTCAAATTCTAGTGGTAAGCCAAAGGATTATAGTAAAGATAACTTTTTATGCTTGTACCATATCTCCAAACTATTAACCACTAAAGTAGTTTCCAAGATATTCCCACGATAAATCATGTGAGGTGAATGGTGATAATTATCATCTTTCTTCCAGAACATTGGCCAACACTGTGTAATGCAAAAGACTTGGGGAAACATATTTGGCTGGGCAAGAACGAACTACATGTAACGAACAGAATCAAAAACTCATAATCAGCTCGATATATTGCAGAAGTAGGCATCTGTATAGGAAATGCCATACTTAACAAATAAACAGCTTCAATTGTTCGGGAACCACACCTCTTTGTTAGCAGGACTAATTGGTCGGAGTCTTTGCCGCTTGAAGCATTTCGACTATGAGTGTCTTGACATCTCTACAAAATTCAAGAATGGTAGAAGATTGAGAACATGGAAAGCCAGCACAGGATACCATAATCAAACACGCTTTTGGGTACTCACTTCCTATCTTCTGCGTGTCGAGGGAAAGGAATTCGAAGCTTAAAATTACTCCCTTGATAACCAGCCTAAATAAAGTAGCACGGGTTATGTGCATTCAACGAAAGGGTAATGCTTGATACAAATGAAATGAACTCAATAGCAATAGCAAATGATTTCCTTTGCCATAAGAACAGGCATAGCTGAATCAAAAATCACCTTAACATTGAAACCAAGGCTATCCAAATCAAGCATGTATGCGAAGTCAACCTGAGAGAAACATAGATTAAAATTATTTTTGTACTCTACTATCTACTAACGATTTCACGGGTCAAATTTAGAAACAATCATTTGCCGCATTAAATACTGCAGGAAATTATCAGTGATGACAAATATGATCATATGAGAGGAGATATGAGGGCATATATTTATTTACAGTCAATTTATGACACGCGGCAATTTGTGATTGGCTGCAACTTCAGCCATGACGTTTTGTAGCCCTAGTATAAATAGGTCCTAACTTTTTAATGTGCAGCTTTGCCCTAATCATCATCCTATTTATTCAGCTACTCCATGACCCTTTTTTCTGATTCCAATGGAGTTAGTCACTTCAAGACTGAAAGGGTATGTCAGATTTCGCTTGTAGATAAAATAGAACAGAGATTGGCAAAGAACTCAATTACCGGAATTGACGTTGAGTGCTGCACTATGAGCTTTGTATCTTCAGCATGATCTTTATTCATATGAGACTGAAAAATGGCACATAATAAGTCGTTAGTAGAGCTTTAAGATAAATAAAAGAGTGACTTAATAGATAGGATAGGAGAAAGATTGAACTTATGGTGAATAAACAAAAAAGAAACACCAGTGCATTAAGAGCAGTACCGTAACAGGCTTAGAGAACTGATAAATTGGATCCACCTTTGCAGCTCCAAACTCCTCTCTGGTAAACTCTGAAAGTAGTATTACAAACAAATATATAACAAAATTAAGAAAGCAAAGGCGATAAATTAACAATCACAAAAAAAAAATAGTACTTTAACATGAATGGGTATCTCAACCTGTAACAGCAGTAGTGGCGAAGCCACACGCATCATAATGGGTTTTGTTGACCCCCTTTTGTTTTTAAAACGATGACATTTTCCACCTTTAAAGTTAGAAAAAGATTATGTTTACTACTAAAAAAGACTTATATCCATTTTGACCGCCTTTCTTTTAGGAAAAAAAATGCACATTTTATAAATTTGATCCCCATTTGAGCCAAATTCAGATACTACCATATAAGTTTCTACCCCGAAAATAATCTTGACACCCAATGAAGTCTTGGCTTCGCCAATGAATGCATCATTTTGAGGTGGCATAGCTCTAATGCTCTTTGCTGGTATGCTAATGTGCATCCCCATGATGTCTCATTTCAAGGACATCAGGAATGTCCACCCCACTACCATATATAATAGAGAATGAGAGAGAGAGAGAGAGAGACACACACACACACAACAAACATCTTTGTTGGGAGAGGGAAAAAATTTCTTTATTTTCTTTTTGGGAAGGGGTGAGAGGGGGAGAGATGAAGATGCATGTTGCTACACAAACCTCCTGATCCCAACAAAGCTGTAGCTACCCCTGACACAAATCGTACAACTCTTGGTTCAATGCGCATAAATTGGAAGTCACCAAAGTCAACCTTCATAACGGTTCTGGCTTAGTTCTCATCCAAGTTAAGAAAAGTTCATAAATAATCCAGGAGAAATGGCAAGCTAGATAAAAGGTGAGCCCAAGTTTACCCAGAATGCATCAGGATGGCGTGCCAAGTATGCAGTACGAATAACATCTTGATCTTTTTCTGGAACCTATATCATTGATCACTTGTCAAATCGTGCAAATGCATGCATCAACCATAACAATAGCATCACAAAGAAAACACGAGCACAAGAATATCTGAGGGAGTTATCAAGTAACAAGAACAGGTTGTTAGACAATAAGCAATAAGGGTGGTTTGGTAGTTGTGTTGGTAGGGTATATGTATATGTATGTATATATATATATATATATATATATACATATTATATGCAGTAACATGAAGATTAACGCAGAACACCACAGCTGCCACAATTCTCTTGTGGTCTCTCTCCCTTCTCTCTTCTCAGTTTCTCTCTTCTTCTCTCATTCTTCTCTTTTATTTATTTTTTCATGATTGTTGTTGTGTATTACACAGGTAAAGGTATGAAAACGCAAGGACAAAAATAGGGCTTACGGAAACAGCATCACCATGCACAGTTATGATTAAATCTGTTCTATCCTCTGGATCTTTAGCTACAAGCAATGAGCATTTAGGATTAGCCAAGAGGTCCTGCACAAAGCAACCAGGGGAAAATATTTACCTTACTGAAAGCAGCATATTTTTTACTAAAACAACAAATAGTTAAACACCTGAACAAACACAAAACTCGAATGATGGTAAATAGAGAAAACTATTAAAAAAAAGAGAGAGAAAACTATGGAGGAACTACATTAATCTTAAAGAAGGGTATGCTAACATGTGCCCTAATTATACTTGTCAAGAATACATTTTTAGAAAGATTTGAAATGCATCATTATATGGGATTGTATCCCCAATACATCGAGGGATGTTCCTAATGGAAAAAAATTTACAAAGATGCAGTTTTAACAAGTGTCCTAAGGGCACTAGTTAGCATTTCCCTCTAAAGAAATCCATAGATACTAATGTTTTGACCTTAAACCAGCTTACTTTTACATGAAACTGTGAGCCAAACAGATTGTTGAGTTGGACTTAATTTCTCATACCAAGCGTTACCAAACAATGAATCCCAAAAATCAAGCTAGGCACTTCTCATCGCTCCAGGGAGCTTTTGGCTCTACCAATCACATTGTACAAGTTACCACATGAGGTTACACAGTTACACCTATTCATCCAATTCTTTCATCTCTCATATGTACTGAAAATTCAACTAAAGAAATATAATTTTCAATCCACCATTTGGCACAATTGAAGGTCGGACTGGGCACAGTGGCAAGCGCTCCTGCAAACCAGCACTACGGTGCAGGTTTGAGTCCAGGAATCAACCTCCCATGGAGGTAAGGCTGCCTACAACTGACCTTCTCCAGACCCTGCGTGAGTGGGAGCCTGCACTGGGTATGTCCTTTTTTTAACATTTGGCACAATTTTCAACCAAATATATAAGGAAGACACTACACAAATCATTTTAGAGAAATCAATCAATACCAATGTTTTGACCTTAAACAAGCTTACTTTTAAATTAAAGAGTAAGCATATAAAGAGAGTTGAAATGGACTTAACTTCTCATACCAAGCATTACCATAAAAATGAATCCCAAACATCAAGCTATGCACTTCTCATTGCTCTTGAGAGCTTGGTACTGTAACTGTTGCATTGTAACTTGTACCATGTATTGGGTTTATCTACAATTCCAATACATTTCATTCATATGCACTAAGAATCAACTCAAAAAAATAAACCTTTGAGCCACAACATTTGGCACAAGTTGACCAAAATGGAAAGGAAGACTCTTCACTCTTGCACATTGTATGAAAACAAAATTAAAAGATGGTGTGAACCTTGGTATGAACTGCCAAGGTGCTGACTGCTAATATTGGAGATCCATAGGCATCACATGCAAAGTCAACCATTGATCCTGATGGATAACCGTCATGTTTCTGCAAAGAAAGGTCAGCAGTTATGCAACAGCTACACACATTTAGCAATGAGGAAACATTCTCAATTGTATGTTTACAGAGTATCAACTAATCATCAAGCAAAAAGGCAGTGATTCACAAAGAGTCTCCAAGAAAAACACACAGTACCCTTGAAAAAAAGTAATACATGGCTAAAATGTATTAGAATGGTGATAAAAAAAATAAAAGAAATATCAGCTTCCAGCCATGAAAGAGCCACAGTATTTGGATCCTTGACCAAAGTTTTATCTGTTGAAGTTGCTGCTAGTTTTTCGATACAAGTTTATGACTGGGAAGCATGGCTAATCTGATGTTCTTATGAGATATTTTTACGCACATATACATCAGCGGGGACAAAGAGTTTGCCCTTAAACTATTGCAATATACATACATTCTGAGCCAGAGAAGACAGGCTAACAACTTTGCATACAAAACATCACTGTCCCATTAAAATGCTCTTGTAAACATAAGTTAAACCCCAAAACAAGTAGAGAAGCAGACAAGAACCTGGGAGAAAGTGGAAAGCACGCCGCGTATGCTATGACCAAGGACTGTTCTGACTTCCTCAATAGGAGGAAGCCTAGCAGCCTTTTCCTGCAGCATCAAACAAAGAGGCAAACAAATGCCAGATCAATTGTTTTGGAAAGTATACTTCTACCCTATCCCTCATCAAAACATACATGCACACACCAATAATAGACTAAAACAGCTAAATAACATACAAAATCAAGACAGACATTAACCTGATGAGCTTGAATGAGTTGAAAGATGTTCACTTCACCATTCTCGTCTCCAGTCGATACATTCTGGTGGAACAAAACAACGAACATGAATCACTTTCCTTTCTTTTAACCTCAATTGAAATAATCAATCATGAAATCACAAAACTAAATGAAATTCAACACATAAATGATTACTTTCTTTTAAGCTAAATTAAATTGAAATAATTGATCAGGCAACCATAAAACAAAGAGATAGAATAATGATCAAATAACTGAACCGCAAATACATATTTTAGCTTGAAACAACCTATCATGTAAATAAGAACTCAATGAAATTCAACAAGCAAAGTAGACCAAAACCAAAAGGGTAGACTCAAATTATATTCTTTTAAGAGAAATTAAATTGAAATAACTGATCATGCAATCACCAAACAACAAGAAAAAATAATGACCAAATAGTCAAAGCAGAATTAATTCAATTGAAAAAACCAATCATATGGTTAAAACAAATGGAAACCGATCAAACAATTCACCAAACGAAAAAAGGTAAAACTAAATTACAGTTTTTTAAGCTCAATTCAATTGTAATAAAAAAAAAATTGAGAGAGAGAGACCTGGGTGGGTGTCTTCTGAGTGGAGGAAGCCATGGCGAGTACAGAAGGACGACGGGGGATTGAAGTGGAGGAGAGAGTAAAAGGCTTAGTGTGAGCGAATTGATTAATGCAACAACTGCGGCGGCCATTTAGATTAATAAAATATTTGCTAATAATTATAATAATGAATGTGTAAAAATGGAGAAATGGAGCTGCGTAGAGCTGAAGGAGCCATTCCTATTCCTATAGCCTGTGTCGTCCTCATCTTCTCGCTCTACCCGATTTTTTCTCTTTTTCAAATTTAATTTTCTTTTCTTTACGTGAAGCATTGAGACTCACTTGATTTCATAGGATATTACTAACAATAAAATTCTGTGTTTTAAAACTCCCTGTTTAGTTTTGTTTAGGTGTTAGGCATCTTTTCATCGATACGAGTTTCTTAGTCGTCGTCTAATCAGTCAAGTTGACGCCTACGTCAAATCCCACCGATCTTAATTTATTTTTGTAGCTTTGATTTTACGGTGTGCGATGACCATTGAAGGAAGAGGAAGTGATAAGGGTGAGGAAGAGAGAAAGGTAAAAAGAAAAAGGTTGAGAGAGGGGATAGATGAAAGGGTTAGATTTAGGAGAAAAATATTGGAGGATGAAAAGTGACGAGAGCCGGTTGGAGAGAGAGAGAAGAAAAAAAAGAAAGGAAGAAAAATGGGTTGTCGGTCTGTCAGAAAGAGAGAAGAAAGAAGAAAAAAAAAGATGATAAAGAAGTGAGTTGTCCCGGGACTCAGAATTTAGAATAAGGAGGGACTAGAGATGATACGTTAGATTGTGGGTTGTAGGGATAGTAGGAAGGTGTAATAATATATTTTTGTTTGTTTTTAGTTCTAAAATTGACTGGATTATTGCTTTGGGGTTGTTGGGAATTGAGATTAGTGGTAGGTTTGTATATTTTTCTTTATTTTACAACTATAGATAGGTGTTTGATAAAATGACAAATATAAAAAAAAAAATTGTAGTCAATGTGTGTTGATTTTTGATGTAAATTATCAAAAAAAAATTGTAATTATGTCTTAATTCTAAGTCCCGCCTAGGCCCTGACTAGTCCTCTAGGCGCTAGGCACTTGTGTGTCGCCTAGCGACCGCCTAACGATTTTTAGAATCTTACCAAAATCCCTAAATGTAACACTGTTTAAGGGGTAAAATTACTTCACTACCCCTCTCCATATTTAATCTATACTACTTCCTCCCCCATTCACGTAATTTTGATTACGTGTCATTGTTGATTCGGTTTCCATTGTTAAGACATGATATCACATGTGAATTAAATTGATTTTGATTCGGTTTATTTTTTATTTTCAATTACGAACAAAAAACTGTTAATTTGCATATTTTTTTTTCGATTTCAGACAAAACATCTGCTACACACCAGCGGATGTTTTATAAAATATCCATTAGGGTGTAACGGATGTTTTATAAAACATTCGCAAGTGTGTCCTGTAAGTGAGTATCAACAAAACTCATAACTAACGAGGTAATTCAAACAAAACCCACAACTGAAGGTTTTATATGTAATTGTAGAAGGGTAATTAAAACATAACTTATAATTGAGAGGTTCATTTGTGACTTACATACTTACGAATCAATTTGGAACGTCAGTTGTGTTTAGGACAATTCGATCAGGACCACCAGTTAGATCCTTAGCTCTTCTATAATATAGATTAGTTTGATGTGTAGTTTACTTTAAAATATATATAAGTGGTACATAATTAAAGTACGATGAAAAAATAAAGATAAATTGATAAAAGTGTTATAAAAAAATTCAAACAAAACAATTATTTTGAGACATAAGAAAAAAAATTGAACAATAATTTTGAGATGAATGGAGTCGTATATCTGAAAAGTGGGAGTGGACTAGTACACCAAACCTTTGGGAAAGTCCAATGATAGGAGTCAAAACCAAATTTTGATATCTATGTAAAAGTATTAGACTCTCAAATGATTAAAGTAAAAGGTATCAAAATTAAATTTAGTACTAAGAACGGTACCAAATTTAATACCTCCCTTAGTACCACACCTAATTTTAATACCCTACATTTTGATACCTATGGTGAAAAATAATCGTTTGATACTCATGAATAATAACCAATAGGTACCAAAATTTAGTTTTGATACCTATAGGCAAGTACGAGGACTTGTCCTTATACACCCATGACCCTATACATGACAACAAACCTATACAAAAACGACCAAAACCCCCAATCGTGTGAAACACCAGAGACAGTAGGATCGTAAGCTGCAAAATAGGTGAGTCGTCTAGTCAATGACTACATGTTTATATCACAAAAGTCAACCAACATACAAATATCATACACGATCAGAGCGGAGCTATGCTGTTGGAAACTTGTACCGGAGATCAGTTATGTGAGAGTAAGCATACATGTAAGAAGGAATGTTTCAAAGATGATCTTTGGTGCTTTTGTCACTCCATTACTGCATGCCCACCATTAAAACTCCCGAGGTCAATGCCTGCAACTAAGGTTACATCTTATTGATCAACCTGTTTAAACTTTCAACTAGAAGAATCCACTCTATTTGCCTATTGGCTTTGCAACTGCTAAATCAAAGGTTTAGCATAGACAAGTGAAGAAAACTGTTGGAGGAACCTGAGACGTAAAATACATGTAAAACCACCCACATCTTAGATAAAACGTACACATTAATTCTTGGAACCAGCAACATTCACCGACTTCTCTTGAATAGGGTCAACTTCAGTAACAAAAATGGCAGCTTTCGGAGAGGAACTCTGCAAGACTGCAACTCTATCTGCGTAAGTATTCAACTCTACCACTTCTTCCAACAAAGTGATTGCAGTAACCTGCTTGGCAGTACAGTTAACAATATTTAAAGCAACTACATCTATCCAGGTAGCAAATATCAAAACTCTTGAGCTGAAATGCTCTCTGAAGATGCATGTAGTCCAATGTCCGATTCCCACCCCCACCCACCCAAAGATGCAATAAACACAATCAACCCAAAGACCAATGCAATCACCATTTGTCGTAAGATAACTGCAAATTGACAAACACTCATGCTATAACTACTGGTATACAAACCTCTCATAAAAGCAAGGAGCAGCAAAACGTACTTACCATAATACATCAAGTCTCTTTACGAGCTGACAGAATTGGTTACAGCAAATAAAGAATATATTGAATCAACACAGAATGAGTTACCAATTAAACAGATCTCGGATCAGTTAACACTCAACCTGGTGCAGTGGGATGTGATTAAGGAAACAGGTGAATTACCTGCTTTCAAGTAGCCGTCGTTTTAAACCAAGAATCAGGAAAGGGGTGACTGGCTAAGACATCTTCATGCATGTGGGATTAGTTCGGAGGTATTCATAGATCATACTGTCAGTACGCAGTCAAGGTGATATATAAAAACATTTCAGAGCTAGAAATGAAACAAACCTACAATGATGGCGACAAGAGCTTAAGAAAGTGATCTAGATCAACGCAATGAATATCGCGTAGCAAAATCATGGTTGCTGACCACAATCTTTCCGTTCCATATCAAATAGCATAAACTCATAAGACCTTCCATTACAATGATGAAATGCACGCAGGCAACTAAACTGTGTGAGCTATTACATTATATCGTATTGAGAAATATGCAGGATCGAATCAAATAATCCTTCTCTCTAAAACAATCCAAACCCTCAGACCTAAACATAACACAATCCCTCCCTTTTCCAATCTCTATGATCTGGAAAGATACAATGTATTATTAACAAAGTTCTTCGATTATATATAAACAATCAACCCAATTCGGTAACAAAGAAGATGGATAATTATCTGTGTGTTGACCCCTATAATAAAACAAAATAGAGTAGGTCTCATGTAACCTCTTACGAATCTTAATTCTTTTCACGGAGCTCCTATCTCACAAAGTTCAACCCACCAACACACGGTGGATCGGATTAATCCTTCTTTAAAAAAATCCGTAAGACCATACCATCTTACAGAAGCATTTGTCAACAAAATATTAGTCATAACTTGGGTGGTTCATGAATCATTTTTCGCCATTATGTTAGGAAATCGACAAATTATCAGCAAAATATACTGCAAAAAAAAAAAAAAAAAAAGACATTTCTAAATAACCAATGATTGATAAGCAAAACATAATCTCAATATATCATTCGAACAGAAATTTGAGAAATTAATCAAGAAAAATTAAAACTAGTATACAATGTTACATCAACACAAATTGTGAATTTCTAATTAAAAAAAGGGGTGGGTCATGGGTGGGAGGGAAAGAAACTATACATTGGGGCCGGGGTGAAGAGTAGCGAAGATAAGAGCATTTGATGATTAATCGGAGTGAGAATCGTAACCGGAATCGTCATCGGAAGTGGAAGAGGAAGGGGAAGAGAAAGAGAGAAAAGGGTTGGAAGAAGGGAAACAAAAGAAGGTCCAGAGGCAAAGAGCGAAGCGGCTGAATTGCTGGAAAGGAAAACAGAAGAGGAGGTGGAGGACTTGGTCGCTGCTCAGTCTTTCAGGATTGCAGGCTATGTATTGACTCAGATCAGCGGAGACCTTGGCTACCTCCATCACCAACGGGCTGTTCATCACCATTTTGACTTTTCTTTCAATCTCCCCCTCCTTCTTTATTTGATTTGATTTGATTTGGTTAACAGAAATTAGATTTTTAGGTCATGGCCGGATTGGGAAAGAAATTGGTAAATCTATTCTTGGGGTTGGGGCAACCGGCAAACCCCACAAGTGGTTGGGTTGATAAAGTCAAGTCTAATGATGTGGGCCCTCTTCTCGTCATATTAGCATATATCCACACCGTGGCAGCTATCATTTCCACGGTGTAATTTCAATCAATTAGTCTAGCAGTAATAGATTAGGTCAATTTATTTTTTATTTTTCTTACTACTTTAATAATGGTCTCAAATGTATACGAATTTTAAAAGAAATTATACATTATAACAATATTAATAAGTGGGTCAATCCTATTTTAATTTATGTGTAAGTCAAAGATGATAATAGTTTAAAGACGGAAAAAGTAGTATTTTATGATCACCAAGCCCGTAGATTTTTAACTTAACCTTAGGTCTCTGCTTGTTCCATGGTAAGCGTTAAAATGTAGTATGGTGAGCTTTATCATCGCTTATAGTTTTACCCGACTCAAGATTAATCTCAAAGCTTTAAACTTAAGATACTTTAGTAAACAAACCCAAAAAGATCGTTCTCCTAAATACTCTTTTTGTTTTGAGTAAAAAGTACTCTTTTGAAAGTCAATTTTTTAAGAAAATGACACTTTTTAGTATATATTAGTAATATAATGACACTTATATGCTTTAAATTTTTTTTAAATGAAATGTTTAAGTGAAACATCTTAAAATGAAATTGTGAATTCTTTATGCGGAACAGAGGGGGTAACTGTCTTACTTTCTTTCTTTGTTTATGCAATTTGTCAACATCACATAAGAGCATGTACAAAAAAGCTCCCCAACTTGGTGAGCTTGAGCTCAAATTTTTTTTTTCAATTTTAGTACAAAAATCTCATTAAGCTCCCCAACAAGAATATTCTTCCAACATTGCACAAACTCTAACACTTTTACATATACAACCATCTTTATCTCCATTAATTTAATATTTTTATATCTTACTTATATCAACCAATAATTTTGTTTATACAATTTTTATTAAATATTTCTTAAATTAATATATTTGAAGCAATAAAAATATTTTCAAAATTAGTAATAAATAAATTATTATTAATAAATTATTTAATAATTACTTTTATAATTTTAAAAATAGTAAAACAAGTAATATAATTAGAATAGTAAATACAAATACAACAAGACACGGAAAATTCGAGAACAATACATTAAACATAAATGAAAATTAGGAAAAATACAACAACAATAAAAGCAAACGCGACATTTCAAGCACTAACATATTTAGTTACCAAAAAGTCTCCAAGTATATTCAATCAGATCATGCTTGAGGTGGCAATGTGTTTCTTTATCCTTGATGACACATCTTGTTTGAACATACCTCTCGTGCTCCGGAATACGCTCGTTAAAATTTTCTCAAGCTAAGCTACCATATGTAATGTCAACTTGATCATAGTCGGAAGCATTTGATACACGCCCGTAAGTATCTCGATCATCTTCGACAATCATAGTATGTAATACGATACAAACCATTATATAATTTTTCCCAAACTACTTACCTCCTACATAAGTGTCGGGGCTCGTATAATTGCAAATCGTGCTTGCAACACCCAAATGCACGCTCAACATCCTTTATTGCTGCCTCTTGATGTTGAGTAAAGAGCTTATGTTTATCACTTGCGATGATCTAATAGATTGGATGAATGTTGCACATGGAGGATAAATACTGTCGTTTAAATAGTAACCCAAGTTATACTGATTACCATCAACCGTAAAGCCTATTCTGAGCTACGCCAGTATAAATATCGTTAAATAATGACGATCGATCAAGGACATTAATGTTATTACAAGTACATGGAGTGCCAAAAAATGCATGTCATATTCATAAATCGTAGGAAGCGACTGCTTTGAGTACAACGTCCCGTCGAGCGTATTGATGTTGCCAAGACATAGGGCAATTCTTCTATTCCCAATGCATGCAATATATACAACTTAACATACCTAGAAAACCATGTGTCTCCCCAACATGAAGCAAGCGTTGAAGGTCCTTCTCTGTTGGCCTTTTTAAGTACTCGTTTTCAAAAACACTAACCACACATTCGACGAAATTCTCTCACACATTGAAGTGATGTTGTTTTTTCCAATATGGATATAGTCATCACACTCATCGGCGATATTCCGTAAGCAAGCATTTTTATAATAACAATGCACTTTTGTAGTGGCGATAAACATGGTTTCCCCGATCCTTCATATAGTTGTTGAAAATATGAAGTATGATCACTTTGAGCTTTTACTACTTAGAGTTGTACTAATTTTCGAAATCAAAAATATTATGATAGGATGATGATTGGTTTTGTTGGGGAATTTGACGAGCAGAGTGTTGATTTGGCATAGATGAACATGAATTATCTTCTCTTTCATCATTTTTTTTACGGGATGAATTACGTGAAGTCATTGATTAAGTTCTAAATCAATAAAAATAACAATACTACAATAATGACATTCATTGAGTACTAAATAATGATAATACTAATAATAATAACAATAATAATAACAACAATACTACTTAAATAATAATAATAAATAATATCAATGAAAATTGTAATGACACTAATATTACTATCTAATAGCAATATTAATAATAAAAATGTACCTTACCTAGTACATAATTATAAATTACTTAACAAGTAAATAAATATTAATATCTAAATATTTAATAACAATATTAAATATTGATTAAGAAATCAAATTTAAAGAGATAGAAGAGAGAAAAATGGCTAGAAACTTGAAAAAATCCTATTAAAAAAATCTGATATCCAAATGAAACAAACCAAGTTTCTATTTATAGGTAAAAATGTGTACTTTAATTCAGGAAAAAAATCTTTTTTTATGGCTAAAAATTGGTCAAGAAATGTTGTTGTGGAAAAAAAAATGCGCGTGGAAAGGAGCAAGAGGCACTGGATGCGCATGGCATTGTCGGAAGGATTCTTCAAAACGAATGTTTTGATGCATTGTTTCCTAAAGCTATGTCATTTTGACAAAAAAAAAAAAAATCTAGCCAAGGTGTTTGTTTAACTCCTGAAATGCCTTTTTGCTTAAATAAGCACCCAATAGGAAATATCGTTATTTTGAAGAATCTTCATTAATCTCATAAGCACAAGTTAGTATCCTTTGTTGTTAATGGTCTAAGGCCACCTCGGTCGCCAATTGCTTTGCCTCTGACCGAACATGGGTTGTTGACATCACCGGTCGATAAATCTTTTTTGATCTTTCATTGACCCCGTTTTCGATTTTCTTAATGTGTGCTATGTACAAATATAGATGACAACCCGACCTTTTTTATTTTGGGTTTAAGAGTTCAATAGTAGTTTTGAGTTTTAGAGATTTTGGTACTTTATTCGTAAGAAATCAATTTTGATTAAATAATATTACTCCCTCCGTCTCAAAAGTATTGTTTTGTTTAACCCAATTGGTGGATTCAAAAAATAATTGATTTGATTATTAATATTGATATCATGTGTTATTTATGATATGAAGTCTTCAAAACACCTATACATGTGGCCAATAATTACATTAGCAAGAAAAAGTAAAATAAAATGGTAGAAGTGTTATCATAAAAAAGAAATTTTCAAACATAACAATTTTTTTAGGATGGAGGAAGTATAAAATATGTAATATGGAGTACTATTTTTTAGTAATTATCCTTTATTGATTATAGGGCCTAATTTTAAATTTGCAAAAACTTATGTAAGATGATCTTGTAGATATCTTTTGTAAGACGAATCATCCTTACCCGACCTATCGCGTGTTAATGAATTGAGCTATGAGAAAGTGTGACTTCGTCTTACAAATTAAGATCATTAGAACCGTCTTACAGGAGACTTAATTCTTTTAAATTAGATCCCCCAAAATGTCAGGTTGGGCCTCCTACATTTCCTTTTTAATCACTTGAATTCATTAGTCATGTACGCTCTTGAGAGAGGGTTTGACAATTGACACACAGAAAGAGCTCTAAGAATGATTCTAACTTGAAGATCAATTTATATTAAAGTTCTGAACATGAAAACATCAGAATCAAACAGCAAACCAGGGACTCAACATCTTGTACCAACCTGGCTTCCTCTGCCCACTACATCTAAATATAGTTAATTGGGAAGGTTTAAAAAAAAACCAAACCAAAAATAGACACTTATACATCTTTTCTACCTTCTGATCCTTTTACCCTATGATCATATGAAAGAGGAATTAATTATCATCTTCTAAATTGATTTTATGACTTCTTTGAGGTTGATTTGGTGTATCGCTCAAGCATGCAGAAAGCCATTCTCGTCCAAGAAGGACACTACCTGCCCAGCCATCTCATTTGGTGCAGGACAAACTCCGTCCTTCTGTTCTATCTCAATCTGAAAATAAAGGGAAATCTTTCTTAGTTTTGACATGACAAAAAGAAAGAGACTCACTAATAATTTTGCTTGTGCCTCAAAATTAACATGTCTTGGATGGGGGACATTCCAAGTAATGTGTTAACATTCATGGATACAAACCTCACAATTTAAAGGCGGTTCGTAAGGATCATCTATCCCAGTAAAACCTGCATAGTTGTAAGATGACATGAAACTGAGATCATCCCTTTAACTTTGACTGGCCAGCATTTGAGAAATGAAAACTACAGTTAATGGGATTTGAAACAAATCAAAGGCTGAGGAGGAGAAAGTGAAGGCAAAAACATAAAGTAGTAATTCTGCTATAGGAAATCAACAGCACAAAAGAGCAAAGAAAACATATATTATCAACCTCTGGCTGTCATGCGCAAATCCTTGCTGATGAAGTCCATATTGAGGGAATGGGGGACATCAAAAGTAGATAGTTGATCGAAACAAACTGGAGTGCAAGGCAGTTTATGTGCCATGGAATTGCAATAGCTGTTCTGATAATCTTGGTCACAATCACATAGAGCCGAAGACGGAATGACACTCTGGCAAATAGTGGTGGTAGCTCGTAGTTTTCTTTTCTTTTATTTACGAGTAAACTACACTATTCATCCCTGAGCTACTAGCCCCTTTTGGGATTTGTTCATGTACAACTATTCGCTCATTGTACTTATAAAATTAAATGTAATTGGTCCTTCCGTCCACTTTCATCCAAATTTAATCGTTAAGTCATACCGTGTGCTTGTCACGTGATCTTTTTAAAGGGTAAACTACTCCAAACACACAAAAAAAAGGCCCAACACTAGTCTTCTTCAACACCAATAACCAGACCCCTCACTATCACCTCTGCTAGTAGGAGGCCATGAGTCTTAATGCAGAAAAATACTCCCTCCTTCCCAAATCCCAATTGAGGAGGTACATATTAATTGTTTTCGTCAATTATACCAATTTTCTGATGTATATCTGACATTTTTATTTAGTTAGAATGAATACAATTATAACATGAAGAAACAACATTAAGAGAACAATAATTCAATCAGTTTTAAATTTATTGAAATAATAATTAAATCATCGTTAAATACCTATCTGAAAATTGGTCAAATTGGCATAAGAAAGTCAAAAATGTACCTCTTCATTTGGGACACAGGGCGTACCCAAATAATGCAACTGTAAGATATTCATAGATAACTACACATCCCAACTAGACCTAAATTTACAATTACAGGTGAAATAATCTCTACAAAACAAAAATAGGAATACAATCCCACCCACGTGAATCCATTGTGTTTGAGGTCATCATTATCATGTCTCGGTCCTCTCAGATGTCATGCCAGCATTCTAGTAAATTGATCACAATGCTTTGCCTAATTCCTATCACATTATTCAATCCTATAATTCATCTATTCTAAAATCTCTCCCTCCCCCCTCCCTTGTACACCCAAAATTTGGATAATATCTCTGGGATCAATTAAAGAAACTGCTTTTCCCCTGCCATAAAAAACCACTCCCTCCCCATCCCTAAATTATTGTCATGTTTGACATGGCATACGGATTAAGAGAAAACAATTGACTCGATTATTACTATTGGTATTTTACCCTTATTTGAAATGAGTAAGATGCCAATTTCCCTCCAAAAACTTGAATTAATTGTGAATACTTTGAATGTGAAAATTTGAATAATTCAAATTCCCACCAATCAAGGGTGGGTCGCATGCGTGGGTCTCATAAGCTAAAGAGTAATAATTAAATGGGTAAAATGGTAAAAATGTTTTCTTAAAAAGGAAAGTTACAAACAAGACAACTTTTTTGGGATAGACGAAAAAGAAAAGGATGACAATAATTTAGGGACGGAGGGAGTACAAATAACTGGAAGAACAATCTATTTTCATAGTTCCGGTCTTTTGGGGCCACAGTGTTAAAACTAAAGTTGGGCCCTAAAAATGAGAAAAGTAATTATCAGTGTTTACCTAATAGTACTCAGCTAGGGGTAACAAGCCACGGCAACCTTAAGTGACAGTGCCGGTGAGTCGTAAATCAGAGAAGAGGAGAGGAGAAGATGAGCGGACTGAAAAGGAGAGTGACTTGGCATATTGAAGAGAAAACGGACATTAATAAATCGTTGAGAGTGATGGCCGGATTGAAGAGAAATTTGCTGCCATCATCATAGGCTCCAGCGGTCTACTCGTGGCTGGAAATATTCTGGGAAAGAGAAATCGAAAACGCGAGAAAAGGACGAGTAATTTGAGGAGTTTGGAGATGAAAGAAACAAAGGACCCTATTTACTCTCCTTGAGGTTGGGCCGGAAATACCCATATAAAAAGAAGTTGGGTCCCCTAAAATTGGGGGACCTGTGCAGCCGCTCACTAGCATGCTAATAGACGGGCATGTTCTTGATGTTAAATATTTTTCTGCTTTCCTTGCTTAATATTTTATATTAAAAAATTCATGAGCTTTTACACCCATAAGAGCAAGAGTTAAAGTTTACAAGCTTCAGAAAAGATGGGTTTTTTTGAAACCATACCTTTAATCTTTCCAGCACGTGCAAGCTTGTAAAGGCCTTTGGGATCTCTCCCTTCACACACATCAAGGGGCATGTTCATGAAAACCTGCAATTATATAGTTTTAAGTCAGCTTTTCATCACAACAAGAATCAAAACCTGTTAAAAATATGGATTTGCCTGAAAGAAGCATTGCCTCAATGAAGCTTTTCTCTGGCATCATTGCACGGCAGGCATCACGATCCTTTCTATAAGGAGATATCAGGCTCGCTATGCAGATTAGACCAGCATCAGCAAAAAGTTTTGCTACTTCTCCTATAGTGATGCAAAGAGACCAAAAGTCAAATATGAAAAATATAAGATCAACCAGACTCCAAGAGAAAGACCCTATAACCAAATCATCACATCTTCTAGAAGAATTGACCCAATATTACTCCTTTTCGAGTGAAGTCGAGGGAAACACGGACCTTAAGTCTAGGAATTTCAAAATAACTGGCTTGATACCATATTAAACGTTCGGGTCAAAATGCATTTTGGTGTGCTCAAGTTAACTTTAGGATGTTATTGGGATGGAATCAATAGGACCCTATGTGGGATCTGGTGTATACTTGAGGGCACCAAAATGCATTTTGGCCCAGGTCATTTGCAACCAATTGGCTTGCTAGTGATTAGGCCCTAGGATCTTTGTATATTAAATATTTAAGTGGCAAAGCTTTAACCACCCAAAGACTATACATGCATATCTGGTGCTCCAGGTTAATTTGAGTCCATCCTATGCATTGACATGCACGCTTTGTTACATAGTTGACATAAAAACCTGAATTATAACTAAACCTCTTACATCAGAAGCAAAACAGCTCAAGTGGCCAAAAGATACTTACCAACCCTGCGAATATTTTCAGTACGATCTTCTGGTTTGAACCCAAGATTCTTGTTCAATCCATGTCTAAGGTTGTCGCCATCAAGAACATAGGAGAGTTTACCCCTGGAATGCAATTCTCTACCTAGTGAGCACGCAAGTGTACTTTTACCTGGACAGTATGATCAATAAGTTATCAGATATTATATAACCACAAACAGCAATGGGATTCATAACTTTTCCTCATTCACTATTATATACTGACATGTAGATAGCAGAGGCTAATAATGGGCAGCTGAAATCCATTAATGCAAATTACTTTTCAGAGCTTCAGGGGCAAACCAGACTGCTTCAAGTCTTTAGAGGCTTGTAGAGCGTGAACTTGAACTAAAAGTTATGCCAGTGAAGGCTACTTCACATTATCCATCCCATTTTCAGTTTAAAGAAACAAATTTAGAAAGAAAAGCATAGAAAACCAGGAGAAAAACAGGTCCGTTAAGTACTAAGATATAAGATCAATCACTTTATACCCTAGAAGTTCCCTGCCATCAGTAATAAGACCTGTTCACAAAGATTCATTAATCATTCGCAAAGCCAGAAAAATGTCCAGTAGCAGTTACAGAAGTATGGCAAACCAGTAAATAAATAGCATGCGATCCGGAGAGATTGATGACATGATATTTTAAAATCCAACGGGCGATATTGAAAAGCAAACACAACTAAATTGAAAGCAACAACAAAACAAACTGACCAAATGTTTACTGCGCTCTCAATGTGCTTCTATCGAATGGAGAATTTACAGTTTCATTGGCGGAATAAAGTTTTCTGCAAATGTTCAAAGTGAAATCTTGTCCTAACTAAAGATGAACTTTAGCAAAGGATAGTACAGGGACACACTTAATATGCATAGAATATAGGCAGCTTGAAATAGATTAGGGTTTGAGGATAGAGAAGAGGACAGCTGTAATGAAAACTATCAACACTAATAATATGGTGTAAGAAATGCAGGAATGGCCATGATATTGATACTGAAGATGCCATAACATGAGCTGAGCCTGACTCGTGATTTGTCCATCCCCTGTTCCTGAGAAACAAGAGCAGATGGTCCAACTATGAACTAGTCCACTAAAAGTCCATGGATATATTGGTACTCATTAATAGTAGGTGGTCATAGATAAAGCATAAGCACTATTTCCCTAATCAATCTGATGTGAAACTGTAATATAACAATCTCCTCTACTTATATCCCTGGCGTCCTCGTCAAGACCAAAGAGACAGCAAGATCAAATACCACAGACAATGTGTACACTAGACTGTGGCTCTGAATGTGTCATGCATTGCCTAGCACTTAATCTCACACAACAATTAGCTCCTACTTCTTGAGCAAAAGACGCACTCTAGTACCATTCTATCAAGCCTGAACACCAACTTGTCCAACAACTTAAAAATGGGTTTCCAAGAAAACCCAGTAAACACTCGAACCCTGTAATATTATAGACAGTATTCAGGCCAATATAAGCCACTCAAAATTTTCCGACACATGATGTGATTGAGGCATCACCAGGGGGAAAATTTAATGATATATCACTTAGATAAGTGATCCTTTTAGATTGATTGGGTGATTAAAGAGAGTACAGTTGAACCTATTGACATTGGCTTGATTGCAGAAGGCCAATTAAGTTTTAAAAAATTGTCATGAAATGGAAATAAAACCAGTTATAATTTATGGCAGAAGCTGATGGGAAAGTAGGCAACAAACGAAAAATGCAAATGCAGGATTGAAACAAGAAAGTTGAAATAGACAAGTGACAGTATCATAACTCAAAAATGTGATCTCTCATGAATTCTTGGAAAAGATAGATGAACAGATTGTGGATTAAACATGGGGACGTAAGTGATGAAGCCATGCTGAACAAAGATCAATGACGATTCTAGATAGGAGTGAATCATCCGCGTTAAAGATACTACAAGCAGATGAAGGGCAAAAAGAACTTCAGGTAGTAAGATAACACGATGGACTACAACTAACGGATGATTGATCTCTCCATAATGTGAGATGGCCAAGAAAGTCCCCAACCATTAAATTTCAGTATTTCAGATCAGACTCGTGAAATGAGTTAAATTTCCACGCAGTGACCAAGGTCCCAACTTCAAGCTTAGTAATGCCCAAGAGCTAAAGGCAGAAAATTTAATGATGATCAATGCCCAATTACTAAGAGAGACAATGGTTGCGAGGGATAGGAATACGCTGTAGATGAATGAACGACAATACAAGAGACATAGACAACTTGATTTGAACACAAACCTGATCCACTGAGACCTGTGATCCAAACAACACATCCCTGTTGGTTCAGCAGCTTTTGCCTTTCCACTTTTCCAACTGGGCATTCGTGCCAGAAAATATTTGTTGCATTGCCGATAGTAGACATCAGAAAGGGTATTCACTTTCCTACTCAGAAAGAAACATTTCAAATCAACGAAACCAATCTAAATCCTAAGCAGATGCTATGATTATGTTTCGACTAAAGGATGTCAAGCAGATTGCCAACCAACATAGGATTATTATCAATGTGGTAAGAATTCATGCATGTTAATAATAGCATAGTAGGATTGTTTAGAAAAGAATAATACTCCCTCCGTTTCACCCAAAGAGTCAATCTTTGAAAAGTCTAATTATTAAGGAATATATAACTAGTATTGAAGGTGGTCATAATTACAAAAGCGTTTGAACATAATCAATATTTTAATAGCAAATGTGAGGATAAAGTTGAAATGTTATAGAGATGATAAACAGTTTTTTTTGAAAGTGGACTTTTAAAGTGAAATATCTCAAAATAGTATGGTGGACTATTTGAATGAAATGTAGGGAGTACATGTTACACACTCAAAGTTCATATCATTGGGTAAACACAGGATTTGAACTATTCAATAATTTGTTGCAATAAATGGAGCAAGGAAAAAAGTTAAAAGTGCAAAAGAGTGATGAACAGGACCAGTTACATGAAGTACTTGTGATATTGTGAATTTGTGACTTTCAACTTCTTTTGTATCCCAAAAAACAAGGGGGCCCTTTGTGTGGGGGTGGGGGCTGAATTGATATCGAGTTCAAAAGTATATGAGAATAGCCTGCTACCTAGCCGGTTCGAGTTTAAGTAATATGTATCTTACCACTAATTCAAAAACACCAAAAAGAGGGTGAATCTCCCGACTCCCATAGAGCCTAAAGTTTATTATTTATATTTTAGAGAAGCACCATGAATCCAACCAAAGTATTCTAGAATTGCATAAATTGAAAATATGACATCTGAATGAACTAGAGAAAATTTATTGAATCTTCATAGTGGCTAAGGAGTTATTTGTATAATACTCAATCTGACCAGATACTGGCTATCAATCTTCATCCAGTCTTAGAGGGATTCTTGAACTAAATATGAGTTTACAAAAAAAGGCATTTTCCTTCTACACTTCTTATCTATGTATACATGGAACTTGGTGAAAGATCCCGTTTAAGTTTAATCTTTTCAAAAAAAAAAGTTTAATCTTGATAACTGGAAAGGTTTATGGAAAGTGTCAAACAAAATTTAGAACAGTGAACCCTCCAAGCATGGATATGACGCTAGGTTGCACGGACACTCCTTCAACATAGCGTATCCGGTCGTATCAGTGTCGATACTTCCGGATACTCTAGGTTGAAGGCGTGTCCGTGCAACCTAGGATGTGAGCTACTTTGAAAAACATATGCTGGGAGTATGTTGGGATCTCCTCAAAATATCAATGGGTGAGTTTGGCGTCATGATTTAGTGATTTGATTTTAAGGTTTTGGGGTTTCGTTTGTAAAGATTAAAGAAAAGGAGGAAAGAGATTAAGAAAGCTAGTGGGATGAAAGAGAGAGAAAGTCAAGCATAGGATAAAGGATAATGCTCCCTCCATAGTTCCTGTTTGAAAGTAACATTTTAAGATTTATAAACAGATTATATCAAATGCCCTGCGTTTCAAGGATTAGAATAAATATGCTAATTTTAACTTTAAATTAATAAGGATAAATTTGGAAACTCATGGATGTTAGTGATAAAGAAAGATATTAATGAGGGAGATGTGTGTGATGACCTTGCTTTGTACCAAAATGAATGGCGGAAAAAGATTCATGTAGCCGACCCTTACTGATTGGGACTAAGAATGAGTTAAGTTGAGTTGTATATAAATTATAAGCTAAGTTTTTACGTGAGATTCTTTGAATGGTATATCTCAAAATAGAAAATAAGACTCTTTGAGAGGAACGGACGCATTACGTAATTATTTCCCTAACACATGCACAATAACTATACTTGTCTCTCTATGTCGTATCAACTTGAGTTATCGGTTGCCACAAAAGTCAATCTGCTGAACTACAATATTACCCAATTTTAGCACACAATATATATGATTCCAAAATATGTTAAAAATAATCAAATGAGTTCTTCGATGTGGAGATCCAAAGTAACAACATCTCATTATTATTCTTACCACCAAAAGGAGGATATCAATTTAATGCGGATAGCACATTGAATACTATACTATTATAGATTCAGACAAAGCAAATACGGTTAAGTAAATATCATTACCCTTACCGGCATTGATTTCAACATGAAAATGACCTACAAACTTGCCATGTGGCCAAAAGTCTCATTCCGAATATAACAAGGGATGCACAAAGAAATATTCAAAATTACTGCTATAATACAGAACTTCAGCGATCCATTGTTGACATCTAAGAGAAGTACAAGCGCCTTCAATCCATGAAAGATGAAAAGTTGTTTCTTTGCTGTTTGTAAATATTTCATAGCCATATTGTATATATTCAGATTGAACAATCATAGACGAATGATTGAAGTGTGAAAAAATAATAGGAATACCTAAAGCCTTCCTACCTACAAACTCTAGGCCAATCTCACAATCTCGAGAAAATGCACCTTGGGTCATAACAAATCAACATACATTTCGGTTTAATATAAGGAGGGATCGATAGGTTACACGATAGTGGTAACCCTGCCCTTCCCAACCTTAAAAACCGTACTCATCTTCCATATGACGACACCCACCCTCTAAATTGGAGAGTTGAGACATGTGCGCAGAGCCTCCTAGCATTTTGTTGCCAAATTAACATGCATTTTAACATTTTTCTAAAACAAATCAACATATGTGAAATGAAAGAGCCCTAAACACAGCAAAACTAAATCACCTTTTGTCCTAACATTCCAAAAAGATGACAAGAACGCGTAAATCAAAAACACGTTAGCATATGAATTATGAAACACGATAACATAGTATATAGTGATAAAAAGAAGGATCATTTACCTGGGTTTTTTTTCTTCTTTCCTTGGAATGAGGTAGAAAAATGTGAATCTGAGAGTCGGATTTTGGGAGGAAGGAAAAAAGAAAGGAAATTGGGGGTTGGATTATGGTGTTGGTATTAGGGGAAATTAGTTTAATGGGTTGCCATCCATATTGAGAGATTTGAATGTGGACGTTTTATAGTACTCGTACAAACAAAAAAGGAAATGAATTGGGTAGTGTGTGACTGTGTGAAACGTAGGCGAGTGCACCCTCCACTCTACTCCACTCCATTTACGCGTGTGTGTTGTGTATGTGGGGTTTTAATGATGCCGTCAGTCCTTTCCACCTTTAATCTGACCTCACAGAGTCACAGACACACACCGCTCGTTGGTTGGAAGAAATAATCTCAGTGTCTGACTGACTGACCTTCTTCAAGACTTCAACTACATCATACGGCGGGTCGTGCGATTGAAGATGGGAGGAGAAGTCGTTGGTACGGGCCCGGCTTGACCTCTTTGTGTTTTGAAATAATTTATAATTGCGGGTTGGTCCCATTTCATGAATTTTTAATCGCTTCATTGTTTTGTTATTTTTTTAACCAATGAAATAAATTTTCATTAAATTCTTCCAATAATATCCTCCGATCATCAACGACCACGCGAAGGGGCTTCCTTCCTCTTTCTCAATCTGCCTATTGCTTTTTTTAAATTAGCATAACTATATATCTTTACATATCCTTAAAATTGAGGTGGTTGTAGCAACAGAAAATGCAGGTTATAAATCTGTAGTGCTTAGTCTCTACCAAAGAATTAGATCTTTGTAGTGCTGTAAAGACTGAGTTCTTTGAAGGAGGTTAAAGAGCTCAAACCAAGAAAGGAGTTCTTGATCAAGACACTATTCTCTATTGTTTATCTTTTCAGATCACTCTTTCTTCCTTCTTTCTTTTCTTCTTTGCAATCCACGTAATGTGTTTTGCAAAGGTCTGAGTTTTCCACGGTGATCTTTTTCTTGAGATATCTCTTTTTGTAAGAAGGGAGAAGAGGTTTCTTTTATAGACAGAAATCTTAAATCCATTGAGATAATCTTCGAATAATCTTTAGTCGTTGTAATAAACGTTGGATAAGAGTAAATCTATTGGTCCACAATATATGCTCAAATAGGCTAGATGGAGGTGAATAGCCTATAATGTCAATTTAAAAAATCATCTTCGAACATTTATAGCGAATGTGAAAGAACATATTTTTAGGCATAAGCAATTTGAAGAAGAAGCATGTCTGCTGGTAACACTGGGCAACAGACTTGCTCTGAGCAGAGTAATGAACTATGCTCTGAGATTGGTGATAAACTGTAAACATGTAAAAAGAAGTTTAGCAGCGGAAAGATTGAGGCTTAACAGATTTATCAAAAAAGTCTTAAGTAGTTGTACACGAATATATGTTTAGAACAACAACATACTTAAACCTTCTCCAGATGCAGTTTGAGACATGGAAATATAACTTTCAAAGAAGTAAAACAGTTTATAAAAGTTAATAGATGAATCAGGGCTGAGTTTGATAAATATCTTATATTAAAATTCAACTGAGGTTTGCGCAAAGAAAAATATACTTAATACATCAACCTAGACTCTCTATTTAATTTATCTATCCTCTTGCTCTAGATCTTCAACCCCTACACAAGAATTCATAACTGAATATCCTAAGCAAAGACTGCAGTAGGAGACGATAACGAAGGATATATATGAGAAGATAATTTTTAGGGTTACTCAGATTAGTAATATCTGAGTGACTGAGTGCAAAGCACTCGACTCCCTATGGTGATTTATGATTGCACAACCAACAATACTTGCAATAGAATACAAGTATGTAGGTATGAATGCAATGCAGACAGACAACTCTTCATTTTTTTGGGCATCTTTCAGGATCTATCTGCAATGAATCTTGATAAATGTGCATATTATCTATATTTTTAGATACTTTGGGTTTATTTTCCTAGTCAATATTGCATTTATCATTGCTAATTTACCTTTATTTGTCTTAATTGGGCAGTTTTACAATTTTGTGCATTAAAGTCAAGCTTTATTGGTGAATTAAAGACAACCTTTAATGATGAAGTAAAGGCAAAAAGATGAGTTGAATTCCAGCATTTTCCATGGGCAGCGGTTACTTTTCGTGGGGTGGAAAACTAATGTCAAGAATTAAATTGAAGATTTCCAGCAACAATCGCACCATATGTGCGAAATATTTTGGCAACCTTCAATCGGGGCAGCTCAAGAGTCACTTCCAACATTTTTCAGTTTGGACCTTTTTTATGCATCTAGAGATTCTAGACTAAATGTCATCTAAAGGGAGAATGGAGAACTTTTAACCTCTCATTTATCTCTCATTTATTTCTCATTTATTGTCATTTATTTCTCATTACTCCAATTTATTTTGGTTGATGAGACAAGGGGAGAGGAAAGACTTAGTCTTTCCTATATATATATCTCCTTCTTCCCCTCCTTAGGGAGATATAATTTTACTTCCATATTCTCCTCTCAAATAGTTAGATAGACATTTTAAAGTAGTTTTATATTTGAAGACTAGAGTTCGTGAATTCGTTCGGAAGTATTTTATTATTGCAAGTTCTTCTTCTTCCCCTCTCTTTGCTTTTATTTTATGATTATTCTTAACATATTTATTTTAGTTACTTTAATTATGTGTGAGTAATTTTCTAATTCTAGGATTAGGTGTAGCCCGTAATGGATTTATAAATAAAGTTTTTATCTTTCTGTTTATTTGAATGTCACCCATTTTGATTCGATTTTAGCCTTATTAATAATTGTATAAAATTGTAGTAGCGAGGGACCGAAAGGTGAAACTACTAAATTTATACAATAATCTTAGTTACTGAAGTGAAGGACCGAAAGGTGAAGCGTAAGTAACAGAACTCTAATATTAAACTAGAAATTCATAAGAACGAGAGTTGATTAAATTTCTAGAGGCTTATAGAATTGTAGGACATAATGAGTTTAGTTTAATTCATTGAGCGAGACATCGGATTTAAATTAATCTAGGCACGGTTGAGAGTAGTTCGAAAGAATGCAATTAACTATTTTTATGCAATTCGCCTTCAAAATTTGACATTCATCATGAACGGAAAGATTATTACGAAATTTATAAATTCATTGTTGCGGTGAACCAAAATCCTAGAAGCTTTTTAATTATTGTTTTAAATCCAAAATCTAATCTTGCATTTTAATTTAGTTAATTTAGTTTTGCTAATTTAATTTGCGTATCACAACCAAAATCTTGAAATCAATTAGTCTAGATAATTTTAATTGTGAGTTCTTCGGTACTTGATTCAAAGTCCCTGTGGGATCGACATCCTAAACACTATACGAATAGTTGTGCACTTGTGGTAGAATTTAGTGATCAATTGAAAATCATTCAATAAGTTTTCTGGCGCCGTTGCCAGGGACTTCGGTAATCAATATCGAGCCAATTTGCAATTTGATTAGACTAGACATTTTTTTTTATTTTATCTTCGTTTTATTTTGTTCATTTGTTTGCTTTTTTACTAGTTGTTAATACCCTCTTATGCGAAAGCTTCGATATTCGACATTTTGCTTGAGGCAGATCCAGAAATCGAGAGAACTTTTTATAGGAGAAGAAGACTTTTTCAAAAGGAAGCACAATCCGGTTCAAAGCTATTTGAACCCAAGATGGCGGCTCAAGAAGATAATAGGACATTAAGAGACTTTGCTGCACCAAATGCTCAAGGGTTGAAAGAACACAAGCAGCTAGGATTCTCCAAACTGCCTAATGTAGTTTCCAATGTAGCTTGTGAAACAGCTACAATGGAAGTCATAATAGACAGAAAAATCAAAAACAGCGGAAGACTTAATACTAAAGCACGAAATTAATCACAAAAGGTTTACCAAACAATCTACAAGATAATACTTGTAGACTTAGCCTCAAGGCCACAAAGATTTCACTAAAAGAATAATTGTTTTACACGAAAAAACTTGTGAAATCACACACAAAATATTCTCACAAGATAATGAATCTTGGAGAACAAAACCCCACATAAACAAAGGTTAAACAAACGCGTGAGAAGAAACAAAAAACAACCTCCTTTAAACAAAACAGGGAAGACAAAAAGTTTCGTAACTTCGATGTTCTGCCATGTAGCTAGCATTGACAAAGAATGCGGTGACTTCTCAAGTTCGGTGCGAAAAAATCGCCAAACACGCCGATTCTGCTCACCAGCTTCTAGGGTTTTTGTTGTCTTTCTCGAGCTCTACAAGAACCACGAATCTCTTGCTCTGAATATATAGTTATGCGTCTCTACACACACCCAAGCACTGTCTATTACAAGGAAAATGATTAGTTATTAAGGAAAAAATCAACAACTTGAATCTAATGGGATTTTATTACCAAATATGAAAGTGGTCAAGTAATGGGATTTTATTACCAAATATGAAAGTGGTCAAGAATCATGGTTAGACTATGATTTATACAAAGATATTAAGTTACCAAAAACAACTCCTAAGATTTAGGTCCAAGAAAACCAAAATCTAATTAAATATTTTGTTACAAAAAATGACTCCTAGACTTTAGGATAAAGAAAGCCAAAAATCTTTAGGAAAATTATGTTTCCAAAAATGTAACTAAAGATTTTGTTACCAAAAATCCACCAAAACTTTATGACCAAGAAAGGTGAAAACAAGACCAAAATAGGTCATGTCTATTTTGCCCTTACAAGGGTTGTTACCGGGAGTCACAAGGCCGAATGTTGAGGCTAACAACTTCGAGTTGAAGCCTTCATTGATCTTCATGGTACAACAAACCCAATTTGGAGGATCACCCACCGAGGATCTAAATTTGCATTTGAAGATCTTCCTTGAATATTGTGACACTTTGAAGGTCAACGGAGCATCCAATGACTCCATAAGACTACGATTGTTCCCATTTTCTTTGAGAGACAAAGCGAGGGCTTGGCTACATTCATTGCCCGTCGGTTCCATAACCACATGGAATCAACCCTCGCAAGCATTCTTGGCTCAATACTTTCTTCCTAGCAAGACCGCAATGATGAGAAATCAAATTACAAATTTCTCACGAAAGCCGAGTGAATCAATAATGTACGAGGCATGGGAAAGGTTACGCGAGAGATGCTTATATGCTATGTCCCCACCATGGATTGGAGAAGTGGCTCATAGTCCATACATTCTACAATGGACTCACTTATAATAAGAGAATTTCCATTGATGCCGCAGCAGGTGGAGTTCTCATGAATAAGAATATCGATGATGCATACAAGTTGATTGAAGACATGACCAACAATCACTCTCAATGGACAACAGAAAGAGGTACCAACCAATCAAAAGGAGTTCCAGGTAAGTATGAGGTTGATGCTCTTGATTTGTTAACTGCTAAATTTGATTCTTTAAGTTCAAAATTGATAAATTGAATGTGAGTGCATTCATGTAACAATGGTTTTCATGTGAAATGTGGTGTTTTGGGTCACTTTAGCGATTGATTGTCAAGTGGGAAAATCATTTCCAATTTGGGTCTCAAGCAAGTCAATGCTTTGAATAATTTCAATCAAAGACCCCAAAATGATCCTTTTTCAAACACTTACAACCCACGTTGAGGAATCACCCAAATTTTTCATACAAGAACAATTCCAACCAAGCACCTCAAGGAAATTTCAACCAAGTCCCCGGTTTTCAACCTATACCTTTCAATCCACCCCCTCAAAAGTCAAATCTTGAAAGCTTGTTAGAAAATTTTGTGGTTACCCAACAGAAGCAAAATGAAATGGTCAATGATGCAATTAAGAATTTGACATCTAGAAATGAAATGGTCAATGATGCAATTAAGAATTTGACATCTAGAAATGAAGTGGTCAATGATGCAATTAAGAATTTAACATCTAAAGTAGACACTTGGCTACACAATAAGATGTTAGAGACCCAAATTGCACAACAAGCTTTGTTCTCAACAATGCTGGAATGCTTCCGGCTTCGAACCAAATCTTAGGGAGCATTGTATGGCCGTGACTTTAAGGAGGGAAACAACTTGAGGACCCTAAGGTTGGGAATGATGAGAGTAAAAGCGGGTGAGGTTGAGAAAAGATGATAATGAACCAATGGTTGAAGTTCCATTGAAGAAAAAGAAGTTGAACAAGAACTTAGAATATGTTCCTCCACCTCATATAAGCCGCCTATACCATTTCCACAAAGATTGGCCAAGGCTGCTTGATAAACAATTTGAGAAAATTTTGGAAGTTTTGAAGAAGCTTTACATTAATGTTCCGTTCATCGATGCACCACAAATGCCTTCTTATGCAAAGTTTTTTAAAAGATATTTTGTCTAACAAAAGGAAAGCGAAGGTTATGAAACTATGGCTCTAACCGGTGTATGTAAGCAATCATTCAAAATAAATTACCTCCTAAACTTAAAGACCCCGATTTTTCAATTCCTTGTGTGATCGAAGTCTTAATATCAATCGTGCTTTGTGTGATCTTGGTGCAAGT